>JAYESD010000008.1:10847490-12047490 GCA_036927565.1 Tuctoria greenei
AAATGCTTCTGTCATAGTTGCATTTGGACAGGTTGTGCGGAATAAGAAGGTGCTCGAGAAGTTAGCCACGCACAACGTGCAAGATGTCTCCGAGCTCTTTTTCATCATCGACAGGTGCGCCAGGGCTGCAGAAGGCAGTGACTGGCACTCATAGCCCGCCTCCGAGACGGGTAAGGCCGGCCAGCCTGACATTGGCGCCGCTCCCCAGGGCAGTGGCAAGAAGAATAAGTGCAAGAACAAGGGCGATGGCCATGACAGACCGCTGCAGGTTGCCCCCATCGCTGCAGCAGCACAGACTTGTGGTCCCATGGCACCATGCCTCGACAAGCGCCCGTGGTAGCCACCAGCTGGTGGCAACAGCGGCGAGCGCTGCCCGGTACACGGCACTAGCGGCCACAGTGCTAGTCACTATCGGGAAATCAAGAAGCTCGCAGACCAGTACCGCCAGCAGGTACAACAATGCCTTGGTAGTGCGCCCTTCTCCTAGCTGGAGGGCAATTAGAAGGTTGACCAGCAGGTCAATGAAGAGATGTTAGAACTAATAAGAAAAAAAATATGTATCACTTCAATGAAAGCTACAAAAATAAGTGCTCTAACACGGTGTCAAATCACATTCTACTAAAAAAATACAGCACTTAGCATCCAAATATATCAAATCACATCCTAAGATGAAATCCAGTAAATGGGTTCCTTGTGTATCTTAAATAACTAAACCTAAACTAGAAGTGCATTGGTTATGCTATGTCCATCTCACGTCTAGATGCTTCACCCTAGTCAAACCATTTGCAACATAGGAGCCTAAGTCTGAACCTAATACGGATATTGTCGAGGTGTCTAAACTGACACCTCCCCCGAACCTACTCAGGAGCAGTCCGCGGAGGTTCGATGTGTTTTCGGGGGGCTAGTCTTAACAAGATCAAGCTCAGAGAATGATGAACACGAAAGTTTTACGTGGTTCGGGCCGCCTGAGCATAATACCCTACTTCACGGTGGTTTGTGTGTTGTATTGCTTGAGTCTGAGAGAACTCTGGATCTGAGTGAATGTGTCTTAGTCGGTTGCCGCTCGGTCCTTTTATATTCTAAGGCCGAGCGACTTACAAATGGGTCCCGGGGCCTGACATGTGGCCCTAGGTGTGCCAAATCTCTCCTAAGATTTGGGAGTAAATGCTATCCCCTGACAATGGCTTCAATGTGCCGCCTGGCCATGCCCTGCTACAGGGCTACACATAGCCCTTCATCATGGCAGGCGACGTTTCGTCCTTCCTGTCGCGGCCTCTCATTTGCCCGTCATATGTAGTAGTTCAAGTGCCAGCCTGTTACCGACGGGCTGGGTATAGGACTTTTGACTTTTGAGTGTGATCTCCTGCTTGCCTTGGGAACACGTGTGTCTTTCCCAATTAGGTGCACTGGGCTCGTCCCACTTTATTGCCACTATTGTAGATGAGGTAAGTGTGGCGCTGCTTGCCACGTGGAAAATCCGGACCTTCCCTCTGCGGTGCATCCAGGCCCGTACCTTACGGACACGTGTTGTAGCAGACCTTCTTCCTGCAGGGAGGCATGTCCGGGGCTCCTGACCTGATGGGCACGTCGGACCCCTCCGTGACGTGGCAGCGCCAGACCTCCCTTCCGTGAGGGAGATGCACCTGGAGCTGCGGGACACGTGACTGCGTCAGGCCTCCCCCCAGTGGAGAGGCATGGCTATGCCGCACGCCACGTGGCACCCTGGAACAACGTCGGATCCTACCCCCACGGGTGGTGGGATCCAACGTGCCTCTTTTCTTGTTTCTGAGGGTACCCAGTTCGCAACGTACCGACAGATACATATATATAATATATTACTGTAAAATACTCTAAAAAATATTATTAGATATTTTATTTTAGTCTCCTTCACAGTTAGTCAGTAAGTAAAATCTATTTGTGAAAACATAGTGAGCATCATAGGCGGTTCATATAAAAGACTGCACAAAATATATGCACCACTACAAGCGATTCTTTATTAATAGCCGCCCGTAAAAATTGTCTTTACTCAGACGGTTGTTTATTAAAGACCGTCTGTGATGTTTGAACCAGTACAAGTGGTTTTTTTATTAATAACCGCCTGTTAAAATCATGTATTTACCCAGTCTGTAGTTCATGAAAAAACGAAACATCATAGACGGTTATTGTATCATTCGATGTCACAGACACATTTTTTACGAACCACCTGTGTCTGAAAAATGAGGCACTTGTCATAATGGTTTTTGTAGTAGTGTATTAACCGTTTCACACTAAACCACCCTTATATTGTAACTCTATTGAAACCATTCTCCCATAATCAATCGAAGTCTAGGTGGGCTTTTCACCCCGAGCATTCCTTCACCAAGAAAAAAGGGGTATATTTAGTCACACCGGATAAGAGTGTTACGCTATGATGCAATGAGTGACTGACGCAGGCTTCGCACATACTCCCTCCATCTCAAATTAATTGTCGCTTTTTATTTCATTTTTGAACTAGAGAGTGACAAGTAATTTGAGATGGAGGAATAGGTTCAAGTTGAATTGATATTTTTCTCATTAATTAGTCTGTGTTAGCAACATATATACTCATAGACTGTAGTGCATGATTGGGACCTCAACTTTGTTGTTGTCGGACAACGAACTACGGTACTAAACCTAAACAGGATTAGGAGCTGACAAGGCGCCACTGTAACATACACATTTTCAAAACAAGAAAAATAATTCTAATGCATGTGTTTGAGCATTTTTTTATTGTTTGAATTCAAACGAGTAGAGATTCGCTAAGGATTTAAATTTGAATCAAATGAAAAGAGAAAAGACAAGAAAAGAAGAAGAAAAAGGAAATAAACTTACCTAGGCTAAAAGCCACCTGCAGCCCATCTCCCCTTTTCCCTAGCACGCAGCCCAACTCCTCCCTCCCTCTCCCACACTCCTTGACATGCGGGCCCTATCTGTCAGGGCCTTCTTCTCCAACTGGCAACCGCCGCCTTGCCCATTCGTCCCCCGAGCGTGCGTTGCACCCTGCAACCACCTTCTAACCTCGAGCAGATGCCACACCTACATGTACCCTGGTCGCGCCCCATTCTCTTCCTACATTCCCCATTCATTCCTCACCGAAACCCTAGCCAAACCGTCACCACCATGGCCACCAATTTAGAACTCGGCGCCCCGCGTTGAGAAGCCACCCCGACCAATTCTGACGGGTTGTCGGGCACCCCGACACCGCTCCACCCCCGAGGCACCCATCGGTGCTAGAGTTTCACCACCCGAGGGTCTCACTGTCGGCACCGAAGGCCGATTCGCAAGACACGTCGTCACGCGCCTAACTCAGGCCATCCACGACCCCGCGCGCCCCCATGGTGAGTTTCCCCACCTTCCCCTCTTCCATTTGCAGCAAACCACGCCAACTTTAGCCCACCGGTGCGTCGTTTAGGCGAACTCCAGCGAGCCCTAGCCATGATGCTGCCGTCGGCCTCCTGGCACCGTTGCCGGCCACGACCGAGGTGATGTGGCTTTCCTCTGTCCATCCATCCGAAGACCAACATACAAGATTAGATTGTACCCATACTCCTTCGTTTCATAAAATCAAGACCGCTCATTTTAAATCCAACGGCCATGCATAAAAGCAACACATCCCTTCATCATTTTGCAATCTAGCCCCTGGAATCTTATGGTATAGCCCCTGAACTTTAGGATAATAATGTTTTACCATCTGTTTAGCACTCTAGCCCTTGGATTTATCTGGAATTCAGACGTGTCTAGATAATATTGATTTAGGCCCCTGAACTTTACTTTAATTAGTGACTTATCCCCTGATTAATAACATAAATAATATTTAAGCCCATGAGATATTATTTAATTGCAGAATATTATTTAAAATGCATTTAGTGAATGGAAAATGTTAATTAATGATAGAATAAATATAGAAAATGTAGAAAAATTAGTTATAAATCTTTTTAGGCTAAAATAAAATTGTAGAGTACATACAAAATATAATTTGACTATGGGGAATTCATTAAATTGGTTTTAGCATATAATAAATATTAAAATGGAAAATAAGTGGTAAATGTATTTCTTTGGCTATAAAAAGTAATAAATACTTCGTAGGGACATATTAATATAGGATTTTATGCTTATGTGCATGTTTAGTGTATTGTTCTTGAATGTTTCATTTATCTTTTGATGGTAGTTTGTACGCATTCGTATCTCGACGAAGAAGCGACATGAAGATATGGAGATAAGGAGTTCAATGAAGAAAAACTGAGCAACTATTTAAGAAAAGGCAAGTGCCCTTGACCATCTTGTGCCTATTTTAGGAACTATAGTTAGTTGCATCTTTAATTAATATGAATCCTATTTTATTTACCGTTCTATATAACTCTTTGTCGCTCGGGTTGAATTGGGTGGTTTGGGTATTGTTATCACGCTTAACCATGCTTAGTAGTTGGGATGGAAATCTGGACACATGATTATTATTAATTGTGATCATTATGTTACATTGGACACATGATTGTAGTTGGTAGGAATCTAGCGGTTGGATGGCTTGGTGTGGTGCAGTTTGCATGAGATCCGGCTTTCGGGTTTGACACCGTTGGATTCTAAGGACCGATTTGTGGAGGAAGCCTTAGAGTTCCACAGTACCACCATGAGACTAAGATGGGGCGGCTTGGTCAATTGATTAGGTTTTTGCCAACGAAATGCTAGTAGTTGGAAGGTGCGAGAAATGATGCAGAGGTACTGGTCTAGGATCCACGTGGCTCAAGAGGGGGCTTAAGAGGCGGAGGGTTACTCCAAAAATGTCTCAGCAGTGAAACCTTAGAGGGCTAACTTTAGTTGAGAGTACATTTGTAAAGACTATGTAGTGATCTTCTGGCCACACATCAAAGGAAGTTTGAAATGTGATCGACGGGTCACGGGTGACAGAGAGGTTTACTCAGTCCACCTAGCAACAGAGGATGAAATCACTGCTTGTGGGTAAATGGTACACCTCCCCTCTACGGAGATTTAGAAACTGTCATGACAGCCGTGCTCACGGTCAGGAGCGGCTTGGGGTCAGTTCATAATTAGTCAATGGTTGAGATGATGGTTGATATTGATATTGGTATTATTACATTACTATTATTATTGTTATGGTTGAGAATATTCATCTAGATGTAGGTTGCTAATGAAAGTTAAAGATAAGTTTAATGCTTAATGTTTAAACCACTATCAACCTTTTTTCATTGGCCTACATGTCATTTATTTCTCACACTTGTTGAGTACTCTATGTACTCATGCGCTTGCTTTTGTGTTTTTTTTTATAAATGATGTTCAGTGAAGAGAAGATCCAGTGAAGATTGTGACAAGTGAAGATGGTGCATAGGTTGAGTTGCTGACAGTTGATTTGCCTGTGGTTGCCCTAGAGATTTTCCTCTTCTGCTGTTGTTTCAAAACTCTTTTGAAGGTATAAATATTGTTTGCATTCGATATAGAACTGTTTATCACTATTTATCATACATGTATGGTGAAACTGATCCTGTCATACATGTTTTTGCAGCTGATTTTATTCTTAATAAAATCGGGTGTGACAAAGTGATATCAGAGCTATATATCAACTCTAGACACGTGATTTTAGTTAGAATGGACTTATTAGACTTCCCTTGAACCTCTCTGATGAAGAAGAAACTTCGACACTACCGACAAGAGCTTGAAGATCGACGTATGAGGACAACGCAAAAGAAGGAGAAGACTCGTAAAGATTGTTACACATCACTTGCTTAGGTTCCCCTTTGGTTAGCAAGTGAAGCTCATGCCTTCCTCACATCGAATTAGAACACGTCGCTTGATGTATTGTATTCAATTAATAATAATAAAAATAATAAATTATAATATTTGTCTGTTTAAAGGAGGTAGCCGTCCGCTAATAAATCATATCCTCTTTCCTTAGTGCAACCCACTTGAATCTCGAGGGCGAGATTTCTTGTAAGGTGGGTGCGATTGTAACCACCGTAATTAACAAAAGGGGATAATAATAATAACAATAATGATGATAATAAATCTATTTATCATGACAATACATTTGAAAAGAAAGATTAAAAAACTAAAGCCACAATGGAAATTTAGGCCAAATTCAAAATAATAATATTAATAATGAAGAAACATGAAAATAATGTGTGTTGTTGTGTGATAAAATTTTAAAATTTAACTGGATCAACATATTTCATCATAATTGTTTATTTGTAGAAAATGCAAATTTCTATTTTTAGAAAAAATATGTTGAATTCAAATAAAAAATAATACTCTAACAAATCTAGTAGCACACTGTTTAAAATAACAATAGTGTTGATAATAAATCAATAATTAGATACAATAATGATAATGATAATATAACCATAAAGTCACACTTTGTGGTAATGGAATAATTTCTTAAGAGAATTTAACACAAGGTCGTCATGTTTTAATCTTGCATTATTGAGATATTAAACATTGGAAATTTTAGAATGAAGGTTTGAAAATCCAATAAGAAATGAAATCACAAGAAAATGCTTTCTAATGGGTTACTTTTCGATTAACGAAAAACTATTTCTCTTATTTGTCCAACCTTCTAGAATCTCGGTGCGAGATTCCGTTTAAAGGGGGTAGAATTGTAACACCCACATTTTCAAAACAAGAAAAATAATTTGAATGCATGTGGTTGTGCATTTTTGTTTGATTGTTTGAATTCAAACGAGAAGAAATTCGCTAAGGATTCAAATTTGAACCAAATGGAAAGAGAAAAAAAAAGAAAAGAAAAGAAAAGAAAAGGAAAGGAAAATAAACTTACCTGGGTCGAAAGCCACCCGCAGCCCATCTCCCCTATTCCCCAGCATGCAGCCCACCTCCCCCCTCCCACTCCCACACTCCTTGATATGCAGGCCCCGCCTGTCAGGTCCTTCTTCCCCAACCGGCAACTGCTGCTTCGCCCGTTCATCCCCCCCCCCCCCACGCGCGCTGCGCCCTGCAACCGCCGCCTCCCCTCGAGCAACCGCCACCCCTAGAAGAACCCCGATCACACCCCCATTCTCTTCCCACATTCCCCGTTCATTCCCTCAATGAAACCCTAACCAAACTGTCACCACCATGGCCACCAATTTGGAACTTGGTGCCTCTCGTTGAGAAGCCACCCCGACCAATTCCGATGGGTTGCCAGTCACCCCGACGTTGCTCCACCCTCGAGGCACCCGTCGACGCTGGAGTTTTTCCGCCCGTGGGTCTCCCCGTCGGCACCGATGGCCGAGCCGCAAGACACGCCGTCGCGCGCCTAACTCAGGCAATCCACGACCCCGCACGACCCCATGGTGAGTTTCCCCACCTTCGCCTCTTCCATTTGCAGCAAACCCTATCGAGTTTAGCCCACCGGAGCGCCGTTTAGGCGAACTCCAACGATCCCTAATCATGGCACCACTGTCGGCCTACCGGTGTCGCCGCCGACCATAGTCGGGGTGACATGGCTTTCCTATGGCCATCCATCCGAGGACCAACGACCAAGATTAGATTGTACCCGTACCCCTTCGTTTCATAAAATTAGAACCGCTCATTTTAAATCCAACGATCATGAATAAAAGCAGCACATCCCTTTGTCATTTTGCAGTCTAGCCCCTTGAATCTTATGGTCTAGCCCCTGAACTTTAGGATAACAATGTTTTAACATCTGTTTAGCACTCTAGCCCTTGGATTTATTTGAAATTAAGATATATCTAGCAAATGTTGATTTAGGCCCCTGAACTTTACTTTAATTGGTGAATTAACCCTTGATTAATAACATAAATAATATTTAAGCCCATGAGATATTATTTAATTGTATAATAATATTTAAATGCATTTAGTGAATGGAAAATGTTAATAAATAATAGAATAAATATAGAGAATGTATAAAAATTAGTTATAGATCTTTTTAGACTAAAAAAATTGTACAGTGCATACAAAATATAATTTGACTATGGGAAATTCATTAAAAATGGTTTTAGCCTATAAATAAATATTAAAATGGAAAATAAATGGTAAATTCATTTCTTTGGCTATGAAAAGTAATAAACACTACGTAGAGACATATTAATATAGGATTTTATGCTTATATGTATGTTTTGGTGTATTGTTCTTGAATATTTTATTTCTCTTTTGATGGTAGTTTGTACGCATTCGTATCTCAATGAAGAAGCGACATGAACATATGGAGATCAAGAGTTCAATGAAAAAGAACTGAGCATCTATTTAACAAAATGCAAGTGCCCTTGACCATCTTGTACCTATTTTAAGAATTATAGTTAGTTGTATGCTTAATTAATGTGAATCCTAATTTATTTACCGTTCTATATAATTCCTTGTTGCCCGGGTTGGATTGGGTGGTTTTGGGTATTGTTATCACGCTTAGCAATGCTTAGTAGTTGGGCTGGAAATCTGGACACATGATTATTATTAACTGTGATCATTATGTTACATTGGACATATGATAGTAGTTGGTAGGAATCTTGCGGTTTGATGGTTTGGTGTGGTGCAGTTTGCACGAGATCCTTGTTTGGGGTTTGACACCACCGGATTCTAAGGACCGATTTATGGAGGAAGCCTTCGAGTTCCACAGTACCACCACGAGACTGTGCTAGGGTGGCTTGGTCAATTAATTAGGTTTCTCCCAACGAAATGGTAGTAGTTGGAAAGGGCGGGGAGTGATGCAGGGGTACTGCTCTGGGATCTACATGGCTCAATAGGGGGGCTTCTGAGTCAGAGGGTTACTCCAGAAATGCCTCAGCGATGAAACCTTAGAGGGCTAGCACTAGTTGACAGTACCTTTGTAACGACCATGTGGTGATCTCCTGGCCACACACAAAAGGAAATGTGAAATGTGATCTACGGATCACGGGCGACAGAGAGATTTACTCAGTCCACCTAACAACAAGAGATGAAATCACTGCTTGTGGGTAAAGGGTACACTCACTACAGAGATTTAGAAATTGTTATGACAGTCGTGCTCAAGGTCAGAAGCGGTTTGGGGTCAGTTCATAATTAGTCAATGGTTGAGAATGATATTAGTATTACTGCATTACTATTATTATTGTTATGGTTGAGAATATTCATCTAGATGTAGGTTGCTAATGAAAGCTAAGGATAAGTTTAATGCTTAGTGCTTAAACTATTATCAGCCTTTTTTATTGGCGTACATGTCATTTATTTCTCACACTTGCTAAGTATTTTATATACTCATGCACTTGCTTTTGTGATTTTTATAAATGCTGCTCAGTGAAGAGAATATCTAATGAAGACTGTGACAAGTGAAAACAGTGCATAGATCGCGTTGCTGCCAGTCGATTTGCCTATGGTTGCCCTAGAGATTTTCCTCTTCCGTTGTTGTTTCAAAATTCTTTTGAAGATATAAATGTTATTTGTATTTGATATAGAACTGTTTATCACTATTTGTCATACATATATAGTGAAAACTGATCTTAACATATATGTTTTTGCAGCTGGTTTTATTTTTAATAAAACCGGTGTGACAGTCACGGAGTATTCAAACGGCTGCAAAGGGAAGCCTTGCCCCAATAGGTGTCTACCATGACAAATATCTGCCGGTGGCTTAAGGCTACCTACGGCATATGTTGATGCACAAGTGAGCCCCCGTTTTATAAATTCTCGTATCTCTGCGTTTTGCTTCTAGAATACAGTACTAGGGTTTGCTTATCCTCTCACCGGCTTTCTTCCTTTCTTTTCCGTCCCGAGAAGCTATCATCAATACAAATAGTTTTCACTAAATATTTCCCCCTGAGGACGGCGGTACAAGACAAGAGCTCTTACGCAAGCGCTTTGCTCATCTTTCTATTCTTATCTCGGCTGGCCGTGACCTGTGCGGCCGTGACGCAACGCGTTACGGCAGCCTGCAGGCATCGTCCGAATTAATTCTACTTGCCATCGTTGAAGTCGTAATACCTTTTCCCTAAAAAAATAAAATGAAGTCGTAACACCACTATGGACTGTGATCCGTGCTTGTGCTCCAAGATATCCGAGCATTGTTTAACCAACAGGACCGATCGATCAGATTCAGACAGGCGTAGGCCACACAGGATCATCAGATCTCAGCCGACGTTCTTCTAGACTCACATGGCCTCGCAAGTCTTTAAATGGTTGGATAGCGAAGTGTGACTGAGCTAGGCTGAGGCTGAGCTAGGGACAAAAATCTATGTGTGGCTCGAGGCTACTCCCTCCGATGTACAAAATATTGTCGTTCTACACTAGAGCCAAGAGTGCACAAAAAATTATCGTTTTACACTGTATGCCATGGAAAATGATGTAAAAAATAGGGTAGTGTGTACCTAGGAATCAAACTTGCATCAAATTGGCTGGAAAAACGTGAAGAAGACCACTCGGACCACTAAGGAGAGTTGTATTATAAAAGAAAGAAATCTATTTAATGCTTCCTTGGTATGCGAGAACATGTCCAAAACAACAATTTTTTGTACACCGGAGGGAGTATGTCTTGTATGGAAACAATTATTTGCTTTTAGAAGACTTGCCTAATATCATGTCAACGTCTTTTTTGTTTATATGAAAAATCATAATAAAAATATGACATAAATTAAAAAGTGTAAACTCCTACAATCATTTTTGGTTTCAAATTGAACTATGCATAAAGTGATTTATAAAAATTAAAGGAATAAGTCTATTTTAACCCTTGAGAATTGACTGTCAACTACTTCCTTCGTCCCAGAGCGATTGTCTTTTTGGACTTTCAGACGTGTCCTACAAAGATTGTCGTTTTGAGCTCATCAATGCAGTATTTAAAATAAGAATCTAACCTCATACCAATGCATGTTTCCTTCCTTCACTATGCCCTAAAAAATTCAAAGAAAGGAGCGCGGCCTCCCAAAAAAATGCAACTGAATTCTTATGAGACGGAGGGGGTACTTAACCCTCTAAACTATTCAGTACCAAAAGTATTAAAAATCGTCTAATAGCCCTTTGAGTGGTTTTGTTGAGTGATTTCACCAAAACTAAGTCTTATTGACCACACCAACGTATTGTCAATCAACTATTTAACCCTTCAATTATAAAACTAGGTACTCACCTTCGCAATATCATTTACTTCACCATCACCTTATGTCAATTTTGGAGAACGATTTAGCCACGTGGGGTTGTCAGGTGGTCTCCTGTGTCAAGTTGGATCAAATTGATGAGCGAAACCCACATATAGACTGGCAAACGGTGTTTTTATCTGCCTATTGTCGAACTTAGATAGGCACATGCGGTAGCGCAGGAATAGTTACTTTCGTAGTCGTCTCTTCCCGCTCATCAGTCTACATGTAGGCCTCACTCGTTAGTCGGATCCAACTTGGTAAGGGAGTCACCCTAGCAATCTATTGTGGCTAAATCACCCGTCAAAACTAGCATATAAGTGAAGTAGGCGGTATTGCAAAGTTGGAGGTAAAATACGTGCTTTCATAGTTTGGGTTAAAGAGTCGAATAACAATATTAGAGGTCAAATAGACTTATTTTATAAACGCTAAATAAAATCACTGATAGATTATCTAGACGGTTTTCAAAACTTTGGAAGTTAAGTAGTGAACTGCCGCCAGTACGTTGGAATTAAAAAGACTCATTCTAAAATTAACTATTGATAGTTTATTGAGAAATAAAGAATACCAGAAAAAAAATCCGTTTTCACATCTTTGAAAATGTGGGTGAAGTGGCCAAGGCAGCGGACACGCGGTGGTCTGTGGGTCTGTGGCTTTATATAACAAGTGAACGCACGGCTCAACAACGAAAGTCGCTGATCTTCTCTGCTTTTCTCCTTCACACCAAGAGAGCTCCAATGGCGACTCGAGCTCTGCTGATGCTCCGAGAGGCCTCCCCGTGGACCCTTGTCGGCGCGGCGGTCGGTGCAGCGCTGCTGTGGCTGGCGGTGTGGACTCTAGAGTGGGCCTGGTGGACGCCGCGGCGGCTGGACAGGGCCCTGCGGGCCCAGGGCCTCATGGGAACCAGGTACCGTCTCTTCATCGGCGACGTGAGGGAGAACGCCCGGATCAACCGGGAGGCTTACGCGAAGCCGATGCCAATCGGTTGCCACGACATCGTCCCCCGGGTGCAGCCCATGTTCTACAAAGTAGTGAAGGAATACGGTAATCATCGCTCCCCATCCATAGTTTTTCCTTTTTGCTTCAATTCCTTGACGTCAGCATGATATGCTGCGATTCTTGTGATTACATAGTACTTTGTGAATCGTAAACTGGGATCAAATATAGCCTGGAGTTAAAATCAGAAGGTTCGGAACGTTTGCTTGAAGATTAGCTGTGTTTACAACTCTCCCTCTTTTCTTTTTTTTTCTTCGGAGGGGGGGGGGGGGGGGGGGGGGCGGTGTTCGACAGATGCTTGATTGTACAGTCATAGGGTGGCAGAGGTTTTGGCCGAATATAAGAATAGCATATCCACCACAACTGCAATTATTTCATTTATTGGCATCCGCCGGACGCAGGTCAACTATACTGGCGAGACAATACGTGGCCATGTTTTCTTTATAAGCATGTCTAGATTCAGGCAGTTAATTACTATAATTAATTATTCAATTAGCAGTTAATTACTATAATTAATTACTAATCATTGTAATTACCCATTACCTTTAATTTATAGGTTAATCAATCATAATTTTTTGTTTAATTATTTTACAATTAAAATAACCTTACAAATTACAGATACGGATTAACAATTAAAAAACTCACCGTCTGCTGGTCTCCCGCGGTCTAGCCGCCGTGCCGCCATCAGGCCGATGCGCGCTGTCGCCGCCCTGCCTGAGAGCCGCCGCCTGAAATTTTTTTAAGTGCACCTCACAAATAGATTACATTATATATATATATATATATATATATAATGATGTACACGTTCTTATTGCAACTTCTCGATTATCCAAAGCATGGGTTTGATATTTTGTGGCATTCAGTTCCCATTCAATTCCCACTTTTTAAGAAAAGGGGGGATTTTGTTAACTTGACAGTCGCTTCATCAGAAAATGATTATGGTGCAATATGCTGGCCTTCTGCTTACGTGATTCAAACCTCAAACGCAGGGAAATTGTCGTTCACTTGGTTTGGCTCAACACCAAGGGTGACGATTCCGGACCCAGAATTAGTGAGAGAGGTTTTGTCTAACAAGTTTGGCCACTTTGGCAAACCGAAGGCCTCCCGCCTTGGGAAACTAATTGCAAATGGTCTTGTGACCCATGAAGGCGAAAAATGGGCGAAGCACCGGAGAATACTCAATCCTGCATTCCACCATGAGAAAATAAAGGTAACCGGATATTCTTTTAGTGGCTTCTTTTTTTGTGCCCACTCCAAATTTAAACATGCCATTTATTGGATAATGCACTCTTTATGTGTACTAATTAATAGTTTCGTTTTCATTCACAGCGGATGCTTCCGGTATTTTCTGCATGTTGTATCGAAATGATTAGTAAATGGGAGAGTTCATTGTCTTCTGAAGGAGTTTCTGAAATAGACATCTGGCCTGAGTTCCAGAATCTCACTGGAGATGTCATCTCAAAAACGGCATTTGGTAGCAGCTACCAGGAGGGGAGGAGAATTTTCCAGCTGCAAGCAGAGTTAGCTGAACGCCTTATACAATCTGTTCAAACAGTTTTTATCCCAGGCTATTGGTTAGTTCTTTTCCCTACTGACAGTAACCTTTTTTTTTCCGTGGAATGCTCCAGCAAGTTGCACTAAAAACAGGACAAAATAAATAAGCAAACAGAATGCAATTCTTGTCTTTTTGGTACTCAATTTCGCAATAGCAATCGTTTTTTTTCTTCTAAAAAAACAATGGCAATCAAGAATATTGTCCATGCATAGCAACTGATAACGTTGTTGAATATATTCAGGTTCTTGCCTACCAAAAATAACAGAAGGATGAGAGAAATTCATCGGGAGATATGCCAAGTTCTTCACAGAATAATTGGGAAAAGAGAGAAGGCTATTAAAAATGGTGAAACCAACAACGATGACCTGTTGGGCATATTGCTGGAGTCAAACATGAGCCAATCAAATGGGAAAGTGAATCTACGAATGACTACTGAAGATATAATTGAGGAATGCAAGTTATTTTACTTCGCGGGTATGGAAACAACATCAGTCCTGCTTACTTGGACGCTAATCGTGTTAAGCATGCACCCAGAATGGCAAGAGAGGGCAAGGGAAGAAGTGTTGAATCAATTTGGCCGAGCTAAACCAGATTTTGATAGCGTGAGCCGCCTGAAGATTGTAAGTATACAAACGGTCTCTCTTTTACTGTTTAAATGCACAGGCTAATAAAGACACTAGTTTGAGGGGAAAGCAGGAAAATAGATGTGCTATGTATCATAACTGGAGCGATGATCTTGACCTCCTGTACATTCTTCGCAGGTGACCATGATTCTGTACGAAGTCCTTAGGTTGTACCCGCCACTCAGCTTCCTAACCAGACGAACATACAAGGAAATGGAGCTCGGTGGCATCACATACCCTGCTGGCGTGAACCTTCTGCTGCCTCTTCTCTCGATTCACCACGACCCTGACGTATGGGGCAAAGACGCGAGCCAGTTCAACCCAGAAAGGTTCGCCGAGGGCATCTCCAACGCGACCAAGCATCAGGCCGCCTTCTTCCCGTTCGGATGGGGCCCCCGGATCTGCATCGGCCAGAACTTCGCGTTGCTGGAGGCCAAGATGGCGCTCTGCACCATACTCCAGTGTTTCTCCTTTGAGCTCTCGTCGTCCTACACCCACGCTCCGTACACCGTGATAACCCTGCACCCTCAGCACGGTGCCCAGATCAAGCTGAGGAAGCTCTGACCACGGTGTTGGTGCGACGAGTATAGATGCAGTGATTTGTGATGTACTTCAGGTCAACAATTCTAGTTTAAAATAAATTGATGTTGTTATCTTAATGATAACAATTTAAGAACAGAGGGAGAAGTTCAGGATTTGAGGTTTTATCTTAATAAACGGTCTGTACGTTTGAACGAATAAATTGCTCGATTGTGAAAATAGTAGTGCAATACAACTAACTGATTGAACGGCCCTAGTGCATACCCTGCGATCCTGCTGGCGTGTTCCCTTGTCGTTCATCCAAAACAATCTGAAGAAGTGACGTGCACGAGTGCGGACCACAATGGTTTGCAAGGAGAAGCTAGCGTTCTTCTTGTCGGTCTGGGGCCGCTAAAAAGTTGGCCTGCTTGACAGTTGACACCAATGCAACATGCCAGACTCGCAAGGTTGACGAGATGACCAACCTATTGAACCTGGTTGCATTATTTGTGAAAACGAAACATGTTGAGGCTCATTAGTTTGTGTATAAGAAGTTGCTTATATTGTTTAATTCAATTGATGGAACATCCCTGCTGCCGTTCTAGGCATGGTCCTTGCTGCTGCGGCTACATGTGTGATCATAGCCAGCGCAGCCTAACCGGAACGCCGTGTTGCGGTTGCAGCTTCAGGACCGTGTAGGGCGCGTTCACGTACGCCAGCGGGAGGTCAAACGCGAAACGCTGCAGCCTGCAGGGTCATGCTGGCGTCGCGGCCAATACTACAAAAAGCATTTCTACATGCGTCTCAATTTTTCAAACGCATACGGTTTTAAAAAATATGCGACTATGATGATAAATGATATAACAACCGCATGTGATGAAAGAACAACACAGACGGATTTTAAAAAACAACCGTCTGGGTAAATACTCGATCTTCTCAGGCGGTTATTACTTAAGAACCGCCTGCAATAAAATAACATCACAGATGGATTTTAAGAAACAACCGTCTTGATAAATACATGATCTTCTCAGGCGGTTATAAATTAAGAACCGCCTGTAATGTAATGAACTTCACATGCAGTTCTTAATTAACAACTGTCTGAGAAGATCATGTATTTTTTGTGACGGTTATTGTGTAAGAACCGTATGTAGTTGTTCAATTATCACAAGCGGTTTTCATTGAAGAACCGCCTACGGAAAGTCATTGTTTCCACTTATTTTGTGTCCCCAGAAACGTCAGAGTGCCCTAGATCGTGAGCGTCCGTTGCAGAGATAAACAAACGCAATGACATTGCAATTAAGTAATTTAATTGGAATACAAGGATAAACAAACACAAATGATATTGCAATTCAGAGGTAATTCACAACTCGATGAATTCCATAGATCATACATTGCGTGCCCTCTAAACTAAATTCGAATTTAAACTGTATGAAGCTCGACAATTCAGAGGTAATTCACAACTCGATGAAGCTCCCATCGATCAATCTAAATTGTACCGTCCTGCTTGCTCCCGAACACGTCTCTTATATTCCCCTGGATCCTGAAAATATTGATATTATTTAAATTAACAAATGTCAAAGGAGGAATGAATAACCTACATTGGTCACTAAGTCAAAATGTCATCTAACCTTGATAAGTAGATTATCGCAATCATTTTTAACATCGGGCACATTTGGCTGATGTAGCAAACACTGAACCAAGTAGTATAATTTTGATTGTAAAACCACTGCACCACCCCTACGAAATATAATTTAAGCAATATAAGAAACCAGTTCAAATAAGTTCGACAACAATTAAGTATTAATTACATGAGCAAAATAGGTCTATCTTACAGTCTCTTGATCAAGAATCTCGATGCAGAGTGCTCCCGAACGATGGACATTTGGGTGGAAGAACCCACTTGAAAAGGCGCATATTGGAGGCACCAAGGGATAGTCCTCAGAGAAGGAGATTGTCAGGGGTAGTAACCATCTTCCCATTCAGTCTGCAAAAGAAATTTATTAATAGGAGGATGATGGTTAAACTCATATTGTGCTTGTTCTTCATGACTTACCCCTTCTTTACCGGGGACCATTCACTGCCACTTCAATAAATCTCCCGATTCAGGCTTCGCAGAGAAACCCTACGCAGAGAAATTAAAAATACCAAAAACAAACAAGACGGAAAAACAAACTACAGTTAAGTTCATCAGTCCATTACAGATATATATGTATATACAACCATGCGACCGGTGTGCCATATGTACATATATGGGGATGGTTCTTTCGCCATGCCAAGCGCTGCTCCTTCAATCGGCTACACGCCCGAGACATCAATATCTAAAGACCAAACTTCTAAATTATTGAGTCCAAACGCATATGTACACAAATGCAGAAGGACACAATCCATATACCAACACACAAAACTGGCAGCTTATAAAAATATACAAAGAAAAAAGTAGCATGCAATGCATAGTAAGGAAACTATGAGAATTTACTTAGGTACCTCATGGTGCGATGTGGGACTGGGCAGAGGCGTGCCTCCACAGGGTCTTTATATAGGCGTTAGTTTTTCATAGGCGGTTTTTAAATTTTTCACAGGCGGTTGGTACTTAATAACCGCCTGAGAAGATGTTTATCTCAGGCGAGTTTTACTTACCAACCGCCTCTGATGCTGCTAAGCTCCTATCAAGCTAATCCCTACACAACAAGTTATTGTAGATGCAAGTAATACCAGTGGCTCATCATTTGAATTGTTGAAAGCATCAATTTGAAGCCTGACGATCCTTGGAAGGATTTTCCCATCCATTTGAACGACTTCTTTCCCTCCTGTCCATTTGAAAACTTAGAAAGATGCTCCTTTCTCAGTTTTAATGCCTAAATATATTGACTAAAAATCAGTACCTACTTTCTTAGTGCTTCACACAAGCGCGTAAGCGAACAACTTCAATCACAAATCTTGTTTTTACACTTTCATAGGGATTTAACCTTAATCTTTCAAGTATAGATTTATCAAATAGGTGAAGCTTCCTTATCATACATGTTAATGGCAGTTATAAGTGAAGGATGTGTCGAAGCTAACGAAATCTAAATTGGACTGAGGATAAAGAGATCCTGCATATGAGTGACAATGTCCAGGTTAAACAACGTGAAGGCTGTCATCATAGCTTCATACTGTCTAACCTGGACATTGTCACTCATATGCAGCATCTCTTTGTCTTCAGTCTCATTGAGATTTCGTTAGCTTCAACACACCCTTCACTTGTAGTTGCCATTAACATGTCTGATGAAGAAGCTTCAATTATGATAAATCTATGCTTGAAAGATTAAGGTCAAATTCCTATGAAAATGGTAAAAACAAGATTTGTGATTGAAGTTGTACGTTTCGTCGCTTGTGTAAAGCACTAAGAGAGATGATACTGATTTGTAGTCAATATATTCAGCCATTAGAACTGATAAAGTAGCATCTTCGTAAGTTATCAAAATGGAGAGAAGAGAAAGAAATCTTGTAGGGCTTGTTTGGGTGTACTCCTATCCAAACAAGCCCTCAAATGGACGGGAAATATCGTTAGACTTCAATTGAAGCTTTTAACAATCCAAATGATGAGTCTCGGGTGTTACTTGCATCTACAACAGCTTGCTGTGAAGGGATTAGCTTGATAGAAGCTTGAAACAGAAGCTGAATTTAATAATGTTCGAAACATGCTATCTAAAACTGAAATAGAACATTGTTCTAAGTTGATTTCAAAAGATACAAATATATACAATATATATTATCTCGCATTGCTATATACATTTTTCCAGCATTGACATCTTCTCGCATATAGGGTTTCAAATTCTTTTTAATGCTTCTCTCTACGCGCTTGATGTTTTCTGGTTCGGTGAAAAGGTACATCTCTTCATACTGATTATATTCCTCTTCATTATCTCCCACATTCTCAACCCCAACAATATTTTGCTTTCCAGAAACAACTACGTGCATCTTCTCAGTTTCTGGATCTTGAACATAAAAAACTTGTGCAACATTATCGGCGAGAACCCACAGGTCATCTTTATAACCCACTTTATTCAAGTCTACTAGTGTCAGTCCGTAATTGTCCACTTTCACACCATCAGGATGTTTGACCCATTGGCACTTAAATACGGTCATTACCATTCTTTCGCCATAATCAAGTTCCCATATTTCCTCTATAAACCCGAAGTATGCGGTCTTCTGCCCTTGTGAATCATAAGCCTCAATATGAACACCACTATTTTGTGCAACACTCTTACCGTCTTTTTCTTTAGTGTAAAATCTGTAACCATTGATGTCATATGCTTGTCATGATGTCACCAAAGCAGATGGGCCAGAAGCTAACTTCTTCATTGTTGCCTCTTCTATAGTATTTCTGTATGGTATATTTTTGTCCATTAACCATTCAGTAAAACATCTTCTGTGCTCTTTCATGATCCAGTCCTCTGTGCGGTCTTGGTTTTTATCACGAAGCTCAATTTGGTGTTCCTCGATGTACGACTCAGCTATTGCGAGTTGTTGTAGTACACCAAAATGTGCACGGTGTACATTCTTGTAATCTTGAACGATAAAAGTTTTCTTACCCACTTTGTCTCTCTCACGTAGTCTACCCTCATGTACCGGTATAGGCACACCTATCGATTTTCCATCTTTGATGTAATCAGCGCAACCCTCAATCACTTCTTCAGTGGTGTATCCTTCTATAATTGAACTCTCTGGGTGAGAACGGTTCCGCACATAACCTTTTAATACTCCTAAATATCTCTCCAACAAAAACATATGATGTAAATATAGTGGCCCCAATGCTTTTATCTGATCAACAAGATGTATGATTAGGTGTACTTTCATATCGAAAAAGGATGGTGGGAAACACATCTCAAGCTTGCACATTGTCTCGATGATGTATGTTTTTAGATAGTCTAAATCTTCACGTGCTATCACCTTTTGTGATACTGCATTGAAGAAGTAACACAAACGTGTGATGAAAACTTTTATATGCTCAGGTTTGATGACTCTTATTGCAATGGCAAGGAAAACTATCATCATCATGTGAGAGTCATGAGAATTATAACTGAATAAAGACAAGTCTTTCATCGAGACTAGTTTGCGGATATTGGATGAGAAACTCGTGGGCACTTTAATCCCACGCAAGCATTCGCAAATTGCTTTTTTCTCTTCTAGCGTCAAGTTGTAGCTGGCTGGGGGAAGGTAATGCTTCCCGTTCGCCTTTTCTATTGGATGAAGCTCTGGTCTCAAATCAAGATTTACTAGGTCCATACATGAATTTAATCCGTCCTTTATTTTCCTCGGCATGTCCAGCAAGGTCCCAATGATGCTGTCAAATACATTCTTTGTAACGTACATCAAATCAATACTATGGCAAAATTCCAGATTCTTCCAATACGGAAGATACTTGAAAAAATTGATTGTTTCTTGAAAGCCATGTCAGTTGTATCATCTGAAGATGTACTTTTCTTTCTCTTAATTCCTTTACTATTTTTGCCCTTACCGAAAGCAATATGAATGTTCTTGACCATTTCAAACACAAGTTTTCCACTGTAAGGTTTTGGTGCAGTATCTTTTTCGATTTTGTTATCAAATTGTTCTTTTATCTTCCTATACTTGTGTGTATCTGTCAAGAACCGTCGGTGTCTCATGTACACCATCTTTCTGGATGAAGTGAGGTATAGAAATCCAGTTCTATCCACGCACCTAACACAACCTTTCTTCCCTTTCATTTGTCCCGATAATGTAAACAGTCTGAGATAATCATGCACGGTAACGAATATCATTGCTCTTAGCGTAAAATACTCCCGTTTGTACCCATCCCATGTACGTACCCCTTCATTCCACAATTTCGTCATATCTTCCATTAAAGGTGTGACGTCCGGTTCCGAAAAATGAACCAAGCTAACGTGTATGTGTGCCCAGGATGTTCAACACACATACACGAGTGCAATCACAAAAGAGTGTACACAGAAAATTACCACAGGACAAGATTAATTAGCCAATTTTTTTACACAAACCAGATTATCCTCGAATACAAGCTCTAATGAATATTTATGACAAGTTGAACTAATATAACAGAAATAAACTAATTAAGCAAACTAAGCAACTAAGCAGCATGAGCGATAGGGATATATATATATATGCGCAGCTCCAATCAACACAACAGGCAAAGCTGACGGTAGACACGGCCTAGAACTCCGCATTATCACCATTAAACTCCCAATCCTGACCTGCAACTGTTCGGGGGGATTGCAAGAGTGAGTACATGTCGTACTCAGCAAGTGTGGAAAGTATGACATGTGGCTGATTCAAATGACGACAATAATAATGGCAAAGTGCTGAAAAGTACATTAAAACATATGAAAAGCAATATATTACATGTATGTGAAGTAAACCCATCATAATATAAATAATATCATAATACCAGTCTGAATTCACTACCATCATCAATAATTCTAGATTTCACCATTGCCAATAACCATATTCAATACCAGAAATTAAATCCATAACCAGCCATAACCATTACCAAACCATAACCATTCCAATAACCATCCCAATACCAAATTCCCTCTAATCATGTAGGTCATCCAGGCGCTCATAACCGGGAGCACGGCTATCATGATAGTTTTAATAGACTCTGCAAAGTTTGTACTTCTTTACCCACGTGTTTGTGATTTCATCACCCGTCAGCGACTAAAGAACCTCCCTTATGCCAATTACACTTCTTTTTGTGTATGGCCAAGAGATCACAAAATAGCCTTTACAAAGGGATTACTAGCCTATTTAGACCTCACTGAGGTTTCACCGGTGGCGATGTCTCCCGCAGAGCACATCTTCAACCAAGGGCCCCCTCTTGAACCATTCGGATCCCAGGGTAGTCCCACCAATCATCAACAAACCCAATCCGACTACCCCTTCCCCGAGCATCCACAATGGTCCAAACAGCACTAGCAAAGCCCTAATTAATCAGCTACATCGCACCCATACTTGGCCTCGTGGTGGCACTGTAATCCTGGCTTATTCTCGTATGAACCGGTCCTTAGATCTAAAGCAAGCAAACCACCATAACATCCAACCCATCCACATACCATGCTTGCTTAGATCACCCATTACCATATCATATTTAACTAGTTCATGTTAACCATAATATCATTAATACATAAGTAAATGTGTAGTGTTGTTTTCCATCCCAATTAATTTAGCGAAGCAAAAAGGTAAAAGCCATTCCGGACTCTCTACCATATATTCCAGGTGACAAGGGTGGTTTAGCAAATCTAGTAAACTTTGTACCATAGGATTCCCATCAAATTGACACAACATGCAGTTTTGAAAAAAAATATTTATTTTAAAAATAGGATCAATATGTTTCAAGGACACTTGCCTTGCTCTTGCTGTTGATTAGGGTCAAAGCCTTCAAACTCTTGGTGCTGTAGATCCTCCGCGGCACTCTCTAGCGCAAATCCATCTAATCCGCACAATAAACATACAAGACAAGAAACACAATCAAAGAGTGCACAAATATTACTCAATATGTCATGACATGCATGATTGATGCAAATGCAAGGTAGAACTTGTTTATAGATTGCTTTTAATGATCACTAACTAGTTCTAATAGCTTTTAACAAGTTTATACAGGTTTGGATTCGATTAGGTCAAATTTTAGAATTAATTTGACACAATTTAACCAGAAAGACCGGACTAGTCCGCTAGGGACCGGACAAGTCTGCACTCTCCGAGATCAGCAGATTAGGGTTTTCTAGATCGACGTAAATTTGGAGATTAGGGGTTGAATTCACGTAAGGAAAAGAGAATAGAAGGTATACCAGGTGTTTAGGACTCCAATGAATCAAGAAACTTGGAGGTAGCACTTGGATCTTGATGATCTAGGGTTGGTGATGAACTTGGGGATGAATTGGTGGTGAAGGACGAAACCTGGTGGAGATCTTGATCCTCTTTCGTTTCCTCCTCTTCTTCTTCTTGCTTGGGATCTTCTCCTCCCTCCTTGATGGTGGCTCCCCACGAACTAGGGCTTGGGTGGGTGGAAAAGTGGAAAATAGATGTCAATCCAAAGGGTGGGGTTGTTTATATAGAGGTGGAGGTTAGGGTTAGATGGATTTCAAGTTCGAGAGGAGTAGAGGCCGGTTTAGAGTCCCACATGGGCTCTAAAAGAGTTAGGCACGACGCCCCTTGGCCCACTTAACGTGAAACCCAAGAAACAAGTCGTAAAACAAAAGATCAACTCGAAGTCGCGAAATATCGGACAAGTCCGGACAGGACCAGACTAGTCCGAAGTCGTCCAGAGAGAAAATCGGACAAGTCTGACCAAACATCGGACAAGTCCGAATTTGAACAGAGAGGAAAACGGACAAGTCCGCTGGAACACCGAACTAGTCCGGAAAAGTCCAAGGACTTAGCAAATTTTCAAGGATTCTTGGAATATCGGATTAGTCCGCACAAAATCGGACAAGTCTGAAAGTTTCCAGTGCCAAAAATCGGACTAGTCCGCAGCAAAAATGGACTAGTCCACACTTTCCTGCTTTTTAAGTGCGGTTTTGTTCCAAATCGATTTTAAACTTGTTCCTCTTGATGTGGGTTAATGTTAAACATGTATATGAATGTCTGCAAGACATGATACATGAAAATGAGGGTGTTACAAAAGGTTCCAAAAACACATCAATTTCGATGCCGGGTTGTTTCGGACCTTGGATAAGAACAGATAACAAGATATATTTCCTTTTGTGACACAACCACGTCGGTAGGTTGTACATTGTTAAGACCACGGGCCATGTGTTGTGTATGCTCCTTTTTTCACCAAATGGATTCATTCCGTCTGTACCCAAGGCAAACCTCACATTTCTGATTTCCTTCGCAAATTCTGGATACTGAATATCAAAACTTTTCCACTACGTTGCATCACCAGGGTGTCGTATATGTTTTTCATTCTTCTTGCGTTGCTCGGAATGCCAATGTATAAGTTCAGCCTCCCTAGAGTTTGAGAACAAACGCTTCAAGCAATCAATTACCGGAAGATACCACATCACCAAGGCAGGAATTTTTCTCTTATTCTTCCCGTCTGCATTGCCAGAAGTATCGTCATCGTCACCTTCAGGACCAATAATAAACTTCTTATTCTTCTGAGTCTTTTTCATGTTGGTAACATACTGGTGATTGTAGTCCTTATTATATCTACTGACACCACAAATGAGACATCTAGTTGCGAGCTCATGCTCTTTGCGATACAGAATACAATGGTTCACATAAGCGTGTATTTTTGTCACACCTAGTGCCATCGGCAAAGAAGTTTCTTCGCTTTATAAGTGCTTCTGGGCAGTTTATTTGGATTTGGAAGAATTTCTGCCAGAAGATTCAAAAGATCAAAGAAACTACAATTGGACCATCCGTGCGTAGCTTTCAACTTTAGTAGTTCTAAGACTGCACGCAATGTAGTAAACTCTTTATCACAACCGTTTGATTCATCATATAAAATCTCCCGCATTCTGCAATGTCTCCATTTTACTTAAACCTTTGCTTGCTCCCATAGAAGTCAATACATATGGTTCAATGTGACGCAAGATCTCCTCACAATCGAACTCATCATTATCATCACCAGCTTGATTGTCACTACCATCATCGATATGAACATTATCATCATCTGAACCTCTCTCATCATCTTTATCCACATCATGTGTATCTAACTCACCATGCCCTGTCCATATTGTGTAGTTTTTTTTAAACCTCTTTTCACCAAATGAGATTGGATTACTATAGTATCCGTCCAAGCAATCTTATTTTCGCAGTCGATACATGGATATAATATGTCATCTATCTTTTGCAACTTCGCATGTCTCTTGGATGCTTCAATAAAATTTGCAACATTATGAATGTACATAGGATCGGGTCTTGACATATTATACATCCACGCTCGACGGTCCATGCTTCAATAATATAATTTTTGTCAGATTTACAAAATTTGGCCACAAATATTCTCTAAAGGTCTTCTATAAAATGAATTTACAGAGACATAACAAGTATGATTAGGGCGACTAATGTAAGAGACGGGCGATGTCTTGAGGCGGACGGAGTCGATGGCGTCTGGAGCAGTAAGCGGGGGTGAAGGATTGAAGTTGTGGGGCAAACAGGCCCAATGACATGGGCTAGGTCTGGGTGGGATCTAGGGATGGCAATTATACCCGTGGGTACAGGTACCCGACGGGTGCGGGTATGGGTGGATTTTTTTTACCCGTGGGTACAACCCGTACCCGATCCGATGTGTTGCGGGTATGGGTGCAGGTATTATTTCCTACCTGCGGGTACCCGTCGGGTACCCGAAATACTGTTATGATTTAGATGTGGCCCATAAAAAACTCAGCCTAGAATAATTAAAAATTCACGGCCCACAAGGCCAGGTAACTAGCTATTCACGGTATTCAGACGTCCACCATCCATTGCAATCAGACCAATCCCGATCTCTGGAGGCTGGAGTCTGGACCGAGCAGTGAGCATAGGCGTAGACAAAAAAAACTAGACGTCGCTGGCCGCTCGCTGCCAGAGTGCCTGACTTTTGCCGTCGCCCCCGACCTGACGTGATGGTGAGGCGCGCTGCTGGAGCGTGGCACGACTCCACTTCACCACTTCGGTGACTGCCGCCGACTTTCCACCGACCACCGCGCGCCGTCGCCCGCAGCTCCGGCCATCATCTCCGTCTTTCGGTCTCGCCGCCGCCGACAGCTGGCCCCGGTGCCTCCAACACTGTCTCTGTCCTTGTCGCCACCTGCAGTTGGCCCCGGTGCCGCCTTCCACCCCTGGTGCCATTTCCCGATGGGTACCCGAAACCCGTTAGAAACCCGTCGGGTACGGGTACGGGTGCTATATTTTACCCGCAGGTTCGGATTCGGGTACAATCCATATATACCAACATGCAAAAGGACACAATCTATATACCAACACACTATGACACAATCCATATACCAACAAACTATGAGAATATACCAACATGCAAAAGGACACAATCCATATACCAACACACTATGACACAATCCATATACCAACACACTATGAGAATATACCAACATGCAAAAGGACACAATCCATATACCAACACAACATGCAAAAGGAAACTATGAGAATTTATATCTCGTGGCGCGATGTGGGACTCAGCAGATCAGGCGTGCCTCCACGGGTCTGGGCGGCGGCGCGGCGGCGCTGTTGTGCGGGCTGGGCAGCGGCGCGGCAGAGCAGGCGCGGCGGTGGGAAATTTTGGCAGCCTTGCGACGGTGGAAAATTCTCCAGGGTTACGTTTCGACTGTGGCGAGGGGTCTTTATATAGGCGTCATTTTTTCACAGGCAGTTGGTAATAAATAACCGCTTGAGAAAAACATTATCTCAGGCGGTTATTCCTTACAAACCGCCTGTGATAATGCCCGATGCAGTTATTTAGATTCCAATCAAGAATATTAATTTACAACAAAGTAAATATCTTCACAGGTGGTTGGTACTTAATAACCGCCTGAGAAGATGTTTATCTCAGGCGGGTATTACTTACCAACCGCCTGAGATAATGCCCGATACTGTTCTTCATTTTCTTTATCTCTTGCTTCTTTTTTATTTAGATTCCAATATAAATACTCAAACATGTTTAGATTCTGCCAATTGTGTCCAAATTTGATGATTCTTTCTTATACATTTGTATAAAATTAACATCTACCACCTGAACAAAATATTTTAAAACTTGTATAGCTGACATTGTAATGTTTTGGTAAATATCAAATTAATTTCTACTCACATATTATTCACATTTGTGTATCTCATAATAAAAAAGATCATTCACTTAATTTTGTTTGTATGAACATAATTGTATCATTTATACATGTATGAATTTTGTTAATTTTTTTAAAAGCATTCCAACATGTCAAACTTCAAATTATCCATCATTCTAACTAAATGCTCATATACATATGAGGCATTCATCAAATTATGAACACACATTGATTCAAAAAAATTAAAAAAATCTGAAAAAAATCATAGAGGTTGGTATGATGAGTAATAATGTCCACTGAAAAAATAAATGAAAAATGCATTATATTCATCAAGATAGAAAAATGAAAAATAGCAATTGTTGTATGTTTTTTATGTTCTGACCAATTTCAAAGGACTTATGAAGTGAAATTTAATGATAACCTTTACTTATCAATAATATTACAAGAAAGTGAAATTTTGACTTTTTAAAGGACCCACATTTAATCAAGAATATTAATTTACAACAAAGTAAATATCTTCACAGGCGGTTGATACTTAATAACCTTCTGACAAGATGTTTATCTCAGGCGGGTATTACTTACCAACCGCCTGAGATAATGTTCGATACTGTTCTTCAGTTTCCTTATCCCTTGCTTCTTTTTTATTTAGATTCCAATATAAATACTCAAACATATTTAGATTCTGCAAATTGTGTCCAAATTCGATGATTCTTTCTTCTACATTTGTATAAAATTAACATCTACCACTTGAACAAAATATTTTAAAACTTGTATAGCTGATATTGTAATGTTTTGGTAAATATCAAATTAATTTCTACTCACATATTATTCACATTTGTGTATCTCATAAAAAAAAGATCATTCACTTAATTTTGTTTGTATGAACATAATTGTATCATTTATACATGTATGAATTTTGTTAATTTTTTTAAAGCATTCCAACATGTCAAACTTCAAATTATCCATCATTCTAACTAAATGCTCATATACATATGAGGCATTCATCAAATTATGAACACACATTGATTCAAAAAAAATTAAAAAAATCTGAAAAAATTCATAGAGGTTGGTATGATGAGTAAAAATGTCCACTGAAAAAATAAATGAAAAAAGCATTATATTTATCAAGATCGAAAAATGAAAAATAGCATTTGTTGTATGTTTTTTATGTTCTGACCAATTTTAAAGGATTTATGAAGTGAAATTTAATGGTAACCTTTGCTTATTAATAATATTACAAGAAAGTGAAATTTTGCCTTTTTAAAGGACCCATATTTAATTAAGAATATTAATTAAGAAGAAGTAAATATCTTCATAGGCGGTTGGTACTTAATAACCGCCTGAGAAGATGTTTATCTTAGGCGGGTATTACTTACCATCCGCTTGAGATAATTGTATCTTCTTAGGAAGTTGGTAACTAAAACCCGCCTGAGGTAACCATCTTCTCAGGCGGTCGGTACTTAAAGTCCGCATGAGAAAATGGGAGTCTATATATACCCCTCGGCAGCTTTGAAAAAACCTAACCCGGGCGAAACACTTAGACACCGTTAGGCTACCAAAATTTCGTTTGCCGCCAAGTGTTCGTCGCCGTCACTGCCGAGCTTCGCCGTCGCCGCCGAGCTTCGCCCTCGTCACTTCCAGGTACGCCAAGTGAAGACATTGTCGTCGCCATCGAGCTTCAAGGTAAACCCTAAACCCTTTGACCTTCCATCCTCCTTCGTCGTGCCGCCTCCCTCCCCGCCCTCGCCGCCGCCTTGCATATCCTTGGTTAGGGTTTGGGAATTAGAAAATGGTAGGCATCCTTGGTTAGGGTTCGGTGGAATTCGAAAAACTGTCAAGTTTGGTGACATCTTTGGTTAGGGTTCGGTGGGTAGGCAATTTGCTGGCCAACTCATTTGTGATGCCAGGAGCATATGATGCCGATCTCTATGATATAAGAATTTAGTTAGACCTATATAACTTCAAAAATGTGTTTTGGCTAAATTTACTTAATTGAGTCAAAATTGAGAAAATTTGTTTTAAATATGACGAAATTTAGCTAACTGAAGCATAATCAAGTAAGTTTGACTATCCGGGGCAAGATTTAGCTATATTTGGTTAAGTTGAGCAGATTTGGCTAATTTTGGCTAAGTTACATTAGATATAGCTATACTTGACTAATTTTGACTAAGTTATGCCTTGGGTTGTCGGTGCCATCATATGTGGGGTACGTAATGCCTTTCATGATGGCTGAACCTGCTGCCATGATGAGCCCATTGGTGCGGCCGGGCACACCGGGATTAGATTTTGGCGAATGTTTTCGGATCCTGATTCGTTTGAGAATGTGGGTCTTTTATCTCTTTTTAGCGTGCAAATCCCACGGTTGTAGAGATGATCGCTGAAAAAGAGTGTCTCTTCTCGCATGCAGCTACCTCGCCTCGCCTCACCTCACCATCCAAATCCAAGTGCCACACTTTGCGATTCTTGATACTAGAAAAAGGCTGGAGGATTTGCTTTTTGTCCCTTGCTTGATCAGTTATAGGTCCGGAGCTAGGCGCCGCCTAGTAAACCTCAAGAATGTGGTCACCACTCTGAATGAAGCTAGCCTATTTAGAATAAGAAGATAAAATTACCATTGCTGGTGAGCAACTTTAACATGCTTATCACCCTCGCAATGTATAGGAACCTTTTGGTCAGTCGCCTTAAACCCTAGAGTGCCTTATCAAATCCTAGAATGCTTCCATCTTTTTCTTCATGCAACACTTCATGTAGAGTTAATATGCCATTTATTAAATTTTTTCTTATTAGTTCTAGCATGGAAAGCCCTAAGAAGAGTGGTCCTGGTAGTAATAATAAAGAAGACAATATGGAGTTTACTGACTCCAGTAGTTCATGCTCCTATCACAGTCCATCGGATCCTTTTCCGAATATAAAAATTAAAAAGACTTCAGAGGATCTAGACACGGAATATGATCCTGCCGACGAGGTATGGATCACAAATCTTAACTTCAGTAGTTCAAGTTAATGTTGGTTTTCAAGTATACAAAGTCTTATAATTCTTTTCTACCTAGATTAATCGCGAAGACAATGAGGTGACATCGGCTCCTAAAACCGCAGAAGGTTCTCCAATAGATGAATCCTCAGCTTCACTCAAGCGGAAACGAGGGCAACGAGATCCCAATAAGGGTCCATTGGACCGCATCATGTACATAACAAGGGTCAGTCCAGGTGGGCTTCCCCAAGAACCACTGGATTCAGTTACCAAGTACTGTAATGCATGCGATTTTCTTGTTAGGGAGGTTGTGCCGATCACAACCAAGAATTGGAGGAAATTACCCGAGCAGACCAAGAATGAGTTGTGGGAAAGGATAAAGAAACAATTCAAGTTCCCGAAAGGCACAGAAGAAGTTGTAAAGAAAGCAACATTGGTCTCTTGCGGCAAGAAGTTTCGTGGCTGGAAGAGTGAAATGAATGCTTATGTTAAGGCCGATAAGGTCCCTAGCCCGAGGAAGATGGGAAAAATCACACAAGCTCAGTGGCAAGAGTTTGTTCGTCAAAAGAGCACACCTGATGCTAAAGCTCTAAGTGCAACTAGGTCAGAGCTTGCAAAAAAGAACAAATACCATCATCGCTTGGGGTCTGCCGGATATGCCCCCAAAGTACAGAAATGGAATAAGATATTAGATGAAATTACCAGTAAGGGCAATCCTCACCCATTAGAAGGGTGCGATGAGCGAACTCAATGGTGGGTCTTTGCTCGGTCAGGTTTGACCAACGAGGGCAAACTAAAAAAGCCCGACTGTGACGCCCGGTTCCGAAATCTGAACCAAGCTAACGCATATGTGTGCCCAGGATGTTCATTACACATACACGAGTGCAATCACAAACGATATACAGAAAATTACCACAGGACAAGATTAATTAACTAAATTTTGTTACACAAACTAGATTATCCTCGAATACAAGCTCTAATGAATATTAACGACAAGTTCAACTAATGCAGCGGAAATAAACTAATTAAGCAAACTAAGCAAACTAAGCAGCATAAGCGATAGGATATGTATGCGCAGGCTCCAATCAACACCACAGGCAAAGCTGACGGTAGACACGGCTTAGAACTCCGCATTATCACCATTAAACTCCCAATCCTGACCTGCAACTGTTGGGGGGATTGCAAGAGTGAGTACATGTCGTACTCAGCAAGTGTGGAAAGTATGACATGTGGCTGATTCAAATGACAACAATAATAATGGCAAAGTGCTGAAAAGTACATTAAAAACATTTGAAAAGCAATATATTACATGTATGTGAAATAAACCCATCATAATCATAAGTAATATCTTAATACCAGTCCATAATTCACCATCCTCATCCATAATTCCAGATTTCACCATTAACCAATAACCATATTCAATACCATAAATTATTCCATAACCATCCATAACCATTAACAAACCATAACCAACCATAACTAAACCAATACCGAGTACCCTCTAATCATGGAAGTTGTCCAGGTGCTCATAACCGGGAGCACGGCTATCATGATAGTTTTAATTAACTCTGCAGAGATTGTATCACTTTACCCACGTGTTTGTGATTTCATCACCCATCAGTGACTAAAGAAACCTCTCTTATGCCAATTACACTTCCTTTGGTGTATGACCAAGAGATCAAAAAATAGCCTTTACAAAGGGATTACTAGCCTATTTAGACCTCACTGAGGTTTCACCGGTGGCGATGTCTCCCTCAGAGCACATCTTCAACCAAGGGCCCCCTCTTGAGCCATTCGGATCCTAGGGTAGTCCCACCAATCATCAACAAACCCAATCCGACTACCCCTTCCCCGAGCATCCACAATGGTCCAAACAGCACTAGTAAAGCCCTAATTAATCAGCTACGCCGCACCCATACTTGGCCTCGTGGTGGCACTGTAGTCCTTGCTTATTCTCGCATGAGCCGGTCCTTAGATCTAAAGCAAGCAAACCACCATGATATCCAACCCATCCACATACCAGGCTTGCTTAGATCACCCATTACCATATCATATTGACCAGTTCACATTAACCAGAATATCATTAATGCTTAAGTAAACGTGTAGTGTTGTTTTCCAATCCCAATTAATTAAGCAAAGCAAAAAGGTAAAAGCCCTTCTCGACTCTCTACCATAAATTCCAGGTGACAAGGGTGGTTTAGCAAATCTAGTCAACTTCCTACCATAGGATTCCCATCAAATTGACACAAGCATGCAGTTTGCAAACAAAACATTTATTTTAAAAAAGGATCAATATGCTTCAAGGACACTTGCCTTGCTCTTGCTGTTGATTAAGGTCAAAGCCTTCAAACTCTTGGTGTTGTAGATCCTCCGCGGCACTCTCTAGCGCAAATCCGTCTAATCCACACAATAAACATACGAGACAAGAAACACAATCAAAGATTGCACAAATATTACTCAATATGACATGACATGCATGATTAATGCAAATGCAAGGTAGAACTTATTACTAGATTGCTTTTAATGATCACTAACTAGTTCTAATAGATTTTAACAAGTTTATACAGGTTTGAATTCGATTAGGTCAAAATTTAGAATTAATTCAACACAATTTAACCAAAAAGATCGGACTAGTCCACTAGGGAACGGACAAGTCCGCCCTTGACGAGATCAGCAGATTAGGGTTTTCTAGATCGACGTGAATTTGGAGATTAGGGGTTGAATTCCCGTAAGGAAAAGATAATAGAAGGTATATAGGGTGTTTAGAACTCCAATGAATCAAGAAACTTGGAGATAACACTTGGATCTTGATGATCTAGGGTTGGTGATGAACTTGGAGAGGAATTGGTGGTGAAGGACGAAACTCGGTGGAGATCTTGATCCTCCTTCGTTTCCTCCTCTTCTTCTTCTTGCTTGGGATCTTCTCCTCCCTCCTTGATGGCGGCTCCCCACGAACTAGGGTTTGGGTGGGTGGAAAAGTGGCAAATAGATGTCAAACCAAGGGGTGGGGTTGTTTATATAGAGGTGGAGGCTAGGGTTAGATGGATTTCGAGTTTGGGATAAGTAGAGGCCGGTTTAGAGTCCCACATGGGCTCTAAAAGAGTTGGGTATGACGTCCCTAGGCCCACTTAATGTGAAACCCAAGAAAGAAGTCGTAAAACAAAAGATCAACTCGAAGTCACGAAATATCGGACAAGTCCGAAAAGGACCGGACTAGTCCGAAGTCGTCCAGAGAGAAAATCAGACAAGTCTGGCTAAACATCGGACAAGTCCGAATTTGAACAGAGAGGAAAACGGACAAGTCCGCTGGAACACCGGACTAGTCCGGAAAAGTCCAGGGACTTAGCAATTTTTCAAGGATTCTTGGAATATCGGACTAGTCCTCACAAAATCGGACAAGTCCGAAAGTTTCCAGTGCCAAAAATCGGACTAATCTGCAGCAAAAATGGACAAGTCCGTTTTTAGTCAGAGAGAAATCGGACTAGTCCGCAACAAAACCGGACTAGTCCGCACTTTCCTGCGTTTTAAGTGCGGATTTGTTCCAAATCAAATTTTAAACTCGTTCCTCTTGTTGTGGATTAATGTTAAATATATATATGAATGTATGCAGGGCATGATGCATGAAAATGAGGGTGTTACACCGACTCTGTGAATGAAAGTAGAGGATAAAATGAAAGAAGTAATTGAAAAGCAACAGAAGGGTCTCTTCAAGCCGAAGAGGGAGAATGACCAACTTACCGCTATCTTAGGAAACCCTGAACACAGCGGACGGGTTCGAGCGGTCTCTTCTCAAATGTCTTGGCTAGATGGTTTCCCTAAAGATAAAGACACATATAAAAGACGTGAGAAGTTTAAGAAAACACTTGATGAAACGATTGCTCAAAAGGTCAAAGAAAATATGCAAGAAATAATGGAACAACTTAGACAATCGGGACAATTAGTGGCACCTAGTACAATGATGGTTCCGTTGCAATAGGAGCAATTAGTATCTCCAACTGCCTACCCTAGCAGCGTTGGTTCTGTGCCAGGCTCAGGGTCAACCCATAAGTTCCCTGTCGATGATATTACTAACGACAAATCTTGTCGTCTTCTTGTCACGATAGGCAGAGTAGGGAACAAAACCAAACAGGTTGCCACTGCTATGGCAAAGCCTGATCGTGACTTCAACGGGAATCCACTTCCGTTGTATTATGCTGTGGTGCAAGTTCTTCAGATCATTGATAATGATTATAAAGATTATGAAATAGACCACATCACCCCTGAGGGGATCGCGACTCTGGGGCAGGCTGTCAACAAATTAATCCTTTTGCACTGACGCGATATCGTGTTGGACGATGAGCCAATTTCTAGCCCCGTCGCATCTCCAAATACTACAACCCCATCTTCTAAGGCGAAAGTGCATGAAGATCCACTACCAGTCCAGGAAGATCCACTCCCCCTATGTCTTAGCAAGGATGATATCCAAGAGCAACAAGTTGGACAACAACTTCAAGCAGTACCAGAGCAAGCTGTTGCTAGTAAAGAGCAACCAGTTGAGCAACACCTTGAAGTAGTACTAGAGCCAGCTGCTCGGAGTAAACATCAATCAGTTGAACAACAGGTTCAACAACAAGCCAGTGTCCAACTTCCGACGACTATTCCTCGATCATCAATGCCTATCAAAGTTACCTTATACAAAAATAAGAAACCTTCATCAGAAGTGTCAAAATATTTGGAAACTATGAAGGAAAATATTATAAAATCGAGTGCATCTTGTTCTTCTCATGAGCCATCATTAGGAGATATCGAGGAGTGGGAAGAAGACGGTGCCATGTATAATTGGCGGACGGCTTTAGTTAAACCAGGAGTTCCAATATACAAGCTTGAGGATGTTCCTCCTAAATTTGACAATGGGAAGCCGTTCATGACATCCGTACAACTTAGCAAACAACCCGTCCAACTCAGAAGAATGCATGAGTGGTACATCATTGCCAGCACAAAATATGGTCTTTCTTGCGTCACATTTCGTATTCCAAAAGAGGCATTCTGGAGCACTGGAGAAGATAAACGAGTCATTTTATTTGAAGAGTTGCATGCCCTTTCCATCGGGGCAAGCTCGAAATCAACATGTTGCTCGTCTGGTGCTTGTAAGTGCCTCTAATATTTTGTATTTGCTTTTCTTACTACACGCATACACATTTTATGAGATTATAACAATTCTGGACTTCTTCAATAGGATGCAATACATGGATAATGAAAAGTTGGAGTGCAAGACAGGTATCCTTGACCCTACTAGGATTGCAAAGGCGCTATTCGACGTCCAGGCGGATCAAAACTCAGCAATGTTCAAGCACATGAAAAAAACTATTTTGAAAAAGCAATCACAAAACTTAAGAAGGATAAAAGGATAGAAGTTGCAGCTTACATAGGACGTGCGATGTTTAACTTTGTCAGAGACGGCAAGGACCTCGTAAAGGCTCCATACCACTTCGAGTAAGTTCGACACATGACATTGAAATAGCAATTATTGGTAATTGTTAACATGTGTGTTTGTATGTTTGCAGTGATCACTACATAATGATCTTCATCAAACCAACGCAGGGAATGGCAACAGTCTTGGACTCGGCCGAATTCCCACCAGATCGTTACAAAGATTTCCTTTCCATTTTGAAACTGTATGTTTATTCAATAATTTTTATTTACACACATTTAGAATGTGTTCACAAGTTTTATATGACATTTCTTGTATTACAGCGCTTGGCGATTTTACGCGGAGCAGCTTGGCGGTGAGAGACCTTCCAATACGAATGCTTTGGACATTAAAACATATTATGCTTGTCCGAAGCAGCCTGCTGGGAGTGTCTTATGTGGGTATTATGTATGCGAGCATCTTCGGACCGCCGGCGTATATAGAGTGAATAGTGAGGATGTAAGTTACCTTAATGTCGATACCTTATTTTCTTACTTTTGTGTTTCATTTTCATTGTAACTAGAATAATTTAATATTTATATTCTCTGCTGTTCAATATTACCAGAAAAATTATTTTCATATTTTGATTCCAACTTCAAAATTCAATTGCTCATAGTATAACTGCTCCAAAAATACCAAATAAATTCCTGTATACTCTCACTTTGATCTATACTTTGAGATTGTTCAAACCAACACACTCTAAACCTTGTTATGTGTTATATTGCAGCACACGAAGAATCTGAATGAAGAATGGCCGGTTTGTAGAAGTATTCCTAGTGGAGGAGCCGACGGGATTGCTGGTGAACTCTATCAATTCATTCGTCGCGAAATTTTGCACAAAAGAGGAGACTTCTTTGATGAAGATGGTGCTGTAGCTGATGTGCCAAAACTTTGCAACTATGCCAATAGAAACAGTTTTTAGTGAAAACTTGTAAACTATGAGATGAATTGTATGTGTAACTTGTACATATGTATATTATTTTAGTGAAATTGACTTCTGTGATGATAATATTGTTGGCTTTTGTTCTGTGATGATATTGTTGATTTTTTCTGTGATTATATTGAATTGACCTGGAAATTATAAATAACAGCAGTAGTACTGCATAGGTTATAGCTTATCACAGGTGGTTATTAACCAACGGCTAGACATGCCTGTGAAAAACAATTATCACACGCGGCAAGATACAGGTAAAGAACCATCTGTGATAACCTAATTATCACAGGCGGTCACTGTTATGGTAGAAATCGGCTGCGGTAAAAGGTCTTCATAGGCGGCTTGATGTAGGTCAACATCCGCCTGTGGTAACAACATTATCACAGGCAGTTAGATATGCTGCGAGACCCGCCTGTGATAAGACAATTATCACAGGCGGATATATATGCTGCACGACCCGCCTGTGATAACTTATCTTCACAGGCGGCTAGCATAAGTAAAAACCGCCTGTGATAATGTTTCTTCACAGGCGGTATCACTTCTCCGCCTGTGAAATTGCAGATTATCACATGCTCTTCGTTTCAGACGGTTTTAAAAATCGCGTGTGATAATAGGTTTAGAGCCGCCTGCGATAAAGCTTATTGTAGTAGTGCGCGTCGAGCATCAGCTACCTTGGCCTCCAGTAGCGCGAAGTTCTGGCCGATGCAGACGCGGGGTCCCCAGCTGAACGGGTCGGCGAAGGCGTTGGGGTCCTTGCACGCTTTGGACACACCCTCGGCGAATCTCCCGGGTTGAACTCGCCGGCTCGTCTCCCCAGTGGGTTGGGTCGCGGTGGATGAACATGACCGGCATCACAAGATGACGCCCGAATACAGCCTTTAAGTAAATTCCATTTATTCTTCAATTGTAGCCGGTTAGAAAATAGGTGCCAATTTATTGAACAATCCGGAAAAACACGCAAAAAAACCAGCAACGATTAACATCAGTAAATAGACAGGACGAGTAATATCACGTACCGATTTGAAGTCGGACGAACCGCTGTAGATCTGACGACGAACAGTCGTTGCACACGCTGGTGACGATGTTGGGCCGCAGTGCTCGATCTCCTCGGTAGACGACTCGTGGTGAAGAACGCGAGTAGTCGCGCAGAACGCTTTCCAAAAACTTTATTCGCCCTCTCCCGGTACAGGATCTCAAGGGCGAGGGGTTCTGGAGACCTGCTCTCCCGATCGTCAGTGCACGCCAGCACTCGGTAAGGAGTAGACTAGAAGGCAGCGCAAGGAACGCGAACGTGGGAAACGATCTGATCGTCGGATGATATGTCGTCCGCGCACACCTGTATTTATAGAGTCTCACGGGGGCGGTTCATATGCGATCTGGAGGATCCGGATCTGAACTGATTCCGCGGTCGTAAACGCGTCTGTCTCCAACAACTTGGACTCTATCACGGAGGCCCTAAAATTCGAAATCCTGAAAGCCCAAGGCCTAATTTAATTTTCTGCAAAAATATAAAATGTGGGCTCGGCTCGAGGCTCGAATCCACACGAACAAACGCGCGCGCGCGTACGAGGCGTGGCGAGGCGAGCGGGCGAGGAGGAGGAGCGCGCGTGGGCCACCTCTCTCTTCCTCTCTTCTCTCTCACTCAAGGAGTGGAAGAACAACCTCCCTTATATGTAGGAGTTGCTCCCCTTTCACTTCCCATGTGGCACTAAACATTTAGCACCACCCTCTCTTGTCCTAATGGGTCTTTGATATTTTCTAGGTTTTATTTTTGAATTAATTTTAGGCCAAGCCCATTAATTCCAACAACCCCCCACCAGATCTCAAAGCCATTAGGAGATAGGTCATTCTTGTTCCTTGTTTGATATACTAGTGTTTCCGACAGATACTGTTAAGTTGAACTTCTGCCTAGATCCTCAAGTTTCATCAGATCACAACTTGAACAATGAACTATGCCTTGAATTGTAAGTTTTGTGCGAACTGACTTCACCCAAAGACCATTACCGGTACATGACTACCCGTAGTATACCCCGCGGGTTGAGCATATGCACCGTACTCCCTAGTCTCTTCATGAGCTTTCCAGAGATCATCCAAATCTCACAGACTACGACGTTAGACAGTCAGAGCTCATATAGGTGTGTTTCTTTCAAGATTGCCCTGTAAGACGACATATTTGCTACACATAGCCAACAGAAACACATTAAGACAAATCGCCAACCTGCCTTACAGTTTGAGAGCATAAGTGTGCATCTTCACATAGAGAGGGTCTATAGAAGTACTCTCCTCAGTGAACCACTAGCTTGTTTTTCCATATCCTAATTCATGAGATCTCCGATCACATAGGTTGGATTACTACTATGGTGTCACATCAATAGGTCTCAAACACATCTCTCTCGATGCACTTTCCATCACATTACGTGATAGACCCTTCGTAAAGGGATCTACCAGGTTTTTCTCTATTTGTATGTACGAAACAATAATAACTCCGGAGTTTCTCATTTTTCTTGACAGATTTTAAACGTCTCTTGATGTGTCTTGATTATTTTGCATTATCCTTAGAATTGGTCACTTTAGCAATCACCTTCTGATTGTCATAGTTCATATGGATTGCCGGGAATGATTTCTCAACTACAGGCAAATCCATCAAGAGCACTCTCAGCCATTCTGCTTCTGCAGTTGCTGTCTCTAAAGCAGTGAGTTCTGCTTTTATGATTGACCTCGTCAAAATGGTATGTTTGCAAGACCTTCATGATATAGTGTCACCAGCTAGAGTGAACACATATCCACTTGTGGCATAGAGTTCATCAACATCAGAGATCCAGTTCGAATCACTATAACCCTCAGACATGGCCAGATTCCCAGTATAGTGAATTCCATAACTCATTGTGCCACTCAAGTAGCGCGTAACCCTTTCAAGTGCATGTCAATGATCTATATCCGGGTTTGACATGAACCAGCTCAGTTTGCTCACAGCAAACGAGATATCAGGACAGGTTACGCTAGCTAAGTACATGAGTGAACCGATCATCTGAGAATATCTAAGTTGATCTCTTGACTCTTTCTTGTTCTTTTTGAGTATCACGCTGGGATCATAAGACATTGGAGAAATCTTGCTATCCATAAAGTCGAACCGGCTCAAGATTTTCTCAACATAGTGGGACTGACTTAAAGTAATCCTACTCTCATCCTTATTCAACTTAATATTCAAAATAACATTAGCTTCTCCTAGATCTTTCATATCAAAACACTTTGATAGAGAAGACTTGACGTCAAAAATTATATCAACGCTCGTACAAAAAATGAGTATATCATCCACATACAAGCATAATATAACGATATCGCCCCCACCACGGCGGTAGTACACACACCGATCAACCTCATTAATAACAAAGCCTGCAGACATCAAAATACTATCGAACTTCCCATGCTATTGCTTAGGTGCTTGTTTAAAGTCATACAAAGATTTCAACAATTTGCACACCTTTATCTCTTCACCTTTTATTACGAACCCATCAGGTCGTTCCATATAAATCTCTTCTTCCAACTCTCCGTTAAGGAAAGATGTCTTCACATCCATTTGATGGATGATTAGACCATAGGAGGCAGCCAAAGAAAGTAGTACACGGATTGTCGTCATTCTGGCAACAGGTGAATAGGTGTCAAAATAGTCTTCCCATTCCTTTTGAGTATAGCCTTTTGCAACTATCCTCGCCTTGTACTTTTCAATAGTTCCATCGAGCCTGAGCTTCTTCTTGAACACCCACTTGCAGCCTACTGGTTTGCACCCATACAACCGTTCAGATAACTCCCATGTTCTATTGGAAAGAATTGAGTTCATCTCACTATGAACTGTTTCTTTCCAATCATCTGCATCAGGTGATGCATATGCCTCTGCTATGGATCTAGGAGTATCGTCCACATAGTACACAATGAAATCATCACCAAAGGATTTTGCAATTCGTGATATCTTATTCGATTGAGTTATTTCATTGTGTTCCTCCTCTGGGACACTCTCAAATGGTGTATCAAGAAAATCACTAGTTGTGGTGGATTTAGGACAAATTTCAGAAGAGATCCTAGCAGTGCTATGCATATCTTTCATAGGAAAAATATTCTAAAAAAATATTGCATCATGAGATTCCATAATAGTGTCAACATGCATATCAGGTATCTCTGATTTAACTACTAAAAATCTATATGCGATGCTCCGATGAGCATAGCCTAGAAAGACACAATCCACTGTCTTTGGTCCAAGCTTGCGTTTCTTGGTAATTGGAACATTAACCTTTGCCAAACATCCTAAAGTACGTAAGTATCAAACTGATGGTTTTCTCCCAACCCACTCCTCATAAGGGGTTGTCTCTTTATTCTTGTTTGGAACGCGGTTTAGGACATGACATGAAGTCAATAGAGCCTCCCCCACCATGCCTTAGATAAACCGGATATGTCTAACATGGCATTCACCAAGTCACACAATGTTCGGTTTTTCCCCTCGACTACCCTGTTTGATTGGGGTGAATAGGGAGGCGTCCTTTCATGTATAATACCGTGTTTCACACAGAAATCATCAAATATTTTGGAAAAATACTCACCACCATGATCTGACATAAGACATTTGATCTTTCTCTCTAATTAAGTTTCTACTTCAGATTTATAGATTTAAAAGTAGTCTAAAGCTTCATATTTAGTTTGCAACAAGTAAACATAGCAGAATCTAGTAGAATCGTCTATTAATGTCATAAAATATTTCTTTCCACCTTTTATCAACACACCATTCATCTCGCATAGATCAGAATGTATGAGTTCTAATGGTGCCAAGTTTCTCTCCTCGACTGTCTTGTGAGGCTTTCGAGGTTGCTTTGATTGCACACAACTATGTCACTTAGAACCTTTGACAATGGTGAATTCCAGAATTAATTTGAGACTAGATAGAAAATTCATTAAACCAAAATTAAAGTGACATAAACGAGAATGCCAAACATGTGCATCATCATTAATACTGCCACAAATATGATTTACTGACTTATTATTAAAATCTGAAAGAGAAAAGCGGAATAGACCTTCACATTCATAGTCTTTAGCAATAAATTGTTGAAAGTCACGTAGAGGGGGGAATGAATAGGCAATAAGACCTGAAATGGCTTAATCAAACGAGATTAAATTACTCAGGCCGAACTTGTCTGGACAGGGTCGGACTAGTCCGCTCAGCACAGGGTGAAAACCTAAAAACTTGATTTCTACAAGTTATTTGTGGAATTTAAGTTCACCAAAGATGTAGGTAATGTGTAGTAACCTAGTACAACTTAGATTGACAATTGTAGGCAAATAGGTTACAAGATTCCAACAAGATCAACGTGAAGAGCAATGTGAACCCTAAAAGCAATTCTAGTGATTATCAAATGTAAAGTGACAAGAGAGACACAATTTATCCCATGGTTCAGCTCCACGAAGAAGCCTACATCCACGTTGAGAAGTCCACACAAGGACCGGGTCTCACTTGACCCTTCTCTCACCAAGCCACCACAATGGTCGGCTTCATTTCCATTATATCAATGGGTAATCACCAAGTTTGATTGGGACTGCTCACAAGTTGAGGCTCTCACAAATCAATACAATGAGGAGCACACGTAGCTCAAATCACACGAGCAACAAAACACAATAAAATGTGCAAGAGATCAAACCGAAAGACAAAGCGCGATGATCTTCCTTCACTCTTCTTACCAAACCCTAATCTCTTCAAGATTTGGTCTTAGAGGGCTAGTAGGACGAGTGGAAGGCTTTGGAAGGCTCTAGGTCACTTGTGGCTGCGCTAGGGTTCAAAAGTCATCAAATAGGGGTTGGGGGTTCCCTTTTATAGGGGTCCCGACAACTAACCGTTGACACCAGGACAACCCCGGACTAGTCCGGCCCTCTGCCACGGACTAGTCCGGCTTGTGGGACCACCAACAATTTCACATCATCGATCGACAAAACAGATGACGTGCACGCCAACGTTTGAATTTCAAACGTCCACTAACAACACGGACTAGTCTGGTTCACAACGGACTAGTACGAAATAGGACAGAAAGGTTTGGTCCGTCCCAAAACGGACTCAACTGGGTAGGCCCGGACTAGTCTGACCACATGGGGCGGACTAGTCCGGCCCTCTAGGGTTTGCTCGGTTTCTCTCACACTAAGTCTCAAACGGACTAGTCCGTACAACCATGGACAATTCCGAACTTTTCCAGAGAGCTTTGGTCCATTCCAAAATGGACAAGTCCGGTTTTCGAGAACTTATCTCCAACTCCACTAAGGAATGAACGGACTAGTCCGTACCCGTACGGACAAGTACGATCTCCTCCAGTGACCTTTAGCCCGACTTAAAACGGACCTCTCTGCGTGGCCGGACTAGTCCGGCCCCGAGGCCCAAACTAGTTCGACCTCCTTGGTTTTTTCTCATTTGGCTTCTCACTTAGGTTTTTCTCTCAACCAACACTTTGTGCCCTCTAGAATGATCTCAATGCACATGATACAGCCACCCTCACACAAGATATGACTCATATAAGTTCAACACCATAGAAACCCTAATTTCGACGCTTGAGTCTTTGACGCCCGTTTCGACCTTTTCCCTTTGAGAGATTTTGTCTCATTTTAACCATCACACCTGTGCTTAAGATCAACTCAGCTCATTAGTCTCTTAATTGTCGTCATCGATCATCCAAAACTCACGGGGATGCCTAGATGCACTTTCAATCTCCCCCTTTTTGGTGATTGATGACAACACATTAAGACTTCAACAAAAAGGATAATAATTTGTTTTCATAACATGTATTTGTATGAGTGACCCCCCCTCAATGTATGCATCATGAATAAGAGAGATTGAGAGAGTTCTCATACATATAAATGGTATGGTGGGGTGCCTAAGTGATGTGCTTATAAATTGTGATAAGGCAACAAATATGCAAGATAAACATGTAATTGAGGCAATACATCACAATTTAGACAAAATACATGAGAACATAGATTAAGTCTTACAACAACTTGAAATGAGAGTTTTAAAAACATAAGTCCATAGTGGATCAATCTCTCCCCCATAAAACTATCTAAGTACCCCCTTCCAATCTCTCCCCCTTTGGCATCAAGACACCAAAAAGGAAAAGAGAGAAAGAAGAGTCCTAAGATCTACTCCTCCTCATCATCGGCGTCATCGTTGATGTCGTCTCCTCCACCTTGATGCCCTCTTTCGCTCGCCGTGGCTTCCGTGTCATCATTATCATCATCTTTGGACGAAGCCGCCATAGAGGTACCAACTTCACCGAATTGAGCAAGCTCCTTGGCGGTGAACTCCGGGAATGGAGTCATCTCCCCATCACTCTCCGCAGCGGGAGACATGGGGATGTCTAGCTTGTCGCACATCGCCTTGAGATACTTCTCATGGTGACGCTCCATGCGACGTTACCAAACTTACGCTTTCCGGCAAGAGGAGAAGATGGCTTTAAAGCATTTGAGGAAGCCATTGCCGCATTGTGATGAAGGAGGAGGTGGAGGAGGTGATGGCACGAAGTGAGAAGAAGAACTGTGGGGATCCGCATTCTTCGTTCTAGGGGCAGCAGGCTCCAGAGGAGGGATTTGAGGATGAAGCCTTCGGTGAGTGATGTCCTTCTTGAAGGTGAGCCCGGACACCTTCTCGATCATGTACATGATGTAAGGAGCGTATCCACATGATCGGTTTGGAGTATGCGAGATGTTGAAGATGTCATCAAAGATGTAGTCCACCACATTGAAATGGACATCTCTATCAATTAGCACCGTCAAGTGCCCCAAATTTCCTTGAATAATCCCCGCATCTCCATCCTTGGGGGCAATAGTCTTTTGGAGCACCCGGTTGAGGACACTGTAGAAGGGCTTGATGTTCCTTATGTGTCCCGCTTCAAAAGGTACATGACTTGGATACATGTACTCCAAAGTGTCTCGATCAACTGGCCTTAGGTTGGAAATGATGATATCATTCTCCAGTTAATCCTCCAGGTCTAGCAGCTGAGCAAACTCACAGTAGGTGATGGAGTATTGCTCTCCATGCGTCATCCAAGTGATCCTCCTGTCCCTAACGGTGTGGAAGTACACAATGGAGTAGAATTGAGCATTTACCTCCACAATCCAATCATACTAAAATTCTATGAACTTCTTCAAGCCATGGCGCTCTATGGGCTCAATCACAGCATTGAAAGCCATGTGATCCTTCTGGGCCATGTAGTCCCAATCGATCCACTGAGCATATGTGACTGGAGTTTGCTTGGACATGTAGACTGTCCTGTAGTAGTCACAGTGGAAGTCACTCCAAAAGTGGGGATCCACTGTGCTCCTCTCCCTTTGGTAGACATTGACCTTCCTGAGCTTCCTAGCCTTCTCAACCCCTTTGCCTTTTAAGATGTTGGCATCGAAGTCAGCTGCACAGTTGGGGTTCCGTGCAGGTGAAGACATCCTCAAGGGACCTATGGCTTGAGAGGCTCCCTTCTTGGCCTTGTTTGCAACCTATTTAGCAACAAGGAATCTCTTTTTGTGTGCAGCATCCACTGGTGCCTTGCCCTTGTCTTTCGATGCCCTGGCTTCCTGAGTTCTAGTCTTTTCCCCCATAGTCACAAGTCTCTTCTTCTCGGGAGCTGCCTCGACTGCAGCTGAGTTGTGGGCTTCCATCTGCTGTTTCTTTGCTTTCCTTGCCTCAGAATGGGATTCAAGATATTCCATGACAAGCTCGTCCTCCCCGCGCTTTTGACGGTATAGTGCTTGCCTTCCCACCTCGTCTTCGGAGTCAGAAAGTGGAACATACTCCGAATCCAACATTGTTGCTGATAAGAGATGCAAAGGAATGTGCATAAGTACAAGGAAGTATAGACATGGCATTATAATTCACAAAATCGATCAAGGTTAGGGTTTTCACTGTGTAACCCGGATTTGTTCGCCCAAGGGCCGGACTTGTCCGCCATGTGGCCGGACTAGTCCGGTTCACACAACAAGAACCCTAATCAAGAGAAATTATGCAAAATCTACAGATCCTACCACCAAAATTAAGGTACATGATCACAATTATGTGAACAACAATATTTGTGAAGAGGTTTCTATCAATAGACCTAAAAGAATTGAATTTCGAAGGTTTTGGGGTTAAGTCAAGAATACCTCTTCAAATCTTCGATTCGACGAAATGTGGGTGAGAAATTGGCCTCTGATGCTTTGGGAAGAGTTCCCACGCACCCTAGGGCTTCAATCCATGGATTGGAATCGAGATTCAGTGGTTGGAATCAAAAATCACCGATTTGGAGGCGGTTTTCGAGCGTTTGAAGTGGGAGAGTGTTTGAATGAAAGTGGAGAGGTCGAGGGCTCCTTGGGTAGGTTAAGTCCCCAAGGGCCGGACTAGTCCGGTTGGGGACCCGGACTTGTCCGGCCAGCGGACTGGGTCCGGACTATTTTGAACCACCGGACTAGTCCGGTCGGGAAGGGGGGGGGGACTAGTCTTGTCCTAAGGCTGAAAACTCATATATATTGAGTTTTCAGTGGAGATTTGATCCTTTTGGACAATATTTTCACAAAATATCTTTGTAAACATGGTCAGTAAGCAATCAACAATCAAACTATGACCATAATTCAGAAAGATTCAATAATTTCAAAATAAATTTGTAGAAAACTGAGGAGGATGAGTTTTTGCAAGCATGTGTGAATTTTGAATATAACAATCAGATGTGCAAGACTAAAGCCATATTTCGAGAATCTAAGATATTGAGCTCACTCCTAAGTTCACAAAATCTTTTCTCATCTAGGGGTTTGGTAAAAATATCGGTCAATTGTTTTTCGGTTCTCACATGGGAGATTGCAATGTCTCCTTTGATGGAGTGATCTCTCAAGAAGTGGTGGCGGATATCGATGTGTTTGGTCCTTGAATGCTCAATTGGATTGTGGGCTATTTTGATGACACTCTCATTGTCACATAGAAGGGGGATATGGCGCAAGTTTATACCATAGTCCTTAAGAGTTTGTTGCATCCAAAGAAGTTGTGCACAACAACTTCCGACGGTGACATACTCCGCTTCGGCTGTAGAAAGAGCAATGAAGTTTTATTTCTTTAAGGACCAATACACTAGGAATTGGCAAGTTCTGGAGGTGCTCTTCCTATCAACTTTGACGTCCATTTGATATTGCTTAAAATCAGGGTGAGTAGCAAAAGCAAGTAATATACGAATTGATTCAAGCCTAGCTACGGGAGCAAAGGTTTCTTCAAAATCAAAACCTTCGACTTGTGAATACCCCTTGGCCACAAGTCGTGCCTTGTTCCTTGTAATCACCACATGCTCATCTTGTTTGTTGAGGAACAACCACTTGGTGCCTACAACATTCGCATTAGGCCTCTTCACGAGCTCCCATACTTGATTTCTTTCAAAGTTGTTGACCTCTTCTTACATGGCCATCACCCAATCCGGATCTCATAGTGCTTCTTCAATCTTGTGAGGCTCCAAAGAAGAAACAAAAGAGTAATGTTCACAAAAGTTTGCAACACAAGTTCGAGTAGTTACCCCCTTAGAGATGTCTCCAAGTATATTATCAACGGGATGGTCCCGTTGAACGCTTTGGTGCACTCTTGGGTGAGGCGCTTGAGGTCTTGAATCTTCATCTCCGTCTTCCTCATTTTCATTGACTCCCCCTTGATTGATGCCTCCATTTTCATCTTCTTGGAGCGCATCTTGGAGGACTTGATCTTGATCATTTGAGGAAGAGCTTGCTTGATGTGTGAGATGGTCACTTGGATCTTGAGGTTGTTCTTGTGGTCGTATATCTCCAAGTGACATCCTTCCTATCACTACTTGTGGAGCTTCTTCTTGATCTAGCACATGATGATCAACTTGCTCCACTTGGGATCCATTAGTCTCATCAAACACTACGTCCCGTACTACTTCGACAATTCCGGAGGATTTGTTGAAGACACGATAGGCGTAGGTGTTTGAGTCATAACCAAGCAAGAAATCCTCATCAGACTTAGAAGTGAACTTCGAAGTCCTAGGCTTCTTGTTGAGAATGTAGCATTTGCTCCCAAAAACATGAAAGTAAGAAATGTTGGACTTGTTATCAGTTAGGAGCTCATAAGACGTCTTCTTGAGTATGCGGTGAAGATACAACTGGTTTATGGCATGCCAAGCGGTGTTAACCGCTTCCACCCAAAACTGGTCCGATGTCTTGTACTCATAAGGCATGGTTCTTGACATCTCTATTAGAGTTCTATTCTTCCTTTCGGCCACCCCATTTTGTTGAGGGGAGTAGGGGGATGAGAACTCATGCTTGATACCTTCTTCATCAAAAAATTCTTCAACTTGAGTATTCTTAAATTCGGTGCCGTTGTCACTCCTTATGGTCTTGATACTTAAGGAGAATTTATTTTGAGCTCTCTTCAAGTATTTTTTAGGACACCTTGAGTCTCACTCTTATTATGCAAAAAGAATACCCAAGTAAAACGTGAAAAATCATCAACAATAACAAGATCATATTTGTTACCGCCAATACTTATGTAGGTGATTGGACCGAAGAGATCCATGTGTAGAAGTTCGAATGGTTTGTTGTTGTCATAATGTTCTTTGATGGATTTGGAGCTCCAACTTGCTTTCTGGCTTGGCATGCGCTACATGGCCTATCCTTTTCAAACACAACATTCTTTAAACCACGGATGTGCTCGCCCTTAAGGATTTTTTGCAAAATCCTCATCCCAACATGAGCTAGCCTTCTATGCCAAAGCCATCCCATGTTAGTTTTTGCAATTAAGCATGTATCAAGTTGGACTTTATTCGCGAAAAAATCCACAAGATAGAGCTTTCCCTTGAGTACACCCTTAAAAACAATTGAGTCATTACTTCCTTGTGACGGTCACACCTTCATTAGTGAATAAACAATTATAACCTTTGTCACATAGTTGTGATATGGACAAGAGTTTATAATCAAGTGAATCAACATGTAAAACATTTGAAAGAGTGTGATTAGGGGATATAGCAATTTTACCGGTGCCAAGGATTTTTCCTTGGCTATTGTCCCCCAAATAGATTCCTTCACTTGGATCTTCATTTTGCTCATACTCCACAAACATATTCCTCTCTCCGGTCATATGATCAGTGCATCTGCTGTCAAGAACATATTTGATTCCACCAGAGGAGTATGCCTACAAGAAAGATTTAAGTCTTGGCTTTAGGTACCCAAATGGTGTTGGGTCCTTTGATGTTAGTCAAGAGGCACTTGGGAACCCACACACAAGGTTTAGAACTCTTGCGGTGTGTCCAAACATACCTAGCATAAGCTTTACCAAATTTGTTCCTTAATAACACATATGAAGCATCAAAATCATGGAACAATGGATGAGGTTCTTTCTTACACATTTTGAGTGATTTAGCGATGTTATTTCTCTTAGTGTTGTATGAGCCTCCTTTGACAAAAACAATCAAGTATTTGCCATTCTTGGGATTTTGGGCGTTTTGCCTCATCTCCTTAGAGTAACCAAGACCATCCTTGACAAGGGGATGTCTTGTGCTGGCGTATGCACTACGTGCATATTCCATCTTATCCTTGTCAAAGATGTCATCCTTTGGTGCTTGAGTGGTTTGTGCTAACTTAAGCTCATATTTAAGTTTCATAATCAAGTTTGAGGATTTGCAAGGTTGAGGCGCTTCGGATTTGATACTTGTGGAAGGTGAGCTTGTAGAGGAAGAAGGGACATTGACTTTGAGAGACTTTACTTGTGTTTCAAGGATCTTGTTAGCTTGTGTCAAACTAACAAGTTCATTCTTGAGCACAATTGTAGTGTTCTCAAGGTTTGAGCAAGTTTCCTTGCTCAAAGCATGTTCACGCTCAAGTGACATGCTTCTTTCTCTTTCAAGCTCCAAGAGCTCCTCAACCTCTTGACATCTCTCCTTTTGTTGGATGAGCATGTCCTCTTGACGGTTGATGAGATCTTCCTTGCCAAATATCTTATCCGTCAACAACCTCAATCTTTTCAAGGTACTTTTACTCATATCCTTAAGAATATGTTCATTTTCACCACTACTATGAAAATCATCATGCGAAGAAATTTAAGAGGAGGATTAAGATTTAACCTTCTTTCTTCCCTCCTTGGCCATGAGGCAAGTTGGCCTTGATTTCTCCAAGTTGGGGAAGAGCTTGTTCTCCGCGGTTGTTTTTTTCATAGCAATGGTTGCTATCTTCTCCTCTTCATCAGAGGAGGATTCCTCATTTGAATCCCACTCCTTTCCAAGGTGGGAATGCCCCTATTGCTTCTTCTTCTTGAAGTCCTTCTTCTCTTTGGACTTGCCCTCCTTCTTCTTCTTCTTGTTTTCCTCATGTGGGCAATCCACAATGAAATGGCCATACTCCCCACAATTGTAGGAAGCCCTCTTTGATATTGTATTGGGCTTGTCTTTGCTCTTGCTTTCATGATGGTAGCTCCCCCCTCCTTCTTCTAAATATCCTCTTGAAGTTGTTGATGAAGAGTGTCTCTTCCTCATCGGTGTCGGGGCTCTCTTCATCACTCTCTTCCTTTTCTTGTGATCTTGACGATGTTGCCTTGAATGCAACATCCCTTTTCTTGGAGGAGGAGAGCTTTTGTAGATCATTGTAAAACATAGCTTCTTACTCTATCATCTCATGGTTGATGATTTTCCCAAGCACTTCTCGGGAGTCATCTTGTGAAAACCTGGACTCTCACAAATTAGTGAGCAAAGACTGACATTTCAAGGCATGAATGTTCGAATCATCCTCTTTACCACCTCATGGTCGGTCCACCAGGTGCTTCCAAAAGACCAAATCTTGTTGATTAGAGTCTTAAGGCGGTCATACATGTCTTGGAGAGATTCACCATCCATGATAGTGAACCTCCCAAGTTCTCATTCGATCATCTCGATCTTGGCCTCCCTAATGACACGGTTGCCATCATGTGTCGTCTTGAGGGTGTCCCATATCTCCTTGGCAACCTCCAACCCTTCAATGTGGTTAAACTCTTCTCGAGTCAATGAGGAGGTAATCACTCCAATGGCCTGAGCATTGGGATGGAGGAAGACAGCTTGCTCCGGAGTGATGTCTTCCTCATTCTTGGGAATATGTACACCTGTCATAACAATTTGCCACAAACTAGGGTTTAAGGAAATGAGATGCATCTTCATATTATGCTTCCATATAGAGTAATCATTTCCATCAAATTGAGGAGGTTTGCCAGTGGAGATAGATAAATAGTGATTGCTTGCGGTTAGTTGCTCATAGTTGTAAGGATACCGGGAGTAGTCTTGTGAACTACTCCCATTGTCGACGTTGATTGGAGCAATTGGCTTGATCTACTTCTTGGGCAAATTGAGCTTCTCACGAAGTCGTTCCTTGAGCATACGAACTTCTTCGTCGTCAATTGGATCTTCTTGAAGAACGTTGACGTTCTTCGTCTTGGTGTCATCAACAATCATCGGAATCTCATTGTCACCCGTTCCGACAATTTCTTCTCCGAGTTGTTAGACTCTTGGTGGAGAAACCCGCTCTGATACCAATTGAAATTCGCCTAGAGGGGGGTGAATAGGCAATAAGACCTGAAATGGCTTAATCAAAGAGATTAAATTACTGAGGCCAGACTTGTCTGGACAGGGCCGAACTAGTCCGCTCAACACAGGGTGAAAACCTAAAAACTTGATTTCTACAAGTTATTTGCGGAATTTAAGTTCACCAGATATGTAGGTAATGTGTAGTAATCTATTACAACTTAGATTGACAATTGTAGGCAAATAGGTTACAAGATTCCAACAATATCATCGTGAAGAGCAATATGAACCCTAAAAGCAATTCTAGTGATTATCAAATGTAAAGCGACAAGAGAGACACAATTTATCCTGTGGTTTAGCTCCACAAAGAAGTCTACATCTACGTTGATAAGTCCACACAAGGATCGGGTCTCACTTGACCCTTCTCTCACCAAGCCACCACAATGGTCAGCTTGGTTTCCACTATATCAATGGGTAATCACCAAGTTTGATTGGGGCTGCTCACAAGTTGAGGCTCCCACAAATCAATACAATGAGGAGCACACGAAGCTCAACTCACACAAGCCACAAAACACAACACAATGTGCAAGAGATCAAATCGAGAGCCAAAGAGCGATGATCTTCCTTCACTCTCCTTTCCCAAACCCTAATCTCTTAAAGATTTGGTCTTAGAGGGCTAGTAGGACGAGTGGAGGCTTTGGAAGACTATAGGTCACTTGTGGCGGCGCTGGGGTTCAAAAGTCATCAAATAGGGGTCGGGGGTCCCCTTTTTATAGGGGTCCCAGCAACTAACCGTTGCCACCAGGACAACCCCGTACTAGTCTGGCCCTCTACCACGGACTAGTCCGGCCTTCTGGGACCACCGACAATTTCATGTCATTGATAGACAAAACAGATGACGTGCACGTCAACGTTCGAATTTCAAATGGCCATTGACAACACATACTAGTCTGGTTCACAACAGACTAGTACGAAGTAGGACAGAAAGGTTTGGTCCATCCCAAAACAGACCCAATTGGGTAGGCCTGGACTAGTCCAGCCACAGGGGGCAGACTAGTCCGGCCCTATAGGGTTTGCTTGGGTTCTCTCACACTAAGTCTCAAATGGACTAGTCCGTACAACCACGGACAAGTCTGAACTTTTCCAGAGAGCGACGGACAAGTCCGGTTTTCGAGAACTTAGCTCCAACTCCACTAAGGAATGAACGGACTAGTCCATACCCGTACGGACAAGTTTGATATCTTCTCCAGAGACCTTTAGTTCGACTTAAAACAGACCTCTCTGTCGGGCCGGACTAGTCCGACCCCGAGGTCCGGACTAGTCCGACCTCCTATGGTTTTTCCTCATTTTGGATACTCACTTAGGTTTTTCTCTCAACCACCACTTTGAGCCCTCTAGAATGATCTCAATGCACATGATACAACCACCCTAACACATGATACGGCTCATATAAGCTCAACACCATAGAAACCCTAATTTCTACGCTTGAGTTTGTGACGCCCGTTTCGACCTTTTCCTTTTGAGGGATTTTGTCTCATTTCAATCATCACACCTGTGCTTAAGATCAACTCAGCCCATTAGTCTCTTAATTGTCTTCATCGATCATCCAAAACCTTTGGGGATGCCTAGATGCACTTTCAATTATCCATGCTTGGACACAACTATTTTATTAAACTCTAAAACTAATTTAAACCTATCTCTGCGTAGAAGGGTACCGCTAACAAGATTTTTGTTCATAGTAGGGACATGTTGCACATTCTTCAGCTGGACAATCTTCCGAAGTGAACTTCAAATCGACTGTGCCAACACCACGAACAGAAGCATGTGACCCATTCCCCATTAGGACGGCGAAATCCCGGACGAACTGGTAAGAAGTAAATATGGACATGTCATAACATACATGAACATTAGAACACGTATCAAACCACCAAGATGGTGTTTGATAAACAGAAAGAACAGTAAAAGAACTACCGTACCTATCTGCATTGTTGGATATTACGATGTTGATATTCTTTTTCCCTCTACGATCTGCCCTCTCAACACAGTTCCTGGAAATATGGCACTACTCCCCACAGGGGTAGCAGTAGCCATTATTAGATTTGTTTGACTTCTTCGTCTTGAAAGCAGTAGTTTTGTTTGGCTTGAATTGAGAGTTGTTCCGTTTGTTCTTGACATTGGGTTTCTGCACCATATTAGCATTGACGCTAGATTAACCCTCACCTCTTTTCTCAGTAGCGTCCTTAGCCCGAGCCTTCTCCTTAACATCAAGAGATGCTATCAGGTTTTCAACTGATATTTCCTGTCTCTTGTGTTTGAGAGTCGTGGCAAAGTTCCTCCATGAAGGAGGTAACTTTGCAATAATGCACCCAACCACAAACTTGTCGGGTAAAGGACACTTAAGGAGATTGAGCTCTCTCGCAAGGCACTATATTTCATGAGCTTGTTCAACTACGGGGCGGTTATTAACCATCTTGTAGTCATGAACATTTTCCATAATATACAGTTCACCACCTGCATCGGTTGCACCATACTTACCGTTAAGTGCATCCTAGAGCTCCTTACCATCTGTGACTGTCAGATAAACATCACAGAGTTTCTTGTCAAGAATACTTAAGATACATCCTCTCAGGGCAGAATTGGCTTCCTCGAACTTCGTCTGTTCTTCAACGGACAAAGGACCTTGAGGCCTACCCTCAATTACCCATAAAATCTTAAGTGACTGGAGCCATAGCATGGCTTTAACTTGCCACCTCTTGAAGTGCACGCCAAATAATTTCTGCGGCCTCAGTTCGACTAAAGTCATCATGTTCAACTCAAGAAATTGCCTAATAAGGTTTTTGGATTGTTAGAAAATAGGAGGCAATTTATTGAATAATTCCTGAAAAACACGTGAAAGAACCAACAGCGATTAACACCGGTAGACAGGCGGGACGAGTAACATCGCGTACCAATTTGAAGCCGAACGAACCGCTGTATATCTGACGATGAACAACCGCTGCAGACATTTGTGACGACGTTCGGCCGTAGTGCCCGATCTCCTCGGTAGACAACCCGTGGTGAAGAACACGAGCAGTCACGCAGAGCGCTTCCCAAAAACCTTATTCACCCTCTCCTGGTGCAGGATCGCAAGGGCAAGCGGTTCCAGAGATCTGCTCTCCCGATCGTCGGTGCACGTCGATGCTCGGGATTGAGTAGACTAGAAGGCGGTGCAAGGAACGCGGACATGGGAAACGATCTGATCGTCCGATGATATGTCGTACCGCGTACGCCCGTATTTACAGAGTCCCACAGAGGTTGTTTGTATGCGATTCGGAGGATCCGGATCTGAACTGATTCTGCAGCCGTAGATGCGTCCGTCTCCAATGACTTGGACTCTATCACGGAGGCCCCAAAATTTGAAAGCCCAAAAGCCCAAGGCCCAATTTAATTTTCTGCAAAAATATAAAATGTGGGCTCGGATCGAGACTTGAATTCACGCGCGCGCCCATGTGCGGGGCGAGCGAGCAAGGAGGAAGAAGAGGAGCAAGCGTGGGCCACCCCTCTCTTTCTCTCTTCTCTCTCGCTCAAGGAGTGGAAGAACAACCTCCCTTATATGTAGGAGTTGTGTCTTCCACTTCCCATGTGGGGCTTATAGCTGTCCAAATGGGCCGGGCCAGATGGGCCGGCACGAAAGCCCGCAAAAAAAGCACGGTCCGAACCCGGCACGGCCCGAAAAAATCGAGCTCGGGCCGGCCCAAAGCCCGTTGCGGGCCGTGCCCGGGCCTCGACTTCCGGCCCGTCAGGCTTGCGGGCACAGCCCGTTTAGGCCCGGCCCGGCCCGGCCCATTTAGGCCCGAATTTTGATTTTTACGCATTTTTTGTGCATTTTTAACTAAAACAGGTTGCGGGCCGGGCCGGCACAACCCGTTTATGGCCCGGCACGGCCCGACACGCCTAAATTGGACTCGGGCCGTGCCCGGGCCTCAACCTTCAGCCCGCGGGCCGGCCCGGCACGGCCCGATTTTTTTTCGGGCCGTGCCGGGCCAAGATTTCTAAGGCCCGAGCCCGGCCGGGCCGGCCCGGCACGGCCCATTGGACACCTATAGTGGGGCTAAACATTTAGCACCACCCTCTCTTGTCTTAATGGGCTTTTGAGATTTTCTAAGATTTATTTCTAAATTAATGTTGAGCCAAACCTATTAATTCCAACATAGCCTTGAGTGAGATAACTCAGTGTTCTTGTATCCTTGGCTAGTCATAACATCATTAGCCCTATTTTCCGATGTTGATCTCATCAGTTTTGGAATACTTCAAAAAATTAGTCAAGAAAGAAAATTCATGACTATGTACTGTCGAGTGTCAGAATAATACCACATTGCTTGTAACCAAGGGGAAGTCCCCGTATATATATATATATATATATATATATTCGTCATCCGACAACGAGAAAAGCGCGTGCATGCTGATCGGTGATGGCGGATCGTATCTCGCCTCCTTAATAAATCTCAGTATCTCGGGAGGTCTCATCGGTTTCTTAGGAATGCGAGGGATGAGCAACACCTCGTAGTGTGGCGAGACTGCTGGATCGAACACAAGGTATGTGACGTAGTGCTGTAAATCCCACGTAAGGTACTGGTCCGTGCGACGGGGCAAGCACTCCCACTGCCGCGTCGCGGGGTTGACCATGTACAACTCCCCCATGAACCCAGCTGGGCAAGAAACCGAGGTTACCGAGTATACAGGGGCGCTCCGACGAGCGGCGAGCGAAGAAGCGCGGGCACCCATAGTCGACCAAGTTGAGGAAGATGCCGCGGAGCGTGCGCGGGAGGAGCAGGCTGCGGTCGTCCACGACGGCGCACCAGGCCTTGCACACGCAGCGGGACAACGCGACAGTGCGCATGGGGAGCCGGCAGAGGACGACCGCGATCGTGTCGTCCGGTAGCGCTGGTGCCTCCATGGATGTGTACGTGCGTGACCTCTGGTTGATAGAATCGATGTTTTAATCAATCAAATACAATAATTATTGTATTTGATTGAATAAAACTACTGAGAATGATACGAATATATAAGAGGGTCAGGAGGCCTCCCTTGATTACACAAGCAATGTAAGTAATATTCTAACACTTAGAACAGTTAACATACCGTGTTTCCACGGAGAAGTCTCTCTGGCTCAACATCATCTTCCCCGGTAGGCTGCAAATCGACATCAACATCCACATCAGTTGCAGTCGGACTCGGATGCGGCGGTTTGTACGCAACCTTCGTCTTCCCACGGGCACGGGTTTTACAGCGAGCTCTGTTCTGCAGCTTTCCACGACCACACACCATGTTGGCTGTAAGCCCCACGCCAATGCCACGTTCGAGCCGCGCACCATGCCAAGCCGAGGGTCTCGCCCACGTTGTGTCCCAGGCCGCCCGCACCCACGCCGCGTTCGCCCAGGCCAGCAGCCTCACCAGTGCCCCCGCTGCCTGCGCCTCGGCCAGGGGCCTCACCAGCGCCCCCGCCGCGCGTGCCCATGGCAGGGGGCACGCCACCGGCCACCCGCGCCATGACTGGAGTTTTTTCTAGTCTTCTTGCTGAGTTGAATCATGAATTTTTTTTCCGGCTTGCATAAAAACAAACCACTGGCCCGTAGGCAGTACAGCAGGTTTGGTTAGTTTTTGTTGTTAGGCCGCTTCTAGTTTCGTCCATACCAGCCTTCGGCCCGTTCTCGTGTCACCCACAAAATGCAATGGACAAGCCCACGCTGGAAAAAGCCCAGACCACCTCACCAAAACAACAGCTTTCAGTTTGATTCCGAGGAAATACAAGGCCAAACCGCAAAAAGTTAACTTTGCTTACCGAGGCTGAGCTTTTGTGTATACCAAAATTTAATTCAGTATAAAATTTTGACTTGACAAGAGTGTGTTCCAGAATCCAGACTATTTTAAAGGGAAAAAGTCTATTTTACTTCCCTCAAGAATCAGCTTCAACTCGAAGAAAATTTTGATCCAGTTTACTCCGCCGAACTATTTAGATTGGTTCAATTCATCCTTACTGAATTTTTTCTCTTTGTGTGTATTATGTGTTAAGTTAAAAAAATTTGTAGGATTGTAGATAACATCATACACAATGCTAGAAAAATAATTCTACAATTTTTTACAGTTTTTCTTGTATTATTCCATCTATCATGCAAGATTTGTTTACAAGTTTTAAACTACAATAAAATACATAAATTTTTTAAATATTTTTATAACAAATTGTATGTTGTAAGGCATAATATCACGAGTTTTATTCTCTAAAATGATGTTTGCAAAGAGAAACAAAAAAAGAAAATTTTCATTAGGGGATGGATTGAATCAATCTAAATAGTTCGGTGGAGTAAACTGGAACAAAAAATTTTTTATGAGGTTAAGTGAACAATGATGATAGGATAGTAAAATGAACTTTTTTCTATTTAACAAATGAATAAATTGACACAAGATTGAAGATTGGTGTCCATTTCATTGATAACAAAAGAAAAAAATTATATGTTGCATCTTGCGTGCATGCAAGGGCGAGACTAGAAAATAGTCTCAAAGTACCATCTTCCTGGCATTTGGTTTATGTTTCGTTACTAGAAAAGAGGTGTCTAGTGATGTGTCATAACCTACTATAACGACGGATATGATGCCAATTACTAAGCAAAAGTCACTGAAAATATCCGATTTTGTAGTATCGAAAATCTGCATGTGCATTACGATTCTACTAAGAAAATAAAAAGGGGAGTGGTAGCAGATATCCTGGACCCACAAAAGAGGTTCGGAGCCCAACCTCACCACAACTACATCTGTGAACCACCCACACGTCGAATCCAAGTTGTCGAAGTGGTTTTGCGACACTTCTCCTGGACCTGCTAAGGAACAGCCCGCAGAGGTTCATATTTAGGCGGGGCGAATTTTCTGGATCTACGAGCGCAATGAACACGAAGATTTTTATGTGGTTCAGGCCGTCGAGAGGCATAATACCCTACATCCACGAGGGGTTGTATTGTATTGCATGTACTCAGCCCATGGTGAGCGTGAGATGCGTATGAGCGAGATGTCAGGGATCTCTCCCTTTCTGCTGTGGCTGTCTGGTCCTTTTATAGGTGAAGGGCCAACAACTTCCATTATGAGCGGGGTCCGACAGGTGGCCCAAGTTAATTAGTCATAAAAGCGCATTAACATGCATTGATAACATGTTAATGGGTCTTGATGGTCCATTAACGTGTCCTGATGACACGTTAATGGGTCTTGATGGGTCTTGATGGTGCACTAAGGTGTCTTGATGACACATTAATGTTGTGTTGATGGCGTGTTAATGCAGTCTTGAGTGTACACGTCGCCTTCCGGAGTTGCGGGATGCGCTGTGGCAGCATTGGACCTCTCCTCAGCAAAGAAGGTCCAGAGTCCTCGCGACGCGTGGCAGCACCGGACCTCTCCTCAGCGGAGAGGTTAGGTCCGGAGCCGCGGGTCGCACTGCAGCACTGAAGGTCTGGAGCTGTGGAGCACGTGGCAGCACTGGAGCCACCCTTGGCAGGGAGGTAGGTCCAGAGCTACAGGACATGTGAAAGCACCGGAGCCACCCTTAGTCGGGAGGCAGGTCTGGAGCTACGGGACGCGTGGTAGCTTATGGATACTTCTCCTCTTGGGAGGTGGAAGCCAACGTCTTGTCTTCCTTGTATGCGGGGGTACCCAGTCAGTAGGGTATCGACAGTGGCCTCCGAGCCCACCTCGAGAGAGGCGACGATCCTGGAGGTGGGGCCACCATCATCAATGCTAAGAACGTCAACGGCGGGCCCCTTGAGAGGTGTCGGATCTCGAGGTCCGATGGTGGAGCTTGGCGAAGGTGTAGGAGAGTCCACCATCGACACTAAGAACGTCGACGGCGGGCCCCCTTGCCAGGTGCTGGTGCGGGAGGTTTAGGTATGACGGCGGAGCCCGAAGAAGGGTGAAGACCTGCACAAGAGTGACAACAGAAAGAGTAATAGTGCTCATTGGTTACAATCTTCCTGCCCTCAGTTTTGTTGTGGCTTATTAAAAGTGCATCTAGGCATCCCTGTGGTTTTTGGATGATTGATGACGACAATTAAGAGGCTAATGAGCTAAAGTGATCTTAAGCACAGGTACAAGGATTGAAATGAGATGAAAATCCTCAAAAAGGAAAAGGATAAAACGGGTGTCAAAGACTCAAGCGTAGAAATTAGATTTTCTATGGTATTGAGGTTATATGAGTCGTGTCATGTGAGGGGGAGGATGTATAATGTGCAGTGAGATCATACCAAGGGGCTCAAAGTGGTGGTTTAATAAAACACCTAAGTGAGAAGACAAAAATAAGAAAAACCCTAGGAGGCCAGACTAGTCCGGGCCTCAAGGCCGGACTAGTCCGACCAGGGAGACAAGTCCGTTTCGAGACGGACCAAACGTCTCTGGAGTGAATCTGAGTGAATTGTGAACATTACTCTTTTGTTTATTCCTTGGAGCCCCACAGGGTTGAAGAAGCACTACGAGATCCGGATTGGGTGATGGTCATGCAAGAAGAGCTCAACAACTTCGAAAGAAATCAAGTATGGGGTCTTGTGAAGAGACCAAATGTGAATGTTGTGGGCACCAAATGGGTGTTCTGCAACAAACAAGATGAACACGGGGTGGTTACAAGGAACAAGGCACGACTTGTGGCCAAAGGGTATTCATAAGTTGAAGGTTTGGATTTCGAAGAAACATTTGCTCCCGTAGCTAGGATTGAATCATTTCGTATATTACTTGCCTTTGCTACTCACCTTTATTTTAAGCTATATCAAATGGACGTCAAGAGTGCATTCCTCAATGGTCCAATCAAGGAAGAGGTTTATGTGGAGCAACCCCCCGGATTTGAAGATGAAGAATTCTCAAACCATGTGTACAAATTGCGTAAGGCTTTCTATGGACTCAAACAAGCTCCTAGAGCTTGGTATGAGTGCCTTAGAGATTTTCTAACTCAAAATGGTTTCAAAATTGGGAAGGCGGACTATACATTATTCACTAAGCACTTCAATGATGATTTGTTTGTTTGCCAAATATATGTCGATGACATTATATTTTGTTCTACTAACAAAGCTTTTTTGATGAGTTTTCCAAGATAATGACGGAAAGATTTGAGATGTCCATGATGGGGAGTTGAAGTTCTTTTTAGGTTTTCAAGTGAAGCAACTCAAGGAAGGCACGTTCATTAGTCAAACCAAGTACACACAAGATATACTCAAGAAGTTTGACATGGACAAGGCCAAACCCATCAAGACTCCTATGACAACCAATGGGCATCTCGATCTCAATGAAGATGGTCCAAGTGTGTACCAAAAGGTATATCGTTCCATGATAGGCTCATTGCTTTACTTATGTGCATCTAGGCCCGATATCATGCTTAGTGTGTGTATGTGTGCTAGATTTCAAGCCCCTCCTAAGGTGTGTCATTTGACCGCCATTAAGAGAATTCTTAGATATTTGGTTCACACACCAAACCTAGGACTTTTGTACCCCAAAGGCTCTAAGTCTAACCTCATTGGATATTCTGATGCGGACTATGCAGGTGCAAAGTTGATAGGAAGAGTACATCGGGAACTTGCCAATTTCTTGGTAGATCTCTAGTGTATTGGTCTTCAAAGAAACAAAACTCTATTGCTCTTTCCACAGCCGAAGCGGAGTATGTCGCCGCCGGAAATTGTTGTGTACAACTTCTTTAGATGCGACAAACTATTAGGGACTATTGCATAAACTTGCGCCATATCCCTCTCCTATATGACAATGAGAGTGCCATCAAAATAGCCCACAATATAGTTGAACACTCAAGGACCAAGCACATTGATATTCGCTACTATTTCTTGAGAGATCACTCCATCAAAGGAGACATTGCAATTTCCCATGTGAGAACCGAAGAACAATTGGCCGATATCTTTACCAAGCCTCTAAATGAGAAAAGATTTTGTGAACTTAGGAGTGAGCTAAATATCCTAGATTCTCGAAATGTGGCTTAAGTCTTGCACATCTGATTGTAATATTCAAAATTCACACATGCTTGCGAAAAACTCATCCTCCTCAATTTTTCTACAAATTATTTTGAAATTATTGAATCCTTGTGAATCATGGTCATAGTTTGATTGTTGATTGCTTACTGACCATGTTTGCAAAGATCTTTTATGAAATCTAGTCCAAAAGGATCAAATCTTCACTGAAAACTCAATATATAGGAGTTTTCAGTCTTAGGACCGGACTAGTCCGCCCTCAAACCGGACTTGTCTTGTGGATCAGATCTGTCTAGACCTAGTCCGACGGCCAAACAAGTCCGGGTCTTTGACCGGACTAGTCTGGCCCTTGGGGACTTAACCTCACCAGGGAGCTCTCGACCTCTCCACTTCTATTCAAACACTCTCTCTCTAAAAACGCTCAAAAACCGTTTTCCAAATGGAGATTTTCAATTCCCTCCAACAAATCTTGATTCCAATCGATGGATTGAAGCCCTAAGGTGCTTAGGAACATTTCCCCAAGCATCTGAGGCTAATTCTTCTCCTACATTTCGTCAAATCGAAGATTTGAAGAGGTATTCTTGACCTAACCCCAAAATCCTTGAAATTCAATTCTTTTGGGTCCATTGATAGAAACTTCTTCACAAATGTTGTTGTGCACATCAATGTGATCATGTACCTCCATTTTTGTGGTAGGATCCGTAGTTTTTGCAAAATTTTGGTAGATTAGGGTTCTTGCTGTGTGAACCGGACTAGTCCGGCCACAGGGCAGACAAGTCCGACCTAGTGCGGACAAGTCCGGCCCCTGGGCGGACAAGTCTGGGTTACACAGTGAAAACCCTAACCTAGGTTAGTCTTGTGAATTCTACCTCTACCCCTTAAATTCCTTTGACTCATACACATTCCCTTGCTTCTCTTATCAGCAACCATGTCGGATAACGAGTATGTTCCACCTTCCGACTCTGAGACCGAGGCGGAGAAGCAAGCTCTCTATCGCCAGAAGCAACGAGAGGATGAAGAGATGGCTGCTGCATACTTTGCGTCTCAGAGAGCAAAGAAAACACAGCGAGAAGAGCACAACTTGCAGCTGTCGAGGCAGCCCCGAAAAGGAAGCGACTTGTGACTTTGGGTGAACAAGCTAGAACACAGGGGGCAAGAGCCTCCAAAGATAAAGGCAAGGCCCCAATCGATGTTGCACCCAAGAAAAGGGTGATAGTGGCCAAGAAGGCTGCCAGCAAGGTCAAGAAGGGTGCCTCTCAACCCATTGGGCCCATGAGGATGTCTTCTCCTGCACGGAACCCAAACTGTGCAGCCGCATTCAACGCTAACATCTTCAAGCGAAAGGGGGCTGAGAAGGCACGCAAGTTGAGGAAGATCAATGTCTATCAGCAAGACAGGAGCACAGTGGATCCTCGATTCTGGTGTGACTTCCACTGTGACTACTACCGGATGGTCTACATGACCAAGCAGACCCCTTTCACAAATACTCAGTGGATAGACTGGGATTACATGGCTCAGAAGGATCATCAAGCCTTCAATGCTGTGATTGAGGCTGTCGAGAGGCATGGGTTAAAGAAGTTCATGGCTTTCCAGTATGACTGGAACATGGAAGTAATTGCCCAATTCTACTCTACTATCTACTTCCACACCGATGGGGATAGGAGGATTACATGGATGACCCATGGAGAGCAGTACTCCACCACCTACTGGGAGTTTGCTCAATTGCTTGACTTGGAGGACCAACTGGATAATGAGATCATCATTTCAAACTTGAAGTCAGTTGATCGGGACACCCTGGAGTACATGTACCCAATTCATGCACAGTTTGAGGTCGGGCACATCAGAAATATCAAGTCTTTCTATAGTGTGCTCAACCGGGCCCCCAGGAAGACCATTGCCCCCAAGGATGGAGATGTGGGGATAATACAAGGAAATTTTAGGCACTTGATGGTCCTCATTGATGGAGATGTCTGCTTCAATATGGTGGAATATATCTTTGATGACATATTCAACATCTCGCACACTCCCAACTGATCATGTGGATACGCTCCATACATCATGTACATGATCGAGAAGATCTCCGAACTCACGTTCAAGAAAGACATCATTCACCGGAGGCTTCGACCTCAACTCCCTCCTCCAGAGCCGGCTGCTCCTAGGAGGAAGAATGCAGATCCTCCCGCTTCTTCCTCTCGCTTTGTGCCATCTCCTCCGCCACCTCCGCCTTCACCACAATGCGGGAGTGGATTCTTTAAATGCTTCAAGACTCTTTTATCCTCTTATCGGAAGACAGAAATTCGGCAACTTCGCATGAAGCATCGCAATGAGAAGTATCTCAAGGCGATGTGCGACAAGCTGGACATTCCTATGTCTCCCGCCGAGGAGAGCGATGGTGAGCTCACTTCTTTCCCAGAGTTCACTGCCGAGGAGCTCGCTCAGTTTGGAGAATATGGGACTTCCACCGTGGCCCGAAGGATGATGATGAGGCCAATGTTGACCCGGAGGCCACGGAGAGCAACAGCGGGTGTCAAGGCGGCGATGAAGATGACGACTCCAACGATGAGTAGACCTAAGGGTCCTTCCTCTCTTCTTTTTCTTTTTGGTGTCTTGATGCCAAAGGGGGAGAGATAACTTAGTGGATGGGGCACTTAGATATAGGGGGAGAGATAGATTAGTTCGAGAGAGTATTTGATCTATGAAGTAGTTATGTTTTAAAATATCATTTCAAGTTGTATTGTAAGACTTAATCTATGTATTCATGTATCTTGCCTAAATTTGTGATGTGTTGACTTATTTACATGTCTATCTTGCATAATCGTTTACTTATCACACTTTATAAACACATCACTTATGCACCTCACCATAACATGTATATGTATGTGAATTCTCTCAATCTCTCTTACTCATGATGCATACATTGAGGGATAGTCAGACATATAAATACATGTTATGAAAACAAATTATTATCTTTGTTGTTGAAATATTAATGTGTTGTCATCAATCACTAAAAAGGGGGGTGATTGAAAGTGCATCTAGGCATCCCCGTGGGTTTTGGATGATTGATGACGACAATTAAGAGGCTAATGAGCTAAAGTGATCTTAAGCACATGTACAAGGATTTAAATGAGATGAAAACCCTCAAAAAGGAAAAGGATAAAACGGGTGTCAAAGACTCAAGCGTAGAAATTAGGGTTTCTATGGTATTGAGGTTATATGAGTGATGTCATGTGAGAGGGTGGATGTATCATGTGCATTAAGATCATACCAAGAGGCTCAAAGTGGTGGTTTAGTGAAACACCTAAGTGAGAAGACAAAAATGATAAAAACCCTAGGAGGCCGGACTAGTCTAGGCCTCAAGGCCGCACTAGTCCGGCCAGGGAGACAAGTCCGTTCTCAGACGGACCAAACGTCTCTGGAGTGAATCTGAGTAAATTTGGAGCTAAGTCCGAGAAGTCTGAACTTGTCCGTTTTTGGACGGACTAAAGCTCTCTGGAGAAGTTCGGACTTGTCCGTTTAAGTACAGACTTATCCGTTTGAGACTTAGTGAGATAAGACTGAGAGAAACCCTAGAGGGTCGGACTAGTCCGCCCCTGTGGCCGGACTAGTCCGGGCCAGCTCTGAAGAGTCCGTTTTGGGACGGACCAAATGGTTCTGTTCCACTTCGGACTAGTCCGTTGTTGACCGGACTAGTCCGTTTTCTAGTTAGTGTTTGAATTTGGAAATTTGGCGGGTAGTGTGACGATAGTTTCTCAGTGTAGCAGTTGTCGGGAACTGATAAGAGGTCAGTGGTCCCATGGGGCCGGACTAGTCCGGGCCCAGAGGTCGGACTAGTCCGTCCCTCTGCTGAGGTCAGCAGAAGGGGCTCGGGACCCCTATAAAAAGGGGACCTCCAGGCTCATTTGAAGAAGTCTTGAACCCTAGCGCCGCCGCAAGCAACCTAGAGCCTTCCAAAGCCTTCTACTCGTACTACTAACCCCTTAAGAGCAAATCTTTAAGAGATCAGGGTTTGGGGAGGAGAGTAAAAGGAAGATCATCACACTTTGGCTCTCGGTTTGATCTCTTGCACATTGTGTTGTGTTTTGTGGCTTGTGTGAGTTGAACTTTGTGTGCTCCTCATTGTATTGATTTGTGGGAGCCTCAAGTTATAAGCAACCCTATCAAACTTTTTGATTGCCCATTGATATAGTGGAAACCAAGCCGACCATTGTGGTGGCTTGGTGAGAGAAGGGTCAAGTGAGACCAGGTCCTTGTGTGGACTTCTCAACGTGGATGTAGGCTTCTTCGTGGAGCTGAACCACGGAATAAATCTTGTCTCACTTGTCTTTCACTTTTCGTGATCACTAGTATTGCTATTAGGGTTCATATTGCTCTTATTGCTCTACACTTTGATCATTATTGTAAACTTGCAATCTAAGTGTTCAAACTTCACAATTTGAGCTTTACGAGTTTACTACACATTGCTTATCTCTTTGGTAAACTTTAATTCCGCAAATAACTTGTAGAAATCAAGTTTTAGGGTTTTCACCCTGTGCTGAGCGGACTAGTTCGGCCCTGTGCAGACTAGTCCGGCCACATGAATTTAATCTTGTTTGATTAAGTGATTTCAGGTATTATTGCCTATTCACCCCCCCCTCTACGCGACTTTCACTTATGGTCCTTAGCCGGGCTAGGGGCCTGAGTAACTCAGTGTGATAGTATCCGGGTACTGGTTGCTGCCTCACCCAGGAATGTGTGTTGTTCGGACCCGTCTTACTTTGATGCAATACCAGAATAGGTAGAGTGGCGTACTTAGGGTGCTGGACCAGGCTAAGTCTGTAGCCGACTCCGGACCTGTCATTGGCATTGGTTTCAGGCGAGCAGGCCATTCAGCGGGCATGAGATCCCAAATAAAAAAATTACCAAAAATACTCAAACACATCACAGGTACTACAGGTTGTCCATCTCCAGCAGGATAGGACAACTCCCACTGTGGGCAAACAGAAAGATGTAACAGAGCGAAAAAAGGAATAATATGCATAATACTTAAGCATAATTATGTGAACATGGTGACAATATTTGGATTTTGGTTATTGCTTTGTCTAGGAGCATGTGTCTTTCAGTCCCCAGTATTGAACCGCAATACTGGGGAGGAAGAGTGCGCAGGCTTAGGGTCACACAGCACGACTTTGGCTGCAAGACTAGGCTAAGCAGGCTACAGGACACGTGGCTGCACCAGACCTCCCCTCAGCGGGGAGGCGGGTTCGGAGCCGCAGGACACATGGCAGCGTCGGACCTCCCCTCAGCGGGGAGGCGGGTCTGGAGCTGCAGGACACGTGGCAGCGCCGGACCTCCCCTAAGTGGGGAGGCAAATCCAGAGCTGCAGGTCCGGAGCTACGAGAGACATGGCGGCGCCGGTCCCGTCCTCAACGGAGAGGCCCGACCCGGAGTTGTGATACACGTAGTAGCATCGGACCTCCTCTCAGTATGGAGGCGAGTCTGGGGGTATAGGACACATGGCGGCACTAGTCTTGCCCTCAGCGGGGAGACTAGGTGCGGAGTTGCGGGGCACGTGGCAGCGCCAGACCTACCCTCAGCGGAGAGGTTGGTCCAGGAGCTACGCGTCACGTGGCGTCCTAAAGTTACGCCGGAACTGCCTCCATGAGAGGCGGGGCCCAACGTATCCTCTTCCTTGTATCTATAGGTACCTGCAGTGCCGGATCTGAGATTTCAGAGGCCCCGGGCCAACTCAGAATTGAGGCCTCTTCTATCTAAATATATTTTGGACTCTCTTAACATATAAAATTATTTTCTATCTTCTATATTAAATAGTTTATTAAAAAATCATATCAAACGATCCATACAATACCTTAAAAGTTTCTTCTAACATTTCTTGACGCAAAGTCATCAATGATAGTGTTGATATCAACCTCATCCAATAATTTCTTCTCAATACATAATGTTGCCAGACCGTTCAATCGTTCTTGAGACATTTTGGACCTTAAATAGTTCTTCAACAATTTTAATTTTGAAAAGCTCCTTTCTGCTGATGCCACAGTCACAGGCACAGTAAATAAGATCCGATAAGCAATTGAAACATTAGGATAAGAATCCATCTTTGTGACATACTCAAAAATCTCCATAGAAGACATTGATGTTTCTGACAAACTTAACTTCAGAACCCTCAACTCAGAAATTAGATCATTTACCTCAATATCAGATGAGCCATGTGAAGAGAACGTTTCTGCAAATTTAGTGACACACTCTTGTAGCTCAATATCAGTTAGTGACTTCAAGGTTGTTGAGCTTAATAAGAACCCAAATATACTTTTGAATGCCCGGAGTTCTTCAAATCTACTTTTCAACGATGTATTTGCCATATCAGCCATAACCAAGAAGTAATTAACTTCAAAAGCCTTTTCAGCTTGTAAAATTTCTTCTTCGTAGTCAATTTCATCAAAGTGTTTCTTCCTTTTACCTTGACGCTTTGTTGGAAATGATGGTTCCACACCCATTTCAGATGCAATATGTTTTGTTGTGGCCATACTTGGAACAAAGCCTTCGTTCCTATAATTGACAAAGTAATTCCTGATGTCTTCTATTTGCTGCAAGGCAGTGTCAATGCACATAGATGATGACTGTAACTTCTTACTGACAATATTTATAGCAAATAACACATCATGCCAAATAACCATACCAAGTATGAACTCAAAGCTATCAAGTGCTTTTAACAAATTTTTTGCATCAATTTTATCACTGAATTCGAGGTCACTAGCTTCATGTAACTCAGATAAAGCTGACCTGATATGTGGTCTGATACCTGATTGCTTGAACACTTTTGATCCAACTCTCCCAACGAGTATTAGACAATGATTTCACTGTTAAACTTGGAACATGGTCAAGCAAAATATTCCATCTCTTAGTAGAGCCAGAAAAAAGTATATAAATCTTTTGCACAATTCCAAAAAAGGAAGCAGCTTTAGCACAAGATTTAGCCATGTCACAAAGAGTAAGATTAAGACTATGACAAGCGCATGGCATATACAATGCTCTCGGATTAATGTCAAGCAACCGTCTTTGCACTCCCTGATGTTTACCTTTCATATTAGAGCCATTGTCATAACCTTGACCTCTAATATCATCAATATTAAGACCAAAGGACTGCATGGAATCAATCAACACTTTAAACAATCCCAAACCAGATGTGTCGTCCACCTTCAAGAAGCACAAAAAATACTCATGAATTTTTATGTTGCTATTAGAAATCTCGACACATCGAACTAGTAGTGTCATCTGCTCTTGATGGCTCACATCTGGAGTACAATCAAGAATAATGGGGAAATATTTGGCCTCTTTAACAACCTTGATGATAGAATATGTGATACTTGAAAACAAAAGAGAAATCAACTCATCCTGAATCATATGAGTGAGATAGTGATAGCGAGTCTCTTTGTTTTTAATTTGCCTCAAGTGGTCCTGCATGACCAAGTCAAATTCTGCAATCATCTCAATGCAAGCATAAAAGTTACCATTCTGATCATTGCAAAGCTTCTCAATAGTTCCTCTGAAACCCAAACTGTGTTTCGCCAGAAATTTCACAACAGCAATAATTCTGAACAAAACTTGCCTTATGCATTCTTTCTCCCTCCTGATTGCTTGTTGTATCTCTTTATCAATTGTTTCATCCCTACTCATCCTAGCTCTCAGCTCATTCCAAGTATTCATATTGGTGAGATGCTCGACACTGGTTTCATGTTCGGCTAGCCTCTCACTGATATGCCTCCAGTTTCCAAACCCATCATTTGCAAATGAACTTTTGCAATTGATAGATTTGAAAATCTTACAACAAAAGCAAAATACTCTGTCAATATGTTTTGAATAAACTAACCACTTTCTGTCATGTAGCTCTCCATTTTTCATTTTTCTAGAGTAGTGAGCATATGAAAAATGTCTTGAGTTGTCATCCTTTGGAACTACAATATTTGCTTCTCTTATAGGGCCCTTCTCCACCAATATGTACCTAGCTTTGTTATCAAGACTATCCCAATTCCTTGGATCATATATATCCATAGTAAAAACAGGTTGTTCATCAACACTAGCAGAAGTAAATACATTCTCATGGTCACTTACATTGTCACCATCCACATTCATGCCATCGTTGTCATCGTTGTCTTCTGTCTGGTGCTGGTCTTGTAAGTTGGAATTAATCTGTTCCTCGACAGCAACTATTGCCAACTCATTCGGATTCCCTGAAGTGCTAGAATTTCTTGTTAAAAATTTGTTCATGGCTCCTTTCTGTGATTCAATGAACTCATCTTGTCGCTTCTTTTTTTCCTTTTCTCATGGCCGGATGGATACTTTCTAGTTGAAATGATCTAGATGAAAGGAAAAAAATCAGGGACATAACAAATCATGAATTAGACTATTACTATTGTCTACACAGGCAGGCCTATGAACAACACAAAACTCAAAAGCCAAAGCAAAGCAATTACAGTTTACAGTAGGTAGATAGGGTACACCGTACACACCTTATTCACATAGAAGTGAAGCCAATTCGATTGTGCCCCTGCGTGATGCCGTGATCAGGGCCTGGCTGCCGGTGTACGTACGCGTGAGTGCGTGATGGCGTAGCAGCAACAGGGGCTAGCTGCTGGCGGCGGCAGATCAATTAATAGAGACGCTTAATCGTCAATTAGGCATATTGTAAATGACCTACCGCTCTGGGATTGGAACGTGCAACCATGCAGGCTGCAGGCCTACTGGTCACGTGGGCACGTGGGCAAGGGCAGGCCGCAGACCCATGTTTGCTGGACGTGGAAAAAAGGGTACAAAAAACTAGTAGACAGGCCTGTCACTAATAAAACATATATACAAAAGCAATATTTGGGGAGGGGCCTCTCGGTTTTGGGGGCCCAGGGCGGCCGCCCTGGCAGCCCTCTGCCCAGAGCCGGCCCTGGGTACCTGGTGCGCCAGGTACTGATACTATTCTACTAAGAAAATAAAAAGAGGTGTGGTGCAGATATTCTGGGCCCACAAAAGAGGTTCGGAGCCCAACCTCACCACAACTACATCTGTGCACCACCCACATGTTGAATCCAATTACTCATCAGCTCAGACATCGCATCCATGTGCCACCACCTGCCTTGCCTCGGACATTCGCCACCATCCACTGTGCCATGCCTGAGCATGCAATATGTTAGTTGTCATTACCTCATGCTTGAGCATGTCTCGCACGTTGTACGATCACTGATGACCGTCGTGACATAGCACCATTGTCTGTCGTGTCCAAGACCCTATTGGAGCTTGTGGTGTCCTAGGTGCAAGCCATGTGAGGAAGAGAGAGTGGTGATGAAAAACCTAAGCCCTAGCTAGTGAGGCGGGAGAGAGAAGGAGGGGAAGAGTGGAAAATGTGACGGAAAGAGTGACAAATGTAGTGGAAAACCTTAAAGAGACGAGTTTTTTTATACTCCCTCCTTCTCATATTATTTGTCGTTTAGGACAAAAATTATAGTTTAAAATGAACTAAATTTCTTGTCCTAAAGGACAAATAAAATAGGAAGAATGACTTTATGAGGTTGACCACTGGCAATGGATCTCTATTGGCAGTTACTTACGAGATCTGCCACTAGAATAGGCTTTCTAGTGGTGGGTCACTTAAACGTCTGTCACTAGTAATGCTCGGACTTCTCGTGGCAGGTCACTTAAATGCACATCAATACAAAGAGAGATTTGTAGTGGCGAGAAGTACCCCACAACTGTAAATGAGCCTCATTACCAACGGAGGGGTTCTTAAACGTCCATCACTGATGTAATGTTTCTAGTGGAGGGCTTTTATGTGAGACCTGTCATGTCACCTTTGTAGTGATGTCTTTTGGTCAGATCTGCTCTATGCACACGACTACAATATTTTGAGGTTTTATCACTAAAAATCTTTTTTTAAGTAGTGTTTCTCGATTTGCCTATTCCCGAAGTCCTGGCAGCCTCCTTGATCTTGTTTAGCAAAGGACCTCTTAAGAGAAATTAGTTGGACGGAATTTCATTTCACTAAAATAAAATATTAAAAGTGATCTGAATATACAAGATTACTTTTGCTTACAAATTGCAATAAAAACAATTGTTGGGTTGTGATCAATGTTTTTGAATCCAACATAATTCTTACAGGACCCATTGGCACTACCATAATTTTCTTCAATGCTAAGCACATGCATGGAAGAGAAAAATAGAAGGAAAAGGAGCAGCGAATATTTCATACTTAAGATGAGATGAGATGCTTCACAAAGGATCATTCAAAAAAAATTCAAAGAACTAGGTACCGATATATAGTTACATATTTTGTCGCCATGTGAAAATTAAGTAGAATCGAACCCCAGTTATCAGCAATACACTGTTGGAAATATGTGTTTTCTACTTTTCTATGAGACCCTGCAAGCAAGCGTCGAATGCAAAACCGATATGTTGAATGAATACTTGAAAGTTGAATCTTGAAAGGGAAGCATCATTAAGCTAGCTAGAAACGTTCAGACCGTGTTCCTCTAAAAAAAAGGTGTACAAAGATGCAACACTCAAAGTCGCCATCTAAAGGCACGGCGGGATGTTGCTTCAGGGAGGATTTTCTAATTTCCACGTGTGCTTAGATGTTTAGGCATCTTCCAAGAAACATCGCGGTGCCCCGACAAACATCCTGTAAAGTTTTGGGTGAGATTTCTTGCCTTCCTCTTTCCCCCCTCTTTGATAGTGAAGTGTGTGTAGCACCAGGCCTTCACAAACGTGGTGTTGTGTGATGGAACGCAGCTTGGCCATGTTCTGTCCAACTCTCTCAATAAAATCACATGAACCACTGTCACAATTTCACCCGTTTCTCCTGCAAGCATCATCACGAAGCCTATTTACTCCCGTCAGTTCTTATTTCCCACCCATGATTTCATTTCATCCACGCCAGCGGGGAATCCCCCAACAGTACATATGCTCACGCTTCGTCTGACCTGCACCTTGCGAAGCTCCAAGCCGCTAGCTAAGCTAGTCTAAAACTCCCTTAAGGTAATTTTATCTTTTTATATCAATTACATCAAGATGATATCATTTATATGAAAACTCACTCCCGACTTAGACCATCCGCAGTGGTACGCTGTAAAGCATACTGGATACACTGTTTCGCAGTGTAATTTAGAGTACGTACTGTAAAAGTTGAAGGAGAATAGTGGATAGAGTATGCTTTAGAGTATGCTGGTGCTGATGGTCTTACATACACAAAGCGTAAATGTAAAAAAAAAAATCGCTACTGTACTCCTTTACGTGGCTCTAGGATCCGTCCTTGTCGGCCATATCTGATGGACAGCAGCATGACAGACGATTTGACGGTTGATTGTACGAGCAAGGCGGCCACTTGTCGCTCGAATGCTTCCTTCACACGATGATTTCTATTCCGAGCTCATGAAAAATTTATTCTACCGACAGTTTTTTTTAAGATAATGAGGAGAAATCGCTATCCAGCCTCTACATAGAGCATTTTATATGTTGTGGAGCCCAACGAGGAGACTCGTGGCCTCGTGGGTTGAGTAGTTTAAGTGAGGCGGCACTGATCCGGGCTCTCGTAGAGAGAGGCTGTTTAATCGTCCAGCACAACTAGATCTGCAGGAGTTTAGGACGGGCGAGAATTGCGGTGGTTGTCCACGGTCGGCGTGATGATGGTGCCAGCCGAAATAAGACGGATTGAAATCCTTGTCAGTTGTAGTAGTTGCAGTGCAGTTACTGCAAAGGATTTAGTTCCAAAATAAGGCAGTCCATAGTAGTGTATTAGAAAAGGTACTAGACTGTAGATATAATAAAAGTGTAGAGTAGGTGTACAGAATAAACATAATGAAAGAGTTTATTATAGAGTATGTATTAGAGTAAACAAGTGCGGATAGTCTAAAACTATCCGCACCAACGTCCTCTAAAACATACTCTATGTACTATTCTCTTTCTATTTTTACTGTACGTACTCTAAACTTTTACCGCGCTATAGTGTATACAATATGTTTTACGGCGTACCACTTGTCTAAAGCCTTGTGAGATCTCACAGCACGAAACGACTGTCCGATGGGACTGGGTGGTGTGGTTGATGCGGGCATCTATTTATGAAGACAATGACACCGACCCATCGGTGCACGTTCGCCCAGAATAAAAGATAGGCGTGCAAAGCCAAATTATTCAACAGATAAATACTACTCCCTCCGTCCCATAAAGATGGAGGTTTTGAGCTTGTAAGTTTGTCCCACAAAGATTGTCTTCTTAACATGTAAAGTGTGTAGTAATTTAAAGCTAACATTAAATTCATCCAATCAGCTCCAACCAGCGCTGTTTCCCGTATCTAGGAACTCAATGTCAGCCAATGGTGAGAGTTAAAATTGAAGGTATATGCGTCATTTATATGTTCCACTATTATGTCTAAAAAATGCTAAAACATCTATCTTTATGGGACGGATGGAGTACTGTATATGCCCAGCTGAATTTGAGGAGAATGATCATGTCATGCAATTCCCATAGGTACCATCACAGGCCGATCCGTCATCCATCACATCACATTCAATTCCCGAGGAACCTAACATTCATCTTAATCCATAGTTTGTGTACAAGTTCGTTGAGATCGTTGGCGAGCATTCTTTATCATATCCAAAGTCAGATGCCATTTATGGGGAGGAGATGCTGAGAGGATTGATTGATCAACTAGTTTGGGCCTTTGGCTTAAGTTTGAAACCATAAAGCAACTTATTTTGTCATGTGAATCGACAGAAATGGCCACTGGAATACAATTACAGACAGTTTTTAGTTTATACACGTTGTTTGTTATGCTAGATATAATTTGTTGTGTTCAAACTCTAATGCATATCGCAATGCTATTTCAATGTGTCTGGTCACAATAGGATGGAGTGCATACTGCATAGGAACAGTTGCACAACTAATTATATAATTGACGCTCTGGTATTCATATATGTCTTAAAATATACTACATATGTTCTGAAATAAATAACGTTTAGGATAAATAATTTAGTTTGAATTGAACTAAATTTTGTGTTGTAAATATCATTTATTTCAGAATGGAGTGAATATATGTTAGTCGTGTATGGCATGAGAGAAAACAAGTTTTTCTTTTCTGAAGGTAGGGGCAATGATGTTCGGTCAAAAATGACGGCATAGAGAATCAAACACATGGCACTTGACGGCTAAAAGACTTAGGGGACAGCCCAAGAGGGAAACCAAAAAAAATGTAATTAAGGTGCAACTTTATCGTGGCTCTGGTATATACAAAATTCAGAAAATCTTAGTTGAAGCAGGAGCTGAGCAGCCGTCGTCAACTTATCATTCCATGCATGAACTTGAAAAGCAATCCAGCTTATAAGCACTTTAAAAGTGCACTCATGAAAGATGTTACAGTTAAGACATATAAATTACTAGTACTAAAAGTGTAAAACATGAAAGGGTAAATCAGATCTTACAAAAAATTATGAACAATCTAAGATGTTACAATTGATACATGCAGAGTACTACTGAAAGTCAGAACAAAGCTTTTTTCAAAAAAAAAAAGTAAGAACGAAGCAGGGGCATGGATATCTAAACTACCAGAAAAACTAAAACAAATACATGCATTCTTAAATATATATATATATATCTAATTATTCTAGGAATGAAGTAACTATAATCTAAATACAAGTCTATTTTGTCCTCTAAATTTAAAAATATTTTAAGTAGAAATAATTATATATTGTGAAAGTATTCTTCAAGATGAATCTAGTAATATTGATGACCTTATATTGTCAATTTATATGATTTTAGTTACTGATGGTCAAGTTAGTTTACTAGAGAAGCTATGTGCGTATATCATCTGGTCATAGACCTCTAGTATTTTTGCAGATGTGTCTCGTACTAGAAACTGTTCGTGACTTGAAAATAGTGCCATGAAATGTACGTTATAATGTTCTACAAATAAAAAACACAAATTAAACTATATACTTCATAGAAATAAAGTCATCACAGCTCAAATGCACCGTGAGCCAGGACACAATAGTGTGGAGTGCAGACCGGCCGGACATGCAACTGTTCCATCTTAATAAAATTTATTGGTGCCAAAGAGAATAAAATTTTATTTTTTTTAAAAAAAAAGATAATCAAATTAAAATCATGCACAGCCTTGTATTTGAGCAAATTCACAGCTACCAGTGATAAAATCGAATAGCCAGTATGAGACCAAGTCCATCAAGTTATTATTACTCATTCTCACATCAAGCTGTATATATTTCTGCAAGGTTCCCTAAACAAATTAAATATCCATCAAGGCTTATGAAACCATTTCAGGGAAACAACAACAAAGCAAGTCATATACCCATCGCCTTCATTTTGGAACCATTGATCATCAAAAGTACCAGTTTTCATGGACAATTAACAGAACTGCAGAACTCATACCCATGGTGGAACCCTTGTATATACTCCTCCAGTTGTATATATATTACGTCAATAAGAACTTCACTTTAATTCAGTGAACTATAAAATTCTTCCCTAACATCATACAATTAAAACCAGAAACGGAGTATATAACTAAGCATGCTTGGAATTAATAACAGGTAAGAATGGAGATGAGCAGGATGGCATATATATTCCTCAATTCACAAGGGGTTAGAGACATGGAATACTCCTCTTTGTCTCAAATGAATCGTGAGGCACATGATATATATACGCTAGTACATGTACAAAAAGTCTAGAACTGCACTTAAATTAAGTTTCCGTTCCAGTTATTACAGTTATAAGTATTTCCGTCTAGTACTCCTCCAATGTTCGGGAGGTTGACAAATGGAAGAGGAAGAAATGCAAGCAAAAGTTAAAAAATGAAAAGCTTGCAGAAGATTGGATGATGGTTCCGGTACCCTCACCATACAACAAGACCAATGCAAGCTCATGTACCAGCTGGTCAAGGTGGCGCGACAGGACTATGTCAAACGTATCACGTCAATTTCAACAGTAGCAATTGTGTGTGTGGCAGCTATTAGCAGTTACGGGTTGTTGGGCATCGTGGAAGGGAAAAGGTCTTGCAAGAGGGAGTAGTCAGCGAAGTGGCTCTGATGCAGAGGGGGAGCAGGCGATGTTGGCATCGGAGGAGGAGGCGGCGGCGGCATACTTGGCAGGTACATGTTAGGGTTCGCGCCCATGGCGATCGGGTGCATCATGCTCATCAGGTCCGGGCGGAAGCCGGATGGCATGAGGTGCGGCGGCAGCGTATGCGCATTAGGCATGAAGAGGTGCCCGCCGCCGGCGCGGAGGCTGGCGGGGCTGTGGTGTGTGTGCTGCCCTTCGTACGTTGTGACCACCGTCGACGGGTCCTGATACGACCGCTCCACGCGCTTCTTCACGCCGCACTTCGCCGTTGTGCACCGGTAGTAGCTCCTGCATTAACCGGGAATATTGTACTTATCACAATGCAAGTAGGGAAAATATGAATTCCAGATTTGCAGTTATATAAGTGACGGTAATAATTAAATAGAAGAAGTGAAAGTGTGGATAATGTGTATAGTATGAACCTTGGATACGGGCTGTTCTTGACTGCCTTCTGGCCGTATTTGCGCCACCGGTAGCCGTCCTCGAGGTGATCAACCTCGCTCTTGGTTAGAAAGGCGACACGGGGCTGCCTCTGCCTTTTCTCGGCTTTCTTCTTGGGTTTGTTCCTGCAGTTATACAAGGCCAATAATTGTGACCACATTAGACACGGATCCAGTGACTTGATCTGAATGCTAGCTAGCTGAAGCTAGATGGACGGCTAGCTATTTCATGTCACCGCTGATTGGCGCCAATCAGTCTATCAGGAGCTGTAGATCTATAGTGGCGATCGAGTAGCGGGTTAACTATAAATTAAATTATAAGCAATCTATAGGATTCTTGTCATGTCATGTCAAGATTATTATTATTCTTTTCAGAAGTTTTCTGGATCTATACTACCTTTCGGTGATTTTGGGTTTCATCATTTATAATCCTTGAATATTTTTCTAGAAAGGGAAAAGGAATCCTGATTGAATCTTCACTTCTCAGAAACGAATGAAGCTAGTTGGTAAAAAATTTGAAGCTGCAGCGCGCACGCTGCGATTGATTAATTCAAAGGAAGATCATTTTTCTCGAGAGCACGTTGTCTATTAAATTGAATTATATTTTACAACAAGATTTTCAAAAGTCATATTGGAAACGGGACAAAGGGGAACGGAAAGAGAAGATAAAGTAGAGGAAAGCATAGGTAGCTAGTACAACGTAGTGTAGAGCGAAGCCAGATCTCCGTTCATGATGAACTTATATATAAGAACCCTAAGGAAGTAATCATCTATAGAAAACCCTAATGTTCACACTCGGCCCGGTAATAAAGAAACAAACTGAAAAAAAAATATTCATTTAAGCTGCAGCAGCAAGACTAGATCTAGATGCACCAAGAAGAAGCATTGCTTATGAAGAGAGATGCACATCGATGAAATCAAGCAAGCACTCTCAACATGAACGTGCAGATCAGCATCATCAAGTTAATGAGAACATACGCTTTCATGGAATTCTCCCCTTCTTCCTGGTCTTTCTCCTCCACCTCCGCCTCCTCAGCCTTCGACCTCCGTTTCTTGGACCGGCTAGGCTGGCGGCCCTCCTCCTCCCGGCCGCTAGACGAGAGAGACCCCGACGAGTTCGGTGCGAGCATCGCCGCCCCTTCGCCGGCCACGACACTGGTGACCTGGCTGTCGTGGCTCGCGTCGACAGACAGCTCTTTATTGACCGGCGCATCCTCCGCCGACAACGGCACGTCGAGGTGCCGAGCTAACCCGGACGGGTCCAGGAACCCCTGCAGGTAGTCCGTGATGCTGGAATACGGTGGCATGAACTCGTCGGCGCCGGTTCTGCCACCTCCACCGACGCTCGCTGCCGGCTGGTTGAAGAAGAAGCTTTCCATGTCGTGGATGTTAAACACGTAGTCGGCGCCATCGGCGCGGGGAAGATGGCCGTGGCCGTGCTGGTGGTAGTCGCCATGGTAATCTCCACTTCCACCTCCACCTCCAGAAGACATGGGGAGTGGTGAGATCCTGGGGTAGCTAAGTGTGGAAGGGAGGAGAGCCGTGGAAGTGGAGAGGTTTTCAACTGGTCTACGGCTCCCTTTTGATTTTATTTTTCGTGCAAAAAAGCATGCAGGAGATAGGCGCAAGATACGACTTTTTGGGATGGAGAAGAATATATAAATTCTCTGGTGCGGGGGTCTGGTGATCACGATCAATATATAAATAGAACCCGTCAATTCTTATGCGAATGACGTGGTAGTACATGTAATGGACTTATGAAATCAGCGTGCTGAGGATTCTTTCTTTCATGTGATCATCTCTGATGTGTACTTAGGACCGGCGTTGGCGTAACCTCTAAGGCATGTTACCATGTTGCAAAGCTCCATGCATGCCGTAGATTTCATACTGATATATAAGTTTGAGATAAAGTAGGTAATCCCTTCGGTTTCAAAAAGAATATCGTTTTGGACACGATTTTGCATACTAAGAAGTGATTAATTTTACCGTAGTTTGACATTTTTATCCATAATAAATACAATGTGTATGTTGGCTCATTGGTGTGACACAATATCCTAAATGTAAGATGGAAATAGCGCATGAAACGAAACGAACTATATAGGAATATATTTGACCAAAATGCATTGGAAAATGAAAAGTGACATTCTTTAGAGAACTTTGAGTAGGAAGCTAAAATTACATTCTTTTGAAATGGAGAGAGTAGGCTCGTGGCAGTGCAATGTAATGTAGAGCGCGTGCGTGTGTGTATCATGCAGCTTAAGCAGTAATTGACTAGTAGTATTGAGACGCTCAAGGAGCCATCTGGTCTAAATGAGATGATTGCCATTTCCCAAGAATGCATTCAGTTGAGGAGTGGATTCATAATTTTGCCACTCAGTAGTAATGAAATTAATCGTCCTGGAAACGTTAGACCGTCCGCAGTGGCACACTATAAAGAATATTGTATACACTGTTTCGCAGTGTAATTTAGAGTACGTATTGTAAAAGTAGAAGGAGAATAGTGTATAGAGTATGCTTTAGAGGGCGCTGGTGTGGATAGCCTTATAGTGAAATGAAACTCCTTTTGTCGCTCAACAACTTGTTTAATTTTTCCGCACAAAAGGCAACTAACACTATTAACATATTAGAGGCAACTAGATACGATTCATCATGCATTGTTAGGTTTAGTCTTGACATCGGATATTGATAATGGGGGAGTCTGATTAAAAATTGGAGTGAACATCATATATCAATATGTAAGAAACACAAATAGGAGACAAAGATCAGAGACGAGCGCCAAGGCGATCATCACTGATATGGGTAAACAAGACAAGTCCGCCTTAGCAAAGATGGTGGTTCACAAAAGAAAGGTGCGGGTAAGCGTAAAAGGAGACAAGGTACTAATAGGTGCATCTCATTTAATGAAATATCCGAGACGAGTCCGATCCTCTGACAAACGGGAGACGAGCGACTAACAGACCGCGTCTCCTCTTCGCGAAAGAAATGAGACAAAGTTTTCAGAAAACACGTCTCTTTTGGCTTCGGTTACAGACAGACATGAACACATCGTTGAATGAATGTAGAGTACATTCACTTGATAACTAGATAATCATTCTAATATAGAGTACCTTCACTGTAGTATTTTAAATCCAAAATATAATCAAATCCTTTCTTATGAATTGTCATTGCTGATGAACATGATGAACAAACCATTCATCCATTCACAGTTGAACACACAAGATAATATTCATTCACATAGATGAACACAAATAACACATTTATTTATTAACAATATATTACAAAACACAAGAAAAAAGTACAAGACACAAGAAAAGAAAAATAACATCAACTAAAAATAACAAAAGAAAACCTAAATCCTGCTCCTCCTCCTCCTCCTCCTCCAGCGGCGACTCCAGTGCCGGTGCAACAGGAGTCCTGGTCGGCTGCTCCGGCTACTCCGCCGGTTGCTCTGGCTGGTCCGGCAGTAGAACCTCATGCTCGAGGTTCCTCGCCATCGCCGCCACCAGGTTATTGCGGCCCTCAGCGCCGATCACCTCGGCCATCGTCTCGAACAACCTCTCGAGCACCTGGGCTATCGTCTCGATCAACTCGTTGTTGAGCCTCTCGGGGAAGCTGCAACACTGTTTCTTGAAGGGTGACTCCCTCGGCGGGCTTGGCAGCGGAACGTTGGCCATGGTGGGTTGTCTGCGCGAAGAAGACGAACGAAGAAGAGGAGAGACTGATACAAAAGGAGATACGCTTGTGAATAAATGATGGCACATCTTATATAAGGTTTGTGCAGAGTACACAATGCAAAAGGGAGACGAGCTTAATAACGAAGCGTGTCTCCTATTTTTTACGTCTCCCTCTCCTCTGCCAAAAGGGTGATGAGCTTAACGACAAAGCACATGTCCTATTCCCTACGTCTCCTTTAACTTCGTGATTTTCTCCATTTTGCTTCGGATTACTGTTGATACCACACAGACACTTAGAGCACATTCACTTGATAACTAAATCATTCATTTGTTCAAAAAATAATCAAATCATTCCTTACGATTCCTGAGGAACACGATGAACACACCACACATTCATTCATTCACACAGTTGAACACACAAGATAATATTCAATCACACAGATGAACACAGATAAATTTCATCCAGTAACACGATATATTACAAAACACAATAAAAAAGTACAAGAAGACACAAAAAAAGAAAAACATCAACTAAAAACAACAAAGAAAAACTAAATCCTACTCCTCTTTCTCCTCCTCCGGCGGTGACTCCAGCGTCGCAACAGGAGCTTGGACCGGCTGCTCCAGCTGCACCGGCGGTGCAACCCCACGATCGAGGTTCCTCTCCGTCGCTGCCACCAGGTTGTTGTGGCCCTCGGCGCCGAGCACCTGGGCCATCGTCTTGAAAATAATATCGAGACGATCGGCCACTCCCGTGAGGGCGTAGAGGTAGTGGCCGGTGGTAGCCATTCCAGTAAACTCTGGAAGGGTACCCAGACCCAAGGAACTCATGGCGCAAGACCTACTGTTGTACGCCTCGCACGCCAATATAACGAGGCGCAGCTCATTGTTGATCCTCTCGAGGGCGCCCCAACACTATTTCTTGCGGGGTGGCTCCCTCGGCGGGCTTGGAAGCGGAACATTGGCCACGGTGGTGGTGGATCGTCGACGCGAAGTAGACGAAGAAGAAGAAATAGATGCAAAAAGAGAGACGTGCTTGTGGAGAACTGATAGGTGATGGCGCGTCTTATATAAGGTATGTGCGGAGTCGATGATAGAGCGGTTGGTTTTGCGTGCATTGATGGGATGATGGGACGCTTCGAAACCGCCTCGAGGAAACGAAAGGTCCCGCACGCCGGTCGCACGCGTCTCTACACCACCGCCGTCGTAATTAATTTCTTCGTAGTCCTCGTGTCACGCGTATCGCTTTGTCAACAATGGAAGATGCTTTCATATCTCGCTCGTCTCGCTTCAGTTTGACCAACTCCAGTGCGACCACCACCTCTGTTCGCCATCGTCGTCCTCTTCATCGTCATTGTTCATGGCTGTATTTGATATCGACTTGGCGCGTAACCGACTGAAGGAGAAGCGCTTGGTGTGGCGCAAGAACTATACCCATGTATGTACATATGGCACACCGATCGTATGGTTGTATGTAGCTGTACAATGGAATGATGAACTTAACGTAGTTTTACTTTTGGTATTTGTAATTTCTCTGTGAAGCCTGAGTCGGAAGATTTATTAAAGTGGCAATGTATCGTCCCCAGTGAAAAAAGGGGTAAGTCATGAAGAACAAGCACAATCATATCCAATATAACATCATCCCCTTATTAATAAATTTTCTTTGTAGAGTAATTGGGAAGGTGGTTATTACCCCCTGACAATCTCCTTCTCGAAGGACTATTCGTTGGTGCCTCCAAGATGCGCCTTTTCACGTGGTTTCTTCCACCCGAATGTCCATCGCTCAAGAGCACTCTGCCTTGGGGTTCTTGATCAAGATACTGTAAAATAAACTTATTTTTCTTAAGTAATTATTAATTGTCGCATAACTTATTTAAACTGGTTTCTTATATTGCTTAAATTGATATTTCGTAGGGGTGGTGGTCTGGTTTTACAAACAAAACTATACTACTTGAAGTTTAGCGTTTGCTTCATCAGCCAAATGCGCTCGATGTTAAAAATGATTGCTATAGTCTACTTATCAATGTTAGTAACTTTGTCTTAGTGACCAAGTATGTTATATATCATTCCTCATTCGATATTTGTTAATTTAAAGAATGTCAATATTTTCAGGATCCGGGAAAATATAAGAGACGTGTTTGTGAGTAAGCTTGACGGTACAGTTTAGATTGATTGATGGGAGCTTCATAGGAATTAGTTTAGAAATGTATAGTTTAGAGGGCACACAATGTGTATGAACTATGAAATTTATTGAGTTACAGATCATCTCTGAAATGCAATGTCATTATGTTTATTTATCTCTAAATTCCAATTATATCTCTGAATTGTAATATTATTGCGTTTGTTTATCCCTGAATTCTAATTATATCCCTTAACTGCAATGTCATTGCATTTGTTTATCTCTAAATTGAAATTTTATTATATTTGTTTATCCCTGCAACGGACGCTCACGATGTTAACTCTGCGCGCGAGTGGCAACAGACACTCACAATGTCGTGCGAGTGGCAAAAGGGAGATGAGCACAAGAGAGACGAACATTAAGCAGGTGTGTCTCTGATTTTTGGCCTCTGGCAAAAGGGAGACGGGTGACTGAGAGACGTGCTTCATTAAGGCATGTCGCCGATTTTGACATCCAGCAAGAGTTAGACGGACAAATGAGAGACGGGCATTATACATCCCCGGCTCCAATTTTTGACCTATTTTAGCTCTCACGCGCTCTCTGGCAAACGTTTTTGCACAAAACTTACTCGCGCTCTCTCGACCTAAGGGAGACGCTCAAATCAGATACGGATGTTATAAAGGCCCGTTTTTGATTTTTGCTATTTTTATCTCTCGCGCGCTCTCTCGCAACACCTGGCAAAAAAATTTAACTCTCGCGCGTTCTCTCGACCTAGAAACTGTAACTCCTGAGAACGCCACCGCCGTCCCTCTTCCTCAACTTGCTCTTCGTCATTGTCACGCTGCCGCCATCGACCCCGACCCTTGTCATCAGAGAGTTGAGCACGCCGGACCACGTCGCCTCGTCCCCTGTCCTCGGAGCACGTCGTTGCCTCGACCCCGACCTCGGTAATCGGTATGAGCACGCCGCCGCTTTCACATAAGTGGAAATGTTCTCCCTGGTTAGTGTCCTGGAACACATTCATCTTCTTTGTTTATGTCCAATGCAGAAGTAATGTATTTGTTTTGACTATCAACGTATATTATGAATTCTGATTCGCAAATCCTTGAGACTGCAGGAACTGTGGTTGACACTAGCATTTGTCATCCCAATGAGTTTGATTTCTACCTTTGCAGCCATGTTGGAACCAAGGTACCTATGCGATAATTGGTGTTGCTCTTATGAGTTTTTGATATCAGACTATTAATACTTCAATGGAATGTAAATTGTTTATTTTTTAGAGGACAAGCACACCAGCTCACTACCATGTCCTTTATGATGAGAAGAATTTCTCTGCTGATGCTTTGTAGATGCTCACCAACTGTCTGTGCTACAAAAAAGTTCGATTCTCCATTCACTAATAGTTCCTATGTTTATTACAATTGTATACCAATTTGTTCCTAAGCCTTCAGGTATTTTCTCCCTTATATCACTGTTTAAGTGAATGCGACTACAATTTGATAATGTTTTATAGGATTTCAGTGATTTTATTGAATTTGATGATGTCTCAGTCGGAGCATTACACGCTATGAAGGCTCATCGTTAATGAATTCTTTGATCAGGAGAATTTTCATTATGGTATACAAGATTAGATGATGACAGTTATGATATGTGTAATTAGTGACTTTGTAATCAGGATAAACAAGGGGCATTCTTTATGTAATTAGTATACTTGATAACCACGATTGACACTTTGTTAATACTTGATTGGTCAATATAATTTAAGGTGTAATCTTTTTGACTATACATATGTTCATGTTTGTGTATGTTTCTGATACTAACAATGCGACTGTCAAATCTTGACTAGCTCCAAGATGCAGCCGGCAACCAGGATAATCAAGGGTGAGGGGTACCTAATAGGAGACCCTGCCTGTAAACAATCTGCGATGATCTGTAACAAAGATTGTCTCGGATTATCTAAATAAAGAAGACCAACTTCCTTAAAGTCCGTCTCAGATCAATAAACAAATTTGCAACGCACTACATAAAGCATGTCTCGAATCAGTCAATAAATTTGCGACATGCTACATTAGAGCTTGTCTCGCATGTATGCTGATGGGTGAGGAGCTAGTTGTTCATCTCTGATGACTCCGTAAAGCACCTTTGGTATGACTCAAAGAACAGAGACGCATTATCTTTGAGCTTGTCTCGCACTTATGCAGATCAGCGACGCGCCCACCGCCTGTCTCTAATGACTATGTAATGCGAGACGCGACAACAGAGATGCATGTTTGTTCGTCTCCGTTCTTCGTTCGAGCTCGTCTCGGATGAGCCTTACTCACGTAGTGTATCAGGCAAATCTTTTGAGTTGAGACGACCCATGATCTTGAACGGAGCTTCGATTGAGCCTGTGTGTCTAGTGGACCCGTCGTGACCTGGCCTTATAGCAGGGGATCATTGGCTGATAAGTTGAACCGCACTCTAACAAGTGGTATCAGCGTCATGGCTGAAAATCTAGAACATCTCATGGACCTCACGCGGATATAGGACCATCAGATGGGATCTCTCGTGGCACACAGTTATTGAGTTGTCGGAGAGTGTCTACCCGAGTGTGAAGAGGAGTGGGATCACCTAATGTGTGATATAGGAGATTGTTAGGTTTAGTCCTATATCGAATATTGATTATAAAGGTCTGACCTAAAAGGTGGAGGAAACTTTACCTATCCAGCTAGCCTTTTTGGTTGTGTCTAAGCACATGCAAGTGTGTGGCAAAACCTTACCTAATGCATTTGATCTTGACATGTCCTCTTCCGAACTTCATAATATGTTAGATACAATCTCGCCATATATTTAGGTTCACCTTTCATTAAAAAGATCCACGTGGTATTAATCTCCCACACAACTATTTACAGTTAAATGGACCTTTTTGAAATTTCAGAATTATGGTTCGCTACCCATTAAATTCAACATGTACTAATTATTTCTCGTATATATTTTGATGATCAACGTAAAAAATAAGAACTTTGGCTGATTTTGTATTTGACATCAGAAGCAGCTAGATACGACTCATCATGTATGCTAGCTCGTCTCATAGTTCTTGCGCCCCTAAAAAAGCGATAAATTTTTATAAACGGAGAGAGTACATATTACCTTTCTCACGCTACATGAAACGATAAATAAGGTGTCGGTTTAGATAAAAGCGTCGGTCCCAACGCATTTAAATCGGCTATGTCGGTTTACAAAAACCAACACACGTAAACTAAATGTGTCATCCTAACTTAAAAAACCGACGCACTTAATAAATATGTCGGTTCAACCGACGAACTTAATAAATGTGTCGGTTTGAGCTGACTGACCGACGTATTTCCGCGCGCGCCCACCCGAAATATTTCTCTAAAATTCCAAATTCTAGTGGGACCACTTGTGGCACCGCTTTTCCCGTATCAAATTTATTCCTCCCCCCAGCGTCCCCTCTTCCCGCATTAAAGCCCGCTTGCCCAGTCTTCTTTCCACGTCCTCTCTTTCCTGTCTTCTTCTCCCCTGTCTCACTTCTTCATGTTGAGATCCAAAACACGGAGACGGAGGCAAATGAAGAGAAGAGAGCAAGCCGTGTCGGTCGCGAACATGGCGGCGGCAGAAGGGCGTGGCGGTGCGAACGCTAGCGGAGGCGGAGGATGCGCGCGGCGGCGGCAGCAGTCGCGCGCGGGGTGGATGGGTGCGGCAGTGTGCGGTGGCGGAAGGACGCAGCAACGGCGGAAGGGCGCACGGCGGAAGGGGGAAGAGGCACGAACGGCGAAAGGGCGTGCGCGGCGGCAGAAGGGCACGGCGGCGGCGGATGCGCAGGGCGGAAGGGGCAGCGGCGCAGAAGCTCGCGGGGCGGCGGCGGATGCGAGTGCGGCGTGGCGGCGGACATACTTTTTTTTTTGAACCGCCCAAGCGCGAGGACATGTCGGAGGAATTCTTTTTGTCTGTGTCAGAACCTAAGAACGTCGGTTTGTTAGACAACTGACACTTTTAGATGGTGTATGTGCATCGGTTGTTCAGACCGACAATCCTTATATTAAATGCGTCGGTGACTTTAAACCGACGCCAATAAATAATAAGAGTGTCGGTCCCCACATATTTATGAGTTAAATGCGTCGCCGGGATTTCGTCGGCTAAGAGTGTTGATACACCGATAGTTTTAGTGTATAAATGTCGGTTTCTATAGCCTACCAATGCTTTTATAACCGACACCATATTCGTTGATTCCTGTAGTGTCGGTCTGACGTAGGATACAAGGACCAGGAAACATACATTACGTAAGAAACCCAAATAGGAGACAAAGATGGGCGATGAGCTAAAAGGAGAACGTCTGTGATAAGCTTAAGCGAGACGAGCTCGCTTCAGCGAGGATCTGACATGGCTCGGTTGAACGTACAAGGATACACGTTACAATACAGCATGTCCCAGTTAAGTAGATATGCGCGGTGCACCCTCCTCTCTGACAAACAGGAGACACACTTTAACTACGCACGACTCATATATTTTAGGTAACTGAGATGGACTTTGGTTTCAGGCTGTCTCCTTTCACTGTGGAATAAGGTGCGTCTCCCATAACCACCGATCTGGCTCGTCTCCTTTAGTATGGTAGTGGGCCCGTCTCCCATTCCCTCTATAGAGAGACGTGCTTTATATCGGTCCGTATCGATTTTCTGTTGTGCTTCTACGACCTCCATGTTGTGGCAGAACAAGTGGCTACCAGATCTGCCCTGTTCTTGACCTGTTCTTTCCCTCTTTCATTTTGAAAGTCTTGTAATGATTACCAGTGGATCTTAAAATAAAAGGGTTAGTCCTCTCCTTCTCTCATGTTCCTTACTATTTTTTTACTTTAGATCTTCTTTGATTGAAGTTGCCTTGCAGTGATTATCAGTGGCTCCGAATTTCTTTGATTTAGCTCTTCCTTTCTGTACGTAGATGTCGTCGGATCGAAGTTGGATGTATGGGTCACGCCTTTGCAATGAATATATCCAAGGGGTGGATGCATTTCTCGCTTTCGCGAAGAAAGACATATTGGACAACACTAGAGGGACTATTTGTTGTCCTTACAAACACTGCAAGAATGAGAAGAGATATCACACAGATGAAGTGTTGAGATCACATTTGGTCGCGCATGGATTCATGGTGGATTATCGATGTTGGAACAAACATGGGGAGGAAGGGATTAATGAAGCAGAGATGATAGATTCATATATGGAGAGGGAGGTCCCTACCAGTGTCCAAGAAGATCACGGCGAGGATGTGAACGAGCCATATATATCAGGGTTCACCGATGATGACATTGAGTTTCAGGTGCATAACATAGAGGAGATGGTATGCAATATCAATAGACATGGCGACGATGATCGTACAGTAATGGTGAACTTGCAAATTATAAGAAGATGATCGAAGACTCAAAGAAGCCATTGTATCATAGTTGTGCGGCTAACTACACCAGACTGTTTGCGATGGTAAAACTTTTCCAGATGAAGGTGTGCAACGGATGGAGTGATTGTAGTTTTAAGGAATTGTTGACGCTCCTTAAGGACATGTTACCCAAGGCAACACAACCCCTATGACTGTTTATGAGGCAAAACAGATAATCTGCCCACTGGGTTTGGAGGTGGAGAAAATCCAAGCGTGCAAGAATGATTGTATTTTATATCGTGGACCTGAGTACGAAAACCTCGAGAAATGCCCTATTTGTGGAGTGGACAGATTCAATTGTAGGAAAGACGACGGTGATGATGAGAACTGCAATAGAAGAAAAAGAGGGTCTAAAAAGGTGTTTTGGTACTTTCCTATCATTCCTCGTTTGAAGCGTTGGTTTGCAAACAAGAAGGAGTCAGAATTGTTGCGATGGCACAAAGAGAAGCATAAGTAGGATGCTAGAATGATAAGACATCCTGCTGATGCCACACAGTGGGGAAACATTGATTAACGAAATCCTGAATTTGCCATTGATCCGAGGAATGTTAGGATCACAATGAACACCGATGGCATGAATCCTTTTTTAAATAGTAGCACACATAGCACATGGCCAATTGTGCTTACAATTTTGAACCATCCTCCTTGGTTGTGCAACAAACATAAATATATTATGATGTCCGGACTGGTATCGGGGCCACAACAACCTGGGAATGACATCGACACTTATTTCAGGCCTCTGGTTGAAGATCTGAAGTAGTTCTGGTACAACGACGGAGTGCAGGCCTGGGATGACCACAAGCGTGAGTACTTTCACCACAAAGCCATTTTATTTGTGACAGTTAGTTATTCTCCAGTGGCACTTAACTTGTCTGGACAAAGTAATAAAGTAGGTTGCAGATGTCCACATTGTTTCAGAGAAACAGACTCACAATACTTGAGTGAGTCATGAAAAACAGTGTACATGGGACATCGATGCTATATTCCAATGAAGCACTTGTTTCGGGGTATGAAGGATAATTTCAATGGTGACATTGAGAAGAGGCATCCTCCACCTCACATCACGGGTCATGAAGTCTATGAAATGGTCAAGGATACCCATGTCGTCCTTGGTAAGCGCAAAAGTACTGGCAAAAATACTGGCAAAGATGACATGTAGAAAAAGCAATCTATTTTTTGGGAGCTACTGTATTGGAAAGACTTAGGCCCTATTTGGTAGGGTTCCAGATTCACATAGAATCGAAAACGATTCCATTTCAATCCAAAAACTGTTTTAGACTATGAAACAGAATCACTTTATAAACTGTTTGGCTAACATTTATGTTTCAGTTTCAATAGAGAGGAGAAACATAAGCGAATTGACTCATTTACCCATGATTGTTTTCTAGTTGTTCTCCATCTATGTTTGATTATTGTGTGACATGTATTCTAATGTTGACAAGTAAACATTAAAAAGAAAACACATGTTGAATGTTCCCATAGTCAGTACATGTGTACTCACCAGTACAAAACATGCACTAGTACAAAAGCTCACTAGTAAAACCGTCATCACTTCCTTCTGGTCGTAAACAAAATTTTATGAACACTAGTACTTGTCAGGCAATGCAGTTGGCTGTAAACAAATATTGATATTGATAACACGAACATGACGAATAGCAGAACACGTTGCTCAAGTGTTCTATGTTCCAGACACAACAAATAAAAGACTGGTTGTACATAGAAAATGACGAATCGTCAGAGTCGAGAATGCTATCGATAAGGAAGAGTTTGACCAATTTGATGAGATTCCTCCTTTTGTCACCTCGATGTCAAGCTAAGAATACCATCGGCCAACGAACTTCCTTACTTGCAAAACGGTCACCATGAAAAAGTTAAGAATTTCAAAAAACCAAGACCACAACGTAAAGTATCAAATTGATTGTGTGTAAATATGTTCAAATATGTGAAAATATGGTCGATTGAGTGTAAAATGGACTTCCATTTGGATATTTGTGTGATATATGCTCAAATGTGTGAAAATATGCCATGTGCTCTATTTCTTATGGAGAAGTATTGATGCCTTGTGTTCTGTTTCTTAAAGAAGCAGTATCGAAATATAAGCATTTGCTCTATCCTGAAAATTTGGGAAAGTTATGCGAGACGTGCCTCACAAGTTAATGTGCTCTGCCTACGAAAGTGATGCAAGATGCGCCTCATGAAGACGCGCCTGCCAGGAAAGACAATGTGAGACACGTTTACAAAAAGCGCGTCTCCGATTTAGACCCTTGCTCTGCCTACGAAAGTGATGCGAGACGCGTCTCATGAAGACGCATCCGCCAGGCAAGATAATGTGAGACGCGTTTCCAAAAAGCACATCTCCGATTTAGACCCTTGCTTTTGTCCCACCTCGGTGCTCCAAGCGCGTTGCAACGAGCATATAAGGTGTGACGTTGAAACATTTACGCTGAACTTCTCTTTTGTTATTTATTTTTGGCACGGTCCCACATATCATCGACAATGAGGTCAGAGTGCTTCAAATTCTGTGCGAATGGCATTACGGCAACAAACGCACATTAATTCAAAAGAAAAGAGACGCTCTTTCTGAAAGTGAGACGCGCTTAGCGGTGGCTCTTCTAAGGCATGTCTGCAATAGTTGCCCTTATGTACTTTTACCTTGTCGCACGCTCTCTTTGCAACACTTAGCACAACTTTTCACTTTTCGCGCGGGCTGAGCACTTCTCGCCCTAGAAACTGTCGTCGCGTCGTCCCCTTCCCCGGAGCACGCCGTCGAGTCGGTCCGCTTCCCCGGAGCCCGTCGCCGCCTTCACATTGACTTAAGATACTTTTAGCTCTTTCGCACGCTCTCTTTGCAACACTTAGCACAACTTTTCACTTTTCGCGCACGCTGATCACTTCTTGCCCTAGTAACCGCCGCCGCGTCGTCCCCTTCCCCGGAGTACGCCGCCGTGTCGGTCCGCTTCCCCGGAGCTTGTCGCCGCCTTGACAGGTACTTTTAGCTCTTTCGCACGCTCTCTTCACAACACTTAGCACAACTTTTCACTTTTCTCGCTCGCGCTGATCACTTCTCGGCCTAGAAACTGCCACCACATTGTCCCCTTCCCTGGAGCTTGCCGTCGGGTCGTCCCCTTCCCCGAAGAACGCCGCCGCATCGGTCTGCTTCCCCGGAGCTCGTCGTCACCTTGACACTGCCTTCTTGATCATTGTCGCGCTGCCACCGTCGACCCTTGACTCCCCGTCGACCAACTCGACACTGCCCTAATAAGGTTTGTTCGCGCTTTGGTTTGAGTCGAAATCGCGCTTTGGTACAATTGCCATGAGAGAATTTGCTCCCTTATGTGGCCGTTTGTGCATTAACTATGAATGTTTTTGTTTAGGGCTTTTGTGCAAGTAAAAGAAAAACGCCGACATCTAACACATCATACTGCATTTGACGTGCGGCTTCCACGTCTGCTTACACATGGCTTTATTTGGAGAGCAACCTAATTGCAATGTACGTGTAAGTGCATTTATTTTACTTTATTACTAATCTTTTGCTAAATCTCATTTTATCATGTGGCAGGACTACGGACCCGCCTTCAGGAACGTTGAAGGTCGTAGCATTGAGCATGTTAGAGACGTCCTATGCAGGTTCATTGTTTCTGAAATCATTAGTTCTAACAGAGAATTTCATTACCCACTAGATGATTGGATGACAGTTATTCTTTGTGTAAATTAGTTACATGTAGCTGGATGAACAGTGGAATTCTGTGTAAATAGTTACTTGGTAACCATGATTTATACTTATTAATATTTGATTGGTCAATGTGTGTACACTGTGTTAATATTTATTAATATTTGATTAGTTACATGTTAAGCTGGATGAACAGGACACATTTGGCTACATATGTGTCTATATGTGTATTTGCTGACACAGGCAATGCGGCTGCCAAATCCTGGCTAGCTCCAGGATGCAGCCGGGAACCAGCATAATCAGGGGCGGGGGCACCTAATAGGAGACGTGCGTCTAGCAGGGAGCGTCTCCTGTGAGTGCTGCACTGAAGTTGCCTGTATACAATTTGCGACGCGCTGTAACAAAGATTGTCTTATATTATTTAAATAAAGGAGACCAGCTTTTTAATAGCTCGTCTCAGATCAATCAACGAATGTACGACGGGCTGTAATAAAGAACGTCTCGGATCAATCAACATATCTGCGACGCGCTTCATAAGAGTGTGTCTCTCATTCAGAATGATGGGCGATGCACACCATGCGCGTCTCCAATGACCTCACAAAGCCCGTTTGTTATGACTCATCGAAGGGAGATGCGCTACTTTTGAGCGTGTTACGCACCTAGTATGATCGGCGACAAGTCTTGCCGCTCGTCTCTGATGACAACGTAAGGCGAGACGCGACGACGGAGACGCACAGTTTGTTTGTCTCTCTTCTTCGTTCGAACGCGTCTTGAACCTTTCTTACGTAGTGATAGTGCTGTAAGCTTCATCCCCATCCAGTCAATAAGCTTTTATTTAAGTTTGAATGTCTTTGAATAGTATTAGCTAGTACCTCAGAAGCCCTTATTTCAATTGTCACGTGCACACGTGCAATACACGAGTACATCTTAATTATAATGCGCGAGGCTAATTTATAATCAGGTGAAATTCAGGGTCTTCTTACTCAATGCGTGAGACGTCACCAATCTATTTCAAGTTGATTCATTAGCTTGTTGCTAATTGTTTTTACTGTTTTTTATAGGTTATCTATTAATTATAGAAAAATATTGATGTATTGACTATAGAAGAAATAAATATACTCCCCCTGTTTTAAAAAGTTTATCGTTTTGTAGTTCAATTTTGAAGTACAAAGCAACAAATTTTTTTAGACGGAGGAAGTATGTTATAGCTGTTAGATCTATATTTATGTGTTGTGAAGTGAAATAGTGATCCCTGTTTTCAGATATTAAAACTTAGACACCCCTAATTTGAAGGTTCATTTACACACGCGCGCAACTGGGGATCGGAGATGCTAGTTGGAATAGGTAAGGGACGTGTCACCATCAGGCGCGTTCTGCGCTGCGGCCAAAAACTAGGTTTGTTTATCACGCTACTGTATATATATATATATATATATATATATATATATATATATATATATATATATATATATATATATATATATATATGCTTTGTATGTCGTGTGGATCGTCCGGTGCGCAGCACGGAGATACAAGCATAGTATTTTGTTTGCGTTATGTCGATGACGAAGAAAGGCAGAGCACCAAAACTGGTCATGCTCTCGAGAAGATCGATCTCGCGGGAGAAGGCAACCGGGAGAAGCAAGCCCGCCGCATTATGAGCAACGGCCGGCAAGCGCGGGCCACGTGTACGAAGAAGCTGGGGCGGTCACGGCTCTCTGGCTTGACTCTCACAGGTCGCGGCGTGCGCCCGGTCCCCGGCGCGTGGGAGAGTGAGAGAGAAAGAGGAGGAGGCAGCGAATGGCTAGCTGGTGCGGCGTCACACATCATGAGGATGAGTACGCACGGTACGAGCTCGCCTGGGCCTGGCTGCACGGCGCTGTCCCGCCGTCCGTGCGGGACGGATACCGACGGCTCAGACCTCGCTGTCAGCGTCAAGCCGCGCCACGGTCAAGCTTTACGGCGTGGCTGTGGGCCCCTATCCCTCTCAAGCGCTCTCTCTCTCTCGCACACACGCGTGAGCCATTGACGACGCCAATTACCCACCCAACGCCACGCGGCCGTTTTCTTTTTCCTTCGGCTTGCCCAGTTGCCCGTCCAGTCCAAGGCAAAGCGAGCCCAAATGGCCAAATCCGGCGGAACCTGCCAGCCTGCGCGCGCGGAGCCCACCGTGTACGGACGAATCGTCTACGGCGCCAGAGGCGCGACCGCTGCGAGGGTGTGAAAGCGCGGGCGGTTTTGTGGCGCCGCGATACGATACGACGATGCGCGGGCCGCCGGGGGCATTTGGCGATGCGGACTAGTGCGCCCGGGATATTTACGCATGCGGCGGCGGCGGTGGAATATTGGAGGCCAGACGCCGGGCCGTCGGCAACCGGCACTCGCGCCGCACCGCAAAGCTGGGGCGCGAGGCGGCATCTTGTACGTGCGCGCAGGGCGGGTGGTTGCGCCGGGAGCGGCGGCGGTCGGTAGGTCCGCGTGCGCTAATCATCCCTGCGATTTCGATGCGTGTCGATGGCCTGTCGGTTCGGCACAAGACAGCTGCGTCCGTTGTTGTTGTTGTTGGCAATGGGTTGTGGCTCGGATCGTTGCCGAATTCTTTCTGGTCCTGGCGTGGCGTGGTGCAGCTCCCCTCCTTTTTGCTTCGTTCAGATGCATGCATGTAATCTTCGTCACTCACGTCGGTCGGTCGGTCGCTCGGAATCTTTTTTATCGGGGTACTATGGTGGCTGCTTCAGTTCATTGATATGGCTTAATCTCAGTCTGTCGTTATGGCTGATGATCAGCCACGTCATTAAAAGATTCATGTGGCTCTTATTGTATGTACTAATATTACTACAAAAAAAAAAAAAGAAAAAATCCGCACATTAAGATCGATCCATTACAACCGCATTCCAAAATGCGCAGCCCAACAAAACTGACAAATCGAGCATTGCTCACATTATACGGCCAGGCCAGGCGATTAGAGATGGATTTTCAGTCGAATCAGCCCAATTCAAGAGCCCGTCAGGCCTTTGCTACAGACTTCGAGAGGCCGAACCGGCCCAGCTAACCAGCCACTATTAACAAACACGGGAACAAACGCCTCCGAGCAGCATCAGATCGAAGAATCCCCAAACCAACCAACACCTCCTCTCGTCTCTCCTCCCTCCTCCTCGCCGCATCCCTAGGGTTCTGCTCGCCAGTCGATCCCCATGGCGTCGCGCCCGTCGCTGAAGCCGAAGCCCAAGGGCGGGAAGAAGGGCCCCTCCGCCGCGGCCGACGAGCAGCAGTCCGCCGCGGCCACGGCGGCGCGCCTCGTCAAGGAGTGGACCACTTGGACGATGAAGGCCACCAAGGTGGCGGCGCACTACGGCTTCATCCCGCTCATCATCGTCATCGGCATGAACTCCGAGCCCAAGCCCTCCCTCGCCCAGCTCCTCTCCCCGTTCTGATCCGGTTCCCTTCCTTCCCCGGCAGGGCGCATATGCGGTCGATCCGTGCGCCTCTAGTAGTTCATACTTAATACTAGCTGGTACTAGTTTCGATGCTTGGATCGTTGAACTGGATTGGATGAGTTTGTGATGCTTCTGTGAGGATTTAGAGGCTTTTTTCTATATATGAGCTCAATAAGTTTGTGTTGTTTGATGTATCTTCTACAGATCTGAACAAAGAGACTTGAATCTTATATGAATCTTCTATTAGTATGATGCTATCGACTATGTTTGCGTTTGTTTGGGCGCTTTATGTATTACTATGCATGTTGCTTGTGACTGATCTTTTGATTGAACAGCTAGAATGAAAGACTTGGTTCTCATTACGGAATCGATCAGTTTTAATTAACATAACACTGCAGTAGTTCATAGGGCACTCGTATGCTATTCATTTCTAGTGATATTTTTTCGATCATAATGCTGCCTGGAACGGGCTTCACCAGAACATTCCTGTGGGCATGGACCACGGTAGCACATCGTGGTAATGGTAGTTGCAACATATTGCCAAATCGAAGCTATGGTCGAGGTGGATAGGGCCAAATACGCCGCCTTGTTCTGCTTTGTATGCTACTGGCACAAGCAAAGTTGTGGTATCTTTGCAAACACGGACGACCCTATGAGAGCAATTTGGCCAACCAATCTATACCTCCCTGAGCGAACTTGACATATACAATTTGACGGATGAGTGATTGGGGGTTCATTAATGACTCTGCTATTTGTCGACTTAAAGAACATTCCTGGAAAATGCATAAGAGAGAAGGAAATGAAGATCAGGAGGCAAAATTGTATATCCAGTTAAATGACACACCATTATATTACATAACTGTTGCACTTGTATAAGATAAATTCAAAGATACCAACGTATATTTGTACTACGTTACTCTGGAAGCCAGGAATTTCCTTTCAAAATTATACTTGATCAAGACAAAATCACTGCTCGCAGGTCAGAAGCCATCACATAGACTTCTAGTTTCCGATTGTTCATTAGTTGACCATTTTGCTAAAACCGTAAGAAGATCCACGGGGGAGTAAGAAACAACAATGTGGAGTATGTTGCACTACTGTTAATAAGAAAATGAGCTATAAAACCTGAAAGTAGTAGTAGCATACCTTAGACAGTGATAATACCAGCTGTCCCTTTTTTCTCTAAAATGTACCAGGGTATAACACAAGCTCCGAGTTGAAGGTCAGTGCTTATGCTGGAGGCAGCACAGGAGCTTCAGTAACACCAAGCCTGAGTAGGTCGTCGAGACCAAAGCTTGAAAGCGAGGGAGGTGTTGGTCCAACAGTGTTCATTAGTGCAGTTTCAGTTGGTCGTTGAGAACTTGGTAATGAAGGACTTATCAAGTTGGAGGGAGCATATTATGAAGAGGTCGAGGAACCTTTGCTTGCTCTTGTGCCATTGTCCTCTTCATCAGAAGAATTTAGCAAAAGATCATTAACATTTTCTTGATATCTTTGGGCAGAAATTACATTTTCTTGATCCTCTGCCCCAACAGTCAAGTTTGTAAGATCCTCTGAGTACTTGAATGGACCACGAAGCTCCTTGTCTGTAAACATGTAAGATGGTTGCAAAATGTACAGATGTTAATACCTTTCTATGTAAATGGTGAATAATACATGTATGATATGATTGGAGTAACTGCCTTGCTAGTTGCTACAATTGGTGCTCACTAATTGACACGGACTTGCCTGCTTCGCTCAAATCGCTTATGCTCTCCGACTCTGATGCGCAGGTGAGCTGATCGCCCACAATATATTTTATGAAAATGCTACACTTACTGCTAATTAGTTGCAGTGACTGCTACTACAAACTGATTGTGCACCTGTTTATTTATCACCCAAAATAAACTATTTACGTTTTGTGGACTCAACCTGGAATATGAAGTTCACTGCACAGATGCCAGCCTCAATGCTGCTTGAGTTTAGGTATTGCTTGATGGGAGCTGTTACATATAATCGGGCATCACATGATGGTGCCACCTGAATTGCTGCTTGTTTAACTGAAATTTGAAAAGATAATCCAAAGTGTGCAGCAAAGGTGCATATTCATAATTATGCCATGTACAAGAAAGTACGCTTGTGCTGACCTAGTTTCTTTTATTGTATTGGTTGCTCGGAATATTTCAGCTGCATACCCTTTCGCCCTAAAGAAGTTCACCTTAGTAATATATAAAACCTGTGGTTCTGCGTGTCAGAATTTGAGTGATTGGTTAGTTGATAGCCCTATAGATTACTGTCCTATATAAAAAATGCAGCAGCTTCTAATTATTATTCATATGAATGCAAAATTACCACGTTAGTAGTAAACATTTTTCTTTCATGTATCCTTGTTTCTGAATTCTTCAATACAAAATAATGCAGTCTATATTCAAATAGTACCTGTTGGATGTTGTGATTGATTGAAGCTGGTGCAATGTTAGTCTCACTGGGTCAAATTAAGACCTAGTGTTTTCTCAACTGATATTGTTTCAACATCAAATGACTTGTTCCAACTCCTTCATCTGACATGTTCCAATTTGTTCTCCCTATTTGCTGCAGTGCTTTGGACAGTGTTGGCTTTTTTTGTGTTTTTTTTTTTTTTTTTTTTGTTCACTTGGTCCCTAAATCAATTATGGGCTACTTTTTAAGATAGACACCACACATCTTGTATCTTTTTATATCTAGCCAATGATTAATTGATTATAGAGATTACATATGACATGAGCTGTATTTTGATAGTTTTTGTTCCCTGAGCAGTGGTAGAATCCCGTGGCCCCTGTAGATGTTGTTAGTGTTGTGTGCTGGGCTGTAAGTTTGTTGATTGTAGATGAGGAAGGTCCGCACCTTGACAGCATTCTATTTCCATTTAAGTGGACTGCTGCAATCTGAATCATTTTGCCAGACCGTGCTGTGTGATGCTTGAACTTTTCTAGTTGTTACTTGTATAATTCTGTGCGAATTTTAGTTTTGTCGTCGATTCATTTCACAGAGCAGCAGGTGCACTAGTAGCAGTCGCTGCAACTAATTAGCAGTAAGTGTAATATAGTTTCATTGTGGGAGATCAGCTCACCTGCGCATCAGGGTCGGAGAGCATAAGCGATTTGGGCGAAGCAGGCAAGTCCGCGTCAAGGCAGGCAATTGCAGATATGTGAACAGCTTGGAGCACCAACCGTGGCGATCATCCGGACGTAGGCGCTAGAGTCCTCGAGTCCAGTAGTGAGCGGCGTCACCAGGTACTCAACCAGGTTCGGGACGCGGAGGGAGCAGAGGCTGCGGAGAGCGAGGCCCGCCCCGGATGGTGGGGTCCTGGTCCCGGCAGTCGCGCTGGAGGAAGTTGATGGTGATGACCGCGAGGTCCGGGTGCGGGCGCGCGTGCGCGCCGACGTAGAGGTAGCACATCTTCTTGGTGACGACGTCGGAGGTGGTGGAGCAGAGCAGCATCTCCCCGAACGCCGCGGACACGTCGATGCCGGCGGTCATGCACGAGATCACCCGCTTGAAGACGTTCCGGCGCTGGTCGTCCGCGTCGGACGCGCGGTTCCCCGCCAGCTGCCGCAGCTGCTGCTTCCGATCCGCCACCTCGCTCTTCCTGCGCTCACAGCGTCGCCAATTGGCCCGTCAGTAAGGGCTCCGGAGGGAGGGAGGAAGGTATCGGGAGCCGATACGGGGTAGTGCGGCGTACCCGGATGGTTGGGACGGGGAGGCGGACTTCGCCGCCGTCGGGATGGCCGGAGCCATGGCGGTGGTCGACCGCGCCGGATGGGGGTGGATCTGGCCTCGCGTGGGAAAGAATTTTCGTTCTATTGATTCGGGAAAAGAGAAAACGATGCTGGGGTAATTTTTGTGATGAAGATTTTGTGCAACGGTTCTGGAGAAAAATAAATAGGAGTAAGTGTATTTCTACCTCCATTTTCATATGTAATTACCTCTATAATTTATAGTTTGTGTTTTTATCTTTTTTGAAAATAACGGATCCTTCTACTCTTTTCATGTCCGTTACGAGAGACCAGACTAAGATTTAATAATAATAATAATTAGAAAAATAGTAAAAAGCTAATATAACCTCGTCTCTTTCTAAACCTCTGTCAAACCCAATCGTGGCTGCCTCATCCAACCCATCCTTCTCTAACCTTAGTCATAGGGATGTGTGGTAGCGGTTGATACGGATTTGACAAGGAAATCGGAGGGGTGACACACGCTTGAGGCGAGCGTGTGACGGGAGGCGGCGTCCGGGTAGGGATGGTAATGGATCGAACTTGAATTGGATGGAAGAAAAAAAAAAGATCAGAACGAGGGAGGTCGCAAGTGAAATCTGAGATACGGGTGAGATTGTCAGGGTCGCGAGACAGAGAGACCGCCGTGAGCGCGCGGGGCTTCGTGCGAGATGAACGCCGCGGGCGGGCCGCAGTTGTACATGGAGGTTGCACATGGAGCCAAACATCACGGGCTGGGATGTCTGGACTGGGTGCAAGTGCAAACGACCTTTTGTAGAATCGCTTGTTTTGCTTGAATGCATAGCTGGATGGCTAGAGGAAGGACAGGGTTGCGAGTTGTGACGGATGGAATGGTCCGACGGTACAAACAAAACAAAGTGCTAGTAGGTTCGGATGGTCCGACAGACGGACCATGTGGCGATTCAATCATAACACGCTGACTATACTTCGAACCCATCCGGAGGAGGGAATACCATCACGGTTTCGCTAGCTTGCATATGAGTTTTCGTTGTTGTTTAGCGCCCCCCCCCCCCCCCCCCCCACATAGGGTAGCTCATGTACTGTGCGGCCATGGCTATGAGATTCAGACATGCTTGCTGTACCACGTAACTGAGGGAGAGACCGTCACGGAACCCACCAAATCAGCGAATGTATTAGCGGCGCGGACGTTGATTTCCAGAACCAGGGTTTTGTTCGGGTCCAGTAATTGCGGTAAGCAGCCCCCCTGGCGAGAGGTCACATTTTCACATCTACCTACGCATCTGACGAATTGCGTAGCCTCCTTGCCCCTCCATTTCCTCACTCAGAACGCATCCATATCGGTTGATCATACTCACTTAGCGTCAAATGTTGAAATGTAGCCAGATCTAGAACTAGGTGGATGGATCATGCGTTGCGACTTGACGTGTACAATGACTTCTGTAGCAGCTGTTGGAAGCTCGGTGAAACGGTTCAGGATATATAACCGCGTCTAGCTAGCTTGACATCACGTATTAACAGACTCGCAAGTCGACATGCGATCAGTTTTCAGGTGTACAGCAGCCAGCCAGAGCCAGGACGTATATATGCATCCGAGCTAGGATGCGGTCTGAGATCGCTTGCAGGTAGGTGTTCTCGTGCCTACCCAATCCGCTGTAGGATGGTTCACCCCTGCTCTGGTCCTCTTTGAAACAACCTTCCTTTCCCGTACACGGTACGCCGACCGTATCTAGATTAGTTTTAGGGGTTGGGTTGGTAGCAGCGTAACGAGATTCTCTAGAAGGGCATCTCTACCACCTAAGCGCAGCCTGTGACATAACAAGACAACTGAGAAAGCAACAAACGGGAAAGGTCTTCTTCCCTCCGCCATAAACCAAATGTTAATCCAAGATCCTTCCTCTCACCACCATCATCCTTTGCACTATAAATTACTCTTCTCCTGTGTACGCATGCAGCACGGTAAATTATTTACGCTGCAACATTGCATGTCCCTTTTGCTTGTGTTCTTTCCTGATGTAAAGCTTTCTCTTGTATGGCCGTAGCGTTGTATTTGCATGGCAGCACGAGGTTACGTGGGCGTTTACACGCCTAACCTTTTGGCCTATTACTGTGAGAAGTCATTGAGCAGGACACGAACGCATATGATTCTGTAGTGGAGCTACAGTCTACTGCATTGGAAGGATGGGAAATCCGTTCCGCTACCTCCTAATCATGTGGTTACAAACTTTGTGGTGCAGGATGGAGAGGTCGCCGGGTCGGAGCGAAATCGGGCCGTTGGTTTGTTTGATTTTGATTGATCCGTTCGTGCGTGCTTATGTTTGAAATCAGAGCGAGGGACGAATAGATAGCCGGCGGTGGATTACACAATGTTTGCTTGCGTTTGATGCGCTGCACTGCACTCGATCGATTCGACGACTAACGCATACACGGGTCAGAAAAAGTGGGTGTCGTCGCGTATCAATCAGTTAGATCTCTGATACAAGAACGGAGCAAGGAGAGGTGACTGAAATGACAGTGTGTGTGACGAAAGGGTCTGGGTTTGGACGTCACGTTCACTCGCAGTGTCGCAGCTCGCCGCCGCGAGGCACCTAACGGTTCTGTCTTCCGGCGTCGCGGTGCTGTCGACGGTGCAAACAGTCCCACGTTATCGTTGGTTTGTGATTGTTCTCTGCACCAACGTGGCAGCGCAGTGCTTATGAGTCTGTGAATGTTCATGTATATCTGCGTCGTCTCTGGTGGCCAACGCCGTCCAGGTCCACCAGATGACACGGACATTGTCGGTAGGAAGCATGCACTGTTCCATACGGTCCCGGCCGGCACGCAGTGTAGTACTACTAGCAACTCGGTAATTCCGTGCAATGTTTTCACCTTCCACTACCGAGTTTTTTAAGCGTTTGCGCAGTAGCACGGCACGCCTCCCCCTACGTGTATATCCTAGAGCCAGCACATGGCGAAACGTCTCGGCAGATTCTTCTCCTACTCGCTTCACATTCACGGTCGCCTATAAGGGAAAGCAGGACCCCGCGACCGCGAGGAGGACCAGGAGGTACAACTACACCAAAGGTTAGACACGCTGCTCCAGTTCACACACCGATCCTTCTCTTCCCTCTGAAAAGGCCGAAGCCGGACTGCCAGCCGGAGCATACCACGATGCGCACGCCGTTCGTGGACAGCAACCCCCACCGCCGGGACATTGCCGGCGCCGGCAGGTGGCTGAAGCAGCGGCTTGCGCAGATCCTTACGCGCACATCCTGCACCACAGCCGCCAACTCGGACACGGCCTTCGTCAGCCTTGCCAAGATCAATGCAGACGCCCACCAGGAAGCGCTGCCCTCCCCATACTTCTGCACCCCCTGCACCGATGAGCGGCCCAAGGTCGACGGCGGCGGCCGCCCTCACCGCCGACGGAGCCGCAGCGCGTCGCTCGCACACATCTCCGTGGACTGCACCGGCGGGTCCGCGGCTGGAGCCTCCGGCCGCCGCTCCGTCCACTCCGACGCGCCGCTACTACAGTGTCCGCCTTCAATGCCGGCAAGTGACGGGATCAAGAAGCAGAGCAAGCGGAGGAACAAGCCGGCGCGGTCCCCCTCGGCGTCGCGGCGGCATTGCTCGACGTCCGACGCATGGGGCCGTGCGCGGCGTCCCAGGAGCACGTCTACAGCGCCGTACAGCTGGTCTTCTTCGTCGTCCACCGTGACGGACGATGATCTCGCGCCGTTCAGCAGCGACGACGACCAGGGCGGCGAGGAGGCCGAGACGAGGACGCTCTTCTCGTCCCTCATCAGTTTCTCGTCGGACTCCACCTCGGAGTTCTACCAAACCAATAATATCGGCGGCAACAACACCAGGACTCGACGCGGGAACGCGACTCGCCACGCGCCACGGCGCGCGTTGCCGACAACAGGCGCTCCCTCCCCGAAGGACGCCTTCCGACCGCTGATATCCGTGGATACGGAGAAGCACGGTGGCTGCAACGACACGAAGAAGAAAGAGAAGGGCGCCACCGTCAAGAAGCTGTCGGGAACGGAGACGGCCGGCCCGGGCATGGCGGTGGTGAAGCGGTCGAGCAACCCCTACGCGGACTTCCGGAGCTCGATGGTGGAGATGGTTGTGGAGCGGTGCGTCGGGCGCGTGGAGGAGATGGAGGAACTCCTAGGGTCGTACCTGTCGCTCAACTCGCCGCGCCACCACCCGGCCATCCTCGCCGCCTTCGAGGATGTCTGGGAGGCCGTCTTTGGCGACCAGGCCAAGTGATCATCGGAAAGGCTGTTGGCCGAGCTACAGAACACAGATACGGTCGCTGTACGGTCAGAGGAGCAGTGGGTGTGTGTAGATGTGGCTGGGAATAGATCGATTGGAGTGTTACATTAATTGCAGTGTCGTCTTTGTATAATTCCCTATGTTTATGCCAATAATGCGTAAATTGACATGATCGTGCCATTGAAATGTTGAGGTGCTCATTAAACAAATTAGCGTGATCATAATTGAGCGCTTGGAATCCATGAATTTCATGATATTTGATTCCATTCTTTTTTGAAAGATCCTGCGGGTGTTATATATTAAGAAGATAAGCAGTTTACAGCAAGTGACGACAACATGTACAATTTGCACCAGTCGCGGGGGCAGAGAGTTACATTATGCCTATGTGACTCAACAGTTCAGACCCTGCACACATCCACTGGCATGCCTCATCCTGTATTTCCCTCACAACTTGACCGACTATCCTCTCTTTTTTCATCGTAAATCTGGCTGTTGCGTTGTTTCCAAAGAGACCAACATACAAGGATCCCTAAACTCCACAGTCCACACACCGTTTGCCGCTGACGTACTGGCCTCGGTGGATAGGTATTTAAACCATTGACCAATTTGTAGCCCCTCCTGCCAGGATGATGGTGGGAAAGTTGGGGTCGCCGCCCAGTCTGCTACCTGCTGTAAAAGTGGAGAGAACTAGACTACTTAGGCTCTATTTAGTACAGCTGAAACTTGTAATAAAAGCAGCTTGTATGAAAAGTTGGTGGAAAACAGCTTCTGCTTATGTCTTGTTTTTAGTTCATTCTGAGAAGCGATTGAACTAATAAGTTGTTACAGAAGTTTCCTGTTTGGCACAGCTTCAGCTTATTTTTATGAAGAAGTTGCAACAGAAGCTATACCAAACAGGGCCTCAAACTCGAGTCAGACTTATGCTACGTGTTGATTTATATAGCAAAGGTACAGAGGACATTCAAGTACAAATAAAGTAAAATAAACGTTCTAGGCCCCCCTCCTGTAGTATGGTTTTGGTGATTAATGACAACCATTGAACTTTACTAATGAATTTGTGAATGCAAGGTCCCCATAAACACTCAATAAGATGAAATGATCATGTCATTAGAGACCCATAGATACTCAATTTTCGAGATCAAACTCATGAGATAAAGACAAGATGTGAAGGCTCTATGTCTAAGTCACTCAATCAAAAATTGACAACATACAATGCTTAAGAATCATCAGAGAGCCGTGTCGAACAAAGGTCTAAGAGGTCATTCGAGCAAGACACAAAAGATTCACTCAAAACAACTCGAAGCAAACAAAATCAACTCACCGGATCAACCGATGATTTCCAAAATGAACACATCGGTCGAGTTGATTCAACTGAAGAAACAGACCTCAGACAAATGAACTCACCGGATCATCCGATGTGAAGGGCTCAACAACATCGGTGCATCAGTACAGTTTGCAGTACAATTGGAACAAGTGAAGCACCAGATCATCCGATGTGCAGACTTACACGCATCGGTTGATCACTCCAGTAAGCATCAAGATCAAGCAAATTCTGGAGGAAGAGCCACCGGATCATCCGATGAGAAGACTGGGGGCAACATCGGTCTAATAACGGTAATATCTGACACAGTGACGTCAGCCAAAGTAATTACACCGATGATAACTAGAGGGGAGACATCGGATCATCCGGTGTGCACAGTAAAGTTCTGTCAGCCTACTTTTCCAACGGCTATTTCGGTTAAGCTGGCTATAAAACCCCTCTAACCCAGTCATTTCGACAAGTCTTGATCACCTGAAGCCCACTACACATCCAAGAGCATTCAAGACTATAGAGCATACATTTCCACACTTTTAGATCATTTGTAATAGGTTAGAGAGAAGCTTGTGTGCGTTCTTTCTTTGTGATTGAACTCTCTAGGCTAGTGAGAAGTTGAAGAAGATCGTTCCGGAGCTTGCCAAGGTGTGTGTGGAAGCCCGGAACATCAAAGGTTGTACAAGGCTTGAGCTCCACCTTGCCGGAGATGGCGAACGGAGAATATTAGTGAAGACTCCATTGTCTCGGTGACATTGGAAGTGGCAAAACCCTTCGGTGGGTGCCACAACGTGGACGTAGGAAGATCCTTGCGATCTTGCCGAACCACGGGATAAACCTTCGTGTCCCCTAGCGTTTGCATTTCTCTCCCTCTCTTTACATTTTGCAATCTTTACTTCACAAGTTATATCTTCGTTGATTGCATAGCTAGAACCGCATTGGGAATTGGGCTTAAGTAGTTCATTTTTAATTGTCTTAAAATTTGAAAGAAAGCCCAATTCACCCCCCTCTTGGGCGTTTCGATCCTTACAATTGGTATCAGAACAAGGTTGCTCATAGGATCATTCTAGCTTCACCGCTAGAGAGCAAAAATGGCCAAGGTTGGGGGTTCGGTTCCTATCTTCGAGGGCAAGAATTTTGCCTATTGGAAAGCACGCATGTGCGCTTACCTTGAGGCTATTGCCCCCGAAGTTTGGGAAGCGACTCATGCGGGATTTGGAGAACTTAACTATGTGGGTGATCAAGTTAAGTGGGATGCTAAGGCTAGGAATGCTATTTATGAATGCATAAGTCAAGATGTCTTCTCTAGAATTGCTAATAAGGAGAAAGCTTGTGAAATTTGGGCTTGCTTGATAGAAATCCATGAGGGCTCATCTCGTGTAAAGGAACTTAAATATCACATGCTCAAAGCTAAATATGATGAATTTAAGATGCTTCCTCATGAAAATGTTAATGAAATGTTTTCACACTTAAATGTTCTTATTGAGGAAATTAATGCTCTTGACATTGCGTCTCTTGGCAAGGGACTTATTAACCGCAAGATCCTCATGCTCCTTCCCAAGCCGAAGTACAACATCATCAACTCCATGCTCCAAAAGGAATCACTTGACAACATTGAAGTTTCGAAGCTCATTGGAGAAATACACGCTCATGAGATGAGTGTACTTGGGATGATGGAGCAATCATCATCAAAAACAATTGCTCTAAAGGCCTCCACCAAGAAGACAAGCTTCAAGAAGAAGAAGGTGGTTGAGCCCAGCTCAAGTGAAGAAGAGCAAGCATCAAGTGAAGATGACGATGATGAGCTTGCCTTGATGATGAGAAAGTTCTCACGTCTGAACTCCAAGATCACCAAAAAGGGATACACCTTTGATCCCAAGAAGAAGGCATTTCTACCAAGAAGAGACGATCGCAAGATATGCTACAATTGCGGAGATCAAGGCCACATCTCCTATGATTGTCCAAAACCAGACAAAAGGAGAGAGAACTACAAAGGCAAGCAACGCAAGCTTGAAGAAAGTGATGATAATGAAGAAGAAGCCAAGCCCAAACCAAGAGCCTTTGGGAAGAAGAAGCAAGACAAGGGCAAGAAGGCAAGGCTCTTCCCAAAGAGGAGAAGTGGTCCACAAAAGGTGTTTATGTGTGAGGCAAATGAATGGGTCATCGACGAAGAAACAAGTGATGAAGAGAGTGAAGAAGAAGAAGAAAGCTTGGTCAGCCTTGCCATTGCCAACCATGAAGACTCATCTCTTCCTCCACCACCCATGTGCCTCATGGCTAAAGGTAACACCAAGGTATGTGATGACTCTAGTGATGATGAGCTTTCCCCCGATGATTTAACTTCTTTGATTAATGAATATCATGCTATCATTAAGAGAGAGAAGAGTAAGGTTAAAACTCTTGAAGAAATTCGTGCTAAACTTGAGAGTGCTAACCTTGATTTGCTTGACAAGTATGAAAGCATACTCAAAGAGCATGACACGCTCAAATCTCATGTCAAGCAAATTGAGGAAGAAAATGCTAAAATCAAGGTAGACAATGATGAGCTCAACATAGCACACCAAACTTTCTTGGAGGAGCACAACAAGCTAACTCATGAATACCAAACACTTAACATTGCTCATAACATGCTTGATCGGGAGTTAAAAGATGCAAAGAAACAAACTCTTAATGATGAGATATCCATTACTTCGCATGTCTCTAATGTCTTGGACAAGTCTTTGTCTTTGAAAGCTAATGCTAGGGAGAAGGACTTGTTGGAAGAAATTGAGAGTCTCCACACTAGTGTGGCTAGACTTTCAAAAGGTGAAGTCAAGCACAAGGAAATCCTCTTCCAACAAGCAAAAGCCTTCAACAAAAGAGGACTTGGATCCTTCCCGGTGCCCAACAAAGGAAAGGTGCCCTCAACGGAGCTTAGAACAAGCTTCATCAAGGAAGTTGGTTCTTATTGCCAACATTGTGAGGTCACCGGTCACCACACAAGGGAGTGTCCTCTTCCTAACCGACCTTCACCTAAATTGCCTACTAACTACAAATCTATTTTCAATGATCGCTATTATCTTCTTAGCAAAGTGAATGGCAAGGTGAAAGCTAGGTTCATTGGCAAAGACATGAAGAGCATGAAGGGGAAGCTCCCCAAGCAACTTTGGGTCCCAAAGACACTTGTATCTCACATACAAGGACCTAAGTTGGCTTGGGTGCCTAAAGTCAAAAATAACTTCATGTGTGTAGGTGAACTACAAAGCCGGAGGAAAGCATTGGGTACTCGATAGCGGGTGCACTCAACACATGACCGGCAATGATGGTATGTTCACCACCATAGAAAACCCCGGTAATCATGAACAAGTCACTTTTGGTGACAATTCTAAGGGTAAGGTAATAGGATTAGGTAAAATTGCTATCTCTAATGATTTATCCATTTCTAATGTGTTGTATGTTAAGTCGCTTAGGTTTAATCTACTTTCCATTGCACAACTTTGTGATCTTGGACTAACATGCACATTTAGCAAAAATGATGTTGTTGTGAGTAGTGAGACAAGCAAAGAGCTAATCTTCAAAGGGTTTCGGCATGGACATCTCTACTTAGTAGACTTCTCCAACAAGAATGCTAGCCTAACCACTTGTCTTTTCACTAAGACAAGCTTAGGTTGGCTATGGCACCGACGCATAGCACACATTGGAATGAGCAAACTCAAGAAGTCATTCAAGCTTGGGATGGTGACCGGCGTGAAGGATGTGACGTTTGAAAAGAACAAACTTTGTAGCGCTTGTCAAGCCGGGAAGCAAGTTGCTTCACACCACCCAATGAAGACAATGGTGTCAACCTCCAAGCCACTTGAACTACTCCACATGGACCTCTTTGGACCGTCCACATACCAAAGCCTTGGCGGTAACCTCTATTGTCTTGTTATAGTTGATGACTACTCTCGCTATGCTTGGACTCTATTTTTAGGTGACAAGAGTGAAACTCCGGAAGTGTTCAAGACCTTCGCCAACCGTGCTGAAAGGGAATTCCAACTTCCCATTATCAAGGTCCGGAGTGACAACGGCACCGAATTCAAGAACTACAATATTGGGGAGTGGTGTGATCGTGAAGGTGTGAAGCATGAATTCTCCGCCACATACACTCCCCAACAAAACGGTGTCGTTGAGAGGAAGAAAAAAACACTCATCACTCTTGCAAGAGCAATGCTTGATGACTACGGCACGTCGGAGAAGTTTTGGGCCGAAGCAATCAACACGGCGTGCCATGCCGCAAACAGGGTCTATCTTCACCGACTACTCCAAAAGACCCCATATGAGCTTCTCATTGGGAGAAAGTCCAACATCTCCTACTTTAGAGTCTTTGGGTGCAAATGCTACATCTACCGCAAGAAAAGGCTCGGTAAGTTTGAAAGAAGATGTGATGTTGGCATTTTTCTTGGTTATGCATCAAACTCAAAAGCATATCGGGTATTCAACCAAACCTCCGGTCTAGTTGAAGAAAGTTGTGATGTTGAGTTTGATGAGACTAACGACTCCCAAGAGGAGAGTTTTGGTCATGATGAAATAGATGATGAGCCTCTACGAGAAGCCATGAAGAACATGACCATTGGAGACATCAAGCCGGAAGTTGAAGAGGGCCATGATCAAGGGGGAGCTTCAAGTTCCAACAACAACACCTCCATGGCGCCTCAAGTAGACGAGGAGGAGAAAGATGATCCATTGCCAACTCAAGACTCACAAGCAATTCAACATCAATATGAAGAACAAGTCCATGATCAAGTCCAACCACAAGAGGAGCAACACATCACCACCGCCAAGTGCTTCACAACCACTTATGAGGCATGGACACATCTCCAAGGCGCATCCAATGGACCAAATCATTGGAAGTCCTTCAAGGGGCGTAAGTACTCGTTCCCGCCACGTTGCCTCATTTTGTGAGCACTACTCGTTTGTTTCGTGTGTAGAACCCACTCACATTGAGGAAGCGCTCCAAGACCCAAATTGGGTGATGGCTATGCAAGAAGAACTCAACAACTTCATCCGGAATGAAGTTTGGGTGTTGGAGGAGCGACCCAAGGACAAGAACGTCATCGGAACAAAGTGGGTGTACCGCAACAAACAAGACGAAAATGGCGTTGTGGTCCGCAACAAGGCAAGACTTGTGGCCAAAGGGTTCTCGCAAGTTGAAGGACTAGACTTTGGGGAAACATTTGCTCCAGTCGCCCGGTTAGAGGCAATTCGTATTCTCCTTGCTTTTGCTTCACATCATAATATTACTCTTTATCAAATGGATGTGAAAAGCGCCTTTCTAAATGGCTACATTAATGAGCTTGTTTATGTTGAACAACCTCCCGGTTTTGAAGATCCGAGGAATCCTAACCATGTGTATAGGTTACACAAGGCGCTCTACGGGCTCAAGCAAGCACCTAGGGCGTGGTATGAACGACTACGGGACTTCCTCATCATGCAAGGATTTAAGATCGGGAGGGTGGACACCACACTCTTCACCAAAGACATCAACGGAGATTTGTTCATTTGTCAAATTTATGTTGATGATATTATCTTTGGTTCAACTAACGAAGCTCTTAGCCATGAGTTTGGCAAAATGATGTCTAGGGAATTAGAGATGTCAATGATTGGAGAGCTCAACTTCTTCCTTGGATTCCAAATCAAGCAACTTCAAGAGGGAACCTTCGTCTACCAAGAGAAATACACCAAGGACCTCTTGAAGAAATTTTAGATGGGAGATTGTAGCTCAAGAAGCACTCCAATGGCAACAAATTGCCATCTCGACGCGGATAAGGACGGTAAACCTATTGACCAATCTCACTACCGCTCTATGATTGGTTCATTGTTTTATCTTACCGCATCTAGGCCCGACATAATGTTTAGTGTATGCTTATGTGCTCGCTTTCAAGCGGCTCCTAAAGAATCGCATAAGAAGGCGGTCTTTAGGATACTTAGGTATCTTAAGCATACCCCTAGTATGGGCTTGTGGTACCCTAAAGGTACAACCTTCCAACTCTTGGGATACTCGGATTCGGACTTTGCCGGATGCCTTGTGGATCGCAAGAGTACCTCCGGTGGGTGCCACTTGCTTGGGCGTTCCCTAGTGTCTTGGTCTAGCAAAAAGCAAAATTCCGTGGCTTTGTCCACCGCGGAAGCGGAGTATATAGCGGTCGGTGCATGTTGTGCCCAAATTCTATATATGAAGCAAACCCTTTTGGACTTTGGAATTAAAATTGGTTGTGTGCCTCTCCTTTGTGACAATGAAAGTGCGGTTAAGATAGCTAGAAACCCCGTTCAACACTCCCGCACTAAGCACATTGATATTCGCCATCACTTCTTGCGGGATCATGAGGCTAAAGGAGACATCTCTTTGCAAGGTGTTAGATCCGAAGAACAATTGGCGGATATCTTCACTAAACCACTTGATGAGAAAACCTTTTCTAGACTTTGAAATGAATTGAATGTGCTAGATGCATCTAACGTCATTGCCATGTTCATGTAAGGTTGCATATCATATAGGTCTTGTCTAACTCTCAAAGGATAGGGGCGATCTAGAAATAGTTTTCCCTGAGGAAGCCTTTGGAAGGTTTAAACTTGGCAAGATAGATTTATTTTATGTCTTGCATGATCTCTGCCATATAGACTTGCACTCATTCTATTTCTTGCACTATAATTTGTTTGGCATTGCATACGGTAGATTGTCACAAAGGGGAACCCACCTCGTGAGAAGGAGACTTGTTTGAAATGCAATATCTCAACTCATATAAGGTGGAAAGAACAAAATGTTAGGTGCGTTAATGCCTAGAGGAACATGCTTCATTGAGATAGTAGTCTTCATACTCTACCTCACAAAGCATGGGCCTTACATTTCATTTGGATACTTTCCTCCCATTTTTTTTCGGTGTTCCATTTGCTTTAAGGTCTAGCCAAGCTATTGGCATATTAGCTTCTTGAGGGGTAAAGGGTTGTCCAAAAAGTACTAAGACATGTGTTTCCCATTGTTTGATTGTTTGGTCAAAGGACATATATGGGATGTTGGTGTTTAGTTTTCATCGAATTATCCGATGCCTAAGTCCTTCCCCCATCGGATCAGTAGGTGTTCAAAATCCAAGTGCCAGTTTAGTCAATATCCAAAATCGACCGATGAGTTCAAACAGAAAAACATCGTACCATCCGATGTTCACAAATCTGAAACCTTGATGAATTCCACCGATGCTTCTACATCTAACGTCAGACCATACGGTGTCAACTTCTCTCTCCTGAATATCCTTACTGTGCCATTCATCCGATGATCAAAACCCTAAACGTCGGTCCATCCGATGTCTTCAGTGACTCTTTGAATATCCATACTGTACTATTCGACCGATGTTCACTTCACCTAGCATCGGTCCATCCGGTGTGTAAAAAACGGCTAGGGTTTGGGACCCACTATTTAAACCCGTGCGCCGCCACCGTTTTTCTCTCTCCCCGATCTCTCACTCGCCCGCGCGCCGCCGCCTCTTCCTCCGCCCGTCGACCACCGCGCCGCCGCCTCTCCCTCGCACCCAGCCGCCGCCACCGCCGCCCTAGGCGCCGCCGCCGCCATCTCCGGCTGCCGCCGCTCGCAGCGCTGCCGCCTAGCGCCGCCGCTGCACACCCGTGCCGCCTCCTCCACCCTTGCGCCCAAGCGTCACCGCCGCCGCTCACCACCGCGCCCAAGCGTCGCCGCCGCCTCTCTCCACCGCCAAAGCCGCTCCACGCACGCACCACCCTCTCCACCATCAACGTGCGCCATCTCCGGTCATCTCCACCTCGCTAGGGTTTCCCGGCCCGTCGATCTTCACGCCCCTAGTGCTCGTGATCGCTCGTTGCTAAGGTTTGCTCTGTGCCGTGCAACGTCCTTCGTCATTTTTCGTCGTTCTTTTTCATCGTCGCTAACCCTAGCTCTCCATTGCAACAAGATGGGTCGCGATCGCAAAGGAAAGGGCAAGGCTATCGCGGAGCCCGCCGCGAAGAAGCAAAAGCTGTCAAAGGATGAGAAGAAGGCTCTAATGGCCGCTCGCGCCGCCGAGGAGCGTGAGCGTGGCCGAGGGGGGTCCCTGAGGATCCGCGAGGCTCGTCCGAGGCAGCCTCCCGTGATCGACGACTCCGAGGCCAAAGAGGAGCCGGTTGAGCCTCTCATCCGCTGGCGCTCAGCCCGGACGCGTGGAGGTCACACCGAGGCTGCTCCTCGTTCGAGACCGACGGTTGCCGACCGTCGTGAGGACAGGGAGGCCGAGAGGGACATCTACGAGATGGACACGACCGTCCGTGTCGGTGAGGGAGTCCGTCTCACGGACTACCGGAAGATGAAGGCCAAGCAGCTACGCAAGCTTCGATGGAACGTGCTGCTTGAGGAGTGGTACCCACAGCCCCGAGAGGCTCTTGTGGACAGTCACTTCTGGACTGTCACCTAGGCGTCTCTCTAGGAGACCTACAGACGTCGGGGGCACAAGCTTTTTCAGCATAACTACCTGGACTGGGGGCAGCTTGCACTGGCAGCAGAGACAGAGGTCCGTTCATACTTTGAGAGATACAGAGGATTGGTGCAGCTGCTTTCTTATGAGAGGAGTGCATATGTGGAAGATTGGGTCCGTGTCTTCTACGCGACCCTGTACATCTCTGAGGGAAGGAGGTCGATCGACTTCATGTTTATGGGTCAGCACTACCACCTCTCGAGGCAGACATTGGGGCAGCTTCTTGGTTTGGATCTGCACGACACCTGCGTGCACGAGAGAGTATACGGGCAGGCAGATCCACCAAGGAGGCCACTTACTGGAGGGGTGGCACCACAGCTTGAGGAGATCCGGTCCCTGTTCGGCCCCACGTTCTCTCCGGACCAGCCGAGAGTTCCAACTCTTCTGACCCCAGCTGCGCGCATTGTGCACCTCGCCTTGCGCCGCACGCTCCTGCCGAGGTCAGGGTACCTGGAGGGGTTCACCAGTTTACAACAGACCCTCCTGTTCTACATAATGAACAGGATGGATTTCAACATTGTGGACATCCTCCTGTGCGAGATGGAAGACGTGATCACGGATGGGGTTGGCATGATGAGGCAGATGGTCTACGGGCACTGGATCAGTTACCTATGCTCTATGATGGTGCCTGAGGGGGATGCAGCACAGGCCAGACTTGCTGACGAGAGTGTGACTCGCTTTGGTCACTACCGTGCCCCGGCTCCTGGAGATCGCCGCCTTGGTCATCCAGTTGAGCGCCAGGTTAGGGCCCGTCTGTCAGAGGAAGATTGGTCCGACCTAGAGCGGGAGGACGAGAGACTTGCTGAGGCTGAGGCTCAGGGGGAGGACCTGCAGCACATTTGGTCAGAGAGCGACACTGACGACAGTGTCGAGGAGTATTTCCCTCCTCCCCCCTCTCCCCGGCAGCACGACGCGGAGGCTGGAGGTTCTACAGCGCCACCACCCACTCCACCTCCCGTCACTGAGGCGCAGGTCTCGCAGCCGTCTGAGCTGACTTCGCTCCTCCAGCAGATGGTCGAGCAGCAGAGGCTAGACAGGTTGGCCGCCGAGCAGGCCCGCGCAGAGCAGGCTGCACGTCTTCTTGAGCTCCAGCAGCAGCAGCAGCAGGAGATGCAGCATCAGATCGCCCGTGAGAGGCGTGAAGACACTGACCGGTTGACGGGGCTCATCGACCATATGCACCAGCGCACTCTGGACCAGCAGCAGCAGACACAACAGGCGATGATGGGGATCCTGGGGTTGATCACCAACCTCTACACCCAGACCGGGATCGCCCTTCCATTGCAGCTGCCTGGAGTAGCTCCTCCGCCTCCCGTCTTGGCTCCAGCTGCTGCACCAGTGGCTCCAGTTCCCTCCACTCCGATTCCTTCGTTCAGCATGTCCCCGCTGTTGGCTCCTGGTGCTCCTCTTCACTCCCCACTACCGGCCACGTCACTGTTTCTTCAGACGCCGGCCTCCGTCACCAGTGTCCCTGCTCCAGCACCTCCTCCTCAGCAGGCACCAACGGTGGCACCTTCAGCTCCGGCAGCACCCTCCTCCGCTACTCCGGCCAGCAGCTCCGATGACAGCAGCAGTGACCAGTTCGTCATCGCGCCCAGCTCTCAGGGTCCGTAGGTGCTCGGATCCCTTTTTGGTGCCTTGATGCCAAAGGGGGATAAGAGTTCGAGAGTCAGGGGGAGTCCTAGTGTTAGGGGGAGTCGAGTCCTGCTTATCTTTGCTTATTTTTATTGTATTTGCATATTTGCTACTTTTTGGTGTGTAATGAACCTATTTCCTGAGTTGTTATTCATTTGAACTCATTTGATGTTTATCTATGATTATGATCTCTTTGAATTCACACTTGTGTTATTAATTGATGTTTAAAGCTTCAAGTGTAGCACCCTGTATTCATTGCATATTCTTTTAAGGTTCATTCTATCAAATTCATTACTATTACGCTTTGATTATTGTGTTGTCATAAATCACCAAAAAGGGGGAGATTGGAAGCATCTAGGCCCCCCTCCTGTAGTATGGTTTTGGTGATTAATGACAACCATTGAACTTTACTAATGAATTTGTGAATGCAAGGTCCCCATAAATACTCAATAAGATGAAATGATCATGTCATTGGAGACCCATAGATACTCAATTTTCGAGATCAAACTCATGAGATAAAGACAAGATGTGAAGGCTCTATGTCTAAGTCACTCAATCAAAAATTGACAACATACAATGCTTAAGAATCATCAGAGAGCCGTGTGGAACAAAGGTCTAAGAGGTCATTCGAGCAAGACACAAAAAATTCACTCAAAACAACTCGAAGCAAACAAAATCAACTCACCGGATCAACTGATGATTTCCAAAATGAACACATCGGTCGAGTTGATTCAACTGAAGAAAAAGACCTCAGACAAATGAACTCACCGGATCATCCGATGTGAAGGGCTCAACAACATCGGTGCATCAGTACAGTTTGCAGTACAATTGGAACAAGTGAAGCACCGGATCATCCGATGTGCAGACTTACACGCATCGGTTGATCACTCCAGTAAGCATCAAGATCAAGCAAATTCTGGAGGAAGAGCCACCGGATCATCCGATGAGAAGACTGGGGGCAACATCGGTCTAATAACGGTAATATCTGACACAGTGACGTCAGCCAAAGTAATTACACCGATGATAACTAGAGGGGAGACATCAGATCATCCGGTGTGCACAGTAAAGTTTTGTCAGCCTACTTTTCCAACGGCTATTTCGGTTAAGCTGGCTATAAAACCCCTCTAACCCAGTCATTTCGACAAGTCTTGATAACCTGAAGCCCACTACACATCCAAGAGCATTCAAGACTATAGAGCATACATTTCCACACTTTTAGATCATTTGTAATAGGCTAGACAGAAGCTTGTGTGCGTTCTTTCTTTGTGATTGAACTCTCTAGGCTAGTGAGAAGTTGAAGAAGATCGTTCCGGAGCTTGCCAAGGTGTGTGTGGAAGCCCGGAACATCGAAGGTTGTACAAGGCTTGAGCTCCACCTTGTCGGAGATGGCGAACGGAGAATATTAGTGAAGACTCCATTGTCTCGGTGACATTGGAAGTGGCAAAACCCTTCGGTGGGTGCCACAACGTGGACGTAGGAAGATCCTTGCGATCTTGCCGAACCACGGGATAAACCTTCGTGTCCCCTAGCGTTTGCATTTCTCTCTCTCTCTTTACATTTTGCAATCTTTACTTCACAAGTTATATCTTCGTTGATTGCATAGCTAGAACCGCATTGGGAATTGGGCTTAAGTAGTTCATTTTTAATTGTCTTAAAATTTGAAAGAAAGCCCAATTCACCCCCCCTCTTGGGCGTTTCGATCCTTACAACGGTTAGGCATGTACGGTAGTTGTGATTTCAATCACAACCAAACTTATCTAAACTAATCCCTATTTTATTTACATTGACATTATCTTAACAGAACAAATCCTAACTACTGACAATATCTGGTTCTTCTTTATCTCCAACAGCAGTGGTTTCTTCTTTATCTTTAACAGCAGCAACAACTTTATCTCATGCATGAAATATGATCCTTGGTCCCAAGTCCTTAGTCTGCTGTGTCAGAGTCCTTGCGCCAACAGCTAGTCATGTGCCAAAACTTCTTTATTCCAACACCCCTCTCAATCTCAACTTTCTAGATTGAGATTGTACTGAAATTATGTCATTTTACTTGCTGTTATTGGCTTTGTAAAACCATCAGTGACCTGGTCTTGTGAAGATATGAATCTGACTTGAATTAATTTATTCGCCACCCTTTCTCCTACAAAAATGATAGTCTATCTCAATATGTCTTGTACGAGCATGAAATATCGGGTTGCCGTCATGAATGTTGCACCTAAATTATCGCACCAAAGAATTGCTTCTCCCTGCTCCTGCACTATCAATTCTTTTAAAATAGTTCGAATCCATATTACCTCAGATGTAGCATTTGGTAGGGACTTGTATTCCGGCTCCGTGTTTGATCTTGAAAATGTGGGTTGTTTCCTTGCACTACACGATACAAGATTCTTCACCAAATATATAGCAAAACCACTGGTAGATCTTCTGTCATCTGAACATGCATCCAGCCCAGTCTGGATCAGAATATGCACTGACCTGCAAAGAGCTATTTTTCACAAATTTTATACCAAGATTAATTGTTCCTTGTATAAATCTCAAAATACGCTTCACCATAATCCAATGTGTTGTAGTCGGCATGTGAAGAAACTGACAAGCTTTGTTAACTGAAAAGGCCAAGTCAGGCCTAGTTAATGTGAGATATTGTAATGCTCCCACTATACTCCTATATCTTGTTATTTCTTCCGCACTGAGTGGTTGTCCAGAATAAGCTGAATATTTTTCAGTGGTTGAGATTGGAGTACTTACTGGTATGCACTTTATCATACCTGCTTTTCTTATAATCTATGCGGCATACTTTATTTGATTTAAAAAATACGCTCCTTTATGTGCGACACCTCTATGCCAAGAAAGTAATGAAAATTATCCAGATACTTGAGTGCAAACTCCTTTTCAAGTCAGCTAATAAAGACTCTATTGCCTGTTGTAAGAACCCACACCAATAATATCATACACATAAGCAAACAAATATATTGTAACACCACCCTGATTATAAATAAATGATGATGTATTTCCCTTTGAAGCTACAAAACCAAGACAAATCAGTTTTGAACTTAATTTGGAGTACCATGTCCTTGGTGCTTGCTTTAATCCATAAAGAGCTTTGTCCAATCTGCACACATAGTCAGGATGAGTTACATCTTCATAACCGGGTGGTTGATTCATATATACCTCTTCTTCTAAATCACCATGTAGAAATGCATTTTGAACATCTAGCTATCTCAAACACCAATTATTAGCGACTGCAACTCACTATACTATTCCGATAGTGCCCGCTTTAACAAGTGGACTGAACGTATCTTTATAATCAATTTCATACCTTTGCTTGAAACCTTTAGCAACTAATCTGGCTTTGTTCCTGTCAATAGAGACATCAGCATGCCTCTTAATTTTATATACCCACTTAGAGTCAATTATGTTTTTATTCCTTTTCTAGACACTAAGTGCCACGTCTGATTCTTTTGAAGTGCTTCAAACTCTACGTCCATGGCTTTCTTCCAATTATTGTCCCGCAAAGCATGTTGCAGATCTGATGGTTCTTTTGTTACTGCGGATTAACATATAAAATCATCACCAAACCTTTTGGGTTTAACAATATTATTTTGTGACCGAGTTCTGCGAGGTGTTGGTGCTGCTGCCTCTCTGTTCGCAGAGGATCTCTCTGACCCAACCGGATCAGCTCTCTGTCCTGAATCCATGGTACAATTACGATCTTCTGTGGCAACGAGCGAAAAATCAGAAGCAATATTTCCCCCGGTGGTCGGTGCCAAAAAGGATCCTGGAGGGTAGACGTGTTGTGAAGCATTTAATAGCTCTGCGGGCTGGACAGATTCGCCCGTTTCTTGATTTGCTGTGTCGTGGTGCTGCACGCCACCTAAGGAGGAACCAGGTGACGCGAGCGCCTGCCGCGCCTGGTCGTGGCTCCGCACGCCACTCGATGGGGGGCTAGGTGACGCGCGCACCTGTTGTGCCTCTGCGCCAGTTGGCGTGTCTTGCTGTGGCGCCTGCCGCACCTCTGCGCTAGTTGGCGTGTTGTGCGCCCACACAACACCCGAGGGATTGATGCTTGTTGCACTCAGGGAATCCGCGTCTTCTTCACGCTGCATAAAATCAGAATCGTTTTCTCTGTATTCGGAAACATCACACAAATCTCCACGAGTATTAAAATTATTCTGTGAAATATTCTCTATGTGCCTCCCTCCAGATGGCAGCAAAGTTGGATGAAGGAGATGAATTTTGGATCGTAGTTGGGCACCGACATTAGGATGTAGGCTATTGAAGGGAAAAACTATTTCATCAAATATTGCATCTCTGGAAATATAGATCTTGCCGCTAGCTATTTCCATGCATCTGTACCATTTGTGAAGAGGATTATATTCCAAAAAAGTACATTGTTTTGACCGGAAAGCAAGCTTATGAGATTTATATAGACGAAGGTTGGGCCAACATGCACAACCAAATATTCTAAAAAAGGGAATAATTTGGTTTTTCATGAAAGAGTTTCTCCAATGGAGTTTGGAAATTGATTACTTTGGAGGGAATTCTATTGATCAAATAAACTGTCATGGCAAATGCCTTATCCCAAAACTTCAATGGCATATATGCACGTGCAAGTAGTGTAAGCCCCACTTCTACTATGTGCCTATGCTTTCTCTCGGCCGATCCATTCTGTTGATGTGTGTGGGACATGAGACACGGTGTGAGGTACCTGATTAGGTAAAGAAAGAATTTAATTTTTGATATTTTCTTCCCCAATCAGTTTGCATGGTGATGATTTTCCTGTCAAAATTGCGCTCTACCATGGCACGAAAATCATGGAATCTACTAAATACTTCAGATCTATTATGAAGAAAATAGATCCAAGTGAACTTGCTAAAATCATCAATAAATCTCACATAATAGTTATTTCTCCCTACTAGGGTAGGAGCAGAACACCATACATCGGAAAAATAAGTTCAAGAGGAGCTTTTGACACACTACTTGACTTCGGAAAAAGGATTTGTTGACTCTTCTCTTGCTGGAAAGCGCCACACACGATCTTTAGGGGACTCGTGAGTGTGAGGGAGTTTATTATGTTCTAAGACTTTATTTACTATTATCAAAGACAGATGTCCTAGCCTGTCGTGCCACTTTTCTGTAGAGGGTTTGGACATGAAGAATGCACATTTTGTGGATGAGTTCCCCAGGGACGGCCAAGGATAGAGTCCACCTCTACATTTTCCTTGAAGAAGTATCTTCTTCGTAACCTGATCCTTTACCAAAAAATACTGAGGGTGAAACTCAAGAAATACAGAATTATTCGAGGTTAATTTATGGACAAAGATGAGATTTTTAGTGGTGGTGGGAGCATGAAGAATATTTTTTGATAGATCTGGTGGGGAGTTTGCAAAATAGAGTTTCCAACAGAGATAATTTTCATAACTGATTCGTTTGCTGCGTGCACCTTCTCTTGTCCCGTGTACTTGTCTTTAGTTGAAAACTTGTCAAGCTCTCCTGTTATATGATCTCTTTCTCCCGTATCAGTATAAGTTGGTTTCAACATCATAAGATGTTGCAACATATTGTTTACCGACTTCTCTTCTGGTTTGAAATCTTTGTAAAATCGTATATAGCACCTTACCACCGTGTGTCCTATTTTTCCACACAGATGGCACATGGGTTTGGGTTGTGAGTCGCCTCTTCCTTGGCCTCTTCCACGCTCAAGACCACCGCGTCCACGATCTCCTCGTCCACAAGACCCGGTTCCATGAGTTGCTGCATTATCATGCATTTGGTACTGATTTTGTCTCTCAAGACGCGCTTCTGTGGCCAAAAGTTGAGCAAATAAATTTGAGAGCAAAACGGGATCGGTTCTGGTACTTACGTTCTCAACCAGCGAGTTGTAGTCTGCATCCAATCCTGCTAATATGTAGGCCACCACGTCATCATCTTCAAGTTTCTTGCTGGCCGCCGCCATCTCATCGGCGTACTCCTTCATCTTGGAGAGGTGGACTCCCACTTCATGTCACCTTTTCTTGTACTTGATAACCTCGCACGTAGATGAATAATATATGTGCCCTTGACTGAGAGTCAAAACTCTATTGTATGGCTTGCCATACTTTTGATGAGGTATAATACATTGCTACTTGAGCAAGCACCTCATTTGATAGGGTAGAATTCAAGTAACTTTGAGCTGCTGGTCTTGGACTACCCATGCAGTATACTCCGGATTCACCTTCTTCTCCATGGTCTTGTCTGTTTTTTCAACCAAAACCTTCTTCTCTGGTGGCGGTTTGGTTCCATCAAGCAGATCAAAATATGTGCCCCTCGTACAGCTGGGAGTACTTGGGCCTTCCACAAGAGAAAGTTCTCTCTTGTTAATTTTCAACATGATGATTCAGGGTGTTGAACCCTGCGCCGGCGCATGAAAGGGAGACCGACGAACTCATCTGGTAGTCTCTCAAAAACTTGGTTAACTGTTGTCTCTCAATAGAGTAATAAAGGTTTTGGTTACCATGTAAAAATGGAGAGAACTAGGCTGCTCAAACTCGAGGCAGGTCTAGGTTGCGTGTTGATTTATATAGCAAAGTTATAGGGAGCAGCCGAGTACAGATAAATTAAAATAAACATGCAACTTGGCATGGTAGTTGTGATTCTAATCACAACTAAACTTATCTAGACTAATATCTATTTTCTTTACATTGATATTATCTTAACAGAATAAATTCTAACTACTGACGATGTATGGTTCTTCTTTATCTCCAACAGCAGCGGTTTTTTCTTTATCTTTAGTAGCAGCAACAGCTTTATCTCATGCATGTGATATGGTTCTTGGTCTCCAAGTTATTGGTCTGCCGTGTCAGAGTTCTTGTACCAACAACTAGTCATGTGCCAAAACTTCTTTATTCCAACACCTGAGACTATATAGAGTGTGTGTATAAGCATGTGGAGCAGAGATGAGATGTTGTTTGGAGGTTCAACCCCTCAGCCAAAGACTTACTGCTGTCCATACACCATCAGGAAAAACTTACACCGAGGGGGGATATTTGATTCCATTTCAAATATCCAATAATGGGCTTGGAATTAATGGGCTTGGCCCAATATTAATTCAGAAATAAATCCTAGAAAATCTCAAAGGCCCATTAGGACAAGAGGGAGTGGTGTTAAGTATTTAGTCCCACATGGGAAGTGGAGCAACTCCTACATATAAGGGAGGTTGCTCTTTCACTCCTTGAGTGAGAGAGAAGAGAGGAAGAGAGGGGTGGCCCACGCGTGCTCCTCCTCCTCCTCCTCCTCGCTCGCTCGCCTCGCCTTGCCCCGCAAACGCGCGCGCATGCGCGTGTTCGTGTGAATTCGAGCCTCGAGCCGAGCCCAGATTTTATATTTTTGCAGAAAATTAAATTGGGCTTTTGGGCCTCCGAATTTTTGGGGCTACCGAGTCAGAGTCCAAGTCATTGGAGACGGACGCGTCTACAACTGCAGAGTCAGTTCGGATCCGGACCCTCCGGATCGCATACGAACTGCCTCCCTGGGACTCTATAAATACGGGCGTCCGCGGTGCGGCAGGGTATCCCACGATCAGATCGTTCCCACATTCGCGTTCCTTGCGCCGCCTTCTAGTCTACTCCATCCCGAGCACCGGCGTGCACCGACGATCGGGAGAGCAGGTTTCCGGAACCTCTCGCCCTTGCGATCCTGCACTGGGAGATGGCGAATAAGGTCTTGGGAAGCGCTCCGCGCGACTGCTCGCGTTCTTCACCACGGCTCGTCTACCGAGCAGATCGGGCGCTGCGGCTCAACGTCGTCACCAACGCCTGTAGCGGCTATTCGCCGTCGGATCTACAGCGGTGCGGTCGACTTCAAATCGGTACGCGTTATTTCTCGTTCCGTCTGTCTGCCGATCGCTGTTGTTTTTCTCGTGTTTTTCCGGAATTATTCAGTAAATTGTCTCTTATTTTCTAACAATCCAAAAACCTTATTAGGCAATTTCCTGAGTTGAACATGATGACTTTGGCCGATGCACTGAGGCCGGAGAAATTCTCTGGCGTGCACTTCAAGAGGTGGCAAGTTAAGGCCACGCTCTGGCTCCAATCGCTTAAGATCTTCTGGGTAACCAAGGGCAGGCCTCAAGGTCCTTTGTCTGTTGAAGAACAAACAAAGTTCGAGGAAGCCAATTCTGCCCTGAGAGGATGCATCTTAAGTGTTCTTGATAATAAACTCTATGATGTCTATCTGACAGTCACAGATGGGAAGGAGCTCTGGAATGCACTTAACGCTAAGTATGGTGCAGCCGATGCAGGTGGTGAACTGTATATCATGGAGAATTTTCATGACTACAAGATGGTTAACAACCGTCCTGTAGTTGAACAAGCTCATGAAATACAGTGCCTTGCGAGAGAGCTCAATCTCCTTAAGTGTCCTTTACCCGACAAGTTTGTGGTTGGGTGCATTATTGCAAAGTTACCTCCATCATGGAGGAACTTCGCCACAGCCCTCAAACACAAGAGACAGGAAATATCAGTTGAAAACCTAATAGCATCTCTTGATGTTGAGGAGAAGACTCGGGCTAAGGATGCTACTGAGAAAGGAGGCGAGGGTCAATCTAGCGTCAATGCTAATATGGTGCAGAAACCCTATGTCAAGAACAAAGGGAACAAGTCTCTATTCAAGCCAAACAAAACTACTGCTTTTAAGAAGAAGAAGTCAAACAAAGCCAATGATGGCTACTGCTACACCTGTGGGGAGCAGGGACATATTTCCAAGAACTGCCCTGAGAGGGCAGATCGCAAAGGGAAAAAGAATGTCAACATCGTGACATCCATCAATGCAGATGGGTACGGTAATTCCTTTATTGTCCTTTCTGTTTCTCAAACACCATCTTGGTGGTTTGATACGGGCGCTAATGTTCATGTATGTTCTGACATGTCCATGTTTACTTCTTACCAGTTCGTCCGAGATTCCGCCGTCCTAATGGGGAATGGGTCACATGCTTCTGTTCGTGGTGTTGGCACGGTCGATCTGAAGTTCACTTCGGGAAAGATTGTCCAGCTGAAGAACGTGCAGCATGTCCCTACTATGAACAAGAATCTTGTTAGCGGTACCCTTCTATGCAGAGATGGGTTTAAAGTAGTTTTAGAGTCCAATAAAATAGTTGTGTCTAAGCATGGACAATTTATTGGTAAAGGCTATGAATGCGGATGTCTGTTCTGCTTTTCTCTTTCGGAGTTTAGTAATAAGTCAGTAAACCATATTTGTGGCGGTATTAATGATGATGCAAGTGTTTGGCATTCTCGTTTATGTCACGTTAATTTTGGTTTAATGAATCGGCTATCTAGTCTCAAATTAATTTCAGAATTCACTATTGTCAAAGGTTCTAAGTGTCATAGTTGTGTGCAGGCAAAGCAACCTCGAAAGTCTCACAAGGCAGCCGAGGAGAGAAACTTGGCACCATTAGAACTCATACATTCTGATCTATGCGAGATGAATGGTGTGTTGACAAAAGGTGGAAAGAAATATTTTATGACATTAATAGACGATTCTACTAGATTTTGTTATGTTTACTTGTTGCAAACTAAAGATGAAGCTTTAGACTACTTTAAAATCTATAAATCTGAAGTAGAAACTCAATTAGAGAGAAAGATCAAACGTCTTAGGTCAGATCGTGGTGGTGAGTATTTTCCCAAAATATTTGATGATTTTTGTGCGGAACACGGTATTATACATGAGAGGACGCCTCCCTATTCACCCCAATCAAACGGGGTAGCCGAGAGGAAAAACCGCACATTGTGTGACTTGGTGAATGCCATGTTAGACACGTCCGATTTATCTAAGGCATGGTGGGGGGAGGCTCTATTGACTTCATGTCATGTCCTAAACCTCGTTCCAAACAAGAATAAAGAGAAAACCCCTTACAAGGAGTGGGTTGGGAGAAAACCATCACTTTCATACTTGCGTACTTGGGGATGTTTGGCAAAAGTCAATGTTCCAATTACCAAGAAACGCAAGCTGAGACTAAAGACAGTGGATTGTATCTTTCTAGGCTATGCTCATCGGAGCATCGCATATAGATTTTTAGTAGTTAAATCTGAGGTACCTGATATGCATGTTGATACTATTATGGAATCTCATGATGCAACATTTTTTGAGAATATTTTTCCTATGGAAGATATGCATAGCACTGCTAGGATCTCTTCTGAAATTTGTCCTGAATCCAACACAACTAGCGAGTTTCTTGATACATCGTTTGAGAATGTCCTAGAGGAAGAACACAATGAAATAACTCAGTCGAGTAAGAGATCACGGATTGTAAAATCCTTTGGTGATGATTTTATTGTGTACCTTGTGGACGGTACTCCTAGATCCATAGCAGAGGCATATGCATCACCTGATGCAGATGACTGGAAAGAAGCAGTTCATAGTAAGATGGACTCAATTCTTTCCAATGGAACCTGGAAGTTAACTGAACGGCCATACGGGTGCAAACCAGTAGGCTGCAAGTGGGTATTCAAGAAGAAGCTTAGATCTGACGATACTATTGAAAAGTACAAGGCAAGACTAGTTGCAAAGGAAGGTGAAGACTATTTTGACACCTATTTACCTGTCGCCAGAATGACGACAATTCGTGTACTACTTTCTTTGGCTGCCTCTTATGGTCTAATCATCCATCAAATGGATGTAAAGACAGCTTTCCTGAATGGAGAGTTGGAATAGGAGATTTATATGGAACAACCTGATGGGTTCATAGTAAAAGGTGAAGAGACAAAGGTGTGCAAATTGTTGAAATCCTTGTATGGCCTGAAACAAGCACCTAAGCAATGGCATGAGAAGTTCGATAGTACTTTGACGTCTGCGGGCTTTGTCATTAATGAGGCTGATCGGTGCGTGTACTATCGCCATGGTGGGGGCGATAGCGTTATGTTATGCTTGTATGTAGATGATATACTCATTTTTGGTACGAGCATTAATATAATTTCTGAGGTCAAGTCTTTTATATCAAAATGTTTTGATATGAAAGATCTGGGAGAAGCTAATGTTATTTTGAACATTAAGCTAAATAAGGATGAGAGTGGAATTACTTTAAGTCAATCCCACTATGTTGAGAAAATCTTGAGCCGGTTCGGCTTTTTATGGATAGCAAGATTTCTCCAACGCCTTATGATCCCAGCGTGATACTTAGAAAGAACAAGAAAGAGTCAAGAGATCAACTCAGATATTCTCAGATGATCGGTTCACTCATGTACTTATCTAGCGCAACCCGTCCTGATATCTCTTTTGTTGTAAGCAAACTGAGCAGGTTCATGTCAAACCCGGGTACAAATCATTAGCATGCACTTGAAAGGGTTATGCACTATCTGAGAGGTACAATGAGTTACGGAATTCACTATACTGTGCATCCGGCTGTGTCTGAGGGTTATAGTGATTCGAACTGGATCTCTGATGTTGATGAACTCTATGCCACAAGTGGATATGTGTTCACTCTAGCTGGTGGCGCTATATCATGGAGGTCTTGCAAACAGACCATTTTGACGAGGTCAACCATAGAAGCAGAACTCACTGCTTTAGAGACAGCCACTGCGGAGGCGGAATGGCTGCGAGAGCTCTTGATGGATTTGCCTATAGTTGAGAAACCATTGCCAGCAATCCTTATGAACTATGACAATCAGACGGTGATTGCCAAAGTGACCAATTCTAAGGATAATGCAAAATCATCAAGACACGTCAAGAGACGTTTAAAATCTGTCAGGAAAATGAGAAATACCGGAGTTATTACTGTTTTGTACATACAAATAGACAAAAACCTGACAGATCCCTTTACGAAGGGTCTATCACGTAATGTGATAGAAAGTGCATCGAGAGAGATGGGTTTGAGACCCATTGATGTGACACCATAGTAGTAACCCAACCTATGTGATCGGAGATCCCGTGAATTAAGACATGGGAAAAACAAGCTAGTGGTTCACCGAGGAGAGTACTTCCTTTATACCCTCTCTATGGGAAGATGCACACTTGTACTCTCAAACTGTAAGGCAGGCTGGCGATTTGCCTTAATGTGTTTCTGTTGGCTATGTGTAGCAAAGATGCCATCCTACAGGGCAGTCTTAAAGGAAACACACATATATGAGCTCCGACTGTCTAACGTCGCAGTCTGTGAGATTTGGGTGATCTCTGGAAAGCTCATGAAGAGACCAGGGAGTACGACGCATATGCTCCACCCGCGGGGTAGACTACTGGTAGTCAAGTACTGGTAATGGTCTTTGGATGAAGTCAGTTCACACAAAACTTGCAATTCAAGGCATAGTCCATTGTTCAAGTTGTGACCTGATGAAACTTGAGGGTCTAGACAGAAGTTCAACTTCACAGTCTCTGCCGAAAACACTAGTATATTAAACAAGGAACGAGAATGACCTCTCTCCTAATGGCTTTGAGATTTGGTGGGGGTTGTTGGAATTAATGGGCTTGGCCCAATATTAATTCAGAAATAAATCCTAGAAAATCTCAAAGGCCCATTAGGGCAAGAGGGAGTGGTGCTAAGTGTTTAGTCCCACATGGGAAGTGGAAGTGGAGCAACCCCTACATATAAGGGAGGTTGTTCTTCCACTCCTTGAGTGAGAGAGAAGAGAGGAAGAGAGGGGTGGCCCACGCGCGCTCCTCCTCCTCCTCCTCGCTCGCTCGCTCGCTCGCTCGCCTCGCCTCGCCCCGCCCCGCACACGCGCATGCTCGCGTGTGTTCGTTTGAATTCGAGCCTCGAGCCGAGCCCAGATTTTATATTTTTGCAGAAAATTAAATTGGGCTTTTGGGCCTCCGAATTTTTGGGGCTACCGAGTCCGAGTCCAAGTCGTCGGAGACGGACGCGTCTACGACTGCAGAGTCAGTTCGGATCCGGACCCTCCGGATCGCATACGAACCGCCTCCCCGGGACTCTATAAATACGGGCGTCCGCGGTGCGGCAGGATATCCCACGATCAGATCGTTCCCACGTTCGTGTTCCTTGCGCCGCCTTCTAGTCTACTCCATCCCGAGCGCCGGCGTGCACCGACGATCGGGAGAGCAGGTCTCCGGAACCTCTCGCCTTTGCGATCCTACACCGGGAGAGGGCGAATAAGGTTTTGGGAAGCGCTCCGCGCGACTGCTCGCGTTCTTCACCACGGCTCGTCTACCGAGCAGATCGGGCGCTGCGGCTCAACGTCGTCACCAACGCCTGCAGCGGCTGTTCGCCGTCGGATCTACAGCGGTGCGGTCGACTTCAAATCAGTACGCGTTATTTCTCGTCCCGTCTGTCTGCCGATCGCTGCTGTTTTTCTCGTGTTTTTCCAGAATTATTCTTATTCTCTAACATCTACTGTTCTGATCCATCAGATGGTATACGGCCATCGTTGCTCCTCGTTTGCTAAAGTATGGCCCATGTCGTGCGTCAACAAGAGCAGGAGACTAAAAAATCTCATTTTTCATTCATTGTACTGTACTAACACTTTACAACTCGCGTTCTGATCCTCGTGACCGGCGGTCACTCACATCCACTTCTACATCTGTAATGTAACGACAACAGAATCCGCTCTCAGGACTAGTCATTTCGAACAAAGAAAGAAGGAATAAACCAGAAGGATTACACGATGACATCAGGCTACCGTAGTCCGTAGCTCTCAGACTCAGGTCTCCACCCACGAACAAAACAAAACGAACGGTGACTGATTCTAGCAACAGATTCCTCGTCCAACCAATGGGAAAATTTCGGCGCCGGATTCCCTGAGCCGTGCACGGTATACGCTAGCGAGCAGGGACTTTGAGATTATTATGCGGCCTGGATGCCGAGGCGCGACGGTTCCGCGCCGTTCTGTGGCGGCGTATTGCCGCCGCCGCCGCCTCGTAATCGCGCCGGCCGGGTGCCAGTCGCGCAGCGCCGTGGTCGTACATGTGCGAGCCGTGCGCGCGCGGCTGGTATTAGCACCCGCACGGCCGCACCTTGTCCCTCCTCCCGATGGCGCCGCGACTTGCGCTCGCCGGGACGCCGGCTGACGTCGCCGTTTCATCTTTTTCCGGTTGTTTTCAGCGTTGGAACAGGTACATCAGTGCGTAGAACGAGACGTGATTGGTTGTTTTCCGTTGGCAGTTTTGGAGAACGGACATTCGCAGCACAAGTAACGATGTACTCCATCTGTTCCTATAAACTTATTGCTTTGTAGTTTATTTTTAAACTACAAAGCGACAAATTTATGAGGATGGAAGGAGTACGTACAGACCTACAAGTGTGCGTTTTTGTTCATCATTGTCTTTCACCTTGGGCCACTGATCCAGTTCAAATTTCACTTTTCTCCAAATAACAAATTAACAGAAAACCGTGGCAAAAGAAACGTATGACCCTGGTATTAGTAAGGTGAGGAATGAAGAACTTTGAATACCAAGACTGAAATCTAGCACACACCAAACATTTGCCGTATGGATAAGAAAAAGCCTGGGCAATGTTTCATCAGAGAAAACTTGTATGTACGTCAGAGGTTGACTCTATCGGCCAGGTTTCTTACTGTGCAACTTGTTCACCCACCTCATTATAGTATTAGACCGTCACAGTGGCACGCTGTAAAGCATACTATATATACTGTAGCGCAGTAGAAATTTAAAGTGCGTACAGTAAAAATAGAAGAAGAATAGTGTATAGAGTATACTTTTAAGTACGCTGGTGCTAACAGTCTATGCAATCCTGGTGTTGCATTTACATCTAATTCTCTTTAGTTTTAGGCGACTCAATCTGAAAAGTATAAAGGACTTTGAATATAAAGACATTGTCAGCCTGTACTCTCCTGGGCACTGGTGGATCCAGACCGAAATCATAGGGGGAGCTGAGTTACACTTAGTTCAAATGTTTCATACATAAATCTAAACTTTGAACTAATATTTTTTTCATTGAAACATTTTATCGAACAAGTAATATGCTTGCATTTATATTCAACATTTAACCACTCAAAATAAACTTCTTTTCTTACAAAATTTTTGGAGGGGCTGAAGGGGGGCTCCACTATATTTTGGGAAGTAGGGGGGCTCCAGCCCCCCTTGACGATGTAGTGTGAGCGGCGACGATGAGGAAGAAATGTTGGTAATTTGTTAATTATTAATTGTAATATTTTAATTTGTAGGAATTATGCTAATTGTAAAATAAAAAATCAAAATAAATTTGTCAAAATACAATTCATAGTAAAAAATTATTTATTTTGTTAATTGTAAGGAATATCTGTCAATGATAGTGACGAACTATTAATTTAGATTATCTGAAATTTTATTCAAATTTTTTTGTCCAATTTCATGCGCCGGAATTCAAGACAGACCGTTATTTATTTTATGAGTCAAAAGTATGTGGAAAATCCAGCGTGCTAAAAGTTATTTCACCTGACAAGCGGGACCCGGGCCAGCCAACATGTCAGTATGTCACCGAATGCGCAACACACTACTACAAGTTAGATCCGCCTATGGCCTGCATGCTCGCCCAGGCAATCCTACAGTGGCACGTCGCGTCGCCGTCCAGCCCGATGCCGACCGCCATTCGTTCGCGCCTCTCCCCCGCAACCGCCAGGTGCAACTGATGTTCATGTTCTTTGCGTGCAGCAGTAGCTGGATAAGCCAGATATGTTTAGATTCTTGTTTCCGCAACGAGCGTGTGTTCCAGCATTTTACTACAGATACCTCGCTCATATGTCCGATGCCCTTGAATTTTCCAACTGTCTCTCGATCTCATGAAGTCCGTTTTTTGAAGGCGACACTGAAGACATATACCGACTACTCACTTGGCGATCAGCATCATCCTTCCCGTTTGAACGCACAGCAGCATCGATCGATCGCCGTTGTTTCATCCACTGGCTACAGCAACCCACCTGCAAACACCAGATATCAGAGAGGACCGGTCGGGCATCGTTTGTAGGGTCGACGAACGTGGGCGTCCACGTGGATGGTGGACACGAAACGGGGGACCAACATCTGGCTTGCTCTACTATGCATATAAAGGGTGTGCTGGTACATAGGGCGGCCAGATAGCACACCAATATTATTCTTCTCCCTCCGATCCACCAGCCATTCTCTACGCTCGATCTCGTTATCATATGTAGCTACTAGTAATAAACTAATAATCTACGAAGCACTTTCTCCGTTTTGAAATAATTGTCACCGATTAATTCAAAAATAAATTATCTGATAACAATTATTTTGAAACGGAAAGAGTAGCACACACTAGCTGCTACTAACTACTTGTATATGTTCTCCCGTCCCTTCGTTTCAACCAGATGGGATCTGGAAAGCGCGAGTGCACTTATCAATCTACTCGCCCATTTAAAAATAGATGTATTTCTAGTCCTTTCATGTCTTGTCAAAAAAGTTGTCATTCTCATTTTCCGATGCATTTCTATGTCTCCCCTTCTGTTTTCTGTATATCACCATTTTTTTCATGTTTGCTTAATTTTCGTGACAAGGACAGAATGACATCCATTTTGAAATGGATGGAGTAATCTATATCGCCTTAAGTATGTGTGCCTCACCAAACAACTCATGCGAGTTCACAGCTGGGAGCGTAGTAAATAAAAGTGTAGAACACTTAGCCAGATTAAGCTGTGTCATGATCCTAGGGGAGAGTGGTACGGTGATAATTTGTTTATTTATATTAAAAATAACATACGCCGGCTCAGTCCAATAATAATCCAGATCAACTATACAAGTAATTAACAGATAATATTCAAGTAACATATCATATTCAAGTAACAGATCAAGCAACAGATCATATTCAGATAACAGATCAGGTATTCAAGTATTCATGTAACAGATCAAGCATTCAAGTATTCTAGTAACATATCAAGTAACAAATCAAGTATTCAGTAACAGATTAGGGGAGATTACAAGAAAGAGAATTGGACCTCTTATCGGCGGCAGTGCTAGATGTTGGGCTGGAGTTGGCTTCAACCGCCGGAATCGAGGTAGCTGCTACCGCCGATGAACAGGTCACCCCCAAAAGAGCCTCAACTTCTGCAGCGACATCGTCCTCGTCATCGCCACAAAGACCTAGTATGTGAAGGTTTTCATTGATAGAGCCCTCCATCGGAGTGGTCGAAGAAGCGTCATGCATGCAAGGGCCGTCGACCACTCCGGCGAGGTCCTTCGACCGCTCCGGCGGGGGAAGGGCGCGAAACGGGAGGCCCATTGACAGGTCCGGTGAAGAAAGATCGTAAGCAGTCGTTCGTTGATAGATCCGCCGCTGGCCTTCGACCGCTCCAGCAAGAGAACGACAGAACGGGAGGTCGGTCGACAGATACGGCGAGGAGATGACCAAAAGTAGTCTACCATCGATAGATCCGACGAGTGCCTTCAATCACACCGGTGTTGGATGGGCGGCACCGGAGGCCCATCGACAGATCCGACGAGCACAAGCGATGAGGAGAATGGGAGGCCCATCGAGCGTCGACATATCCAGCGAGCACAAGCGGCGAGAGACTTCAATCGCTCCAGCGATTGGAACATGAGGCCTGTCATTGATCTCTATTACTACTTGAATACTTGATGTGTTACTTGATCCGGTGAGGGGAGAAAGGTTGGATAGACCCGGTGAAGGGAGGGTCGATAGCTGGGAGGCCACTATGCGGCATTGAAAGTTGCCTAGAGGGAGGGTGAATAGGTTAATCGATCTGAAATGACTTAATAAAACGAGATCAATACTCAGAGGGCGGACTAGTCCGGTCCAGAGGCGGACTAGTCCGGTCCTCCTGCAGGGAAAGTCTAAAAAGTGTTTCTAACAAGTTTTAGTTCGATTCTTGTAATGCAAAGTATGTTGGAATGATTTAGTGAACTTTAACAAGTTATGGAACAAGTATGTGACTAAGGATCACAATGAAACAAGAGTGATGAACAAATACGGTAAAGCTAACCCTAGAAGCAATGTGCGATAAGTAAAAGTAAAGTACACAAGGGACACAAGGATTTTATCCCGAGGTTCGATCCCATAAAGGAATCTACGTCCCCATTAAAGAGTCCACGAAGGATCGGGTTCAACAACCCTTCCCTCACCAAGTTTACCATAAGGGCCTAACTTGGTTCTCCACTATCACAAAGGGTGAATACAAGATTCGTTGGGGCTTCTCACAATTTGATGCTCCCACCACAAATGCAATCACAAATCACATAGATTGACTCAAGCCACAGATCACAAAGATTCAACAAGTGCAAGAGATCAAACCGAGAGCCTAGAGCGGTGTTCTTCCTCTTCTTCACCTCACCAAACCTTAATCCACACAAGAATTAGTTTTAGATGGAAGGTAGGCAAGATGGAGGCTTTTGGAGGCTCAAATTTTGCTGTGGCGGCGCTAGGGTTTCAAAGTACTCAAGGAATGGTTCAAATGAACCCAGGGGTCCTCTATTTATAGAGGTTCCCAGCCTATACTGCTGACTTCAGCAGATGGGCAGACTAGTCCGGCCTTTGGGACCACTGACGTCCTTGACAACTGTCGCACTGCGCGGCGATAGTCACACTACCCGTCAAACTTCAAATTCAAACGGTCACTTCAAAACGGACTAGTCCGGCCCACACCAGACTAGTCTAATCTCACACAGAACCTTTTGTTCCGTGTGAAAACGGACTAGTCTGGAGACCACGGACTAGTCCGGCCTACCCAGACTTAGTCGCTGAAACTCCACTTCTCTCCAAATCCGGACTGGTCCGCACCCTGGGCGGACTAGTCCGATCTCGGTCAGGACCTCTTGGTCCGGACCAAAATGGACAAGTCCAAGGTTTTGGGACTTAGTCCCCCAAACCCACTCCATGACCACTCGGACTAGTTCGTCCCAATACGAACTAGTCCGAACTCAGTCAGACCCTTCTGGTCCGGCTAAAAACGGACTTGGGCGGCCAGGAGCTGACTAGTTCGGCCACCTGCACGTACTAGTCCGGCCACTCCTGCCAGACTACTTCCAACTCTCTTCTCTCAATAGGTTTTTATCTCTAAACCGCTTTGAGCCCCCAACTTGATCTCAATGCACTTTACGCACACATACTCATACACATATGGCTAGTCTAAACTCGACACGCTAGAAACCCTAGTTTCTTCTTTTCGAGTCAACATCGCCGTTTTCATCCTTTTCCTTTTGAGGGTTTGTGTTTCCGTTTGAATCCACACCTGTACTTAAGATCACTGAGCTCACTAGATACTTTATTGTCATCATCAATCATCCAAAACTCACGGGGATCCTAGATGTACTTTCAGACACGGAGGCGGAGATGAAGACCCGACGTGAAGAGGTGCGACACACATAAGGGTTAGGCTTCTGGAGTGCCCGAGGGGGGGTTGCGTGATTAGGGTAGAGTTCTGGGGTGGGGGCGCCAGGGGGCGCTGCTTATATAGCCTTCACGGGCTAAGTCAGGACGAGCTGTGCCGGGCTGGTAACCACTGCGCCAACCGGGCCACGTATGGGCTCACACGACCCGATCCCCTTCATGACGTGTCGTGCTCAGGCCGGGATGAATTGGCCGTGCATCGGGCCGACTCGACTAGCCCGGCCCATCTGGCCATGTATGGTAATCTGCATACACCTCCACATTATTTGGCTGGTCCCGTAACCAATTTTACATTCCACCATATCCTTTTTCTCTTGTTCAGACTTGCATAACTCAAGAAACTACATGTAGTACGTTGTTACTATACATAGTCCTTCTGCGTCAAAATAAATCTATTTTTAGATTTGGTTGATTGTTTTCTTTTTGTTCTCGACCAATGATTTCTACGCATTCAATCAATTTTAACAAGATCATATTTATATTTAGATTCATCACAAAAACTATTCTTATAACTTACAATTTGTATATTACTAACATCAATCAAATTTATAGAAGTCATTAATGAAAGTTAAAAGGAAAATACAACCAAACCGAATCCAGAAATGAACTACAAAGCCACAAACTTTTTAGGAAAGAGAGAGTAACTTTTAAGATAGATGGAGTACATTTATGGACTGCTTGGTCGGTTCCACGGAATTGTGCCCAAGCTAGATAGCACATCAGGCGTCCGATTTTATACGCCTATGAGTGTCGTTGCTTCCTAAGCTAGGCAGCTGACCACAAGCACCAACTAAGCACACCCTTTTTACATGGTGATTGCAACAAGGACTTAAGCAATTTTGGTATGTAATTTCTATCAGGCCAGTCGCAATAAGAGTTTCATAGGTAATAAGTAAGGATTTTTCAAAAAAAAAGGTAATAAATAAGGTGTCGTATTAGCATTTTTGATGATGTGGTAAAGTATTAACGAAGAGGGAGGTGAAATGAGTTTCATGGGGATAAAACCCTGTATATACTGTTTTCAAGATAACTCGTGTTGAAGTGTTTGATACGACACTTCTCCCGGACCCGCTGAGAAGTATCCCGCGGAGGTTCCTTTGTGGTTGGAGCATGCAGAGATCAATATCAAGATGGTGGCCTCAGAGATTTACGTTGTTCGGGCCGCCTGAGTGTAACACCCTACTCCACGGGAGGTTTGTGTAATTGTATTGAGCGAGTGCGTTCGCTAGAGTCAAGTCGAATCAGCTTCGCCCCCCCATATTCGTGCGGTGCAGCCCTTTCATAGTTTTAATGACTGACCGTTACATAGCTGGCCTGGCCCGATGTCGGTACCCTGGGAACCGTACACCCCTTGAGGTTACAAAGATCTCAAAGGAAAGTCATCTACTTGATTTGAAGACCTTCGGAGGCCCACATGTCAGATATAACCAGACCCGCTTCTCCAACATGGTTAATCCCAGGGTCGCCACGTGTACTATCAAACCGGAGCTACCGCCCACAAGGGGGAAGCTCCGGGCTATGTACCGAAATGGCACCCCCGGACCTAACCTCAGACTGAGGGAAGCTCCGGAATTGACACGTGTCAGGTAGCTCCGGAGCTATTTGTTTCCCACAGTACGCTCCGGAGCTGCCACGTGTCCAACCGTCGGATCTTCAGCCTCTAACCTCCGGAAGACTCCACAACGGCTCCGGATCTTCAAAGGGGAATCAAGGACTTCAAGACCCGATTAAGTGTCATTAATACCATATAAATGACACACGATCGGACGACTTTAATTACCAGTAACGGTGTTGTCAAAACCCATAACTCGGTCATTAAGGGCAATTAAATGTGTTGAATGTGTATCAATATCAGTAACCGTCGGGGCCACATGTCGAGCCAGGCTAACTTGTAACGGTCTGCCCTTGAACTATAAAAGGACAGGCCGACGATACATAGGATACGTTCTACACACGCTCAATACACTACACGCTCACTCTACATCCTGAACTCACTTTGAGCTCAGAAATACAACACCAACACATCCCGTGGAGTAGGGTATTACGCTCAGGCGGCCCGAACCACGTAAATCTCCGTGTCTCCTGTGTCATTTACAATTCACCTTCTTGAATCTCCGCGCGCCAACACCGAACCACAAACTTCTCTAACACTTTTGTAGTGTCGGGAGATCTGCCGGATCCAAACCACCGACAGTTGGTGCGCTAGGTAGGGGCGCCTGAGATTTCAAGAATGGTGAACTCAGCTGCTGGATCATCCAACGGTCATCCTGCTGTTCAAGTTGTTGGGGGCAATCCCTCCAATATGCAGCCACCAGCAGGAGCCTCAGCGACAGCAGGAGTCACACTTCCACCACCGCCGCCTCCACCAGCAAATCAAGCTGGACAACGCGATGGTGCACCGGCGTCCATCACTGCGTCGGCAAATCATGACAACCCGGAACACGCGCTCCATGCAGCACGTGCTCTTCTCCAACACCCACCACCTCCGGATGCATCCCGGGATGCACTGGAGCAGTGGAGGGCCGATGTGGAATATTTGGTTGCAGCAGCAGCCGACTGCATCAGCAACCAGGGTCCTCCTCCTTCAGGACGGGCCCCATCGCAGCGACGGACCTTGTCTGGCAGACTTGGTCCGCACGTTTCCAACAACAGGAGACGTGCTGCATCACAACAGGTGACGTCATTGCCCTCCGGGGCACGACGCACTCACACGGTATCAAGGCTTTCAACTCATGACCTTCGGGCGGAGCTTGATCGCCGATATCGCCAACAAGACGGTCGAGTCTATATTGAGTGTGCTCGTGAAAGACGAGAAGCTCAAGACGTTCCTGCTACTGAAGGAGTAGGAGGAGGTTGTTCAGCCCTAGCCATGCATCTGTGTATGGTCAGGTGGCCACAGAAGTTCCGGCCTCACCTGCCGGAGAAGTTCGATGGGACTGTTAATCCTGTTGAATTTCTTCAAATTTACTCCACTACTATCTTGGCAGCTGGAGGAAATGAGGCTGTAATGGCCAATTATTTCCCAGTGGCTTTGACTGGGACCGCAAGGTCCTGGTTTATGAGACTTCTACCCAACTCCATCAACAGTTGGGAGGAGCTGTGCCGGCAGTTCACCGCCAACTTCGGGAGTTCATACACCCGACCAGGCACTGAACTGGACCTTTTTGCAGTCGTGCAAAAAGGGGGAGAATCCCTGCGATCATTCATCCAGAGGTTCTCTCAGGTACGAAATACTATCCCTTCTATCTCTAGCGCCTCTGTCATTGTGGCATTTAGACAGGGTGTACGGGATAAGAAGATGCTGGAGAAACTGGCGATCAAGGAGATCACCAGTGTCACGGAACTCTTCAGTTTGGCTGACAAATGTGCCAGAGCTACGGAGGGCCATGAAATGCACTCCAAACCAACTCTGTAGGATCACAAGAAATCCTCCAAAGAAGAAGCCGCTACCTCCGGAAGTGGCAAGAAGAAGAAGAAGAAGACCAACGGCTAGAAGAAGACGTCGGCCGGTGCATCCAATGTTGCAGCTGCTGCAGCTCCGGGTGGCCGGGGGCCACGCCCCGATAAGCGACCTCGACCATCTTCTGAAGACGGTGGCAAACCCAAGGTGTGGTGTCCAATTCACAAAACGGGCAGCCATAGTTTGGAAGACTGTCGGGAGGTCCAAAACCTTGACGAGCGCTACAACAAGCGTCGGGAAGAAGCTCCTTTCCGACAGAGGGAAGGAAAACAAAAAGTCGACGAAGCTCTGGCTGAAGAGGAGTTAGGTTTTCAGGATCCCAAAAAGGTCCTGAAGGCCGTCTACACCTCCGTCAACGACGATTCCGACGTCTCTAACAACGAGTGTCGGAAGACCATGAACACCATTTTTGGTGGATCATGGGATATCACCTCCCGCCGCGTCATCAAGACTATGCGTCGGGACATGGCTGCTGTAGCTCCTACAGCCAGACCGAAGCCTCATAGGAAGTGGATGGACATAGCCATCACTTTTGATGCTTCGGACTACCCTTGAAGCATGGTTGGAGCAGGTCAACTACCTTTGATGGTATCTCCTACCATCAATAACATCCAGCTCCACCATGTTATGATAGACGGAGGTTCGGGGCTCAATCTCATAAGCTTCGAAGCTTTTACCAAGCTTCAGCTCCGACCTTCAGATCTTCACCCCTCCCGACCTTTCTCCGGAGTAGGTCCGGGAGCCATTACCCCACTCGGAGCTATTACTCTCCCCGTTACCTTCGGGACACGAGAGAAGTATCACACCGAGAAGTTGGTCTTTGACGTTGCTCAGATCAACTTACCCTTCAACGCCATCTTGGGTAGGCCTGCCTTGTACAAATTCATGGCAGCTGCTCATTATGGTTACCTGGTGTTAAAGATGCCAACACCAGTAGGCCGTTATCCGGATCCGCGAAGATCGTACTGCTGGAGTAACTGCTCTGGAAGAACTCCATGCACTTACCACGGCGCAAGAGGAGGACTTCAGGCAGGAGCAAGCTCCAAAACCCCCGAGCATTCGTCAACGAGGCTCGACATCTGCACCTCGTGTGCAGCCAAGCGGCGACGCCGACATTCCCGTCAAAGTCGTCCAAATCGGTTCTGATGCCGCTCAGACCACCCGTATATCGGGAGGATTGAACGACAAATAGGAACTCGCGCTCATCGCTTTCTTCCGGGCTAATGTCGATGTGTTTGCCTGGCAACCGTCACAAATGCCTGAGATCCCCAGGGAAGCGATTGAGCACAATCTGAAGATCTACCCCGACGCCCGGTCTGTGCATCAGAAGCCTCAGAAGCAATCTGTAGAGCGACAAAACTTCATTCGACAAGAAGTGAAGAAGTTGCTCGAAGCTGGATTCATCCGATAAGTCTTCCATCCAAAATGGCTGGCAAACCCAGTCGTTGTGCCCAAGGCCGGCGGGAAGCTTCGGATGTGTATCGACTACACTACACTAAATAAGACATATCCAAAAGATCCATTCCCACTACCTAGAATAGATTAGATAGTGGATTCCACCTCCGGGTGTGAATTACTGTGTTTCCTAGACGCATATTCTGGGTATCATCAAATCAGGATGTCTAGTGAAGATGAAGAGCATACCTCTTTCATCACAGTAGATGGATTGTACTATTATACAGCCATGTCATTTGGTCTCAAGAATGCAGCTTCAACCTTTGTACGAGCTATGTACAAAACCTTCGAAGAACTCATTAGAGACATAGTGGAAGTGCACGTCGACGACATCGTGGTCAAGGTCAAGAACAAGGAGTCACTCCTTGACACCTTGCAGGCTGTCTTCGATAAGCTGCGAGTCACCCGCACAAAGCTAAACCTAGACAAGTGTGTCTTTGGGATTAGCTCCGGAAAACTTCTTGGTTTCCTGGTAAGTCACCGGGGCATAGAAGCTAATCCGGCGAAGATCAAGGCCATTGAAGACATGTGGCCACCATCCCGCATCAAAGATGTCCAAAAGCTAACTGGATGTCTAGCAGCCCTCACCCGGTTCATTTCAAGACTGGCGGAACGAGCACTCCCCTTCTTCAAGTTATTGAGGAAGTCCGGACCATTCCAATGGTCTGAAGAAGCGGAAAAGGCATTCTAGGAGCTAAAACAGTTCCTCACCACCCTACCAATTCTGGTAGCTCCGACCCCTTGTGAGCCTTTGTTGCTTTACATTTCAGCGACTGACGAAGTCGTCAGTATGGTCCTGGTCGCGGAGAGACCAGAACTACCCCATACTCAGGAATCCAGACCCCTCCAAGAGGGTCCGAAGAATCCTGAAAGTGAGTCTGGGTCCCAGCTCCCAGACTTGAATCCACAAGAAGTCACTTCAGAAGATCCAGACCCCTCCGAGAGGGTCCAGGTCGCTTCTAGAGAAGCTTCGGGTTCCTCCAGCCAGAACCCGGAGGTCCCCGAAGAAAATTCGGATCCCTCCGGGAGGATCCGGGTCAGTGAAGAAGAAGCTCCGGGCCCCTCCGGGAGGGTCCGGACCAGTCAGCGCCCGGTGTAATTCATCAGTGAAGTACTACATGATGCCAAGACTCGATACCTAGAGGTGCATAAGCTGCTCTATGCAGTTCTTATTGCCTCTAGGAAGCTTCGCCATTACTTCCAAACTCACAAAATCTCAGTGGTAACCTCTTACCCACTTCGAGCAATCTTGCATAATCCCAATTCAACTGGGAATATTGCAAAGTGGGCAGCGGAATCGGCCAAATTCGATCTCGAATTCATTTCAAGGCAAGCAGTCAAGAGTCAAGCATTGGCGGACTTCGTGGCAGAATGGACTCCCTCTCCATCAAACCCTAGGGTCCCCAGTGAGCAGAAGCCGGAACACGAAGCTCCGGTCTTCACCGAGCCTCATTGGACCCTCTACTTCGACGGCTCCATGCAAAAGCAGGGGGCCGGAGCTGGAATCCTTCTCCTCGCACCAACCGGGGAGAAGGTGAAATACATGTTACACCTTGACTTCAAGGCGACCAACAACATGGCGGAGTACGAAGCACTCATTTACGGACTAATGGTGGCACTGTCCTACGGTGTCAAGCAACTGCTGGTCAAGGGAGATTTGCAGCTCATCATTAAGCAAGTGAAAGGTGAATGCTCCTGCAACAATCTCCAACTAGTTGCTTACCTCCTTGAAGTCCAGAGGCTTCAAAAGGACTTCGAAGTCCTAGATCTCCACCATGTTCAGTGTGCCCATAACGCTGAAGCTGACGAACTCTCGACGAAAGCGTCAACCGGAGATCCGGCTCCTGACGGAACTTTTGTCTGGAGGTTGTCAAAACCCACAGCTCAGCCTGCCGAACTGAGCAAAGGGGGCGAGATCAGCATTCCGAAGCTGACGGTCCCGATGGCCCTGTTACCATGGCAGCCATCAAGGGTTGTAGGTGCTGCCGGAAGCTCCGAGCAACCCAGCACGCAAGACTCAAATGCTCAAGTTAGTTCCGATGCATGGATCTCGGAGATCCGAAACTACTTGAAAGACAACATCCTTCCTGACGATGATGTATCCGCTGACCGGGTAGTCAGATTGGCTAAAAGATACACGTTGGTAGAAGGGGATCTCTACCGGCGCGGTGCCAACGGCATCCTAATGCGGTGCATCACAAGGGAAGAAGGTTGCGAGCTCCCCGCAGAAATCTATGTAGGCGAGTGTGGGAACCATGCGTCTTCCCGCACGCTGGTTGGTAAAGCCTTTCGGCATGGCTTCTACTGGCCTATAGCACTCCAGGATGCCACTGAGCTGGTGAAGAAATGCGAAGCATGTCAATTTCATGCAAAGCAAATTCACACACCGGCTCAGCCCATACAAACGATACCTCCTACATGGCCTTTCGCTGTGTGGGGGATGGACATCTTGGGACCTTTCCCAAGAGCCGTCGGAGGTTACAAGTTCCTGTACGTCGCCATCGACAAGTTCACCAAGTGGCCGGAAGCAACTCCAGTTGTGACAATCAACAAGCAATCTGCTATCAACTTTTTGCAGTCCATTGTATGCAGATTTGGAGTCCCACACAAAATCATCACTGATAATGGGACCCAATTCACAAGCTCTGCATTTCAAGGATATTGCGGAGACCTCGTCATTCAAGTTTGCTACGCCTCCGTAGCTCACCCGGCAAGCAATGGCCAAGCCGAGAGAGCAAATGCTCAAATCCTTAAAGGACTCAAAACGTGCACCTATGAGCGCTTGAAAAAACATGGAGCCAACTAGATTGAAGAGCTTCCACCCACTTTATGGGCCAACAAGACAACTTCAAACCGGTCAACTAGAGAGACACCCTTCTTCTTGGTGTATGGAGCTGAAGCAATCCTTCCTCCGGAAATCACCTTGGGGTCACTCCGGGTCCGGACCTTCGACGAAGCCACGCAGGACCAGCTCCGGTGTGAAGACCTAGACCTCCTTGAGGAGGGAAGGTGCCAAGCAGCAGTTCGGAATGCCCGATACTGCCAAGCTCTTCGGCGCTATCATCAGCGGCATGTACACAACTGACAGCTCGAGGAAGGCGATCTGGTGCTACGGAGAATACAATCCAGAGAAGGGTTAAACAAACTCTCCCCCAGCTGGGAGGGACCTTTCCGAGTGATTAAAGTATCATGTCCCGGAAGTGTTCGCTTGGCTACCGAGGATGGGACACCTCTCCCAAATCCTTGGAACATTGAGCACCTCCGTAAGTTCTACACTTAATATCACGGAGGTGAGTCTGTAGTAACTTGAGGTGTATGTTATAGAGTCATTGTACAAAGTCGGGTAGTTCCTCCGGGAGAACAGCCGGACCTTTCTCGGAAGGTCTGCAAAGTTCATGCAACACTTGTCACAGTCTCAGGACTAAAAGTGTGGCTAGCTACCCTGGGTTAAACGAGAAATGAAACACGCTTAGTCTGGTTCCGTACCCTAAGAGTGTACTTGTTTCCACTGTACCCCAGACCTATAATGAAAGACATCTTCATGTGAAACAGACTCCACGTGCATTCATTTTGTACAAGCTCAACATTTTTATTTTTCTCTTTCTTATCTATAACAAAGATGTGCAATTCTTAAGAAATTTTAGTTCAACCGGTTCATATACGATTCGAGCTGTATTGTCGACTCTTTTGGATTCAAATATTGTTCATGGCCCACTCGCCTGAATGCCGCCAAGCCAACCTAGGGCCAGAGTGTGCTATCGGCTTAGCATGGTCAAGCACCCTAAGTACGCAACTCTACCTACACCTCGGCAGGCCGAAGTAAGGCGGGTCCAAGTACAATTGGATCTGGAAGAAAAGACAACGCATTCGGTTGTATTTAGAATCGCGTTTGACCTAAAATTTTCTTGAAAATCGTAAGCCGCGACGAAGTTATAGGCAAGAAACGAATTTTACTATTTTTCTTGGCTTCAGTGTGCAGGAAAAATAAAATCTACGTTGATGGAGAAAAGCCGGAGCTAACAAAGCTCCGACTCCCCTAGGTGGCTTGTAATGGATGTTAAGCATTAAAAACGAGCATCACCAGAGCAACCAAGCTCCAGTAGAGCTAGGGGGACCAGCCGTCGACGCTAAATAAAAGATGGTGAGAAGACCCCGCAAACGGAGTCTGCTGCCAACAAACTACGTGTTGGCAAAGGTCACTGCCGGAGCTACTAGCTCTGACACCTCGGAGGACTAACTATCGATGCTTTACGCGTTGATAGGGACTATTGCCGGAGCTACTAAGCTCCGGCGATAGACAATGCCGGAGCTTCTAAGCTACGACAACCTCAGGGGTCCTTCACTATCGAAGACTTTGGACCTACACTCTACAAGTTTGAAGCAAATGAGTCTTCAACAAAACACAATATCCTCTTGGTACATGTTCACAATCAAATTGTGTACATCTACTAGGGGGCCAAGTGAAGACAAAAAGTGAAATTCACAAAAATTTGGGGATTTCATTCATCCGGAGACAAGGGATTACAAAATTGAGGAAGAAGAAGAGAGAATACAAGTGGGAACTACAGAGATGGTCCTAGACCCTATGGAAGAATTGGGCGACCTTCTGGGCAACCTCCGACCTTCTGGGCAGCTTCACCTTCTCCTTCAACGGGACCTTCAAGCACCGGGTCCAGAGGAAATTGGGGATTCCGGCTGGTGTAGCACGCCAGCACATACTCTGCGACGTTCTTCGCCAGGGATTGCCCCTCAACCTCCAATTGGTCCGCGATGACGTCACCCACCTTGGAGAGTTTGCTACCTGCCGAGCTCAACGCCTGCAACGCTAGGTCCGGTTCTGGCTCTGGATCATCCGGACGCACGGGACTGAAGCCCATCGGTATCAGCGCATCGTTGGCCTTGTCCAGGAACTCCTAAATCTGTAGGGAGTCCACAGTCCTCAAGCCCTTCAATCCTTCCAAGGATCTTCTGGCCGCCACCAGTTCAGAATTCTCGCGAGCGAGGCGCTCAACTTCTTTGGCGTTTTGCTGAATCTTTTCAGCAACTCGCTTTTTGAGTTTTTCGAGCTCCTCCTCCCGGAGGTGGATCTTGTTCCGGCGGTCAACCAGGTCCTTCTCCCTACCCCTCACTTTCTTCTCCCTGGCAGCAAGGGCACAATCTTGCTCGTAGAGTTCCTGCCCTCGCACCCAGGCCTTCTTCTCCTCCTCAGTGCAACACTCTTCCAATTTCTTGGCGCGCTCCTCGAGGCCCTTGTCACCCAGAGCCACCTTTTCGGTGAGCTCCTCTTCCCTCCTCAGGACGTCATCCCGCAGCTCAAGGAGTTTCTGCTCTTCATCTTTGAGCCTTTTCTCCCTCTCTTCAAGTGCCTCCCGGCGCTTGATGAGTGTAGTGTTAATGGCCTCAAGCCTCTCTTGGCATTCATCGGCCGCAGTGTTAGCTTCTTTGGTCTGCTTGTAAATGGCCCGGGATTGAGCATCGAGGGCGCGAGTCATACTCTCCCTGTCATCCAATAATTTGCCCCAGTATTCCAGGCAGACCTTCTCCCGCTTGATCCACTCTTTGTCATCTGCTAGCCTCGACTGCGCCAGCTTGGTCTCGAAGTAGAGCCGGTTACGCCACCGCCTAAGGGTTTGGCGCTCCTCTTCAAGAGTCTTGATGTCGTGGAAGAAGGCCAGTTGAACTTGACGCAGACTGGAACAGGCGTTGTCAATAGACAATGACAACGGGATAGGTTCCGGACCTGTTGGGGTCTCCTCCGCTGGTTCCAGCGGGTTTTCAGATACAAAAATTGGGTCCCACTCCACAAGAGTGGTCCCCCGAGTCTCCATGGCACTAGGGCTATCCTCCGGGATGGCCTCAGTCGCCATCGAGGAAGGCCCCGCCGCCAGGTCCTCATTTGCCCCCTCAGGTAGGGGGCTAGCAACTTCACCAGGGCACTCCAGCTCAGCTGCGAGTACCTCCGACGTCGTCACTTCCGGAGCAAGGGCCGATTCTGGCTCCGACCTGGTCACCTCCTCTATTGGGGGCTCGAGCTCCGACACCTCTGCAACAACCGGCTCGGGAGCCGGAAGATCTTCATCATCAACCGGCCCTGCGGCCGGAGCTCCAACAACGACTGGCTCTACGGCCGGTGCTTCTGAGGCAGCCGGCCCAACCATCGGGACTTCCTAAACATCTGGCGCGCACGTCGGGACTTCAATCACCTCCGGCTCAACCGCCGGAGCTTCGACAATTTCCGGCTCTGGGGCTGGAACTACTGCTTCCTCCGGCTCAACGGCCGGAGCTTCCATCATCTCAGCACCAGGACCCGAAGCTTCAACCTCCGGGACAGGTGCCGCTGGCGCATCTTCTCTCCCGCGGTCCGGCACTACCACGGGAGTCTCTGGGGATGAGTCGAGGTCCATGACCACGACAGCTGGCGCCGGAGCTGTCGCAGCTTCAGCCACCACTTGGGGCGGCACCGGGACAGGAGCAGAAGCTCCCGCCCTCACAACTTCAGCTGCTGTGGCTGAGGGTGGAGCCTCACTCCTCTTCTTGGGAACGCTGCAGATGATGGACGAAGAAACTTAAAAAATAGTTACTATAACAAAACAATTGTCCAAGGTAAAGATTAAAAATTACCTTGGGAGGTTTCCGCACCAGCTTGCGCAGAACCTCTTTCCTGGGCGTTCTGGGCTGGTCATAGCCGCCGCCGGTGTGGAAGCTCCAGAAGGCCCCCCGGAACTCCTTGCATCCACGGGAATTTCCCTAGTCGAGGCCCCCCTCAATCGGGAAGAACCTCCGGACCTAGAGGCCTCAACCGGCCCTGGTGCTGAAGTTGCATACCCGGAGCTAGCACCCCGGGAGGACGACACTGCGGGTATAGTCGCTACGGTTGTAGAAGACCTCCCCCTCCGGGGAGAAGGAGCCGATGCAGAGGTGGCAGGCCTGACGGACCTTCCGTCGGCGTGTTGCAGCTTCCTCTTTCGGCTCAAGGGTTCATCCGCCGGCTCCTTGCCCTCGCCGACGACCTCAACCCTTGGCTTCGGGGCACGGTCGGAGCCACCCTCGGAAACCCCAGGGATCGCCACCCTGGAGATCGATCTCCTCTCGACGACACCAAGGTCGTCCAGCACAGGCATCTTCCGCCGAAGCTCCCTGCTGAACTCAACTTCCACGTTCAGAGGGAGAAAGGCTGATGGCGGAGTCAAGTCATCTCCCGCAACGTCGATGCCATGCTGGAACTTCTTGAGATGAAACTCGAAGGTTGTCCCCACCATATTGGACTTCAGCCCGGTCTCGACCCGGTCGTCGTCCATCACACCGTTGAGGGCCCAAGCGAGTTTTTCTCTCCTCTTCAGCGGTGCCCACCTGTTGACCAGGAAGTTACAAAACACCGCCTGAGGAGTTAATCCTCCCTTCACGCACTGGCGGATCCTGGTCAGAGCAGGGTTGAAGGCGTCCGCCAACACCGGAGCTTCACTCCAGATCATCGTGTCAATGTTGGGGAGGCCTTCGGGCAGCTCCAGCCTCTCGTGCTCCTCCACCCGGATGACTATCCAGTCCTTCTTCTAATCATCCCACTTCCGAGAGGGAAACGACCGGAGGTACTTGAATGGGAACTTCTTGCGCTTCACGAAGTAGTAGAAGCCAAGGTACTCATTGCTCCTGCCGGTGGTATGGACGGTGAAGAAGGTCCGGAAGAGTTCAATGCAGGGGGGGATGCCCACCCACATCTCACAGAAGTGGACGAAGATAGACACAAGGAGAATGGAGTGAGGGCCAAGGTGGTATAGCTGCAGACTATAAAAGTCTAACAACATCAAGAAAAGGGAGGAAAAAGGTGGGATCAACCCCACCATGGCGTACGAAGAGAAGTACACCATTTCGCCGGTGTGCTCCTTCTCAAACGGGAGCTCTCCCCCGGCGCGGACCATGTGGTTGAAGAAGTCCGAGGACCATCCCATGAGGGCCCGGACCTTCTACAGGTCACCGTCGGTCTTCAAACAACTCTCGCGGAGACCCAACTCCATCGCAGCTCAGCAAGGCAAGAAAGGAAAAGTGAAGCACAAGTTGGAAGTTTGAGCGCAAGATCAGATGAGAGGCATAAAGAACTCCAGACGGTGCGCGCTTTCCTTCTTAAGTAAGCCCTCGCAACGCTTGGATGGAAACTGCAAGGAAGTCGAAGATACCACTCAAAAATTCCACCCAGCCGATGACAAGAGGGCCCAGGACCACCCCGACGATCAAGTTGAGGTTCTTACCCAGGCGAACGGTTGTCATCATGAGGCGGGAAGCCCGAAGGCGGCGGCCTGACAAGGCATGCGGAACCGATACGGTTTTCGTATCGGGAACCGACGACCTTCAATTGCGTGAGATCCGCACGCCAAAGATCTCATCTGCCGCACGCGGGATACGCCACTCGGCGAGGATTTAACTCCAAACCATCGCCAACGGCACATCCGAAGACCTTTGAAGACTCAGTTCAAAAGTCACGAGGATGGACCCACCTCCGGCGGAATTACTTCACCCAAGGGGTCTTCTCCAGAGGTGGGCCCAGGGGGCCACTATCGGTACCCTGGGAACCGTACACCCCTTGAGGTTACAAAGATCTCAAAGGAAAGTCATCTACTTGATTTGAAGACCTTCGGAGGCCCACATGTCAGATATAACCGGACCCGCTTCTCCAACATGGTTAATCCCAGGGTCGCCACGTGTACTATCAAACCGGAGCTACCGCCCACAAGGGGGAAGCTCCGGGCTATGTACTGAAATGGCACCCCCGGACCTAACCCCAGACCGAGGGAAGCTCCGGAACTGACACGTGTCAGGTAGCTCCGGAGCTATTTGTTTCCCACAGTACGCTCCGGAGCTGCCACATGTCCAACCGTCGGATCTTCAGTCTCTAACCTCCGGAAGACTCCACAACGGCTCTGGATCTTCAAAGGGGAATCAAGGACTTCAAGACCCGATTAAGTGTCATTAATACCATATTAATGACACACGATCGGATGACCTTAATTACTAATAACGGTGCTGTCAAAGCCCATAACTCGGTCATTAAGGGCAATTAAATGTGTTGAATGTGTATCAATATCAATAACCGCCGGGGCCACATGTCGGGCCAGGCTAACTTGTAACGGCCTGCCTTTGAACTATAAAAGGACAGACCGACGATACATAGGATACGTTCTACACATGCTCAATACACTACACGCTCACTCTACACCCTGAACTCACTTTGAGCTCAGACAACCAATACAACACCAACACATCCCGTGGAGTAGGGTATTACGCTCAGGCAGCCCGAACCACGTAAATCTCCGTGTCTCCTGTGTCATTTACAATTCACCTTCTTGAATCTCCGCGCGCCTACACCGAACCACAAACTCATCTAACACTTTAGTAGTGTCGGGAGATCTGCCGGATCCAAACCACCGACACCTGACATGTGGCCTTGGTGTGTTTAATGACCTAATACACTGTCTAAAGGGTATCAAGTACAATTAATAGTGCGGTAATGTGCCTTCATAGCAACATTACCCCTATTAACGGTGCACTGATCGTTTGTCATTAATATGGCATTAATGACACGTTATCAGACCGCGTAACAGCCGTTTTAACCATTATTGAATGTCTGTAATGGTCATGATCGGCTTGTATTTCTGTTGGTGACGAAGGTCCGGGGCTGTTGTACACGGATGGTCGCCGGAGCTTCCCTTGGTTGGGAGTTTTGTTCTGATCTTATTTTACACGTGTCAACCCGGAAGCCAACCATGTAAGGGGAGCGGGTCCGGTGCAACCTGACATGTGGGACCTGCCGGGGCCTTTGATTCTGACGGGTGGAACTTTCTTGCACTTCTTGCGGTATCGTGGGGTACTCAGTACACAGAGTACCCACAACTCGTGTCTTGCATGTAGCCTAGAAAATATTAAAAATGAAACAACACGCACTGTATGAGTTATTTCATTTATTATAATTTCATTTCACTTTAAATGAAGTGATGATCTTGAAAATAGTTGAATGAAACTGTCCACTGAGAATGGCCTAAATTTGTCTTGCAGCCGGTTTGTAGTGAATATCATTCAATATGATAGAAATGTCAAGCCACTTTTTTAACCATTACAAGATTCCATCAATTTTGCAGAAATTGAGATGAGTGCAGACTAGAGACCGTTTCACCCGCGAGCATGAAAAACTCATCCAATTTGAAGGATGGTTCACACCCTGTCGTGAGTCCAAGGGCCTTTATTAATTTTTTGCTTCACATCAATCAACGTCCAAATTACAGCTTTAATAAACATCTCACTACACCATCTCCCTCTCTCTCAAAGAAAAAAAAAAGACAGGAAAAACTAACATCGTCACTAAAGAAATTATAATAACAGAGGCCGACACTTGGGCCAATAACAACGATGATCCGTTGCCTCCATCCCTTCCTATTGGCTGAGCCGTGGGCCCCACAAAGGCATCCCAGACAAAGGCACTTGCACTTACTCCGCAGTGACACGTATGCTGGCATCGCATAAATTAGACTAAAGTGGAGCCGGGCTCAGGAGCATATATTGAAATGAGCTCAGAAATTATATTACAGTCAGACAAAGACATTGCTCTATGGGGCGACAAGCTTAGTTTAATCCTTCAAAACAATTTTTCCTTCTTAATGAAATGGGCACAGTGAAACTGAGTAAGGTTACGCAGTATGTAGCCTGTAACCTGGACTCTTATCTGTGACATGCAGTGATCGATCGGATGGAATACCGACGTGTGGGGAAAACATCACTGCATTCATAGCAGAAAAATCGTTTGCAGGCTTGTAGGAGAATGAGCAGATAGAATCAGTATGTTGTAAGGAGAACAAGCATGCAGAACGACATCCATGATTCACCACAGGGTTAAAAGAAGTCCTGGCCAAACAGGCAGAATGGGAAGGGCGTCTCCACTGCAGTAGTTAGGCCTGTGCCACCATCGCCGCCGGCCGCGAAGTCCGGCACCTCGCAAAAAGAGGCGGTGGGGTCGAAGGAAGGGAGAGCCGACGGCTTCTGATCCACCCACTGCCAGTCGTCGCACTCCATGACCGCGCCGCAGAGAGCCAGCAGCGGCGGCGGTGGAGCCGGCGGGTGCGGAGGCGGGATCGGAGGGACAACAGGAGCGGAGTTGAGCTGCAAGCGCCGACGCTTCTTCTCGGCGGCCTGCTCGACGAGGTTGCGCGTGACGCCGTCGGGGTCCTCGGCGAGCCTGGCGAGGAAGGACATGAGCTGATCGGGCCGCCGCTCCGTGGCCTGCAGGCGCCGGCTCATCTGCGCCAGCTTCTCCCCGATGGCCGCCTGCTCCTGCCGCAGCCTCTTCACCTCCTCGAGCAGCGCCTCCCGCTCCTCCTCGTCCCGCTCCACATGATGCGCCTCGCCCACACTCGCCACGCCGCCGCCGGTGGAGCAGGAGGCGCCCTCGCCGCGCTTGTTGCGGCGCACGATGCGCGGAAGCAGGTGCGTCTGCCCGCGCAGGAACGACTCGTGCGCGAACTCCCACCAGTCCGGGTGCACCTTCCGGAACCCCTGCACGAAAATCCATGATCTGTCACTCCAGGCTAACAGGTAAGTGTACAGGTACAGGTGCAGAACCATTGTCGTCGATCGATCGACACAAGCAAAAGTCAATAACAAGCAGCTACGCGAGTTGAACAAGGAAGAAAAGCCTCACGTACGTAGGTGTTGAGCTGGCGCACGAAGCTGGAGAAGTTGCTGTGCTTGAAGAAGGAGGGGAGGAGGAGCTGCGAGAACCCGGCGAGGTCGACGACGACGAAGCTGTTGTTCTCCCTCCCCCATCGGACCATGGCATCCGTCCTCGGGTCGCACACCATCTGGTAGATCTTGGCCACGAACGCCGCCGTATGGACCGGAGCGCCGGCTGCGCCGCCACCACCGAACCCGGTCTGCCCCAGCGCGAGCTCCTTGCGGAGACCATCCATCCTTTCGACCAAAACGGTCGGACCTGGCAGGGACGACTGACTCTTTTGTTCCAAGCCTGGTAGCTGGAGCTGGATGGCTGTCAAATCCTTGAAAAGGCAGGCAGGAGGTGCGGATGCAGGCGGAGGGACCAGGGGGGTTACCGACTATGGCCGCCGCGTGCTTGTCCGTGACAGGAAGACATGACTAAATTAGTAACAAGTGGGACGAAAGCATCTGGCAAGCCAGCTGTCCCGTTTCTACTCGCCGGGGCTGATATAGGCGTGGCTCGCCGGGCCGGGACCGGCGACAAGTGTCGAGCCCCGGATCGTTCCCCGCATCCGGCCTCGTGTGGAGTCGCCATCACTCGAGATTTTAGGTGGTACTACAGTACAAACTGTGCAAGCCCTTTGGACAAAAGCGGCGCAATAAAGGGGAGGAGGCGTGCTAGCTAAACCCTAATCTATCGTAGCATTAAAAATGTTACTAATAATCCAACTGTTTAATCTGGCAAGCCAGCAGCCGCCGCCGACGAGTCGACGACGCTCGGCTTCGTCTCCCAGGTGGCCAACTGGCAACGACGACTAGTAGTACGCTGGACAGTTGTCCTTCTAGCACTAGCTCGCACTGTGTGTTCAATCTGCTCCGATTTACGATAGCAAAATACTCCTTCTACCTAAAAAAGTTTGTCCCTACAAAACAACAAACTTTCAAAAACAGAGAGAGTACTACTGACTATTTAAATTATATAATGATGGCGAGATTGGAATCTGAACCTCTGACTTTGATTAACGAAGCCACAAAGCTATACATGTCTTACTACAATTTGAGAGAAATACAAACTTAAATAGCGGTGGCCGGTGGCTAGGTTTCGGGGTGAGATCGGGAGAGTCGACAATCGAGATGAGAGGACGATGAATACTAAGGTGGATCGGTACTAAGTACGCCCTCCGTCCTGAAAAGTTTGTCGCTTTGTAGTTCAAAAATGAACTACAAAGCGACAAGCTTTTCGGGACGGAGGGGGTACTAGATTTTGGGTAAGACTGGCCAAATCATTATTTTGGGTACTCGACAGGCACCGCACGTGAAAAATAAAACTTGCACCTGCAACACATTACGTAGGGTGCAGATCAAATCCGTGGATGAAAATTCCTACTTCACCCGTTAGCAGGTGCAAAACGATATGTGAACCGTGGATGGAAATATGGAATTGCTACCCGCAATGCCACCGCAAAAAGCTGCCGCGGTTGGCCGTGACAAAGATGCGTGCTTGGAGCTAGCTTAGCAGCCGTTCACTGTGCAAACTCAGGACTGAGAGACGCCCGACACGGCTTCCCTCCTCCCGTTTGTCCTCCCATGCGTCATCCCGCTGATGTGTCATCATCTTATTTGTTGTGAAGATATGGTAGTTAAACTGAGTATTAATGAAGAACCAATAATATTTTGACACGTCAACGGGAGGACGCGTGGGAGGACCGAATGGGAGGAGGGAAGCCGCATTCCAGGGTCCCTGGCTCAGCTAATTAACCGCCGGCGATCTAGCTCGGCGACGACGACCAGCCTTAGAATGGACGGATCAGATCCGGACGATCGGGTAAGGGCCCATCAACAGATTTGGAGTGAGCAATAATCACTGACACGATAGGGCAGTTGGTTCGAGATGTGGGGTCCGGTCACCTCCTCCTTCAGGTCCCGTTTGGAACCAAGGATAGAAAAATGAAGAAATAAAAAAAACATAAGAAGAGAGAAAATATAGGAATGGAAAAAGTGAAAATACCGCATGAATTTCATAGGAATAAGCGTTTGGAATACAGGAATGAGAGTATAACTTTTGAGATGATTGATTAGATAAATCATGTATCATTTACTTTTAAATTCATAGTTAGCATATGAACTATATCTAACTAATAAATAAAACATAGAAACACATGGTCTTGTTTGTTAATTTGTTCAGTTATTCATGTATCAATTCAACATCTCTTCCAATTTTCTCTAATTATTTATTTTATCCTTCTATTTAAAATTTAATCAATCTAGGTGTAGGAGTGAGAGCATCAATGGATGGTTAGCAGCGCAACAACGCAAGCCAAGCCTTCCCTTGACTTGGAGTGGATTTTTCATTTACTTTGAAATGTGCATACGTTGCTGCCTTTCCTCAGGAAAGGAATGAGTCATTTCTTTGTTCCAAACATATCACTCATTCCCCTTTCTATAGGAATGCATTCCTGTGAAAATTCTTTTGCACTTCCTTTGATCCAAACAGGGCCTCAATTGTTCTTCGGGTTTACATATTGATTGATTAAAGAAGAGCACGGTACACTGTACACTACGGTATAGGTGCGCTTTCTTCGAAAATATCTTGTATAATGTGGAGCTCTCCGCGCATGGCCTACCTGGTCCCCCAAGCTGTAGGTGGATCCCTGTTTCCAAATGGGGCATGTAATATAATATTGTAACGGTCCTATCAGCTCGACAGCTCCTGCAAGAACCAAGAGGGATAGACTTCTTATTGATTATTGTCAAATGATGGTGGACGAGCACGATGGCTGATGCGACTTCCTCCTCTTGTACCCTAGACGTGTACCCCGTTCACGTGGCGAATTTTTATTGGACCGTATTTATTCTGATATCAGGTATATATAACTTGTTTTTCACATCTACATGAGTAAATCAAAGATTTTTCATTCCACTTGTTTCCAACGCGAGCAACAAACTGATGACAATAACTACGATCCAATGAGAATTCATCTCGTGAACAGGAGTATGCATGGGAGGATGATATGGAAGAGAGAAGCCTCCTCGATCCACGATGGACATCCCACTTATTTGAGTTTCCCATATAAGGTGACCTACTCAATCATTTATTATTTTGCTCACTTCCGGAAGCAGAAACTCCACGTCTCCACCTGGGGAAGAAATGCTAATTAAGCTGCCATGTCACCACGTCTCCACCTTGGCAGGAAATGCTAATAATTAAGCTGCCATGTCAACTGATTTTAATTTTAGGAAATGAAAAGGCTTGAGTTTGATATTATATGATATCTTATACGCTAATATGACAAAGCGCATTTTGTCATTGTCAGTACCCTGGGTACCATATACTCCTTGGGATTGCAAAGATCTAGGGAAAGTCATCTACTTGATTTGAAGACCTTCGGAGGCCCACATGTCAGACATAACCGGACCCGCTTCTCCAACATGGTTAGTCCCAGGGTCGCCACGTGTACTATCAAACCGGAGCTACTGCCTACAAAGAGGAAGCTCCGGGCTATGTACCGAAATGGCACCCCCGGACCTAACCCCAGACCGAGGGAAGCTCCGGAACTGACACGTGTCGGGTAACGTCGAACCTATCTGTTCCCCACAGTGTGCTCTGGCGCTACCACGTGTCCAACCGTCGGACCTTCAGCCTCTGACCTCTGAAAGACTCCACAATGGCTTCGGATCTTCAAAGGGGAATCAAGGACTTCAAGACCCGATTAAGTGTCACTAATACCATATTAATGACACACGATCGGACGACCTTAATTACCAGTAACAGTGCTGTCAAAGCCCATAACTCGGTCATTAAGGGCAATTAAACGTGTTGAATGTGTATCAATATCATTAACCGTCGAGGCCACATGTCGGGCCAGACTAACTTGTAACGGCCTGCCCTTGTACTATAAAAGGACAGGCCGACGATACATAGTAGACACTGAGAACACATAGACGCGACACGCTCACTCTACACCCTGAACTCACTTTGAGCTCATACAACTAATACAACAACAACACATCCCGTGGAGTAGGGTATTACGCTCAGGCGGCCCGAACCACGTAAATCTCCGTGTCTAATGTGTCATTTACACTTCACCTTCTTGAGTCTCCGCGCGCCCACACCGAACCTCAAACTCCTCTAACACTTTAGTAGTGTCGGGAGATCTGCCGGATCAAAACCACCGACAGTTGGCGCACCAGGTAGGGGCGCCTGAGATTTCAAGAATGGTGAACTCAGCTGCTGGATCATCCAACGGTCATCCTGCTGTTCAAGCTGTTGGGGGCAATCCCTCCAATATGCAGCCACCAGGAAGAGCCTCAGTGCCAGCAGGAGTCACACTTCCACCACTGCCGCCTCCACCAGCAAATCAAGCTGGACAACGCGATGGTGCACCAGCGTCAATCACTACATCGGCGAATCTTGACAACCCGGAACACGCGCTTCATGCAGCACGTGCTCTTCTCCAACGCCCACCACCTCCGGATGCATCCCGGGATGCACTGGAGCAGTGGAGGGCCGATGTGGAATATTTGGTTGCAGCAGCAGCCGACCGCATCAGCAACCAGGGTCCCCCTCCTTCAGGACGGGCCCCGTCGCAGCGACGGACTTTGTCTGGCAGACTTGGTCCGCAAGTTTCCAACAACAGGAGACGTGCTGCATCACAGCAGGTGATGTCATTGCCCTCCGGGGCACGACGCACTCACACAGTATCAAGGCTTTCAACTCATGACCTCTGGGCGGAGCTTGATCGCCGATATCGCCAACAAGACGGCCGAGTCCATATTGAGCGTGCTCATGAAAGACGAGAAGCTCAAGACATTCCTGCTCCTGAAGGAGTAGGAGGAGGCTGTTCAGCCTTGGCCATGCATCTGCGTATGGTCAGGTGGCCACAGAAGTTCCGGCCTCACCTGCCGAAGAAGTTCGACGGGGCCGTTAATCCTGTCGAATTTCTTCAGATTTACTCCATTGCTATCTTGGCAGCTGGAGGAAATGAGGTCGTAATGGCCAATTATTTCCCAGTGGCTTTAACTGGGACCGCCAGGTCCTTGTTTATGAGCCTTCCACCCAAATCCATCAACAGTTGGGAGGAGCTGTGTCGGCAGTTCACCGCCAACTTCGGGAGTTCTTACACCCGACCAGGCACCGAACTGGACCTTTTTGCAGTTATGCAAAAAGGAGGAGAATCCCTGCGATCATTCATACAGAGATTCTCTCATGTAGAAAACACAATCCCTTCTATCTCTAGCGCCTCTGTCATCGTGGCATTTAGACAGGGAGTGCGGGATAAGAAGATGCTGGAGAAAATGGCGATCAAGGAGATTACCAGTGTCACGGAACTCTTCAGCTTGGCTGACAAATGTGCCAGAGCTGCGGAGGGCCGTGAAATGCACTCCATACCAACTCTGAAGGATCACAAGAAATCCTCAAAAGGAGAAGCCGCTAACTCCGAGAGTGGCAAGAAGAAGAAGAAGACCAACGGCAAGAAGAAGCCGTCGACCGGTGCATCCAATGCTGCAGCTGCTGCAGCTCCGGGTGGCCGGGGGCAACGCCCCGAGAAGCGACCTCGACCGTCTTCTGAAGACGGTGGCAAACCCAAGGTGTGGTGTCCAATTCACAAAACGGACATCCACGGTTTGGAAGACTACCGGGAGGTCCAAAACCTTGCCGAGCGCTACAACAAGCGTCGGGAAGAAGCTCCTTTCCGACATAGGGAAGGAAAACAAAAAGTTGACGAAGCTCCGGTTGAAGAGGAGTTAGGTTTTCAGGATCCCAAAAAGGTCCTGAAGGTCGTCTACACCTCCGTCGACGACGATTCCGACGTCTCTGACAACGAGGGTTGGAAGACCATGAACACCATTTTTGGTGGATAATGGGACATCACCTCCCGCTGCGTCATCAAGACTATGCGTCGAGACATGGCTGCTGTAGCTCCTACAGCCAGGGCGAAGCCTCATCGGAAGTGGATGGACACAACCATCACTTTTGATGCTTCGGACTACCCTCGAAGCATGGTTGGAGCAGGTCAACTACCTTTGATGGTATCTCCTACCATCAATAACATCCAACTCCACCATGTCATGGTAGACGGGGGTTCGGGGCTCAACCTCATAAGCTTCGAAGCTTTTACCAAGCTTCAGCTTCGACCTTCGGATCTCCACCCCTCCCGACCTTTCTCCGGAGTAGGTCCGGGAGCCATTACCCCACTCGGAGCTATTACCCTCCCCATTACCTTCGGGACCCGGGAGAAGTATCGCACCGAGAAGTTGGTCTTTGACGTTGCTCAGATCAACTTACGCTTCAATGCCATCTTGGGTAGGCCTGCCTTGTACAAATTCATGGCAGCTGCTCATTATGGTTACCTGGTGTTAAAGATGCCAACACCAGTAGGCGTTCTCCGGATCCGCGGAGATCGTACCGTCGGAGTAACTGCTCTGGAAGAACTCCATGCGCTTACTACGGCGCAAGAGGAGGACTCCAGGCAGGAGCAAGCTCCAAAACCCCCGAGCATTCGTCAGCGAGGCTCGACTTTTGCACCTCGTGTGCAGCCAAGCGACGACACTGACATTCCTGTCAAAGTCGTCCAAATCGGTTCCGATGCCGCTCATACCACCCGTATATCGGGGGGATTGAATGACAAATAGGAACTCGCGCTCATCGCTTTCCTCCGGGCTAATGTCGACGTGTTTGCCTGGCAACCGTCACAAATGCCTGGGATCCCCAGGGAAGTGATTAAGCACAATCTGAAGATCTACCCCGACGCCCGGCCTGTGCATCAGAAGCCTTGGAAGCAATCCGTAGAGCGACAAAACTGCATTCGACAAGAAGTGAAGAAGTTGCTCGAAGCTCGATTCATCCGAGAAGTCTTCCATCCAAAATGGCTGGCAAACCCAGTCGTTATTCCCAAGGCCGGCGGGAAGCTTCGTATGTGTATCGACTACACAACACTAAATAAAGCATGTCCAAAAGATCCATTCCCACTACCTAGAATAGATCACATAGTGGATTCCACCTCCGGGTGTGAATTACTGTGTTTCCTAGACGCATATTCTGGGTATCATCAAATCAGCATGTCTAGGGAAGATGAAGAGCATACCTCTTTCATCACAGTAGATGGATTGTACTGTTATACAACCATGTCATTTGGTCTCAAGAATGCAGCTTCAATCTTTGTACGAGCTATGTACAAAACCTTTGAAGAACTCATTAGAGACATAGTAGAAGTGTACGTCAATGACATCGTGGTCAAGGTCAAGAACAAGGAGTCACTCCTTGACACCTTGCACACTGTCTTTGATATGCTGCGGGTCACCCGCACAAAGTTAAACCCAGACAAGTGTGTCTTCGGGGTTAGCTCCGGAAAACTTCTTGATTTCCTGGTAAGTCACCAGGGCATAGAAGCTAATCCGGCGAAGATCAAGGCCATTGAAGACATGCGGCCACCAGCCCGCATCAAAGATGTCCAAAAGCTAATTGGATGTCTAGCAGCCCTCAGCTGGTTCATTTCAAGACTGGCGGAACGGGCACTCCCCTTCTTCAAGTTATTGAGGAAGTTCGGACCATTCCAATGGTCTGAAGAAGCAGAAAAGGCATTCCAGGAGCTAAAACAGTTCCTCACCACCCTACCAATTCTAGTAGCTCTGAACCCTGGTGAGCCTTTGCTGCTTTACATTTCAGCCACTGACGAAGTCGTCAGTATGGTCCTGGTCGCGGAGAGACCAGAACTACCCCATACTCAGGAATCCAGACCCCTTCGGGAGGGTCCAAAGGATCCTGAAAGCGAGTCTGGGTCCCAGCTCCTAGACTTGAATCCACAAGAAGTCACTTGAGAAGACCCAGACCCCTCCGGGAGGGTCCAGGTCGCTTCTGAAGAAGCTCCGGGATCCTCCAGCCAGGACCCGGAGGTCCCCGAAGAAAATTTGGATCCCTCCGGGAGGATCCGGGTCAGTGAAGAGGAAGCTCCGGGCCCCTCGGGGAGGGTCCGGACCATTCAACGCCCAGTGTACTTCATCAGTGACGTACTACATGATGCCAAGACTCGATACCTAGAGGTGCATAAGCTGCTCTATGCAGTTCTTATTGCCTCCAGGAAGCTTCGCCATTACTTCCAAGCTCACAAAATCACAGTGGTGACCTCTTACCCACTTCGAGCAATCTTGCATAATCCCAACTCAACTGGGAATATTGCAAAGTGGGCAGCGGAATTAGCCGAATTCTATCTCAAATTCATTTCAAGGCAAGCAATCAAGAGTCAAGCATTGGCAGACTTCATGGCGGAATGGACTCCCTCTCCATCAAACCCTGGGGGCCCCAATGAGCAGAAGCCGAAACACAAAGCTCCGGTCTTCACCGAGCCTCACTGGACCCTCTACTTCGACGGCTCCATGCAAAAGCAGGGGGCCAGAGCAGGAATCCTTCTCCTCGCACCAACCGGAGAGAAGGTAAAATACATGGTACACCTTGACTTCAAGGCGACCAACAACATGGAGGAATATGAAGCACTCATTTACGGACTTAGGGTGGCACTGTCATACGGTGTCAAGCAACTGCTGGTCAAGGGAGATTCGCAACTCATCATTAAGCAAGTGAAGGGTGAATGCTCCTGCAACAATCTCCAGCTAGCTGCTTACCTCCTTGAAGTCCAGAGGCTTCAGAAGGACTTCGAAGTCCTAGATCTCCACCATGTTCAGCGTGTCCACAACGCTGAAGCCGACGAACTCTCGACGAAAGCGTCAACCGGAGCTCCGGCTCCTGACGGAACTTTTGTCCAGAGGTCGTCTGTCGACTGTTGGAGTCGGCAGATCCCCTAACACTATGAGAAGTGTTTGAAGGAGTTTGTGGTTCGGTCTGGGCGCGCGGAGATCTAAGAAAGTGAAATGCGATTTGGACACGAGTGACACGGTGGTTTACGTGGTTCGGGCCGCCTGAGCGTAATACCCTACTCCACGGGTGTGTGTTTGTTGTATTAACTTGTGAGCTTCCGAGTGTTCTCGCCTTCTTTTTCCGTGTATCGTCGGTTTGTCCTTTTATAGCACAAGGACAAACCGTTACAAGTCAGCCTGGCCCGACATGTGGCCCTGGCGGTTACTAGTATTGATACGCGAGATTAATTGTTGCTAATAACCCTGTAACGGCTCCGACAGTGCCGTTACAGGTGTTAAGGCTGTCCGATTAATTATCATTAATGTGGAATTAATGGTAATTAATCGGATCTTGAAGTCTGCGGCTGTCCTTTGGAGATCCGGAGCCGTTACAACGTCTCCCGGGGGCTTTAAGCATCTAGCTCTGTCGTGTGGACACGTGGCAGCTCCGGAGCTTGCTTGGGAGAAGCGGGAAGCTCCGGGGTGACCTGGCACGTGTCATGTCCGGAGCTTCTCTCGGTCGGGGGCTACCTCCGGAGGTGCCGTTTCAGTACTTGGCCCGGAGCTTCACCCTTGCGGGTAATAGCTCTGGGCTGACAGTACACGTGGCAACCTAGAGGTTAACCATGTTGGAGAAGCGGGTCCGGTCACGTCTGGCGAGTGGGCCCCCGAGGGTCTTCAATTTGAGTTGATGTCCTTCCCTTGAGATCTTTGTAACCTCAGGGGGTGTATGGTTTTTAGGGTACCGACAGTGGCCCCCTGGACCTACCTCCGGGGAAGACCAACGGGATGAAGTCGTTCCGCCGGAGGTGGGTCCATACTTGTGACTCTTGAACTGGGTCTTCAAGAGTCTTCGGAGGTGCCTTTGGCGGGGCTTTATGGTTGAGTCCCGACGCGTGGCGCACCTCAGGCGGCAGATAAGATCTTTGATGTGCGGATCTCTCGCAATTGAAGGTCGTCGGTTCCCGATACAAAAACCGTATCGGTTCCGCGCGCCTTGTCAGTCCGCCGCCTTTGGGTTTCCCGCCTCGTGATGACAACTGTTCGCCTGGGTAAGAGCCTCGACTTGATCGTCAGGGTGGTCCCGGGCCCTCTTGTCATCGGCTGGGTTGAATTCTTGAGTAGTATGCTCAACTCCCCTGCAGTTTCCATCCAAGCGTTGCGAGGGCTTACTTAAGAAGGAAAGCGCACCGTCGGGAGTTCTTTACGCTTTCCATCTGTTCTTGCGCTCAAACTCCCAACTCGTGCTTTGCTTCTCTTCTCTCGCCTAGCAGTGCTGCAATGGAGTTGGGTCTGCGTGAGAGTCGTTTGAAGACGGAGAGCGATCTGAAGAAGGTCCGAGCCCTCATGGGGTGGTCGTCGGACTTCTTCAACCGTTCAATCCGCACCGGAGGAGAGCTTCCCTTTAAAAAGGAGCGCTCCGGCGAAATGGTATACTTTTCATCGTATGCCATGGTGGGGCTGATCCCACCATTTTCTTCCTTCTTTTTGATGCTGCTGGACTTCTATGGTCTGCAGCTATACCACCTTGGCCCTCACTCCCTTCTCCTTGTATCCGTCTTTGTCCACTTCTGCGAGATGTGGGTGGGCATTCCTCCCTGCATCGAGCTCTTCCGTACTTTCTTCACCGTCCAAACCACCGGCCGAAGTGACGAGTACCTTGGCTTCTACTACTTTGTGAAGCGCAAGAAGTGCCCGTTCAAGTACCTCCGGTCGTTCCCTTCCGGGAAGTGGGATGACTGGAAGAAAGATTGGGTAGTTGTCCGGGTGGAGGAGCACGAGCGGTTGGAGCTGCCAGACGGTCTGCCCGGCATTGACACGTCGGTGTGGAGCGAAGTTCCGGTGCTGGCGGCAGCTTTCGACCCCGTCTTGTCTAGGATCCGCCAATGTGTAGAGGGAGGATTGACTCCCCAGGCGGTGTTCTGCAACTTCCTGTCCAACAGGTGGGCGCCGCTGAAGAGGAGGGAGAAGCTCGCCTGGGCCCTCAACAGCGTGATGGACGAAGACCGGGTCGAAACCGGGTTGAAGTCCAGCATGGTGGGGAAGTCCTTGGAGTTTCACCTCAAGAAATTCCAGCACGGCATCGATGTAGACGGAGCGTACTTGACTCCGCCACCGGCTTTCCTCCCCCTGAACGAGGAAGTTGAGTTCAGCAGGGTGCTCCGGCGGAAGATGCCCGCGCTTGACGACCTTGGCGTCGTCGAGAGAAGATCGACCGCCCCGTTGGCGATCCCTGGGTTGTCGGAAGGCGGCTCCGCCCCTGTCTCTCAGCCAAGAGCTGAGGTCACCGGCAAGGGCAAGGAGCTGGCGGAGGAGCCAGAGAGCCGGAAGAGGAAGTTGCGTCATGCTGACGGGAGGTCCGTCGGGCTTGCTACTTCCCCGCCAGTTCCCCGTCCTCAGGAAGGAGGGTCCTCCGCTGCTGTAGCGTCTGTCCCCGTGGTGGGGTCTTTTCGGAGCGCTACTGTTCCGGCGGTGGGATCCTCCCGGAGTACGGCTGTCCCCGTGATGGGTCCCTCCGGAGGTGCCAGCTCCGGACAGGCGACTCCGGTTCGAGAAACGGTGAGGGCCTCCAGGTCTAGGAGTTCCTCCCGGTCAAGGAGAGCTCCGACCCGGGAAACGCCCGCGGCTATGGAAAGTCCTGGGAGTCCTCCCGGAGCTCCTACGCCGACCGTGGCCAGCCCGGAACGTCCGGGAAAGAGGTTTCGCGCGAGCTGGTGCGTGAACCTCCCAAGGTAATTTTTCTTGTTTACCTCAATTAACTTTTAATTATAGCATCTGTTTGCTCAATTTCTTCATTCTTCATCTGCAGCGTTCCCAAGAAGGGGAGTGAAGCTCCGCCCTCAGCCACAGTGTCTGAGGCTGCGAGGGCTTCTGCTCTAGCCCCGGTGCCGCCCCAGGCGGAGGCTGCGACAGCTCCGGCGCCGGCTGTCGTGGTCATGGACCTCGACTCGTCTCCAGAAGTTCCCGTGGTAGCGCCGGACCACGGGATCGAAGATGCGCCAGCGGCACCCGCTCCGGAGGTTGAAACTCCGGGCCCTGGTGCTGCAGAAGTAGATGCTCCGGCTGTCGAGCCGGAGGAAGTAGCGGTCCCGGCTTCAGAGCCGGAAAATGCTGGAGCTTCGGCGGTCGAGCCGGAGGCAGCTGAAGCCCCGGCGTGCGAGCCGGAAGTTGAAGTGGTTCCGGCAATTGAGCCGGTTACTTCTGAAGCTCCGGTCGCAAGGCCGGTAGTTATTGGAGCGCCGGCTGCAGAGCCGGTGGTGGTGGAGGCGGGGGAGCTTGAGCTCCCCTCGGAAGAAGCGTCCCGGCCGGAGCCATTGGAGGCGACGACGTCGATGGTACCCGTGGCGGAGCCAGAGTGCCTGAACGAGGTCGCCGGCCCCCAGCCTGAGGGGGCGAATGAAGATTTGGTGGCGGGACCTTCTTCAGTGGCGACTGAGGCCATCCCGGAGGAGGGCCCTAGTGCCTTGGAAGCTCAGGGTTCCGCTCTCGCAGAGTGGGACCCAATTTTTGTAAATGAAGACCCGCTGGAACCAGCGGAGGAGACCCCAGAAGGTCCGGAGCCCATCTCGCTGTCGATGTCCATCGACAACGCTTGCTCCAGTCTGCGCCAAGTCCAACTAGCCTTCTTCCACGACAGCAAGGTTCTTGAAGAGGAGCGCCAAACCCTTAGGAGGTGGCGTAATAGACTCCAATTCGAAACCAAGCTGGCGCAGTCGAGGATCGCTGCGGACAAGGAATGGATCAAGCGGGAGAAGGTCCGCTTGGAGCTCTGGGGTGAGATGCTGGACGAGAGGGAGAGCATGACTCACAACCTCGACGCCAAATCCCGGGAGTACCACGACCAAGCTAAAGCTGCCAATGATGCGGCCAACGCCCGGTTCGATGAACTCGAAGCCATCAGTACCGCACTCATCAAGCGCCGAGAGGCGCTTGAGGGAAGGGAAAAGCGGCTCGAGGATGAGGAGCAAAAACTCCTGGAGCTACGGGATGACGTCTTGCGACGTGAAGAAGAGCTCGCCGAGAAGACAGCTCTGGCGGACAAGGGCCTCGAGGAGCGCGCTAAAAAATTGGAAGAGCGCTGCCTCGAGGAGGAGGAGAAGACCTGGGTGCGAGGGCAGGAGCTCTACGAGTATGAGTGTGCCCTCATCGCCCGGGAGAAGAAAATAGAGGCTAGGGAGAAAGACCTGGTCGACCGCCGGAACAAGATCCACCTCCGGGAGGAGGAGCTCGGAAGACTCGAAAAGCGGGTTGCTGCGAAGATTCAGCAAAACGCCAAAGAAGTTGAGCGCCTCTCCCGCGAGAACTCAGAACTGGCGGCGACCCGGAGGTCCCTGGAAGAAATGAAGGGCCTGAGGAAGACGGACTCCCTGCAAATTTGGGAGTTCCTGAGCAAGGCCGACGATGCGCTGGCGCCTATGGGTTTCAGCCCCGTGCTTCCGGATGATCCGGAGCCGGAGCCGGAACTTGCATTGCAGGCGTTGAGCGCTGCGGGTGGCAAGCTCTCCAAGGTGGGCGACGTCATCGCGGACCAGCTTGAGGTCGAGGGGCAATCCCTGGCTAGAAACGTCACAGAGTATGTATTGACGTGTTACACTAGCCGGAACCCTCGATTCTCTCTGGACCCGGTGCTTGAAGGTCCCGTCGAAGGAGAGGGCGAAGCTACCCGAAGCAGCGTGTCGGAGGTCGCCCGGAAGGTCGCCGAGTTCTTCCATAGGGTCTAGGACTATCTTTCTTAGCCTTTATTTGTATCTTCTCTTCTTCCTCAATTTTGTAATCCTTTGTCCCCAGATGTAATCTCTGGTCTTCAAATGAAATGAAATCCCCAATTTTTCGTGAATTTCATTTTTTGTCTTCAACATCTTTGTCTTCACTTGGCCCCCTGGTAGATGTGCACAATGTGATTGTGGACATGTACCAAAAGGTTGTTGAATTTTGTTGAAGACAAATTTGCTTCGAACTCGTGTAGTTTAGGCCCGAAGTCTTCGATAGTGAAGGTCCCTTGAAGTCGTCGGAGCTTAGAAGCTCCGGCATTGCCCATCGTCGGAGCTTAGTAGCTCCGGCAATAGCCTCTACCAACACGTTGAGTGTCGATAGTTAATACTTCAAGGTGTCGGAGCTTAGTAGCTCCGGCAATGACCCTTGCCACGCCTGGCTTGCTGGCAACAGGCTCTAGTGATAGAGTCTTCTCACCATCTTCAAGTTAACGCCGGTGGGAGTCGGAGCTTGGTTAACTCCGGTTTTTCTCCATCAATATTGAGTTTATTTTTCCTGCACACTTAAGCCAAGAAAAACAGTAAAATTCGTTCCTTATCTATAACTTCGTTGCGGTTTACGGTTCTCAAGAGAATTTCAAGTTGAACACGATTTTTAGTATGATTGGATGAATTGTCTTTTCTTTTAGATCTAATTGTCTATGGACCCACCTTACTTTGGCCTGCCGGGGTATAGGTAGAGTGGCGTACTTAGGGTGCTTGACCAGGCTAAGTCGATAGCGCACTCCGGCCCTAGAATGGCTTGGCGGCTTTCAGGCGAGTTGGCCACAAGACGATATTTAAATCTAAAAAATCTGACAATTCAACCCAAATCGTACATAAACCGGTTAAACTAGAACTTCTTAAGAATTGCGCATTTCTGTTATAGACAAGAAAGAGAAAAATAAAAATGTCGAGCCTTATGCAAAAATGAATGCACGTGGAGTCTATTTCACATGAAGATGTCTTTCATTATAGGTCCGGGGTACAAGGGAAACAAGTACACTCTTAGGGTACGGAACCAAGCTAAGTGTGTTTGGTTTCTCGTTTGACCCAGGGTAATTAGCTACACTTCTAGTCCGGAGACTGTATCAAGTGTTGCATGAGCTTTCCGAACCTTTCGGGAAAGGTCCGGCTGCTCTCCCGGAGGAACTACCCGACTTTGTACAATGACTCTATAACATACACTTCAAGTTACTTAAGACTCACCTCCGTGGAATTAAGTGTAGAACTTACGGAGGTGCTCGATGTTCCAAGGATTTGGGAGAGGTGTCCCATCCTCGGTAGCCAAGCGAACGCTTCCGGGACGGGATACTTTGATCACTCGGAAGGGTCCTTCCCAGCCGGGGGAGAGTTTGTTTTGCCCTTCTCTGGATAGTATTCTCCGTAGCACCAGATCGCCTTCCTCGAGCTGTCGGTTGTGTACATGCCGCTGATGATAGCGCCGTAGAGCTTGGCGGTATCGGGCATTCCGAACAGCTGCTTGGCACCTTCCCTCCTCGAGGAGGTCTAGGTCTTCACGCCGGAGCTGGTCCTGCGCGGCTTCGTCGAAGGTCCGGACTCGGAGGGAACCCAGGGTGATCTCCGGAGGAAGGATCGCTTCTGCTCCGTACACCAGGAAGAAGGGTGTTTCTCCGGTTGCCCGACTTGGAGAAGTCCTGTTAGCCCATAGAGTGGGCGGAAGCTCCTCGATCCAATTAGCTCCGTGCTTTTTCAAACGCTCATAAGTGCGCGTTTTGAGTCCTTTAAGGATCTCTGCATTTGCTCTCTCGGCTTGCCCATTGCTGGCAGGATGAGCTACGGAAGCGTAGCAAACTTGTATGCCGAGGTCTTCGCAATATCCTTGAAATGCGGAGCTTGTGAATTGAGTCCCATTATCAGTGATGATCTTGTTTGGGACTCCGAATCTGCTCACGATAGACTGTAGAAAATTGATTGCAGATTGTTTGTTGATCGTCACAACAGGAGTAGCTTCCGGCCACTTGGTGAACTTGTCTATGGCGACATACAGGAACTTGTAACCTCCGACGGCTCTTGGAAAGGGTCCCAAGATGTCCATCCCCCACACGGCGAAGGGCCACGTAGGAGGTATCATTTGTAAGGGCTGAGCAGGTGTATGAATTTGCTTTGCATGAAATTGGCATGCTTTGCATTTCTTCACTAGCTCAGTAGCATCCTGGAGCGCTGTTGGCCAGTAGAAGCCGTGCCGAAAGGCTTTTCCGACCAGCGTGCGGGAAGACGCGTGGTTCCCACACTCGCCTCCATGGATTTCTGCGAGGAGCTCGCAGCCTTCTTCCCTTGTGATGCACCGCATTAGGATGCCGTTGGCACCGCGCCGGTAGAGATCCCCTTCTACCAACGTGTATCTTTTAGCCAATCTGACTACCCGGTCAGCGGATACATCATCGTCAGGAAGGATGTTGTCTTTCAAGTAGTTCCGGATCTCCGAGATCCATGCATCGGAACTGACTTGAGCATTTGAGTCTTGCGTGCTGGGTTGCTCGGAGCTTCCGGCAGCACCTACGACCCTTGATGGCTGCCATGGTAACAGGGCCATCGGGACCGTCAGCTTCGGGATGCTGATCTCGCCCCCTTCGTTCAGCTCGGCAGGCTGAACTGTGGGTTTTGACAACCTCCGGACAAAGGTTCCGTCTGGAGCCGGAGCTCCGGTTGACGCCTTGGTCGAGAGTTCGTCAGCTTCAACGTTGTGAGCACGCTGAACATGGTGAAGGTCTAGGACTTCGAAGTCCTTCTGAAGCCTCTGGACTTCAAGGAGATAAGCAGCCAGCTGGAGATTATTGCAGGAGCATTCACCCTTCACTTGTTTGATAACAAGTTGTGAATCTCCTTTGACCAGCAACTGCTTGACACCAAAGGATAGTGCCACCTTTAATCCATATATGAGTGCTTCGTACTCCGCCATGTTGTTGGTTGCCTTGAAGTCAAGGTGCACCATGTATCTCACCTTCTCCCCGGTTGGTGCGAGGAGAAGGACTCCAGCTCCGGCTCCCTGCTTCTGCATGGAGCCGTCGAAGTAAAGGGTCCAGTGAGGCTTAGTGAAGGCCGGAACTTGTGGTTCCTTCTTCTGCTCGCTGGGGCCCCCAGAGTTTGATGGAGAGGGAGTCCATTCTGCCACGAAGTCTGCCAACGCTTGACTCTTGATTGCTTGTCTTGGAATGAATTCGAGGTCGAATTCAGCCAGTTCCGCTGCCCACTTCGCTATATTCCCAGTTGAATTGGGATTATGCAGAATCGCTCGAAGTGGATATGAGGTTACCACCGAGACTTTGTGAGCTTGGAAATAATGTCGAAGCTTCCTTGAGGCAATAAGAACTGCGTAGAGCATCTTATGTACCTCTAGGTATCGAGTCTTGGCATCATGTAACACTTCACTGATGAAGTATACTGGGCGTTGAACGGTCCGGATCCTCCCGGAGGGGTCCGGAGCTTCCTCTCCATTGATCCGGACCCTGTCAGAGGGGTCCAGACTATCTTCGTGGACCTCCGGGTTCTGGGTGGAGGAACCCGGAGCTTCTTCAGGAATGACCTGGATCCTATCGAAAGGATCCGGGTCCTCTGAAGTGACTTCTTGAGGATTCAAGTCTGGGAGCTGGGACCCAGACCTGCTTTCGGGAACCTCCGGATCCTCCCGAAGGGATCTGGATTCCTGAGTATTGGGTAGTTCCGGTCTCTCCGCAACCAGAACCATACTGACGACTTCGTCAGCTGCTGAAATATAAAGCAATAAAGGCTCACCAGGGTTCGGAGCTACCAAGACTGGTAGAGTGGTGAGGAACTGTTTCAGCTCCTGGAATGCCTTCTCTGCCTCTTCAGACCATTGGAATGGTCCGGACTTCCTCAGTAACTTGAAGAAGGGAAGTGCCCTTTCCGCCAGTCTTGAAATGAATCGACTGAGGGCTGCTAGACATCCAGTTAATTTTTGAACGTCTTTGATGCGGGTTGGTGGCCGCATGTCTTCGATGGCTTTTATCTTCGCCGGATTAGCCTCTATACCCCGGTGACTCACCAGGAAACCAAGAAGCTTTCCGGAACTAACCCCGAAGACGCACTTGTCTGGGTTTAGCTTCGTGCGGGTGGCCCGCAGCTTGTCGAAGACAGCCTGCAAGGTATCCAAGAGGGACTCCTTGTTTTTGACTTTGACCACAATGTCATCAACGTACACCTCCACTATGTCTCTGATGAGTTCTTCGAAAGTTTTGTACATTGCTCGTACAAAAGTTGAAGCTGCATTCTTGAGACCAAAAGGCATGGCTGTGTAACAATACAATCCATCCACTGTGATGAATGAAGTATGTTCTTCATCTTCCCTAGACATCCGGATTTGATGATATCCTGAATATGCGTCTAGAAAACACAGCAACTCACACCCAGAAGTGGAATCCACTATCTGGTCTATTCTAGGTAGTGGGAATGGATCTTTTGGACATGCCTTATTCAGTGTGGTGTAGTCGATGCACATCCGAAGTTTCCCGCCGGCCTTAGGCACAATGACTGGGTTTGCCAGCCATTTTGGATGGTAGACTTCTCGGATGAATCCGGCTTCGAGCAACTTCTTCACTTCTTGTCGGATGAAGTTCTGTCGCTCTACAGATTGCTTCCGAGGTTTCTGGTGTACAGGCCGAGCGTCGGGGTAAATCTTCAGATTGTGCTCAATCACTTCCCTGGGGATCCCAGGCATTTGTGACGGTTGCCACGCAAACACGTCAACATTAGCCCGGAGGAAAGTGATGAGCGCGAGTTCCTATTTGTCGTTCAAGCCACCCGATATGCGGGTAGTTTGAGTGACATCGGAACCAATTTGGACGACTTTGACGGGAATGTCGGTGTCGCCGCTTGGCTGCACACGGGGTGCAGAGGTCGAGCCTCGTTGACGAATGCTCGGAGGTTGTGGAGCTTGCTTCTGTCTGGAATCCTCCTCTTGCGCTGTGGTGAGTGCATGGAGTTCTTCCAGAGCAGTTACTCCGGCAGTGCGATCTCCACGGATCCGGAGAACGCCTACTGGTGTCGGCATCTTCAACACCAGGTATCCATAATGAGCAGCTGCCATGAATTTGTACAAGGCAGGTCTACCCAAAATGGCGTTGAATGGTAAGTTGATCTGAGCGACGTCGAAGACCAACTTTTCGGTGCGATACTTCTCCCGGGTCCCGAAGGTAACAGGGAGAGTGATAGCTCCGAGTGGGGTTATGGCCCCCGGACCTACTCCGGAGAAAGGTCGAGAGGGCTGGAGGTCTGAAGGTCGAAGCTGAAGCTTAGTGAAAGCTTCGAAGCTGATGAGATTAAGCCCCGAACCTCCATCTACCAGGACATGATGGAGCTGGATGTTGTTGATGGTGGGAGATACCATCAAGGGCAGCTGGCCAGCTCCGACCATGCTTTGAGGACAATCCGAAGCATCGAAAGTGATGGGTGTGTCCATCCACTTTCGATGTGGCTCCGGTCTAGCTGTAGGAGCTACAGCAGCCATATCCCGTCGCATGGTCTTAATGACGCGACGAGAGGTGATGTCCCATGATCCACCGAAGATGGTATTCATGGTTTTTCGACGTTCGTTGTCGGAGACGTCGGAATCATCGTCGACGGAGGTGTAGACGGCTTTCAAGACCTTTTTGGGGTCTTGAAACCCTAACTCCTCTTCAGCCGGAGCTTCATCGACCTTTTGTTTTCCCTCCCTCTGGCGGAAGGGAGACCCTTCCCGGCGCTTGTGGTAGCGCTCGGCAAGGTTTTGGACCTCCCGGCAATCCTCCAGCTTGTGGCTGCCCGTTTTGTGAATGGGGCACCACATCTTGGATTTGCCACCGTCTTCGGAAGACGGTCGAGGTCGCTTCTCGGGGCGTGGCCCCCGGCCACCAGGAGTTGCAGTGGCTGCAACGTTGGATGTGCCGGCCGACGGCTTCTTCTTGCCGTTGGTCTTCTTTTTCTTCTTGCCACTCCCGGAGGTAGTGGCTTCTTCTTTGGAGGATTTTTTATGATCCTCCAGGGCTGGTTTGGAGTGCATTTCACGGCCTTCCGCAGCTCTGGCACATTTGTCAGCCAGGCTGAAGAGCTCCGTGACACTGGTGATCTCTTTGATCGCCAGTTTCTCCAACATCTTCTTGTCTCGTACACCCTGTCTGAATGCTACAATGACAGAAGCGCTTGAGATAGAAGGGATTGTGTTACGTACCTGAGAGAATCTCTGGATGAATGACCGCAAAGATTCCCCTCCTTTTTGCACGACCGCAAAAAGGTCCAGTTCGGTGCCCGGACGGGTGTATGAACTCCCGAAATTGGCGGTGAACTGGCGGCATAGCTCCTCCCAACTGTCGATAGAGTTGGGCGGAAGGCTCATAAACCAGGACCTAGCAGTCCCGGTTAAGGCCACTGGAAAGTAATTGGCCATTACAGCCTCATTTCCTCCAGCTGCTAGGATCGCAGTGGAGTATATCTGTAGAAATTCTACGGGATTGACAGTCCCGTCGAATTTTTCCGGCAAGTGTGGCCGGAACTTCTGTGGCCATCTAACCATACGCAGATGCATGGCTAGGGCGGAACAGCCTCCTCCTACTCCTTCCAGAGTAGAAAGATCTTGAGCATCTCGTCTTTCTCGAGCTCGCTCGATGTGGACACGGCCATCCTGTTGGCGGTATCGGCGATCAAGCTCCGCTCGGAGGTCGTGTGTCGAAAGCCGAGATGCAGTATGGGCACGTCGTGCCCCAGAGGGCAACGACGTCACTTGCTGTGACGCAGCTCTTCTCCGGTTGTTGGAGACATGTGGACCAAGTCTTCCAGACAACGTTCGTCGTTGCGACGGGGCCCGCCCCGAAGGAGGTGGACCCTGATTGTTGAGACGTTCGGCCGCTGCTGCAACCAAATGCTCAATATCAGCTCTCCATTGCTCCATGGCACCTTGAGATGCATCCGGAGGTGGTGGTCGCTGAAGGAGAGCACGCGCTGCATGGAGCGCGTGTTCTGGGTTGTCACGACTTGCCGGCGCAGAATGTGACGCCGGTGCACCATCATGTCTTTCGGCATGTCTTGCCGGAGAAGATGGTGGTGGTGGGAGTGTGACTCCCGCTGGAACTGAGGCTCCTGCCGGTGGTTGCATGTTGGAGGGATTGCCTCCGACAGCCTGAGCAGCAGGTTGCCCGTTGGATGATCCAGCTGCAGAATTCACCATTCTTGAAGATCTCAGGCGCCCCTACCTGGCGCGCCAACTGTCGACTGTTGGAGTCGGCAGATCCCCTAACACTATGAGAAGTGTTTGAAGGAGTTTGTGGTTCGGTCTGGGCGCGCGGAGATCTAAGAAAGTGAAATGCGATTTGGACACGAGTGACACGGTGGTTTACGTGGTTCGGGCCGCCTGAGCGTAATACCCTACTCCACGGGTGTGTGTTTGTTGTATTAACTTGTGAGCTTCCGAGTGTTCTCGCCTTCTTTTTCCGTGTATCGTCGGTTTGTCCTTTTATAGCACAAGGACAAACCGTTACAAGTCAGCCTGGCCCGACATGTGGCCCTGGCGGTTACTAGTATTGATACGCGAGATTAATTGTTGCTAATAACCCTGTAACGGCTCCGACAGTGCCGTTACAGGTGTTAAGGCTGTCCGATTAATTATCATTAATGTGGAATTAATGGTAATTAATCGGATCTTGAAGTCTGCGGCTGTCCTTTGGAGATCCGGAGCCGTTACAACGTCTCCCGGGGGCTTTAAGCATCTAGCTCTGTCGTGTGGACACGTGGCAGCTCCGGAGCTTGCTTGGGAGAAGCGGGAAGCTCCGGGGTGACCTGGCACGTGTCATGTCCGGAGCTTCTCTCGGTCGGGGGCTACCTCCGGAGGTGCCGTTTCAGTACTTGGCCCGGAGCTTCACCCTTGCGGGTAATAGCTCTGGGTGACAGTACACGTGGCAACCTAGAGGTTAACCATGTTGGAGAAGCGGGTCCGGTCACGTCTGGCGAGTGGGCCCCCGAGGGTCTTCAATTTGAGTTGATGTCCTTCCCTTGAGATCTTTGTAACCTCAGGGGGTGTATGGTTTTTAGGGTACCGACATCGTCAAAACCCACAGCTCAGCCTGCCGAACTGAGCGAAGGGGGCGAGATCAGCATCCCGAAGCTGACGGTCCCGATGGCCTGTTACCATGGCAGCCATCAAGGGTCGTAGGTGCTGTCGGAAGCTCCGAGCAACCCAGCACGCAACACTCAAATGCTCAAGTTAGTTCCGATGCATGGATCTCGGAGATCCGGAACTACTTGAAAGAAAACATCCTTCCTGACGATGATGTATCCATTGACCGGGTAGTCAGATTGGCTAAAAGATACACATTGGTAGAAGGGGATCTCTACCGGCGCGATGCCAATGTCATCCTAATGCGGTGCATCACAAGGGAAGAAGTTTGCGAGCTCCTCGCAGAAATCCATGGAGGCGGTTGTGGGAACCACGCGTCTTCCCGCACGCTGGTTGGTAAAGGCTTTCGCCATGGCTTCTACTGGCCTACAGCACTTCAGGATTCAACTGAGCTGGTGAAGAAATGCGAAGCATGTCAATTTCATGCAAAGCAAATTCACACACCGGCTCAGCCCCTACAGATGATACCTCCTACATGGCCCTTCACTGTGTGGGGGATGGACATCTTGGGACCTTTCCCAAGAGCCGTTGGAGATTACAAGTTCCTGTACGTCGCCATTGACAAGTTGACCAAGTGGCCGGAAGCAACTCCAGTTGTGACAATCAACAAGCAATCTGCTATCAACTTTTTGCAGTCCATTGTATGCAGATTTGGAGTCCCAAACAAAATTATCACTGATAATGGGACCCAATTCGCAAGCTCTGCATTTCAAGGATATTGCGAAGACCTTGGCATTCAAGTTTGCTACGCCTCCGTAGCTCACCCAGCAAGCAATGGCCAAGCCGAGAGAGCAAATGCTGAAATCCTTAAAGGACTCAAAACGCGCACCTATGAGCGCTTGAAAAAACATGGAGCCAACTGGATTGAAGAGCTTCCGCCCACTTTATGGGCCAACAGGACAACTCCAAACCGGTCAACTGGAGAGACACCCTTCTTCCTGGTGTATGGAGCTGAAGCAATCTTTCCTCCGAAAATCACCTTGGGGTCACTCCGGGTCCGGACCTTCGACGAAGCCACGCAGGACCAGCTCCGGCGTGAAGACCTAGACCTCCTTGAGGAGGGAAGGTGCTAAGCAGCTGTTCGGAATGCCCGATACCGCCAAACCCTTCGGCGCTATCATCAGCAGCATGTACACAACCGACAGCTCGAGGAAGGCGATCTGGTGCTACGGAGAATACAATCCAGAGAAGGTTTAAACAACCTCTCCCCCAGCTGGGAGAGACCCTTCCGAGTGATTAAAGTATCCCGTCCCGGAAGCGTTCGCTTGGATACCGAGGATGGGACACCTCTCCCAAATCCTTGGAACATTGATCACCTCCGTAAGTTCTACACTTAATATCACGGAGGTGAGTCTGTAGTAACTTGAGGTGTATGTTATAGAGTCATTGTACAGAGTCGGGTAGTTCCTCCGGGAGAACAACCGGACCTTTCCCGGAAGGTCTGCAAAGTTCATGCAACACTTGTCACAGTCTCAGGACTAAAAGTGTGGCTAGCTACCCTGGGTTAAACGAGAAATGAAACACGCTTAGCCTGGTTTCGTACCCTAACAGTGTACTTGTTTCCCCTGTACCTCGGACCTATAATGAAAGACATCTTCATGTGAAACAGACTCCACATACATTTATTTTGTACAGGCTCAACATTTTTTGTTTTTCTCTTTCTTGTCTATAACAAAGACGTGCAATTCTTAAGAAATTTTAGTTCAACCGGTTCATATACGATTTGATTTGTATTGTCGATTCTTTTGGATTCAAATATTGTTCATGGCCAACTCGCCTGAATGCCGCCAAGCCAATCTAGGGCCGGAGTGTGCTATGGACTTAGCCTGGTCAAGCACCCTAAGTACGCCACTCTACCTACACCCCGGCAGGCCGAAGTAAGGCGGGTCCAAGTACAATTGGATCTAGAAGAAAAGACAACGCATTCGGTTGTATTTAGAATCGCGTTTGACCTAAAATTTTCTTGAAAATTGTAAGCCGCGATGAAGTTATAGGCAAGAAACGAATTTTACTATTTTTCTTGGCTTCAGTGTGCAGGAAAAAAAAATCTACGTTGATGGAGAAAAGCCGAAGCTAACAAAGCTCCGACTCCCCTAGGTGGCTTGTAATCGATGTTAAGCATTGAAAACGAGCATCAGCGGAGCTAGGGGGGCTAGCCGTCGACGCTAAATAAAAGATGGTGAGAAGACCCCACAAACGGAGTCTGCTGCCGACAAACTACGTGTTGGCAAAGGTCACTGCCGGAGCTACTAGCTCCGACACCTCGGAGGACTAATTATCGATGCTCTACGCGTTGATAGGGACTATTGCCGAAGCTACTAAGCTACGACGATAGACAATGCTGGAGCTTCTAAGCTCCGACAACCTCAGGGGGCCTTCACTATCAAAGACTTCGGACCTACACTCTACAAGTTCGAAGCAAATGAGTCTTCAACAAAACACAATATCCTCTTGGTACATGTTCACAATCAAATTGTGTACATCTACCAGGGGGCCAAGTGAAGACAAAAGTGTTGAAGACAAAAAGTGAAATTCACAAAAATTTGGGGATTTCATTCATCTGGAGACAAGGGATTACAAAATTGAGGAAGAAAAAGAGAGAATACAAGTGGGAGCTACTGAGATGGTCCTAGACCCTATGGAAGAACTGGGCGACCTTCTGGGCAACCTCCAACACGTTGGCTCGGGCAGCTTCACCTTCTCCTTCAACGGGACCTTCAAGCACCGGGTCCAGAGGGAATTGGGGATTCCGGCTGGTGTAGCACGTCAGCACATACTCTGCGATGTTCTTCGCCAGGGATTGCCCCTCAACCTTCAATTGGTCTGCGATGACGTCGCCCACCTTGGAGAGTTTGCTACCTGCCGAGCTCAACGCCTGTAATGCCAGGTCCGACTCTGGTTACGAATCATCCGGACGCACGGAACTGAAGCCCATCGGTGTCAGCACGTCGTTGGCCTTGCCCAGGAACTCCCAAATCTGTAGGGAGTCCGCAGTCCTCAAGCCCTTCAATGCTTCCAAGGATCTTCTGGCCGCCACCAGTTCAGAATTCTCGCGAGCGAGACGCTCAACTTCTTTGGCGTTTTGCTGAATCTTTTCAGCAACTCGCTTCTCGAGTTTTCCGAGCTCCTCCTCCTGGAGGTGGATCTTGTTCCGGCGGTCAACCAGGTCCTTCTCCCTGCCCCTCACTTTCTTCTCCCTGGCTGCGATGGCACACTCTTGCTCGTAGAGTTCCTGCCCCCGCATCCAGGCCTTCTCCTCCTCCTCAGTGCAGTGCTCTTCCAATTTCTTGGCGCGTTCCTCGAGACCCTTGTCAGCCAGAACCACCTTTTTGGTGAGCTCCTCCTCCCTCTTCAGGACGTCATCCCGTTGCTCAAGGAGTTTCTGCTCTTCATCTTCGAGCCTCTTCTCCCTCTCCTCAAGTGCCTCCCGGCGCTTGATGAGAGTAGTGTTAATGGCTTCCAGCCTTTCTTGGCCTTCATAAGCCGCACTATTAGCTGCTTTGGCCTGCTCATAAATGGCCCGGGATTGAGCGTCGAGGGCGTGAGTCATGCTCTCCCTGTCATCCAATAATTTGCCCCAGTATTCCAGGCAGACCTTCTCCCGCTTAATCCATTCTTTGTCATCTGCTAGCCTCGACTGCGCCAGCTTGGTCTCGAAGTAGAGCCGGTTACGCCACCTCCTAAGGGTTTGGCGCTCCTATTCAAGAGTCTTCCTGTCGTGGAATAATACCAGTTGAACTTGACGCAGACTGGAGCAGGCGTTGTCAATAGACAATGACAACGGGATAGGTTCCGGACCTGTTGGGGTCTCCTCCGCTGGTTCCAGCGGGTTTTCAGTTACAAAAATTGGGTCCCACTCCACAAGAGTGGTCCCCTGAGCCTCTATGGCACTAGGGCTGTCCTGCGGGATGGCCTCAGTCGCCATCGAGGAAGGTCTCGTTGATGAAGTTCCGACCTTCGTAAGTGGTCCCGAAGGACCCGCCGCCAGGTCTTCATTTGCCCCCTCAAGCAGGGGGCCAGCAACCTCTTCTGGGCACTCCGGCTTAGCCGCGGGAACCTCCGGCGTCGTCATTCCCGGAGCAGGGGTTGCTTCTGGCTCCGGCCTAGGCACCTCCTCTACTGGGGGCTCGAGCGCCGACGCCTCTGCAACAACTGGCTCGGGAGCCGGAAGGTCTTCAACATCAACCGGCCCTGCGGCCGGAGCTTCAACAACGACCGGCTCTGCGGCCGGTGCTTCAGAGAAAGCCGACCAAACCGCCGGGACTTCCTCAACATTCGGCGTGAACGCCGGGACTTCAATTACCTCCGGCTCAACCGCTGGAGCTTCGACAATTTTTGGCTCTGGGCCCGGAATTACTGCTTCCTCCGGCTCAACGGCCGGAGCTTCCATCATCTTTGCACCAGGACCCGGAGCTTCAACCTCCGGGGCAGGTGCCGCTGGCGCATCTTCTCTCCCGCGGTCCGGAGCTACCACGGGAGTCTCTGGGGATGATTCGAGGTCCATGACCACGACAGCTAGCGCCGGAGCTGTCGCATCTTCAGCCACCACTTGGGGCGGGACCGGGACAGGAGCAGAAGCTTCCGCCCTCACAGCTTCAGCTGCTGTGGCTGAGGGTGGAGCCTCACTCCTCTTCTCGGGAACGCTGCAGATGATGGATGAAGAAACTTAAAAAACAGTTACTACAACAAAACAATTGTCTAAGGTAAAGACTAAAAATTACCTTGGGAGGCTTCCGCACCAGCTTGCGCGGAACCTCTTTCCCGGGCGTTCTGGGCTGACCCTAGTCGCCGCCGGCGTGGAAGCTCCGGAAGGCCCCCCAGAACTCGTTGCAGCCACGGGCATTTCCCTAGTCGAGGCCCCCCTCGATCGGGAAGAACCTCCGGACCTAGAGGCCTCAACCGGCCCTGGTGCTGGAGTCGCATGCCCGGAGCTAGCACCCCGGGAGGACGCCGCTGCGAGTACAGTCACCGCGGTTGTAGAAGACCTCCCCCTCCGGGGAGAAGGAGCTGATGCAGAGGTGGCAGGCCTGACGGACCTTCCGTCAGCATGCTGCAGCTTCCTCTTCCGGCTCAAGGGTTCGTCCCCCGGCTCCTTGCCCTTGCTGACGACCTCGACCCTTGGCTTCGGGGCAGGGTCGTAGCCACCTTCGGAAGCTCCAGGGATCACCACCCTGAAGGTCGATCTTCTCTCGATGACACCAAGGTCGTCAAGCACGGGCCTCTTCCGCCGGAGCTCCCTGCTGAACTCTACTTCCATGTTCAGAGGGAGAAAAGCTGATGGCGGGGTCAAGTCGTCACCCGCGACGTTGATGTTGTGCTAGAACTTCTTGAGATGAAACTCCAAGGTTGTCCCCGCCATGTTGGACTTCAGCCCGGTCTCGACCCGGTCGTCGTCCATCACACTGTTGAGGGCTCAAGCGAGTTTTTCTCTCCTCTTCAGCGGTGCCCGCCCGTTGACCAGGAAGTTGCAAAACACCGCCTGAGGAGTTAATCCTTCCTTCACGCACTGGCGGATCCTGGTCGGAGCAGGGTTGAAGGCGTCCGCCAGCACCAGAGCTTCACTCCATACTGTAGTCTCAGTGTTTGGGAGGCCATCGGGCAGCTCCAGCTTCTCGTGCTCCTCCACCCGGATGACTATCCAGTCCTTCTTCCAATCATCCCACTTCCCAGAGGGAAACGACCGGAGGTACTTGAATAGGCACTTCTTGCGCTTCACGAAGTAGTAGAAGCCAAGGTACTCATTGCTCCTACTGATGGTATGGACAGTGAAGAAGGTCCGGAAGAGTTCAATGCAGGGGGGATGCCCACCCACATCTCACATAAGTGGACGAAGATAGACACAAGAAGAATGGAGTGGGGGCCAAGGTGGTATAGCTGCAGACCATAAAAGTCTATCAGCATCAAGAAAAAAGAGGAAAAAGGTGGGATCAACCCCACCATGGTGTACGAAGAGAAGTACACCATTTCGCCAGCGTGCTCCTTCTCAAACAGGAGCTCTCCCCCGGCGCGGACCAGACGGTTGAAGAAGTCCGGGGACCATCCCATGAGGGCCCGGACCTTCTTTAGGTCACCGTCGGTCTTCGAACGGCTCTCGCGGAGACCCAACTCCATCGCAGCACAACAAGGCAAGAGAGGAAAGGTGAGCACAAGTTGGGAGTTTGAGCGCAAGATCAGATGAGAGGCGTAAAGAACTCCAGACGGTGCGCGCATTCCTTCTTAAGTAAGCCCTCGCAACGCTTGGATGGAAACCGGAAGGAAGTCGAAGATACTACTCAAAAATCCTACCCTGCCGATGACAAGAGGGCCCGGGACCACTCCGACGATCAAGTCGAGGTTCTTACCCAGGCAAACGGTTGTCATCATGAGGCGAGAAGCCCGAAGGCGGCGGCCTGACAAGGCGCGCGGAACCGATACGATTTTCGTATCGGGAACCGGCGACCTTCAATTGCGTGAGATCTGCACGCCAAAGATCTCATCTGCCGCACACGGGATATGTCACGTGGCGAAGATTTAACTCCAAACTATCGCCAACGGCACATCCGAAGACCTTTGAAGACTCAGTTCAAAAGTCGAAGGATGGACCCACCTCCGGCGGAATGACTTCACCCAAGGGGTCTTCCCCAGAGGTGGGCCCAAGGGGCCACTGTCGGTACCCTGGGTACCATATACTCCTTGGGATTGCAAAGATCTCAAGGAAAGTCATCTACTTGATTTGAAGACCTTCGGAGGCCCACATGTCAGACATAACCGGACCCGCTTCTCCAACATGGTTAGTCCCATGATCGCCACGTGTACTATCAAACCGGAGCTACTGCCCACAAAGGGGAAGCTCCGGGCTATGTACCGAAATGGCACCCCCGGACCTAACCCCAGACCGAGGGAAGCTTCGGAACTGACACGTGTCGGGTAACGCCGGACCTATCTGTTCCCCACAGTGTGCTCTGGCTCTGCCACGTGTCCAACCGTCGGACCTTCAGCCTCTGACCTCCGGAAGACTCCATAACGGCTCCGGATCTTCAAAGGGGAATCAAGGACTTCAAGACCCGATTAAGTATCATTAATACCATATTAATGGCATAGGATCGTACGGCCTTAATTACCAGTAACGGTGCTGCCAAAGCCCATAACTCGGTCATTAAGGGCAATTAAACGTGTTGAATGTGTATCAATATCAGTAACCGTCGGGGCCACATGTCGGGTCAGGCTAACTTGTAACGGTCTGCTCTTGTACTATAAAAGGACATGCCGACGATACATAGTAGACACTGAGAACACATAGACGCGACGCGCTCACTCTACACCCTGAACTCATTTTGAGCTCATACAACTAATACAACAACAACACATCCCGTGGAGTAGGGTATTACGCTCAGGCGGCCCGAACCACGTAAATCTTCGTGTCTACTGTGTCATTTACACTTCATCTTCTTGAGTCTCCGCGCGCCCACACCGAACATCAAACTCCTCTAATACTTTAGTAGTGTCGGGAGATCTGCCGGATCAAAACCACCGACAGTCAAAATCTAATTCCACGTTTCATTTTATTTGATGCTAGTTACTTCAAAAATAAAACGGGGGAGTAATTATTTAAGCCACCGTTTGTACTAAATGATCGAGTTCGCTACTTTTCTGGTGGCGATAATGATATGATAGTCATCCTTCCATACATATTGGTGCATCATTAGAACGGCTCCCAAAAATTATAATACATCCAAATCCTCTTAGATTGCTTGTTGTTGACTAGAGCGCATCTCGACGGGAATTTATGTGTAATTTTTAATAGTGGGTATGTATGATTACAAATAAAGTTATGATCTGACAAATGCCAATAAGCTCGACCATCTAAGTCAATGCCAGTATTTGTGTGATGTGAATCATTGCCACGGTTAGCATGATAGAATACTATACTTCTTGTACGTTAGTTGTTACATGTTGTACTTTTAAAACATCACTACAAGCGACTTCTCACCCACTGATGTTTCTCTCTATATTTTCATAATACTATTTTTCAGTCATCTAAGGCTGTCTCCAACAGACATCCTATCAGGGAGCTCAAACCTTTTTTAAGTGTTAAAACATCCTCCAACAGTAAGCCTATCCATCAAGCCCATTTAGGGCTCCCTCCCCTCCAAAGCCCAAACATAGGCGCTGGCTTCAGGACTCCGATATTAACTGCCACGGGCGGAGGAAAAAAAACTTCGAACAAGCTTCGGTTCGTCTTCCTCCGGCACCCTAGACCCCTTCGCTGCCATCGCCTTTGCTTTTCCACGTTCGCCGGCGTCCTCCCTTTATCCCTGCATCCCATCTCCAACGTGGCCTCCGCGCTCCTCCCCTTCCCGCCGCGTGCTCTGCTCCTTCCAGGATTGGTGGCCGTGCGCGCGCTGCCAGCGCCGGGTGGTGGCTCGCGCGAGTCTAATCCCACCGATCAGCGGTGCTCCCAGACGCGCCGGCGACAACACAGGACGACGGTCCGCTGGGGTTCGAGACCGACCCGCCGACGCTGCCCCTGCCCGGGAGCCCTGCTGAAAACGAATAGTTCATGTTGTAGAGGCGGGAGCCGCCGGTCGATCTTCCTCCTGCCGTCCAGTCACGGAATGCCACCAAGGCCAAGAAAGCACACAAGCGTGAGCAGGAACAAGCTGCTGCGGGCCGATGGAGAAGAAAAAGAAGCTTCTTTCCAACATCGACGTACTGTACTGTAAGAGATCCCAACATCAGTAATGCATCCTGTCGTGCTCCCAAGACAGCGCGGCCCTCAAAGCTTCCTCCCTTGCAAAACTGCTGAGATCTCAAAGGCCAAACCCTGAAGGAGAAGAATCCGGCCGTGAGGCCGCGGCTACAATGTGAAAGGCGACGTTGGGCTGCCAGTAACTCTGTTGGAGTAACTCTGCGAAAAGATTTCCCGGTAAAAACTGTTGAAGGACTCCTATTTTATTTCTACTGTTGGAGATATTTTCGGATGGGCTATACAAATATGCTTTCAGATAGCCCAAACAGCTCCTTTATTTAGGCTTCATTGTTGGAGATAGTCTAACATTAACATCGCCTGAGATGTCAGAAATATTTTAATATGTGTGTATTTGTTGTCGGTTGTTTTCTATTTTGTAGGACTTGTATTGACTATGAAAATTATTAAGATATTGACTATAGGAAAAAATCATAAGTTTCAGGCCTTCAATCTAAATCCATCAACTGTGGGCGCGGGCTAAAAGAAGGTGTTAATTTCATACGACTGAAAACTAACAAATCCCATATATTTTGTATTATGTTGCGTCTGCAATCATATGCACATTGAGCTATCTGCTCAGTAAAGCATCATGAGCAAAAGAGATTGTATCCAATCCAACGTCTCAAGTTTGGAACACCAATAATTTGTCTTATTCAGAAAGAGGGAGAGAGAGATCACAGACAGTGGGAATAGAAACCTGCTGCGCCTTTATGCTCCAGCAAATCAAATTTAATTTGTTTAGGCTTCGGATTTCAGCGTAACTGTCCCATGACAGTAGAATGAACCTATGCCACTCCCGCATTAGATACCCTGATATAGTACGGGCACAGTAGCGACAGGAGAAACAGTTGTAGTGTCATCACTTATTCCGGACCGATACGTGTAACACGTGCCTTCGGGTCCCTCTGCTCGCCCATAAACGACCACGCACCCTTTTTATGTTGGTATGGGGTACCGGCATCATCAATTGTCAGATGTCCTCATTCCTCAAAATGCCGAGCCGCCAAGCATGCAGATTTTGGTAATGCTCTTTCATTCTCTCCCCCATTTGAAGGTTGTAACTACAACATACAAGTAATGGGACCCATGAGCATCACCATGTCCAGGTTCCAAACGTACAACTTCAAAGCGCGTATCAGGGTGAAAGATGCCGCAACAAGGTTACCAAGGAGGGAAAAATGAAAGGTGTGTGCAACTACATAACAGAAAAAAACGGTAAAACTCTTGAAATCTTTGGTATTTATTGACCAACAAATAGCAAGGCACTCATCTGACCAGATATACACATGGACGGAATACGCATAAACTCAGGGATGGCGCAACTCTAGGCACAAAATAGGTGACGCAGCCAGCCACGCAAAGAAACAGTGATCCGGCCAACAGCCATTTGCCCAATTACGGCAAGATGCCAAGATGCAGTGAACTAGCCATCTAGCTCTGCAGCCTGTGGGTTCGTAAGTGCAGCAGCACCGCATCGGTCAGAATCTGCCAATGCCTCAGCTTTCTCTTCACCCCCAGAGTAGGGGCTGACCGAAGCATGATCAAGTTCTAAGCATATAGCAGCACGTTGTTCTCATTTAAACGCCTCTGGAACTGCTCCAGCCGAGCTTTTAAGTCCACAATACCAGCAGCCTTCTGTGACAGTATACTGCTTAGTCTGGCGATGTAGTCATCAAGCTGGTTACCAGGCTGATCTGTTTCGCCTAATAAGTTCATTTCCTGATAAAGGCAAGACATTCACAGGTTATCAGAATTATTCAGCAGCCCATGAGTCAATATTATCTTAGGTTACTTACCTCTGTGAGGATGTCCAGAGTCTCTTCCACCTGCTTTCGGTGAGCACTCACCAAATCTTCCTCTTCCTGCAGCAACTGTCCAAAGTCAGTTTTACTCAGTCATCTCGTAACATGAAAATCTTGCAGAAGCGGTAGTACCACCTGAAGGAGATCATTTAAAGGTTCATCCTCTTCTTCTGGCTCAGCCGATCTAATTGGGTATGCCATGGAATTCCTCGTATTATGCTCCCAAGCAGGATCTTTAGCCTTCCTCAGTTGTTGCCTTCCATCAGGATACATTATTGTATCTGGTACTTCAGCTATGTTTGCTTCCATGCTACCCTTGCTTCTTTGTTCCTTGAAATAGATGCCATTTGATGAGCTGAACTCTGCCGATTCCTTCACTTTGGGAAATCGATCCACAAATGTTGGCGCTGACTGTTCTTTGACATATTGCTGCTTGGGCCAACCAAAATTACTTCTCTCAGTGATATCATTCATCACATCAGATGCAGGGAAGGAGGGCACAACTGAAGACAGTGGAGAAGGACTCGACTCTCTTAAAGATGCTGCCAAAGGCATATCTTTCTTGGAATTGCCGCCTTTCGACAAACTCTTCACCCTGACAAATGGTAATTGTCTTGCTTATAATACAAGGACAAAAACAGATAGAGAAATAGAAAAAAATGGAGCTGGATAATCACCTATCAGCATATCTCAATGTGTTCAATGTATGCTCACAAGATCCAGAACCAGGGGAAATGCATGATATCATGACAGTACGCGAATCTCCAATGAACGAGTCACGCAAAACTTCAGTTAATTTGCTGCCTCGGAAAGGAATGTGAGTCTGATCATTATCAAGTGCTCTAATGCATTCCTTCAAGGCAAGCAAACTTTTATTGATCTCAGCACCCTCGATTCTGCAATGTATTCACGACGGTTTAGTACACAAAATGTTGACTTATCACGAGGTATTATGACCTAGAAGAAAAGGGGGATGAAATTTGTTAGAGGTTACCTTGTTTGTTTATCATTGTCAGTTGTATCAGCACCACGCTCGCTGCCAGCAAGATCAATAAATGACAGTTTGCCGACTGGTCTGGGTGGTTTGGACTCGTTGCCATCAACTCTTCTTTTAATAGCAAGCTGAAGAATGGCATGAGACCTTGAGGATTCTTCATTTGCACCGGTCGTACCGGTACTTCTGGTGGCGCTACCTTTTTCAATGAGCTCCTTGATAGTTTCAACATCAGACACCTTATACTCTTGTAATCCAACAATGCAAACCTTTTGTTTCCCATCCTCTCTCATGCAAAGTTTACTACATCAAGCAATACATATTCCGAATATTAGAATTAGAACTGCTTGCTGATTTACATTATCCCTTAAAAAGTTACAGATTTTGGTGTGGCTTACCTCCTATCATTGAGAAGGTCGAATAATTTACCACCATATATTTCAAAGAAGCTGACAAATAACTGAAATCCTTGGTTGCGGTACGTATGGTGCATTAATCTGAGTATATCTTGGGAGGCCTTGAGAGGAAGAGGTCGCATGGTGTATGTCTTTCCACTACCTGAGTAGAGAATATTAGTTGACATGAAATCAAATGTGCTGCAGACATATGATGTACTTAGAGAGGCTCTGAGTGTATACCAGTTTGTCCATAAGCAAAACATGTCGCCTTTGTTCGATTAAAAATGGCAGGAACCACAGGTTCCACGGTTTCCCGATAAACCTGGATAAAGACAGGCGAGGGGTTGAATACAATCCTAAAACTCTATTAAAAAGGGGTACTTATTTCGCACCTACCTCATCATTTGAAACATCTTCATCTAAAACAGCATCAAATACAAACTCGTGCCTCTCAACGTATTTGGTAAGGTCAACCTGTGGAGTTATGTGGCAGAAATTAACCATAGAGAGAAATATGCAAGAAGGAAATTCATATTTTCAGGCACATTGACCATTAATACTGAAGATAGAAGCAGACCTTAAGTTTCGTCTCATGCACAGTCAGAGAGTTTGATCTTTGTTCGATGTCTATGATATCTTCTTCTTCCTTTGATATTTCTCTTTTATTAAGTGGCCGTTTGCGCACCTACGCATGACATGACCAATGGGAGCCATTAGAATGGATAGGTTATAATGATTTCCACGAAAATGGAAAAGAACATATATCACTAATTGTAGAGCAAAACAAAATAAACATACCACCACTTTGATTTTCGCAACAGGCGCCGCCTTCTCTTTCTCGGGGAAGGCCTTCAGGTAGTTACTTTCAGCAAAAGCGGTGGACTTACTCATCTGCTTGTTTGCTGCAAAGCTCATATCTGGATCATCAAAACCTCCTCCATGGGCATAGTCAAACTTTCTAGCCCCATCATACATTGCTGGTACTTGAAACTGTCAAGATAAAATATGAACTTAAGCTCAACTTATTATTACTATAAGACTTTAGGTTTGTCAAAATGATTGTGCAATACCACACTGCCAGCACAAAGATCAGGATTAAAAAATGTTATAGAATTAAATAGATAGCATTATCTGAATAAAGAACCAATTTAACAATTCAACAACTTGGACCAACACAATCAATGTACTGATGTGGTGCCCCATCTCGACAACAAACTGTGATTCTACCAAAACATATTTGTTTGACAAGCCAGCATCAGCGCACTAAAAAGACCAGGACAGCACGTTACTTTCCATGTCGCTGATCAATTCAAAAACTAAATAGAAGCAATCAGGTTGATCTTGGTAGGAGTTGCTGCCACGACAACCCATTTTCATTCAACACGTGAGATCCACTGCGTCGACAACATTCTCGAGGCGTATGAAGTAGCCCAACCACGCGAAATCACACGGAAATGAACTAGCAGCTGGTGTTTAAAAAGAAAAAAACAAAGTCGATGATTGTTCTCACGTCGGGGATTAGCTCGGTGTCGAAGGCGTGGAGATCGAGAAGGCCGGGGCTAAGCTGCTGCCTCTGCGCCGGCGAGTCGCCCGCCGCGCCGTCCCCTCCACGCAGCCGCGAGGGCGTAGCCGGATCCACCGACACGAAGATTTCCCCGTCCTCGCGCCGTACGCCGCCGCGCTGTCACGCAAAGAAACATTCCCCCCGATGAGCCTATCCCCCATACAAACGGAAAACACGCACCCCACGCAGATCTCGATGAGCCGGCGGCCGTACCTGCGGCGCCCACCGGCCGGCGCCGGCATTGGCGGGGACGTCGAATAGGAGCTGCTCCGAGGAGTACCGGCGCCGCCCGCCTCCGTTCATCGTCGCCGCTGGCGAGGTGGGGGGCGGCGGGCCGTGTGGAGCGGGAAGCAAGGGAGCTGGGGGAGGGCACTGGACGCCAAGGGACAACGGAACGCGGACGGAGCCGGCTCGGGTCGTGTGGTGGACTATAGAGTACTTGACCAGAGCGAGGTGGCTCTGTTGCAGATTGCACCCCACGTTTTTCGGATCCGTTGCGAGGTGACCCTCCATTTTGAATTCGGAGCGGAGGTACACGAAAAAACGGACCGCGCCTTGAGCGGGGCACGTTACTTTTCTTCGGCTCCTTTTCGTTTTTCTTTTTCTTTTTTTGTTGAGCAGCGGCTGTCTTCGACGATTTCGGTTGGTGAGGTGGGTGTTTCTTGCTCCCGCTTTTTCTCAACTTGTGACCAGTTTTTCGCTGATTTTTTGGAGGGTCATCAACATCACAACAACTTTAATCATGCTTTTAGGAGTCTTCTAAAAACGTTTTTCCTTCCCCTAGTCTTAATTACATTCTTCCGTAGAGCATAATTGCACGGAATATTTTATTGACATTTTTAATGATTTTGTGAGGAAGAAACATGAATAATTATTATACTAATACGCGATGCTTTGATAAGAAGCAATCAAACCTGATATCCCCATTCATTCTACCTAACTTAGGTTGCAACAGTTTTATTACCAACAATAGAATGAATGGTAGAGATAAACCTTGGTGGTTACTCCTACCATTCCAAAATACTTAGTCACTCTCTAATTTATTTTTGAACTAGAGAGTGACAAGTATTTTAAGATGGAGGTATTTCAGAACGGATATTGGATTAAATAATCCATGTGGCGCGTTTTATGAGGTGGTGTTTAATTTGGCATGGTCTTTTAAATTGTACTTTGGTCACAATTTTCTCTTCTTAGTACGTTGTTTCCAGATGCAAAAAGAATATTTTCACTGAAACTCATAAATTGTAAACTAATGATTGTTAGTTAAATATAATTTTAATTTTTGAACTACGGGGCTGTTTGGATTGTATACTAAGTTTGTCACATAATCTTGTCTAAGGTGACTAAGAGTAGTCTTGTCACACTTTTGTGGCAATAAAATTGGTTAACTAAGCTTAGGCAAAGTGTGGCAAAAAAATTGTGTCTATGACATGTGGGGTAAAGTGTGGCAAAGTTAATCAGCCTTAGTTGTGGCTAGAACCAAACACTGACTAAGAAAATTGTGGCTGACTAAGTTTAGACGTGGCAAATTGTAGCCTCAATCCAAACAGGCACTACATGTCTGCCTTATAAAATGTGGGAAAGCAGCATCAAACAGAGAGATTTCACTTCAAATACCTCTGACGAAGTGTCCAAGCGCGTTGCAGTAGTAAACTTCCAGTAGTACAAGGACACGAGTGCTAAATAGACCAGAGAAAAGAAACGAGGGGTTCACACGAAACGAAACCATTTGAACAGCGCCCCCCTGACCGCAGACGGGCACGTGGCGGTGCCTCGGCGCGTCGTCGGCAGGTGGCACGTCGCCGGCTGGGGCGACCGTGACCCGGCCGCGTACGGAGGCGGCCCCTCCGCAGGTCCCCGCGCCAGGCAGTTTGCCCGGCGCTGCCCGGCGCTGGACGTGGGCCGATACTGTACGATTACTTCTTCTCTCTCTTTTGTTTAGCGGAGCGGAGGAGCCCATCACAGCCCACACGTAGATTAGAAGACGGTAATCACAGCATTACTTCCCTTTTTGTTAGTGCGCCCCTTTAAATATTATTATTACCACTATATTACTTAATGATGATACGGCTGCTGTTGCGGCCAATGTTTTTGGCGCTTTGTCCCGGAAAAGGTCCAGGCGTTTGAGTCATAGGCAGCTCCGTGCAGAGATGCTGGCCTGCAACTGGCATTTTGCTGCCGAGTGTGGAGGCTGCGCTTCAGCATGGACGCATGGAGCTCCACACGTCTGCGCTGAAAGGGACAGATTCTACAGCCCATACAGCTGCTGGACCCCTTTTACTTTACAAAAATCAGGGCCGATCGGCTGGACCACACGTACAGCTGGGCCCAGTAGAGCGAACCCCACCTAGACCAGTAGCCCTTCTTACCATTGTGCGATGCGTCAGCGGCATCGGTTCGTGGATTGCAGCATAAGACTATCCACACTCGTTACTTTACACACTATTCTATACATTATTCTCCTTCTATTTTTACAATATTTACTATAAATTTACACTATCCAATAATATATACAGCATAACCGGTGTAGACGGTCAAATCCACGTTCAGTTTACTAACGTAAGCTCTCAACTGATGAAGAAAGACGACCTAAGCACTACCGTTGCCATCGTCTCACACCGGGCTACACTTATTCCTCCAACAAAGTGATGTGTTATTATCTTCGTACGTACTACTCTATCTGTTTTTAAAATATCGTCATTTTGTAGTCCAAAAATAAATCACGAAGCAACACGTTTTTACTGACAGAGGGAGTAGTTAGAAAAGGAGTGTCACCACACGATAGTGTGTTAATTTGCTGACAGATGAAATTTAAGGTCCTTTCACTCGGCGCGTGAAGATTCAATTTATTTTAAGATTGTGCGATTGTTGTTAGTCATATTTACTGTTTTGTAGGATTAAGTATTGACTATAGGATAAAATTACAGTTGTTGGATTTAGATATAAAAGCTGTGAACATTATGTGAAAGGTTTCTGTGCCTTTCAGCTTATTGAAAATTGTACTCTCAAATTTATACCCTTTTCAGTTACCTTATCACCTTTTTGTTACTTCTATAATTAAAATTAGTTGATGGTGACGCGCCGATTCCCTGAGATGACGGTAGCACGCATATAGAAGCAGCAGCAAGCATCAGGTTCTGGCACTGCCCCTGCGCATCTCGCGCGCGCATGCAACTGATGGACGACGTAACGTAACCTAAAGCGACCCAACCTCGCCGCCGCGGGCAATGCCATGCAATGCAAGCGAAGCGGAAGCGGCCCCTTGGCGACCGCGATCGGGCGCTGCCGCCCCAACTCCCTTCTCCGGTATCTCTGCGCCAGAACAGAGGTCCCCAGCAGCGGCGAGCGAGCGAGCGAGCCTCGTCCGGTCGTGCAACGGCCGCCCCGCCCCGCATCCCGGCAAGTTGCTTTGTGGTGGGCGTGTGCCTTTCTTTACCATCCCGCTCCGATCCCCTCGTGTCGTTTTCGAGGCCAAAAAGCGCCGCACTCGCGACTCACCCGTCCGTCGCTTTGCCACTTACCACGGCGCAGATTGGTCCAGCCCCGTCGCCGCCGCTCGGCTTGGTCCCACGCGATAAACTCCGAGATCTCCGATGCGGTACTACTACACTGCTATTCCCGATCCCTCTGTCTCTGCCCTTTGACATTGGTGCAGAGTCAGATCGAACCAAGAACAACCGACGCTTTCAGACTTGTTCTACTTTTCTGGCCCCCGCAAGGAATTGTACTATTGTTTATGACGCGAGAGGGTTCGAAGATTCGGCCTCCTCCTCCTCCATGGCCCCTTCCCTTTTGACAGTTGGAGCAAAGTCAAAGGGGACAGCACGAATGCTACCGACTAGTACGTGTGTCCTCCACGTGGGCCCCGTCATCTTTTGACAGGTGTACAACACAGTTTAAGATGAGCTTGATGCCATTCTAAAGACCGGTACCGATAAGCTGGCTGTGCTACTTCTACTACTCGAGTACATATATTAGACCATCCGCAGTGGCATACTGTAAACCATACTGGATACACTGTTTCACAGTGTAATTTAGAGTACGCACTGTAAAAGCTGAAGGAGAATAGTATATAGAGTATGCTTTAGAGTACGCTGGTGCGGATGGTCTTAATGCGCACGCCGAGACGCGTGTGTGTGTCAGCTGCTCGTCAGTGCAAATCCGGACGCAATCTTTTTATCCCTCTCCCCCCTGCCGTGCCCGCCACTTGAGGTTGACTTTCCTTCGCATGCCATCGCCCCCCCGGCCGGCAAGCGAGCGAGCGCGCGTGTACATGTACTCGCCCGGCCGGCGCGTACGTCCAAATACATAAGGACGCGTATATATGCTGGCTTGCACGCGTGCTGCGACCGCTACCAGTGCCAAAAGTCAACCCCCCCCCCCCCCTTTCCTCCTCCGTCGCGGACGAGACGAGCACGCGTGCTCGAGTCAAGGGCTCGGAATCGTGGAATCGTTCATGCGCGGCCCGTTGGTGCCCGTCATGGAGAACGTCAACGACTGGGACCTGCAGGCCGTCGTCAGGAGCTGCGGCTTCGCCCACGCCGAGGAGCCGGCCGGTGCTCGCCACGCATCGTCCGCGGCGCGGGAAGCGGAGGCCGCAGGGCCTCGTCAACAGCAGCCGCCGGCGCCGCAGCAGGAGCGGGCACCCGCGCGTGCCGCACCGGCGGCCACGGCCAAGCACACGACGCGGATGTACGGCCTGGAGTACCTGGGTTTGGATCGCAAGCCGTTCCTGCTGCCGCCCAGTACGACGGCGGCGGCGCCGTCGCGGGCCGCGGACGACGCCGGCCGTGAGGTGATGATCTCCTTCCCGGCGGCGTCGGGGGTGCAGTCCAGGGCGGTGCCTCCAGGCCGGAAGGCCGGAGGACGAACGCCGCCGCGGCCTAAAAGAAGGTACCTCCTGTTTAGAGTTTTGCGCGCACCTGCTCCATGGTCTTACTACCATCGCATCTCGTAGACGCCGACAGAAAACTACGTGCTTTTTCATCTTGTCTGTGGACAACGATGCTGATGCCGCACAAGAATGAAAGTGAATAAAGCTTCTTGTAATATTTTTTTCTTCTTCCTTCACTCCCTGGCTGAGAGCAGCAAGAAGAGCCAGCTGAAGAAGGTGGTGCGCGAGATGCCGGTGGCCGACGGCGGCGTGTCGTCGTCAGACCCGTGGGCGTGGCGCAAGTACGGCCAAAAGCCCATCAAGGGCTCGCCGTATCCACGGTATGTAACGACCTTTGACCGAGCCGCATTACCTTTCCACGTATTAGTACGCGGTACCGTCACTGCCTGCCTGCTGCCTGGTGCCTGCCACTTGTTTATCAGTTGACAACGTTAGTTTGGTAGCATGCCAAACAGACTCGGTGACGACCGCTGACCTGCAATCTCAACTGATTCGTGTATGCCGTGTTGGCAATATCTGAATGCGCTCGTGTAGGGGATACTACAAGTGCAGCAGCATGAAGGGTTGCATGGCGCGGAAGCTGGTGGAGCGCAGCCCGGCGAAGCCGGGGGTGCTCGTCGTCACCTACATGGGCGAGCACTGCCACCCCGTGCCCACGCAGCTCAACGCGCTCGCAGGCACCACGCGCCACAGCAAGCCTGCTTCAGCCCCCGCAGCTGAGGACCACCCGGCGTCATCGCCTGATAAGAGCCACGAGCAGCAGGGCCCAGCCGCCGACAGCAACGAGGCGCCGGCTGCCGTGCAGTGCGGCGCCGCCGCCTTGGCCGACGGCGAGAGCGGGTTCTGGTCCGCGGGGATGGACCTGGACGAGCTCTTAGCGCCCGTGGACGACGACTTCGATTTCGAGTATGTACAGGACGACGACGACGGTGTGCTAGGACGGCAGCTCTCCCTCTAGCAGATGGTGGAGAAGGCTGTGTAACTAAAGAATCATCTGCAGCAGGACGACGGTGGAGCGGAGATATCCTGACACCAAGGAAAGCGATGTATAGACGTGCGTCCTTGTGCTTCTAACGTACAGGATCCCGGCAATCGAAAGCTGGATCTCCGTGGGTAATCAGTGTAGTAGTAGTACTTGCGCAACCTCAGAGAGATTGAATTGTGCGCTCCTGTAATTCAGGTGGCGCTCATTGGCTTTTGCAACTCCAGTAATTCAGGTGCCTCCTGATCATTAGACAGTAAAGAACACATGCACATGGACCCAAACCTGTAACCAATCGATCCAGGAAAAAGGTGAAGAAACCCGCAACATCGCCAGCATCGGTCCCCAAAAAATCCCCCAAATCTGTTGTAGCTTCTCACAAAACAAAAAATAAACATGTTCAGAAGAAAATAGAAATATTTCCATGCTCGGTTTTTCCTTCCCAGACAACCAAGAGGTTCCTACTCGTTTCCAAGCTCCCTTTTTGACGTCTGTGAAGCACAAAACCCACTGTTAAATGGTTTCGAAAGACAGGTTCACACTATTTTTAGAAATATATGCGATCAATAGATCAATACTAACTGAATCAGCTGCAACGTCACATATAAGCAGAAAGTGACATTTCGGAACAAGAAAGACAGCACTTTACAGAGGATAGTTGCAGTATCGGCTATTCAGCTACCGCAGATGTTCAGCAGTTGGACCAGAGTTACGGATAGCATACTATTTTTTTAGGGCAGATAATATACTCTATGTGTGTCTGTAAAATCACGACTCGATTCAGACAAGCTAGACCATCACACATGCAACTAAATCCAACAAACACCGAGATATGCAAGCCTGGGGTGCAGCTAAGTCATGACTCGCGATCCGGATTTACAGCGCATGGCCTGGGCTAGTCCGAACTCTAGATTTCCCACTTCTTGAGTTCCATTCCATCGGGAGGGCTCCCTTCAACCTTCTTTGAGCCGACATCCTTCCAGTTAGTTGAGAGAACTGTGCCATTCGATTCAACCTGCAGGAATAGTATCCCAGGAAAGGGTCTGTAACTACCAACACTTAATACCAGGCAACATTGAAAATCAAGAAGCAACAGGGTTAGGGATCACGTACGAATGACTTCTTCATAGCCCTACGCATATCTTCATCAGCATCCTTGTAAATATCACAGAAGAACTTGTTCAATGCAGCATCACCATCAAGTTTTTCTTCCTTCTCCTGGTTGGTTCAAGATTGTGCCATCCCAGTTATAATTGCGAAACTATAATGGCATCACTCAAAATCAACAACAATAAAGCCTTTATCCCAAGCACGTTGAAGTTGATTAGATATGAAACCCAGTAAAAACATAAGGAAGAACTGTGTTTCATAAACATAGGAATGACTGGTTTTGACACTGGCTCACCAAGCCTATCACAACCCTCCTCCTTTACCTGGGCTTGGGACCGGCTATAACTAAAAAGGCATCACTTGAAATCGATATATGAAATTGTTAGTGTGCTCAAACCTTCTTTTTGACTTCAGCTTCAAGCTTGTCCCAGTCTTTTTTCGACTTTGAAGATGGATACAAGGGTCGTAGGGCTGATGCACCTGCAAAACATAGGCATAAACTCTCAATACCAAACAGACAGTTCATTACAACAATAACCCACAGCAATCACTAAAGGACTTATGTTTTCTGCAGAAGCCTCACTCAGAGGACGCTCAAGAACCATGACACACTCTAAAGTTGCAGGTGTCTGTGTCAATTAAATATGATAAGGTGCGCATACACGCAACAGTCAGCAACCAACTACCAACAAACTACCGTAAATTCAACTGTGCCCTTAGTTGGAACTCACTTAAGCTCCATATGATTCAACTTCACAGAGCAGATTCACCGTCAAGAATCTGAAATCTGAACCAATGGATTTTTTGTGAACCAGATATTTGAGAATTTGTAGATTTTTCCAGTACAAACTGGAATTTCCTACAAACCCAGATTTCCCATATTCTCATCTAAATGAAAAAAAAATACTCATCTGCCATTGGTTACATACCCAAATCGTTTTTTCTCTCTCAACTCAGTAACTCACAACATCATTTCCACAACTCACAACTAAAATCAAATTTTCAAGAATCCACAGCTGAATCAAACACACCCATAACCAAATTCATACGAAGCAAACCAAGACATCAACAAAACACAATATGGTTTCTAAAGATGCCTACACACACCAGTCTCTGGTCTCTATACACAAACATTACTCCACAAGCAAGGTACCGCAGGTGGGTTGGCAACTTGGCATCATTACCAGTGACAGCTCAAATCATTGGAAGTTTCTTTCGCAGCAAATACCCCTAGGCCATTTCTTTCTGCTTCCTGTAAACCATGCCTCACTAGTTGAACTAAGGCAAAAGTTATCTTAATTGGTCTCCAACATACCATTAATCCTTACTATAGTAGCTGAGTACTAGAAATCTAACAATGCCGAACCTCTTATACAGAAAATCCTATGGTTTCCACTGTTCATGCAGGTTTATGACGTACTATTGAGAGCAAACTGAAGATGTTTGCAATCCATTCATTGAACAGCTTGACCCCTCAAGCATTTGCTCTTAGAAAAGTTTGCGTGCTAACCTAGTTTCATGGAAAGGGTTCACAACAATCTACAAGCAGAGTAAGCTGATGGGGCTGAGAACAGGAAGGAGACAAGAAATATAGTAATTCAATTATTCATATAATAAAATTTGCCAAAGAAAATAAAGTATATTTTCCAATTTCCATATGGGCTGCTGGCGACTTGAAACCACAACCGAAAAGGTTGGCAATAACAATTTGGATCACAGCAGTAGTTTCACAACTATGGCAACATGGATATGAGCAAGTCACAACAAATTTAGATGCTTGGGGAGTTACCTGGTGCATTAGTCTTTTGCGCAAGCACCTGTTGTTTGCTGCTATATTCGAGGGATGTCCAATGCAGCTGCTCAGCTTTGGCGAGGCGTATTTCAACCTTTGTGGACAAGACTTGGTATTTGCAGTTCTCTGGGACTATCTGAACTTCAATAAAAATACAAATGACAAATGTTCAATATGCTACAAGGTTAATTACATATGATCTCTTGACAAAATTGGCTCCAAAGACTGCTTTGCAGAACTAGGATGCAACAGTCATCCATATTCAACACTGCTACAAGAATAAAGCTCAAGTCTTATAGATTTTACGATCCTTCAGCAAAAGATATGATAAATGCTATTTGAATTGTATTCTCTCCAAATCCCAAAAGATAGATCGGTATGAGCTAATTTGATCTTAACAAGGCATTAAATATTTGACCAACAACAACAAAAACACAAAGTCAATTTTAGAATGCATATCTACATTAGTCTGCATTACCTATAAATAAGTCGTAACATCTATATAAAAGAGAACAATAAAAATAGAGGGCAAAAAATCTATATGTGCTTTCACAGCAATAGTTTCACAACGATGACTAAATTGAATGTGTTACCAGTTAACCTGAAGTGACCTGATTAACACTTCAGCTACAACACGCATACAGAACACGGGAAAAAAAAAAGATACCCCGAGCTGGCCGCAACTTGCTAAGCACATAAAGACCAAATTCCTTATTTGCCAATTGCCATCAGAACTTATACTTCCCCTTATTTGCGGCATAAAATGTAGACTTCCCTTGTATGCCATTGCTTTCAAATTTACATCTCTTCTATGCCATTTTCATTAGATGAATTGGAAAATATTTTGATCAGACCCTTACTCTTAGTTTTTCATGTCAACTTCCATTACACTCCTTTATGTGACCTGGACACCTAATACAACTGTAATGACCTCACATCTTGATCTGATTGCAACCTTCAATCTTGCTACATCAATTTAATTTGGGGGCTTGAGATCATATAGAGGTATGCAGGCCTACATTACTACCAAATGGAAAGGTAAAATAGTCACTGTGATGAAAAATGACAAATTAGAGCCTCTAACAGCGATCACATCTCAACAATGTAACATAAATTGCATAAAAGGGATGGAAAATCTAAACCAATGTTGAATAAGAGAGGTATATTTTGGATGTCGAATATGGGGGAAGTATAAGTTCTGATAGCCAATAAGGAATTTACTCGTATATAAAACAAGAAGCAACACATTCTGGACCATTACATGTGCCTATACAGGTGGAAAAGAGGCATCTATATGCATTATGTATCTATCCACAGATCAATACCTCTCTACTGAGAATATTCTGGAAGAAAAGAATGATACCCCCAGCATGGTTCTGTTTCTCTACATACAAAGAATAAAAAGTTCCACGCTGACATTTAAAATCTATCTGCTACAAACTCCCCCAAGTAAATTTTCCTTATAGCAAGTATGCAACTTCAAACATATGCTGCATCCTATATCCACAGAGACCATTGTCCTGAGGATACGGGTACCAGACTGCAGCTAAAGGTTTAATACCTTATCACCAGCAGGTATGTTATTGAAATAAGCAGTCATTTTAATGTATCTTGAAAAACATGTGGAATAAAAGCAAAATCCAATGAGCAAGGAAACTATACCTTAGAGAACAGGCGGGGTTGGAAAAGGTACGGTTCTTCACCAGAGGCTTCAATGGATACACTCACCTAACATGGGATGCTAGATTAGTGGATAGAAATGCCTAGCAACCACAGTCCAAAAAGAATTACAATGACAAAGGGAGCAGAACACACCATCTGTTCACCAAAATCAACAGTGACACTGTCAGCAGCAACTCCTTTAGCAAATATTTGCAGCACAACTTCTGTGGGATTCTGATAGAAGTCATGCCTGCAGTACAGAGAACAGCATCCGAACATGTTAGCAAGCTACTATTTCTTGATAGGATCTTCAATTATAGGGAAGAACATTTTACTTTTTTCCGGATGGCTCCTCTATTAAGAATAGGCTGATAGTATGAAACTAAAGCATATTGAGAGAACTGGCAGTAGAAACTAATTTGCATTGATAAAATTGATACTAAGAACAAGTGAATATCAAGAAAAGCCCGAAGGGAACAGTATTGAAGAAATTGCTCACTAATAATTACCTGTATTTAAGCTTTTTTGGTTCTTCTACCATAGATTGTGTATTTTCCATATCTACACCATTTTCCTTGTCCCCAACAGTAGCAGACACAGAAGCAGCTGGTGCAGTCTCAACCTTCTTTACTGGCACCTGGCTAACCTCCTCTGAGGACATACAGTTGAGATTGTATTACGTGACTGAAACATATTCCTCAGTTTAAAGCAGTAAAAAATCTCCGTGCAAGACTAAGTCAGACAAAAAGGATATGTGGTGGCCGATAATGCAATCACACTGCATGCTAAACGTGATTTTTTTTATTCTTTTGACTATGCTACAAGACCTAGTTAACTAAGAGTTGAGTTTCTTCCTGCTCACCAGCAGCAATGCACTCCTCACATTCCTTCAGTAAACGTGTAAACCTTGAATCACCAGATCCGTACGAAGAACCTTGTTCAAGAGCAGCCTTTGCAGTTTGGTATTCTTCAAGCTTGATGCACGCAGCACTGCAAAGCAGAAGTTATTTATCACATAGCTGAAAAGTGAAAACACAATACAGGAGACTGTGGCTGTGAATTCTCATGTTGAATATTTAAAAAAAGAAAAAGAAGAGTTCGACACTAACCCCTTCCGAAGGTAAGCTTTATGCATCGTTGGGTCCAGTTCAATAGCTTTGTTGGCATCTGCCACAGCCTCTGCAAGCCAAATTAACATGCATTCAGTGCAACATATTATGTATATACAAATGAAATGGCAAAATATTGATGGTTGATTAGAGCAACATATTTTTATTGAGGTATATCCTAGAAAAGTAACTAAAAACACATTAGATATACCAGTTGGACATCCGGATAGCAACAAAGGTGCATCCTTATGTCACAACTCAATCCCAAATATCATGATTTTCTAGTTACAGCACTGCATGATCCAAACCAAATACCATGTCCTGCAAACCTACAAATTACAGTTATGAATAGAGCACCACAAAGCTTCTTCTTCTCTTTCCTATTTAGGCAGACATAACACAGAAATTTTCCGCCAACACATAAACTACTCTCTCTGTTCTCAAATTGGTATTGTTAAGACAACAAATGTAGTTTAAAATTAAACTAAAATTATTGTCCTAATGACAATAATTTAAGAACAGAGGGAGTATATTGCAAGGCACACTATTCAACTTCACACCTAATTCGACAATGCTGGGCTACGTGGAAGCTTAGAAATAGAGTTTGCTTTGAAAATAAACTGATTTCGCATCCCTGTGACATTATCTTTTATGCATGCTCATTTTTAAATTACTGGGCAGGACTGTACTCAAAAGAGATGCAAGCTGTGATGAAAAAAAATGGAGTGGAGTCCATGATACAGGAAGCCATACGGGTGATGAGAGCGCAGGGAAAAATACTCACGCTCCCAAACCCCAGAAGTGAGGATGATCAGCAGTAAAAGCCTGATGCTAAGAAAGAAGAAAGGACGTGTTACTTCCTGTGAACTTATCGTTGTGACCTCACTTTCAGAAAACTTATGTAATGGTTCGGGATATGTTGTGAGCTTTTAGTACTTTGGCATGTAACTGATGCTTAAACCCCATCGGGCAGGGAGTTGCTGTCTGGGTAGCTAGATCAATAGGGCATAGTTACCAGATAGCACAAAAAAAACATATGTATTTTGATCTCTGTTTCAGTTCTGGAATGGAGGTGGAGTATTCCGGTTCAAAAAAAAAAATTCGACAATGCTGCCGACTGCCCCCAGGCAAGGAACACAAAGCACCCACATCATCTCAGTGACTAGAACTTGAACGCCTAACAATGTCAACTCTCAATTCGAAACTCAATTCAGCCTCTCAGTGACGCTAATCATGCAGTAGCCCTCTCGTAAGTAGTAAGTTCGAATCACACGATGTTCATGGCCACAACGACGAAACAAAGCTTATTCAGGCCTGCAACACAGGTTGACGCTGACCTCCCAACCCCGACACGAAACTGATCGCACGAGCCCGTCCCCGGACGCAACAATCGCCTGGTACGCCTAATCCGGAAGCACCTCCCTCCCCTAGAAACTCCCGTCGACACGGACGCGCAGAATCACAAAGTCCCACACACGGCACCGCAAGGACCAAGCGATCGAATCGAGCCGATCAGGGGAAAAGCGTTAGCAGCGAGCGGGAGGGGGCTACGGAAGGCGGGGAGCACGCGCGTGACGCACCAGTGTAGTTGCCGAGCTTGATGTGTGCCTGTGCCCGGTCGGCGTAGAGGTCGGCGGTGGCGGCCCCGGCGTCGATGGCTTGGGTGTAGAGTTCGGCGGCGAGCTCGAAGTCGTCGTCGACGAAGGCCTCCTGGGCCTTGCTCGTCAGATCCGGCGCGGCCATGTCGCCCTCCGGCTTGCTGCGGCGGCGGCACGCGAGACGACCAGGCGAAGACTTCGGGGAGGAGCGAGCGAGTGAACGAGCAGAACAATGGAGGGCAAGGCGACGCGGCCCTCTTTAACGGCCCGTGTGTGTGGGTGTGGTACAGTACTAGAGACTTCGAAACGGGAGGAGGCCGGGCCGACGGGTTGCCGATTGATTGCGAGCGAAGTTGTTCGGGTTTCTTTTTGTTTTTTTCCTTCTGCTAGGCGCTTTGTCTTTTCTTTTTTTGTGTGGGTCACTCAAGTCGTCCCCCGGTCATTTTATTTTGGTATCGACAAGCCGCGAAGGTTCCCGAACTTCGTTCATGATTGATTTATCCACTTACATTATAATGTAGTTCTTCATGATGTTGGTTGGTGTCGTGAATTTGAGTCGTCCTGCCGTGTGCCCTCTAATATGCTAAGCCGTTCTGGAATACTATCGTTCAGATAGTTTTGTAAAAATTAAAAAAATGATGATTTTACCTTTCCATTAGTTTTTTTTCTTTTTCTTTCGTGAGCGCATCTTCAGTGGACCTCGCTAGCATGTGCGCGCTCGGGGGAAAACGTGGGATTCGAACCGTTTGGCAGGCTTGGCTCTTGTGCTTTACGGCATTAGGAGTAGGGGTCTAAATGGGCCGTAACAAAGGCATTGCCCCAATTCGGCTCAGCACGAGCACCGTACGCACGGTCGTGGTTGTGTTTGGGTGGCGGTGACATCCATCGTCCGGCCTGATCCAACCTGTTCATACGACTGGTTCATGTCGGGTCTGCTACTGTCAGCCTGTATTTCCGTGGGCTCGGGTTGTACCGGGCTAGGTGGCCCGAATGCCCAGCTATAGCAATAGGACAAGGGGTTGGGCTCCATCTTGAAACCCCCTGACATTCTTATACCGAGAGTTTGCTTGCTTGGGATTATAGTCTTTCCAAATTATATAACCTGAATATTATAATCTGCTGAGGGAAAAAGATGGATTATTATAATCTCTTAAGAGAAACTTATATTAGATTATAATCTCCAAATACCCATTATATACCCATGTCAAGTCAATGGAAATTATCCACCATTGTTACTGAACTACCCCCAGTCCCCAGACCCCCCCTCAAGGTCGAGCCCTCCTCGATCCCGTTCGCCCCATCTAATAATCTAGAAATAATGAGGGGACGCTTATTGGTAATTCACCAATAACGCAAACAGTGGCAAATGACTGTTATCGTCTTATCCAAGACGTGACAAGATGGAATGGAGGACTTCATGACCAATTCGATTACCACGAAATCAATAAGACGAGCACAGAAGTAAAACTAATCAAGAACGATTCACAGGGGCCGGCCGGGACTACATGCCATGGATCATCCCGTGGATAAACTACTTTTAACGATCAACAGAAGAGGTCCCGGAAGGTGGGGAGCTTGATCTCGCCCTCGGTGGTGAACGGGATGGTGAAGCCGCGGACGACGGGGAGGTCGATGACGAGACCCCCCTCCATGACGTAGTCGATGTCCCAGTCCCGGCCCAGGTCCTTGACCAGCGACACGATGACGTCGTACGGCACGTTCACCGGCAGCTCCAGCATGGTGCTGCCGCTCGCCGCGATCCACCCGGGGTCAGGCATCGTGCCCGACGCCACCACCCTGTTTTGATCGCGTCGTCGTGGTTATTATTAACAGACATATATATAGAACGAAATAGTGGAGGGATGCATGCGACATCGTCCATGCATGCAAAGAGAAGAGGGCCAGTAATTAATTAATACGCACTTGCCGGCGCTCTTGAAGGTGTAGGTGATCTCGCAGATGGGGATGCGGTGCGCGTAGGGGTTGTTGACGTCGACGTGGCCGTGCAGCGTGATGCACTCGCGGCAGACGCTCTTGAAGGAGACGCGCTCCAGCGACGCCTCGGGCTTGGGGATCTCCGGCACCATCTCAGCCACAAACCCCTTGGCCTTGTCTACCAGTCCGGACACCAGCCCGTGCTCCTCCTCCCCGTCGCCGGCCGCCGCCGCCGCGCTCATGCTGGGAGGTCGATCGGGCGCGGATCGGACGTTGTTGGATGCCGTGGATCTTTTTGCCGCGGTCGGTCGGTTTTGCGCAGTGTTGCGTCGACGACAGGGAGGTAGGGGAAATGGGAACGACGCGAGGATGTCGCGTGTATGGGAGGAGGAGGAGAGCTTGCGCCGAGGCGTGGGCATGTTGCTTTGCATGCGCCACCGCTTACTTTCGTGCTACAGAGAAACACTGGCGCGCTTGCTACGTTCGAAGACGTACGCCACGATCAACGCGTTTGATTGCCGACGCCGTTGCGCGCGGTCTGGTGATGATCAGATCATCTACATAATCTTTTAGTCACGGTGGGAACCGGTCGTAGCTCAGTTAGCCAGCGTGGGAGGTTCTCATCCGTGCCGCTAAGGATCGTTCTATGATGTCCACTCTCCTTCTTAATAAATTGACAGTGCTCCTGACTATAGTGTTCGGACCATGTCTTAAAAAAATATTTTAGCCACGGCAACGCGTGGGGGAATAACCCATTAAAGAGGCGGATCTAGAAGTGGTCGGTGCTGGATCGACCCTAGCTCGTGCTTTTATTGCTGCTGAGCCTAATGGAAAACATGTTGTATTTGTGAATCTTGATGCTTGCATGGCATCACAAATTGTAACTCTAAAGGTGATTGAAAGGCTAAAAGCAAGGTAATTGTGATCATCTTTGTTCCTATTACCACAAAACTCACCCCATTTTTTTCTTATTGCATATGTGATGTGTGCTCTGAGATTTGTATAACATAGTCATCATTTCTAGATGCAGGATATTTTTCCAAAAATAATTTATTCATTTTCAGTTTATTAATTTAGATGGCAGTGTCTTATTAATTTTTCAGACTCCATTCTTATTAATCATAGAGACGACTGCTAAATTAAGTTTTCATTACGGCAGAGATATTGTGACCAGTGTCGAATTTGATGTTCTGTTACATTTTTTATGGTTGCTATGCTGATATTTAGTTACTGCAAAAACATTGTGAGTTGTGACCAAGTGTAGGATCATTATTTTCAGGTGACCTCGATGCCGTTGTGAATCGCAGCCCGAGTGCGTACTTGAATAACCCTGCTGATGAGAGAAGCAAATATGAGTATAACGTCGATAAAGAAATGACCGTTATCAAATTTGTTGACGATGAAGTGGGTCTAATTGGGAGTTTAAATTGGTTTGCAACTCATGCAACATCGATGAGTCGAGCAAATTTGTTGAAAAGTGGTGATAACAAAGGAGCAGCTTCTCGATTCATGGAAGATTGGGCAGAACAAAATGGAATTCCAAAGCAGGTGGGTCATATGAATTCCTTTTTCGAAAACCGGGGTTATATGAATTCTGATGATTCAGAATATTTTCACAGGACATCTGGACTTCCACGAAGGGTCTCCTCGATAATTCCTGAACCGAATTAGATAAGTATGGTCCTTGCTTCCTGACTGCTTACGTTTGTGCCCCGAACAGAGTTGTGGAAAAACGTACAGTGATGTTTGTGCACCGACCGTTTTTTTTTTTCACTGGTCAGCAGATCGATCGGTTCTGGGCCGGCCTTGCTGCGCATCGCACTATGGTCTGGTATTGGGCCCGGAGTGGGAGTTGGACTGGACATTGACCATTGCGGCCTTACCTGTCCGCACAAGAAAGGCCGGTCCATGCCGTACATACATATGCCAAGCCGCAAGCCTGGCCGCTCTCGCCCCGCCCGAAAAAAACACCAAATCTCGACGAGTTTCCGGCGGCGAAGCAGATGGATCGCGTCCGGCGATGTTTGGCCCGCCAAGTTTGGTTCTCCCTCCTTGACCAGTCCCATGCGTACGAACAAGAAAGGACGCAATGCGTTTCTCGGCGGTGCAGCATCCTGGTCCTGGCGCCACGGCTACGGCTACGGCAACGGCAGGGGCGCCGCTGGACGCCGTTGAGAGTGTGCTGAAAATCTGATTTTATCTGTGAGTTATGAAAAAAACTTTTGTGAGCTGAGATGGACAAAAATAAAGAAAATTATTTTTAATTGTAACTAATGGCAAGTAGATAATTTTTTCAGCAGTTGGATAAAAAGATATAGAAAATCTGAGGTGACAGCAGATTTCAGTTTGTATTAGAAAAAATATATAAATTTTCAAGAATCTGCTTATCTGGAAAACACATTGGCTCAGATTTTTATATTTTTGACAGTGAATCTGCTGCAGAAAGCTGAACCAAATGGATTCTGAGTTGCTAAAGCGGTAGCGCAGCGCGTAAACACATTTAACTAGACCTTACTTCAGGATCTTGTACCATGACCAGTGTTTCGAGGCACTATATAGATTTGGATTGTATCAAAATATGAAGAAATACAAACTTCTTACGTCTAGGCACTAGAATGCGAATAAAACAAAACGAAAACATTATGTTTTACTCATCTTAAACATCAATTCTCCGACTAATGCTACTAAAAAAATAGGAATCAAATCGAAACCATGACCTCTTTTACTGACAATAAAAGACATCAAACTTTGTTAAAGCCAATATATCCATCATCTTCAGACTCATAGCCAACATGAATTTAATTCGATGATGAGAATTGGAAAAATCTTCACTAGTATGAAAAAGAAATATAATACTCCCTCTCGCCCAATTTATTTGACGTTTTGTCAGGCTCTTTAGTTGTTGTTTTTTAATTTTTTGCTTTGGTCGGAATGTCAATTATTAAGATCAGGAGGTAGTGTCTCACTAGCTTTCGTCATTGCCCAGATCGAGCCACGAGAAAACGGAGAAGAGTTTAGATAACTTTATTCCACAATGGTAACGAGCCATCACCGTGAATTCACTTAAATCTCCATGTCACCTTGTTAAGAAGGTTGCTAACATCGCTGCCATCATGATCACCCTTGTGGAGCCGCCATAAATCAAATGACGCTTGATAACGTCAAAGAGAAAAAAGGGAACATCAAGATCTCAACATCGAAGGATTCAACATGGGTAGACATAAACCTTTAATTTAGAACTTAAATTGGCATTGCAATTGGAAAGACAACACCCTGCCACCTCTAAACGTCGACGAGGTTGTTGGAGGCACGGAAAAAGAGGGGCTCAAGTGGTGGCGGTGACATGCCCTGGTGAAGGAATATATTAGGTGACTGCTTGAGCTTAATAGATTTGACGCATTATAAAGGGATTTAAATTGTCAGCACGGCGTGCTCTACTTTATATTTAGAAATAGAGTATAGGTTCGACTGCTGTAGAGATACGTAAATGATATTCTATAATAGAGTGCAAACATCAATACTCTGAATTCGGAGTATTACTGTACATACTCTAAAATGCTCTGACACTCGTTACCAGGTCAGTTCATACATATTTTAGTTTTCCTTTAGGTACGTACTCCCTCTGTCCCAGCTCAACATTATTTCTAGGATTCAAACAAGGAAATAGTGAAGAAGCAAAATGACTAGCACACCCTTCACAGATGAGGAAGGGAGAAAGGAGAGAGAGTGGAGTAATGACTAGCTGGTGAAGAGAATGCAAGTGGATGCTAGTGACATGACCTTCAAATATGGTTGAGGTGGGACAAAATTTGTTTGCTAGAAATAAAGTTCATTTGGAACGGAGGGAGTATAACATATTGCAATATAACTCACACGATTGTGCTCTGACGGATAGAAGCACACGATGCACAGTTCGACTAGCTCACACTGTTAATGATTGGGACTAACTGTTGACTACCCAATGCAAGGATAACGAATACTACACTGCACCACACGTGCTCCGAAAAGTAAGAATAAAATGCACATTCAGCAAGCTCTCTCTCTAGACGAGATACACTGTACTGCTAAACAAGAACAACGGAGTCGTGCTTTGAGATAAACTGCCATCGACTTTGGGGAAAGCAAAAGGCGAAAAAGAATGTTCATCTTTCAAGGCCGAACCCGAAGCGCTGCGTGTCGTCCCTATACGTGGAGGGCGTCGAGAGCGGTTGCTGCCTTTCCAAGTCATACATGTACAATGCAGGCGTCACGGAATTAATTATCTCGGCTCCCGCATGATTTGATAACTGTAGATCGGCGCGCGTATCGTCTTGGTCCGTTCCTTGTCCGCGATTCAGAGGCAGCACGTTTGATGCCTGGACTGGACACACAACGCGAGTTAATTAACCAACGCTGCACCCCGATGCGCCGCCGTGCGTTCATGCACCAGCTGTGAAGCAGCTCAGGGGTCAAGAAGCTTGAGCAGAACACGTCGTCGAGAGGATGCCAAAAAAGAAACAGTTAGTCGCAGCGCCAAGGAGGAGGCTGCCTGCTACTAGTACTTTGGAGCAAGCCGGTGGTAGTTCGGCTTCGCCCTTGGAAACTCCAGCGCTCGTCCACGTCTCTAGGCTCTGGTCGACAACGTGCCGAAACGAAAGGTAGTGGACGGTCGCTGGGCTGCAAGCAATAATGTCACGTGTACACGTTCATGAACCAGACGACGGCGACGAGATTGTACGTTCGCGGCATTTTTAGGTCTCCTCGATCCAGACACGGGCATAGGTGCAGCCGGTGTGCTCTCTGTTCAAAATAACTGTTCCCTGCACTCGATGGCACCCAAATCTTGGATTACTTTAAACAACACCTGAGTAACATGCTTCAAACGAATTGGAGAAATAGCACGAGGATTAAGGCACTATTATAGTATGCACGAACGCATTCATCGAACAGGTTCGTAGTTTTCTCTCTGTTCTCCTTGGAAACGGCATCATGGCTACTCTATCTCCGTCGCTCGGTCGATCGCCATCATAAGCGCATTTCCTGGGATCAGAAGACAGAATCGATTGCTCAAGCAGAGACGGACGCTCTTCCGGCGCTATTACTGTTACGCCTGCCTGTGGCTGCAGCGACCCCCACCGAAACGAAGGCACTTCCCTCTTTTCCAGGCAGTCAAGATCCGCCAAATCCTACGCAGCGCAGCAGTCCATCATTGCACCCCGCGAGTTTCTGCAGAGGCACACAGTTTTGTCATCAGTACAAAAAAAAGGAAAAGGAGGAGGAGAGAACTTGCACAACACGAGAGTAAATTAACAGTAATAAGATAGGGAAGAGTTTTCCGGGGCATATGATGGCGGTGGTGGCCCACGCCGCGGCCTCAGATGCACGCTGGGCCGCCTCGGATTCGCCGCTGATGCTGACGACGATGCACGGCGCAAACGCAAGTCGTGTGCAGCTTTTGCTTTCTTCTCGCTGTGGCTCGGTGTCGCCATGGCTCATTTGTTTGTTTTCATGCCCCGGAACCGCAACAAGGCTGTTCGTTAGAGACTTGTTGAAACGAGCCTCGAAAGGTGGCACTAGACAATGCTTTTCCCCGGGCTCCTTTCGACGTCAAAGCGAGTGTGTCTTTAGGCCATTCTCACGACCTTTTTCCTACCTCGCCGTCGCCTCGCAGCCGAACGCAGGTGACGGCCAGACCAGACGTGTAGGAACAGGGAAATGGCGGCAGCCAGGGCCGGTGGCGGTGGAGGGAGGGAGGTAAACAAAGCCCGAAGCGGTGGGGGCGAGGCGCGGTTCCCCGTGGCGGAGAGGACCCCTCAGAATCACGCGCAGATCTTTGTCTCCACCACCCACACCACACAACACACATCGTACGTACGCACTCCTAGTTCATTGCTCGCGACGTGAACGGGGACCTCAAGCTTTTTCTTTTTTGGATTCCCAGCTTTTCTCCGTGATCCTCTCTCTCATTTCCACCCGGCCCCCGCGCTCGCAAACTACTCTCTCCTTTCTCAAAAGATTGTCACCTTCTAGTTCATTTTTGTACTAGAAGATGACAATCTTTTAAGAAAGGAGGGAGTAGCATCGAACAGGGCAGCGAAACCAGAGGACGTACTGCTTGCCAGACAAAACCTGTAGATGCAACTGGTACAGGCTTGTACCGGCGCCCCTTACACGATGCACAGTGGTCAGCAGCCAGGGTGACCGTCCTCTTGCATGCAAGCTCAAGTAGTTATCGACCGAATAATGGGGACCACGAACACTGGTGAAATGAGTTACTGTAAAGAACATCGCGAGATTCAGAGTCGGTCCAAACACCGAACAAGGCTAGGTTGAGTTCTTAATTACAGATCGTATTGCAAGGTCTGTTGTACAAAGGAAACCTAAAGGAGAAAATTGAACATTAAAAAGAAGAAGGGTAAAGTGTCTCAGATCCACGCTGCAAGTAGATGCGGCCAGGGAGGTGGCTAAAGTGTAAAGGAGCCTAAAAGGAGCTCTTTCCCCACGCCTAAAACCACAAAAAGGACGAGCTCACGCTCCCACCATTAGACAGATAAACAAGGTTAAAGAAAGGGATCTCTAGCACGCTGCAGGTGCAGGTTCGTCGTGTTTTCGTGGCTTCTTTTGCGCCATGTTTTAGCTCGAAGTTTCGGTCCCCGTCTCCTCCAGAATGGCGGACGATTCGAAATACGTAGTCCTAGTAAGCTTGACCGATGCGAAATTACTAGGACGTTTACGGCCCCGGATCGCTCCGTGATCGCAGCAGCGACGTGTCGCGCTCCGAGATGGACGCTGCAAGAATGCAAGTGACGCGCGCATTAGAAAAAAAAATTGTCCTTTGAAAGATTAATGGGAGGAGGCACGAGACGGTCGGTGGCGTCAAGGCTACGGCGCTTGCGGGAACCCGTACGACGCACCTCGGTGGAAGGACTCCTTGCAGTGAGCGATAGCGCTAGCGATGCCGTCCTGCTTCTCGAGGAGCGTGTCGTCGCGGCGCGGCGGCGGGGACTGAGCAGCCGCTGAGGCTGACATCTGCGCCGCGGACGCCGAACGGCTCTTCCGGAGCCGGTCGCTCCCTGTCACGCCGGGTGCGACCGCGACGCGACGCAGCCGGCTCGAGATCTTGCTAAGGTACCGCCTGAAGACATCGCCAGAAGGCGGCCTGGCCCTGGCCCTGGCCTCGTCGTGGTCCGCCTGGTCGGGCGAGCCGAACCCGCCGTACGCGGCGAAGAGCCTCGCCGAGCGCGCGCTGCTTGAGCTCCGTGAGAAGCTTAGCCGACCGCCATGGAACGCGGCCTTCGCGGATCCGAAGCTGAGCGTGCGCAGCTGCGCCCTGCTCCCGCGCCGGCTCGCGCTGCTGCACCGGTGCGAGGCGGCGCCGTCGCTGATGGGCTCGGACGCGCAGAACTTGAGCGAGGGCGGAGGCGGAGGCTGCCGCGCCACGCCGCGGAAGAAGAGGCGCTCCTCGTAGGCTCGGGACGCGGTACGGTTGCGCTGCAGGGAGATGACGAAGTCGAGGTCGCCAGCGCCGGCGGCGGAAGCGTGGGCGCAGCACGAGTCCTCGGACTCGGACCCCGACTCGGCCGCCTGGCTCCCCGCGCTGGACGCGGGAGCGGAGCAGCAGGAGAGGTCGAGGTCGAAGAAAGGGCCCTCGTCCTCCTCCTCGCCGTAGACGTGGCCGCCGCCACACGGAGTGCACGGCGCCGTCGCGGTGATCGTGGACACCGCGCGGCGGCGGAGGCGGCGGAAGCGCCGCGCTACGAGTAGCCGTAGGATCTGCATGTGAAGGCGCGGTTGTGCGGGGTTGTTCAGCTTGGGGCTGCGGTGGTAGTGTGACTGGTGGAGTCTGGGCAAGGGGAGGCAGATCAGCTCGGCGTTCGTTCTGGTGGTGGGGGTGGGTGGTGCCTTTTTAAACGGGAGCGGCAAAAGGCAGTCGCGCGGATGGAGGCGGACGACGTGTGGGGTTATTAATTTAAAAAAGCTCGGGTTTTTCCACTTTTCTTTCGTTTTTTTGCCGGTGCGTGCGGTGCCAAATCGGGGTCTCAGCACGGGGCACGTCGGCTCGGTTCGGCGCGGGCAGGCACACTTGGGTTTGGAATTTGTAACCTGACGCTTCTGGTGGGCGCATGGAGCCGAAGCGGTCGGGATCGAGCACGAGCACGAGCACGAGCACGCTTCTGATCCACGGCCGTTTTCACGAGGGATTTTTACTTGACCGGCGAGCTATTTCAGGTGCGGTGCGAGAAAAATACTTCTCTGCACCGCTGGTAAAGCGTTCCCGGCGGCGGGAGTCCATGGTCGGCAACACGGAAACCCTGCTCGTGATGTTAGCATCAGTAGGCCGGGAGCCACGTCAAGGTCCAAGTTTTTTTTCCTTTGTCAGTTTCCAAGAAAATCGAAATTCAGAAGACACCTACCCCTTACCATGTCTTAACGATGTGACGTATAAACCTTTCTTCTGTGGAATCAAGTTATAATGGAGCACTGGCGACTTGTGATAGCGAACAACTTAGAGCAGGTATAATAGAGCCTCAGCTGGCTCAAAAGAATCCACGTCAGAATATTGCTTACGTGATGAGGGAGTAAAGAAGAAAGAGAGAGCTGTATGCACCAGAATAGTAGCCAGCCGCAACGGCACTTACGAGGTGACTCTACCGACGTGCCTACATGCGATTGGGGTGGGAAAAACAGAGCATTTATTCCAATCACTCTACAGTCAATCTAATAGCTAATCTATTATATAAGAAGGTTAAACTGTTGACTCTAAAGTGACATGGAATTGAGTTACAGCCTGCAACCGGCTACTCTATTATCCTTGCTCTTACCGCCCAATTAAGCAAAGCGAATGTCTTGAGGACAGCCGCGCAATCACACTTTTCGGGCACTTTAAAAACCCGCCTGTTTGACAAACCCTTAGAGCCTTCTACTGATTGTCAAGTGTAAATGGCGGCCGAAATAAGCGAAAACATCTTGATAGGACCGGTTACAGTAAAGTCGAGGGTCGTACTCCTCCAGTTCAGGCTAAAGGCTAGTATTTTGAATTGGCAAGTTTATTTTACCATTTTCAGAAATGTCACATCGTTTAAAGTGAAGTATAATAATATTCTCTTATTTCTCAAAAGTTTGTCGTCTTTTTATTCATTTTTATTAAAAAACGACAAACTTCGAAAAGGGAGGGAGTAAATCAAATAATATGGAGGACACAAGTTACCTTGAAAACAATGTGTACAGGATTTCACATCTATAAAACTCATTTCACCTTCTATAGCACATCATCAAAGTACTGACCTAATACTATATCTAGCACATTATCAAAATACTGACCTGATATTATATCTACTGTAGCACATTATCAAAATACTGACCTGATACTATATCTAGCACATCATCCAAATACTGACCTGATACTATATCTAGCACATCATCCAAACACTGACCTGATACTATATTTAATAAAAGAACATTCATTGACAATGGTCTAAGCCTAGCGCCATGAAATGCGTAAGGTTACAAGTACCGACTATTTCCCGGACCACGCCTGGAAAAGAAAGTTACAAGGGTACAAACTGAACCGGTTGGTGGGGTCCCAGAAACCGCAAGGCCGCGCCACAACGAAGCTTCATAAAAGTCTGGCAAATATACGGCCATAATTTCGCAAAGTACGCGAGCCACCCAGAAGCTGCTGCGGGGTGGGGGGCTATTTGCGCAGCGCCCAGCGCAGCGGGAGGTGCAGACTGCTCCACCACTCGATGCGCGTCACCGAACGCTGTGCGCCGAGATGGGAACCGACGACTGGAACAGGCGCGGCGCGGCGGCAGGGCGCAGGGCAGCGCCACCACCACTCGATGATGACTCCCAACTCCATGGACCACGGCATGGCGCGAGCTTTTTACAGTCTTTTTTCACCCGTGGTCTGCTGCTCTGATAACTTCCCTCCTTCCTCGTCAGGTCCAGTCCAACTCCAACCCATCCGGCAACAGCGTGGTCTCGGGTCAAAACTGCAATTATTCGGTTTGACTGGGCCGGGAAAAGAGGGCAGGGACCGAAACAGAAGACGCCCTGCAGGTCCTGTCGTCTGTCACCCCGAGTCGTCCTGCAACAGTTTTTGTACAGTAGTACGTACAGTCCTCCTCATGTGAAATTTTGATTTCATACAACAGTGTTCTGCGAAATGTCTTCACCACAACTTCAGAAACAAACAAAAACACAGCTGCTTTAATTCATGTTCGAGACCCGAGAACCTGATGCGCGTCTAGTGTTCGCCCAGGAAAGACGTGACGTTACGTGATGGATCATGGATGATGACTTTGCGCGCTCAGTTTTGGCGCCTCCGCGTCGCGTCAGGTCGGGACGTCGGGCGACCGACCCTCGTGCAATGACACTTGTACTCTTCGCTTGTTTGGACGATAAAACCTTGTAGTATAACCCATTAGGATTAACTAGCCTATCGATCCGTGCAAGTGCACGGGCTTGCAATTACAGAGATCCATGTATAATTCGGATTTGAAAAGTAGAAAAGATTTGCAAAGATAGTTCTTCCTACAATACATTCGCTACTTTTGTTCTGCGAATGGGAGCACGATTTTCGTTTGCTTGTCTCTGGGCGGAGATGTATAGCAAGTGTTGAGTATTAAATTAGTATTCCTTCCGTCGTAAAAATTTTATCACCTTTACCAAGGAGGACTTCCGATTTTTTATGGTTTAGAAAAGGCCCCTTATCAACATGCCGAGATGAAGTTTCGTTTTTAATTCACCGCTGCCATTGGTAGTACAAGTATTTTTCCCTGTTAAGATGAGTACGACGAACCAGCAAGTATTGACGGATTGAGAATGGTTCCTGCCCTGGCCCTGAATCTCAGGAAGATAGAGAGAGAAAACAGTGAAGTGAAGGCCTGGTTGCTGCCCGCGGGGCCCCCTCTCCCTTCCGAAGCCGAACAAACAGCGTCAGTCAAGGTCCGTGATGACGACCATGGCAGCCGGCCAGGACCAGATACGAATGGAAGGATCCGAGGCTTGTTTAAGATACAAACGTTGTACGACTGGTACTATGGAGTGTACTGTACTAACCTTGGTCCCGCACAATAATGGAGAAGCAACTCCAACCCTTGTTCCCTTCCTGAACGCTACAATTATTAGTGCTCATCTTCTAAAACATAGTCTAGATATTATTTTTCTTCTACTTTTATAATATGTACTTTAAATTATACTCCCTCCGTCGCTATGAACTTGTCGCTTTGTAGTTCATGAACTACAAAACGACAAGTTCATGGAAACGGAGGGAGTACTACAAAACAGTGTATTCATTACGTTTTACGGCTACTACGGACGGTATCACCATCGCCCTCGTCCGTATCCTCTGCGGGACAGCCCCATCAGCCACTGCCCGAACCCGAACCAGAATAACGTGGACAGCCCCATCATCTACTGCCCCAACCACGGCCGTGTGAGCAGCCCACCTACAGCTACCCCTGGCCTGCCAACTGAAGAGGATGTCGCGGTCCAGCCCAGGCCGAGTCGCGCCAAGAAGCAAAGCCGGAGACTCGTTGGGCCCGAGTCGGTCAGTATTGTAGGGAGTACTAGGTGCTTGCAACTCGTCGATTTACCAGCGAATGAAAATTGGCGGCGGCGGCGGCTTCCATGGCCGGCCAATGAACTACTACTTCCGCCTCCATCAGACCATGGCGGGGTCTAATACTAAGATCGACGGCGTTACATTATCTAACTAGTACTCTCCATCTTCAAATAAATGACGTTTTTAACTAGAATTAGTGAAAAAACATCATTTGTTTGGGAATTGAGGGAGTACAATATATAAGGCCATCGCCTTTGCTACTTTTCTAGTTTTTTTTTTTACATTCGGGCATGCGCTTTTTGCTGAAGTATGTGCACGAACTCAACCAAACCCCCCCTAGCAGCCAGGTTCGTAGAAAACGTTGCGTTCATGCTGTCAGGGCCGCCCTGTGCCTGCGTGCCCCTACACGTGCATGCTACTCCCATCGTATAGAAAGTCATGGTAGGCAGAACGGCATTATCTGTTCGTCCCTGTATGTGATAATTATTGTGTATAGTGCGCACCGATTCATGGGGTTTTGAAAAGCGTTGCTGCTAGCTGATGAGATGATGATAAAGGTACCATACGGACGATACCGTATCAGATATCGTGGGTGTTCAAAAAAAGATGACAAACTTTTAGGTATGAAAGGAGTACTATCTGCAAACATTGGTGCATATGCCCAGCCGTCACCCGTTTGGCAGTTTATATGGTACCGAAAAATCGCATTATTAACTAAGCAGTTCCAGCTTTCAAGAAGCTAGGCTCAGCTAGCGTCGTCACCAAACATCTGGATGAAACATGTATGCCCAGGCAGCGTCCGTGCGTTCCATCTATATTGAGCGCATGCACACTGTAAGACGAGGAATGAACAGTTGTGCAGTCTCGGTTAAGTTGGTGACAGTTAGCTCGAGATATGGGGGCCGGAAGGAATGGTAGCTGTCTTCCTCTCAATTGTATAGAGCTAAGGGTAATGGAATGATCTCCGGAGTAGTCCCACATGATCTATCAATATTACAGTATGCGGATGATATGATCATTCGTAGGCTAAGTCCGCTAGATCGAAAGGAACTCAAGCACATAAAGACAAATCTTTGGGTTTATGTTCGCTGAGGCTCCACGTGGCCTTCTGTCATTCTGTGGTACCAAATAATCGCACTAGCGTTGCCAATGTAGGGCCTGAGACAGTGAGACGTTTATGGTACCAAACTATGGCATTAGCGTTTCCAATCTAGGCGACGCGTCATCGCCAACCATTGATGGCGCTTCCAATCGCAAAGGGCCCGTTTTGCTTTATTTGTCGTAATTTCTTTATTTGATCTCAATATATCACTATCAAAAAGACAAAAAGTGTGCGTGTGATTCCATTACGCGCCACAATCCCGCAAAGTCTAGCATATGCTTAACGAAGAAGGGTGGTAAGGTAAACTAAAATATACTCCCTCTTTCCCATTTTAAATGTCATTTCAGACTAAACATACAACTAAAGTTGAACCACAACATCATGTCCTAACGACATTTATTTAGGAAAAGGTGAGTACTATACAACTTCCTACGTAAAGCAGGGACAGCGATGGAAGAAGAGGTCCTTGGACCCGTTCTTCCTTGTTAATTAATCGTCGACGCATGCAATCGATTGGGTTTAGACATACAAGTCTGGTCGAGCGAATGCGTTGAAGTCCGAGTCCATGGGACATCGGTACGTGTCGGAGGCGGCATGCATGCCAGGACGGCGGCAGGGCTCGGCAGCTCAGCAGATGGGTGCTCCACTACTGCTCCGGGCCAAGAACGGTGACCGCTTTGCATTGCCAAACAAAGGTAGGGGTCTACTGTTGGAAAGGCCGCGCGTGCAACGTTCGCCGGCAAAGGAGGGCACATTTTCAGGCACATGCACTGCTGAAGCGGACTGTCACAGGTAGAGATCACACACACCACGTGTACGTACACGTGCGCAGACGTAAGACCCCCGATCGATGAAGCTCTAGCGACCGTGTCAAATCATGCTCCTTATCTGGTTCCTTTGAAAAAACAACTGATTTCCCTTGTGCCGCAGAAAGATGCATTCTTTGGGGGACAGTCTATACGTCATGCGCCTGAAACCACTGGAAATTTCAAGCGACAGTATTAGCACCTAATTACAGTCATTAAGCATTAATTTTATATTTAAACCTTCATTCTATAGGTTAATCAATTATAATTTTTTTGTTTGCTTATTTTACAATTAACATAATCCTACAAATCATGAATTAACAATCACAATCAACAAATTACAAATTAAAAATAACCAAAACAAAAAAAATTACTAACAAATCCGGCGGCTGCGCCTCCGCCGCGCCGCGCCGCTCGGGCCGCGCTCGTCAAATCGTCATCGTGCCGCGCCGTCAATCCGGAGGGAACCTCGCCGCAGTCGAGCTGCCGCACCGCCGGCGAGGAGCTGCGCGCCCGGGCTCGGCCTCAACCGCTGCCGCCTGCGGATCGGGAACAGGAGCACGGGAGAGTCGATGACTGAGAGAGAAGAAATAGGGATTATGGTTAAGAAGCCTGCACGAATCTTCAAGTAGATCTAAAGGTTGTCTGAAATCTTTTTAGATTTCAGACACCTGAAATCTAGGATTTCTCATTCTTTGGATTATGATGCGCTGGATATAATACAGAGAGTACAAGAAACGCCGCTATCTAGCCTTGTATATGTCCACGAAACATAAAGTCTCTTAAGCTCTAATTATTTAGATACAGTCATACAACTTTATTAATCGAGGTACCTAGAGCCACGTAGCAGCGTTATTGCGGGCCAGGCGTAGAAGCGGATCTTCATTCAGAGGCTGTGCCGACGTCGACGCACCCTTCACACCATGCAGTTAGTGCATGCCTCTGGTGTGGCGCCTGCTTGGTTGAAGTCGAAGTGCGTGCTTCGCTAGCTGTTTCCTTTCTTCCTGGGAAACCAAGTTGCGTTACATCCATGGCCACTACAACCTACAGTACCCCCAGCCTTTACCTACTAGGCACACGTAAAGCCTTTTTTCTCGTTGCTTTGCTCGAGTCGCACTCCCCGCATGGAAGAACCTTCTGGAACACCACAAATTAAACTTTACCTACCATGCATGACGGGCCGGCGAGGGGCCAAAGCTAGATCCTACTCGGCACACTCATTCATCACGAACCCCGGCCGGGCATTGGCCGCTCACAAAGGGATACATATCTGCACGTCTGCGTATCCATGTGGTGGTGCAGCTGGTGGCCACTTTCTTCAACTTGCATGCCACGCCCGCCGAAGCAAGTGAAGCGTAGCACTTGGCCATATGTCGCGCGCTCGTTCGTGGGTGACCTAAAATCCTCGCTATCTCGGCCGCCACCTTTCGGTATCGGCATCGCAGCATATCGCGCCCATGTAACGCGTTTACACGCCCTCGGCTCCAACTCCCTATAAAAGCGCCGTTCTCACGGTCGAGCAAGCGTCGAGTGCGATACAGCCAAGCACACACGGCAACTTGCATTGCGCTCTCTCTCTCTAGTCCACCGTATTAGCAGCCAGGAATTCCGCCGAAGAGAACTCGATCGATCGGCAGGCGTGCATATTCTCCACCGGCGGGCGTGGAATCCTCGCTCGGCGCCCGCGGACCGGCCGGGCGTGGAATCACAAACGGCAGGTTCATCAGGAAGCTCGCCTCTCTCCCCGGCGGCGAGGCTTGGAGCCTAGCGGGGCAGGGCACGCTACTGGCACTGCGCGCCTGAGCGAGCAGGTACACACGCACCGACCTACCCGTGATACGCAGTTTTATTATATATTTTCTTGAATATACTCCTTCATTTTTTTATTAGTCACGTTTAATAAACTAATTCGTGATAAATCAAAAAAATACAAAACAGTACACTTGAGTGGGCATGAACGTTCCCTGATGATGAACGACCTTCGTCTCTCACTCTCTCTCTCTGTCCCTCTATGTCTCTGTTTTTCAAAACAGCTAGGTGACGTTCGCCTCAAGAATTTCGTCTCGTCCGTCGAATTTGGCGCTTTTTTGCGACGAGGGATTGGCCGAGTTATATCGTACGGCAAGTAAAGTGTACCCCCTCTAATAAGTTAGGTTTACGTGAGTTTTTGTGTCTATTAATTAGCTGTCTGCAATTAACCACCAACCGCGCGCCAGCCGATGCGTGTCGCGTTCCTCATTAGTCTATTACAGTTTGCTAGTAGGCCAAAATAGGTACACTATATACAGTACTCGTGCCAGTAGTCATGCAGTCATCATGCTTCAGATGAGCAACGGATCTCGGTGACGAGGTTGTCCAGCGTGGCTCTTTGCTCGTGGCGGATGCAGAGAATTTTTTTTCCACTCTCGATATTTACCGAACCAGCACTGGCCCATGTCGCAGACGGCCGGCCCAGATGACCGCCGACCGCCACGAGCTTGTTCTCGCTGGCCGCCGCGCCACCATGCATGTGCACGACCCGATGCTATCCGCAGCATCTTCTAAAACATTCTTTCTACATCTATCTTTTTTTTAAAATTTTTTAGTATCTTCTTTTAAATCTTCTAAATTTAAATATATCCAGTAAACTTTACCGTTTGCCTCTGCAGGTAGTCTAAATAAGCTAGGTCCAGATAACCATTGAACAAGTCTTTGTTTTTCCGAATTGATACAACGCAACAAAATGTCATAAATATGCACGCACGCGTAACATCGCTCCGAATTCTAAATGTTACTGGATATCATTCCGTGACATCGTGATGGATCCGCACATTAATGACGCGATGATGTCTACGATCTCCTCCTGGCACCGATTTTTTTTTCTGGCACGAAAAAAAAAAGAACAGCACTCGGTACTTGCTTCCTCTATACGTATTAGACCATCCGCACCAGCGTACTCTAAAGTATACTCTATACATTATTTTCCTTTAGCTTTTACAATACTTACTCTAAATTACACTGCGAAACAGTGTATTCAGTATGCTTTACAGTACGCCACTACGGATGGTCTTATATATGCGCTAAACGCGCCTCCTTCATGACCATGAGTAGTCATTTTCATAAGGTCTCTAGTTCCTCTTCCACTCTTTCTTCCGGCCTGCTTTTGCTAGCTGCTATTCTATCTGGATTTGTCCTTCCACTATTGCTGATCGCCTTAAGTTTGCTTCCGTCTACTTATCTTGAGCACGAGGTAAACTCAACTGTTCATCACCAGCATGTAGTATACGTTTAGTTAGTTCCGCATGGTATGATAGAACCTGGAGCAGTTTTGGGGCAAGCAGAGTAGTGAACGGAATCAGGAGCTGTTGTTGTCTAATATACTCTCTGTGTCTCTATGAACTTGTCGTTTTGTAGTTTAAAAATGAACTACAAAACGACAAGTTTATGGGAACGGATGGAGTACACATACAGCTGGAATAAAAAAATATTATCATACATGGTTTCCGTTCATCTGTCTTACTGGCACTTCACTGTGCGATTTCAAAACCAATTTGACATTTTGTGTCGAGCGCAGAGATTGGAGTGTCAAATTTTGAATCTGTGATATGTATTTGCATGTACAGGTATGGAGTTTGGGAGCAGCAAGGACGTTCAGATGACCGGACTGTACGGCGGCGAGGAGCGGTCGAGGGAGGCTCCGCTCCCGAAGCTGCTGATCCAGGTGCCGTCGCAGAGCATCGCCGGCTTCGACTGCGTCGGCGGCCGTGACGCAACCGTCTCTGTTAACGGAGTGGACACGGAGGAGATGCGGCAGGGCGCAGGCGCGACCGGCAACGGCGCCAAGGACATTGTCATCAGCATCCCGGCGGCGGCGCGGCGGGCCGCTCCTCCTCCCCCCGGACGCGCGTACAACGACTACACGCCGCATGTCCCGTGCTCCATCTCGTTCAGCATGCCGGCCTCGCCTTCGGGACTCCACCTGTCGCGGTTCAGGGCGTACGGCGCCGCTCGGCGCGACGAGGGGCGCGTGGCGCCGGCCGAGGCGGCCGGGTACGATGTTCACCAGGTGGCGGAGGAGCAGCACGTGGAGGCGAACTCCCCGCAGCTGCTGAACCAGACGCGGTTCCACTCGCAGCCCATCCTGCATCCTACCAGGAACGACGAGACGCGGCGGTGCGAAAGCGTCCGCGACAAGCGGTTCGACCCTTTCAAGACCTTTTCCGGCCGTCTCGAGCGGCAGCTGTCCAACCTGCGCGGCCGGCCGCAGGAGCCTAACGACGGGATCTCGCCGGAGTCCAAGATCTCCGAGGAGGAGACCGGCCAGGTCCCCGCCGCCGATCGGTACTTCGACGCCTTGGAGGGGCCCGAGCTCGACACTCTCAGGGTAAGTACTACTACTCGATACACGAGCGCAGCTGGCCGTCGACTAACGGACGTCAGCTTTAGACTGAACTTAATAAACGACAAACCCATCATCTTGCGTTGCGTGTCGTGCAGGAGATGGAGGTACCGGTGCTGCCGAAAGACGAGAAGTGGCCGTTCCTGCTGCGGTTCCCGATCAGCGCGTTCGGTATGTGCCTCGGCGTGAGCAGCCAGGCCATCCTGTGGAAGACGCTGGCGTCCGCGCCGCCGACGGCGTTCCTGCACGTCAGCGCCATGGTTATTAGCCACGTGCTATGGTACGCCGCGCTGGCGCTGATGGGGCTCGTGTCCACCATGTACCTGCTCAAGCTCATCTTCTACTTCGAGGCGGTGCGGCGCGAGTTCTACCACCCGATCCGCGCCAACTTCTTCTTCGCGCCGTGGATCGCGTGCCTGTTCCTGGCGCAGGGCTCGCCGTGGCGTGTGGCCGGGATGCACCACGCCCTGTGGTACGCGCTCATGGCGCCCATCTTCTGCCTGGAGCTCAAGATCTACGGGCAGTGGATGTCGGGCGGGCAACGGCGCCTGTCCAAGGTGGCCAACCCGTCCAACCACCTCTCCGTCGTCGGCAACTTCGTCGGCGCGCTGCTCGGCGCCGGTATGGGCCTCCGAGAGGGCCCCATCTTCTTCTTCGCCGTCGGGCTCGCGCACTACGTGGTGCTCTTCGTCACGCTCTACCAGCGGCTCCCCACCAACATGACTCTTCCTAAGGAGCTCCACCCGGTGTTCTTCCTCTTCATCGCCGCACCTAGCGTCGCGTCCATGGCCTGGGCCAAGATCAACGGCCAGTTCGACAACGGCGCTCGGGTTGCCTACTTCATCGCGCTCTTTCTCTACATGTCACTGGTACGTACGTGTACCTTCTCACGTCACGGATTAATGATGTGCCCACGATTGTGTATATGTGCTGATTAATTAAGCGATACTTTATATCCTAACCTTTGCTGCAGGCCGTGCGGATCAACTTTTTCCGAGGATTCCGTTTCTCCCTGGCGTGGTGGGCGTACACGTTCCCGATGACCGGCGCGTCCATCGCGACGATCACGTACGCGACGGAGGTGACCAACATCCTGACGCTTGCTCTCTCCATCGGGCTGTCGGGCATCGCCACCGTCACCGTCGCCTACCTGCTGGTGACCACCATTCTCCACGCGTTCGTGCTCAGGGACCTGTTCCCCAACGACGTCTCCATCGCCATCACGCGGCGGAAGCCCAAGTTCAGCAAGATCCTCGCGCACTTCCGCTCTTCCAGCTCCGACTTGAAGGACATGATCGTGCTCTCCCTCCCAAAGCTGGAGCAATCCCAGTCAGACGAGGCCGATGCGTCCGTGACAAAGTCCCAAGTAGAGCCTTGATCGGATCAAGCTATAGCTAGAATGAAGTGCGATCTTTCGATGAGCTAGAAGATTAATTACCTTGCTAGCTGTACATATCATATCGGATTTTTTTCTTCGATCTCGCTTCTCACTGGAGTACGTAGCACGCACCCATCACCGTATTCAGCAGTTGGCCATCGTAGTTGTTGGACACACGATGGCGTCATGGTATGGATATCCTCGGAGCAGCTTCGTGATGAAGAGGATATAATGGGAAGGAAGTATAACATATGTCGGCTGGTGATTTTGTATATATACAATATTAATATATGTAAGTTGTGTGGCATTGAGTAAGAATAAACCATGGACGTTTTTGTGGCCTCGAAGATTTGGGAGCGACGTCTACTTTGCATCTTTAGCCGAATCGTTTGATAGATAATTACCCTTTTCTATGCGGATTATATGTAGAGAACTGCACGATAGCTCAGTTGGCTAAGGCGTTTGCCTGCGTCCATGCCCACCTGCTCACAAAGTAGCTGTTAAACTCCTCTTTCTCAATAATTTAGTCCTATCCATGGCTGTTGTGCCATGAAATTCTTTTTATTTTGCGGATTATGCATCAAAAGAAACTGATGACTTTCTCCTGGCTGACAAAGGTTCAGACAGAGCAGAATCAGGTTGCAGCATGCGGCGTGCATGTCATCTTTTCGTGAAATTACTATAGCGCGACACAGCAATTACCGCTCCAAACTGCTTGATAGCTGCACGTCATCCATCGACGTTCACAGGTTGGCGCCGCGACACCGATGATATATCCTTTAGCTGAACAACAGCAAATTCGTGTGTGGACACCACCGGCCCCTACACGCATTGATCCATCTCTTGTGATCTGTAACTGATAACGTTTCCAAAGTTCTTACGGGCAACACGCCCGCCGGCGCTCGCTACTTGCTGAATGCCCTGGCCAAACGCTTTTGCTGTGATTATCTGTTGAAGGAGAGATTCATTGATCCAAGCTGCCCACTTGCAGCCTGCGCCGCCATCGACTGCTGGCACGCAGTATTCTCCTGCGTATGTTCCGGTAGTAGTTTGACTCTGCGACGACGAGCGTGATTGATATATGTATCTTTCGAATATCGGATGTTTTATGATTCAGCTGACTTGTCTGAGGAGCTTGGTGATTGTTGGTACTCCAGTCTTGCCATGTAACCTAACTGTGACACTCGCCTTTGTAGATACGGCACCTCTGAGTTTAAGTCGTAATCCACCAAGAATCGTGAAGGTGATAAATTGGACGTGATAAGCTTCAGGTCACGTACAGAGCCCCCTTAACAGCACAGTGTACAGTGCGCATAACTGGATTGGATTCCATCAGTGGCCAACACGCCTGTGCCAATTAAAATGCGTCGGAACGGAAAAGGTAGATCAAAATTGTGGATTGAGGACTGTGGGCTGACTTGAGTCATGTTGGACTTTGGGCCGTACTATGTGGGCTATTTGGTCAATCAGATTCGGAAGGTCTTTATGGGCCGTCCAATTGAGGTCTCTAGACGGAGAAATTCTTTCATCCGAGTCTTCATGTGACTTCTCTTAATCGAGCATCTAAATCGAAAATCGATTGACTTGTTGTGTTTGGAAAGCCTCACAAATCAGTTGATGATTTAATCACGAGAACGACTGGAACACAATCAACATTCTGGTGCAATCGTGCAAAAATTAAATCTGAATCATACGAATCTCTATCCAACGGTTACTGCATTTTACATTTAGATCCTCCGACCTGATAACTAAACACCGAGGGATTTAAGTGTAAACACGCAGTAACCGTTGGATGTAATCGTGTGTTTCAAATTTAATTTTTACATGATTGCACTATAGTGCTGATTACATTCTAGTTTTTCCCTTCAATCACAATCACAAAGTGACGAATCAATCTTTTTCTTAATGAGTGAATACTTCATGAAAGAGATATTATTCACATTGTTATTAGAGATTCTGTTGAGTGAACATTTTTTTGTACAGAAAAAAGTTGAGTCTTGATTTTTTGTACAGCGAAAAATGCTAAAGGGTTCGTCATCTTTGGTTGCAGTCGTTGTACAGCAATACTAGCATCTTTAGCAGATACACAACGCACGAGGCACGATGCTGGAATGCTCCGTGTGCTACTTGTCCCATGCTTCAGTATTGATGAACTAGCAATATTGCTGCACCCCAATTTCCCGTGAAGTTAATTGAATGCAGGCAAATCCTCAGTTCATTTACTTCTTTTCTCCCCAATCTCGTGACCACATTTACTTGTTTGGCTCTGAATTTAATGGCCACTCTGCGTCGCGTCTCTCTGCCCCTCTGACACTATAAAACCTGCGGCCTCTGCCACTCCTTCCCTCCAACTCCAACGGTCATGACTCTCTCCAGAGCGTGCGCGCCATTCTTATACGGCGGAACAGCAATTAAGCACGTTGCAAATGGCATCGGCACTGGCTGCATGGTCACGGATCATGATCGTGGTGGCCGTGTTGGTCGGCGTCCAGCCGTCGTGCCGTGGCGAGTTCACGGTGGTCGTGCCGGACACGTCCGCGGCGGCGCTGGTGGACGCGCCGCAGACGGGGTTCTCGGACCGGGCGCGCACCGACCCGGCCGAGCAGCGCGCCGTGCAGGAGGTGATGGCGGCCACGGGCAACGGCTGGGCGTGGGGCATCCCGGACGTGTGCCGCGGCCGGTGGCACGGCATCGAGTGCGTGCCCGACCGCGACGACGTCTACCACGTCGTGTCCCTCGCGTTCGGCGCGCTCTCCGACGACACCGCGTTCCCGGCCTGCGACGCGGCGCGCGCCGCGCTCTCCCCGGCCGTGCTCGCGCTCCCGCACCTCCGCTCGCTCTTCTTCTACCGCTGCTTCACGGCCAACCCGCAGCCCATCCCGGCGTTCCTCGGCCGCCTCGGCCCGGCGTTCCGGTCTCTCGTGCTCCGCCAGAACGGCCACGTCGGCCCGATTCCCGGGGAGATCGGGAACCTCTCGGCGTTGCGCGTGCTCGACCTTCATGGAAACCACCTCGCCTCTGTCATCCCGGCCACCGTCCAGTCCTTGAGCCACCTCCAGATGCTCGACCTCAGCTACAACCGGCTCGCCGGTCCAGTACCCCACTTCAAGTTCCAACGCCTCAGCATCCTCGACCTCAGCCACAACGCGCTGCAGGGTCGCGTTCCGGCGAGCCTCGGCCAGTGCCGGTCTCTGATAAAAATTGACCTCAGCCAGAACCGCCTCGCCGGCACGATCCCGGACACGCTCGGTAACCTTTCCGAACTCATGCTGCTGGACCTCAGTCACAACGCGCTGTCCGGCCCGATTCCCGCCGCGATCGGCCGCCTGTCGTCGCTGCGGTCGCTGATCCTCAGCGACAACCGGATGCAGTTCGCAACGTTGCCTGGCGACTTCTTCTCCGCGCTCCAGGCGCTGACCACGCTTGTGCTCTCCGGCATGGGGCTGGCAGGATCGATCCCCGAGTCCATCGGGGAGCTGAGAGAGCTCCGGGTGCTACGTCTGGACAATAACCAGTTCACCGGCGTGATACCGGCGAGACTCCGACGGCTGCAGAAGGCAAGCGAGCTTCGCGTCGACAGCAACCGGCTAGTGGGGCCGATACCGTTCGACAAGGAGATCATGTGGAGGCTAGGGAAGAAGCTGCGCGTTGGCGACAACGAGGCGTTATGCTACGACGCCAAGCAAGAAGGCCTTGAGGGCATCGTTGCGCTTGCCGGCGTCGCGGATTGCGGCAGCGTGAGGAGCCGCACGACACAGCACTTGGTCTGGGGCAATAACACAGTAGGTAGCCGCGGCGGCGCAATTGCCAGAATGAGCACGTCGGCGACTTCCGGCGGCCGTAACTCGTGTGGCGTTTCTCTTGGGAGTTGGCCCGTGCTCGTGTCGCTGCACGTTGCATGGTTTGTAGCTTTGTATTTGTAAGTAGGGTCTGTCTATATTTTAAGTGATTGCAAAATTCGAACTTTTAAAATATGTAATACCCCCTTCGTTTCCGAAAGTTTGTCGTTTTATGGAAGTTTGTCGCTTTGTAGTTCAAAAGTAAACTACAAAGTGACAAACTTTCAGGGATGGAGGGAGTATAACTTTTTTGACATATTTAGGGGGATCTATACTTGTCGATACTGTATTGAGAGTCCATTAGTAAAAAGATTCTTAAAGTGCTACAATTTAAAGTTACACCATGATTGCTGCATAGTTGTACAACAACTAAATAAAACGGAAAATGTCTATTTTACTGAACTTTTAAAAATAATTGATTCAGTTTAATCATGAACTATTTAGATTGATTCAATTCACTCCATCATAATTTTTTTATTTCTATGTATTGGTTACGTTTGAAGGTGAAATTTTGAAAGATATATCATACTATTCTAGAAAAATATTTTTATAATTTTTTCTTGCTTTATTCCTTCAATCAAGCGAGATTTGTTTACATGTTTCCAAAATACAAAAAAATACATAAAATATTTTTCTAAGATATTATATGTAGTAACATGTAATCTCACATAATTTTACCATTAGTCCTGATGTTTATAGAGAAACGAAAAAAATCATTATGAAGTGAATTGAACCAATCTAAATAGTTTTAGAGACGAACTGAACCAAATTTTTTCTTAAACGATTAAGTGAACAACATTTATACTTGAGAATTGTAAAATGAACTTTCCGAGAACAAAAAACTTGAGGATAGTAAACTGTTTTTATTTTAATTGTTAATATATTAATTTGTAAAGCTTATGTTAGTTGTAAAATAGTCAAATAAAATATTTTTTGATTGCAAAAATAGTAAATGTTGTTATTTTTATTAATTGTTAGGATTAATGATTAATTACAATGAGTAGTTGTTAATGACAGCAATTAGCCGTTAATTACACGTTCTCATACCTACGGCATTTCAAAGAGAGCCGCTTCACAGCTTGCATCAACTGACATGACATTACGGATCTGAATTATGAATCGAAACTGCTCCATGTTGCAGCACGCACATGGGGAACGGGACCAAGTCATCTCATTATCCAGATGCAATCATATATTGCTGTCAATGCGTGGGCTTGGTGCTCCATTTTTTGACATCTTTAAGCACGGGCATATGCAGATTGTAACCCAAGGATGGCATCCCAATTTTGCCTTGTTTTTCGACATAAAAAATCGAGAGCAGCTTCAGTTGAAATTACCACGCTCTGAATTCATTTGGTTCACCAGATACACTCGTCATTAGATAGTGTATCGCCTTGATAGACCATCTCAGAACCAAGGCAGGATGCCAGGATCCGTCAAAACCTTTACAGTTACAGCTGCAAAAAATCAAGATTCGCAGGACGACAGTCCGAGGTACGGGATCCAGATCCTCTGCATTTGTTCATTCAGTGCAGAGGAGTGTAGCCTGAAGCACAGTAACCCGTGAGAGAGGTGCAATGTTCTGACGTAACGGATACTGTAGCATCAGTGTCTATATACGGACTTTTGCTAATTTCCAAAGTTTTACATATACTGTAGTTCTCTCATCCAGTTCATCAATTCTTGATCGAATGGCCATGAATGAAGCTAATTCCAGCTACAGGACGCCCTGTGCAGTGAGATCTCTAATTTTTTTTTTAAGACGATGGGTAAGTCCCGACCTTCCCCTGTAGCTTATGGTCAATTTATTACAAACGAGTATAAATGCAGACACTCACAATCTATTGTCTAGAACAAGACGACGATAACTAGATGACTAAGCACACGACTGTGAACCGGACTTTGTAAGTCAATATTACGGTACGTTCATCCTTCACATTTCTCGTAAGTGCACTCCAAATCTAGCGTCATTGACTTCCTTTGTAAAGTATCTTCATTTTAACCACTAGGCCAAACTCAAACCTCTAATCGAGAGGATATCAATCCCCGAGGTACGATCAAGCTTCCGTTTCCACTCGATTCCCTTCGCTGCCCCATTCGCTATCCATCTGCCGAACGAACCTTGCCGCCACTTCTGCACTCCATTGAGACCGTATCTGAAAGTTAATTTGGCAACCACTACTCCCCCGCGCGCAAGGGCACGACCTGGCTACGAGGCGTCACCACTCGCCAGTACTAGTACTGCTCGCCCTCGCTCGCTGCACCTGCTCTCGGAAAGCGAGAGGGCGTCGTGTTCCCTGCTTCCTCCAGACGTGCCTTGGCCCCTCCGCTTACTTCCTCCGTCCCCTAATCCCCACCGAGCAAGAACGAAACCGGCGGGCGAGTTGGTCAGGAGGCACAACCGCACCCCCGGTGTCCCGAGCGGGGTACTCGGGTTGAAACCATTACTGCTGGTGCAGTAGTGGTCGCTGACAGTAGGTCCTATGGGGTGTGGGGCCCATTTGTCAGTGACCACTACTGCATCAACGGTAATGCAGAGGATACGCACCCGCCTACGGACGACGGGTCTCCGCTTTGCTACAGAGATCCTGTCTCTGTTAGTCTTGATTAGAATTTAGATCATTACTACCATGTAAGGATTTGTCGCCGGATGTGGGCTTCTCAATCTCGATCAAGGAAACGTTGACACAGTGAACTAACTCTTCTTTTCTCAATCACGAGAAATAGAAGAATGCAGGCATTTTCTGCGATGCAAGTCGATGCTGATTTTGACTCAACGCCAAGAACTTACTCTTCAGGTGCAGCTTTCTAACTTCTGTGCAAACCCTTGAAATTTCAATATTAAGTACTCCCTCCGTCCCCATGAACTTGTCGCTTTGTAGTTCAAAAATGAACTACAAAGCGACAAGTTTATGGGGACGGAGGGAGTACTTGTTGTATTGAAACAAAACGCTTCCCCCTTCAGCAAGGGCCCTCCGGTGGCATTTCGTTTCGAAAAAAAAAAACTCCAAAACCAACAGCTCACATCAATCTGAATTTACGTAAGTCAGACATGTCTCTGCTTCAGTCTTGCTAAATGGGCATACGTTGCGCCAGGCTTCTTCCAGTGTGACATTGGTGCCATCTGCGTTTTGCAGCATGGGAGAAACAAAAGCTACTAAGTCTGCTTCAAAATTTCTCTGCTTCGAGCGGTCTCCACTTTCATGGTATTTGTTTCGATCGGCATCATGTTTTTTCGTCATTTTTACAAGTTTTTGCGTAGCCTTTGTGCGGAGAGAAATACTTGATCTGAAACTGCTCATATTTCAGGTAAGGGACCATATTCATCTTCTTTGCCCATCAAACATCAGCAGTCCAACAAGACCAGCTCGGATATTTTCAATGTCAGCGTGAAGGTAAACCTAGACCACAATATGATGGAAACTTGTTCTTAAGATTATCGCTTACATTTTGTTTGATAAAGTGTACGACTTGTAAAAGTGTGGCCTATCGACCATATTACTGTCATATATATTCCTGAGTTGGGGCTATTTATTCCCATGTATGAAAACTTTTGTCTTCTATCATAAACATCTGGTTGCATTTTCAGGACCAATCTGAAAACCAGACATTTGTCATCGTTTAGTTCTTTTGACAACTCAAGAGGGCGTCAAACCCAGAAGGCTCCGGTCCGCACAAAAAGTATGATGGCTGCTTTGTTTGTCAAGCACAAATCAGCAAAGATGAAAAACGTCTATGTACATTGATCAAATGCGACACTGCAGTTTGCTCGTGCTATATCACTGTGGAACTGCACGAGCCATAATTAGAGTCAGTTTAGTAGATTGCTTGCCAAATCAGATTAGGAAAGGAGTCATCAAATCAGGAAGATAATATTCGGTTGGCATTAGAGGTAGAGTTGGTTTGTGTTAAAGATAGATTCTGTTGAGATCATGTCAGGTGATCTGATCCAATCAGAAGAGTCCGGTATATAATGCAGTCCATAGTTTATTAATAAAAGCAAGCATAGTTTGATAGAAAAGAGATATTTATCTCAGTTATCTCAAAGCCTTGATCATTGGCGCCGGCGTCACGCACGCCGGCGCCAGCGATCAAGTGTCCTGTTTGGCAGAATCATAAGAAAGTTTGTGACAATTTGGTATCAGATTCTATTACGATCCGATGGGCAACAATAGATCCACGAACGAGGTTCTCTCCCATCAACTCACGGAGATTCATGCCACCATAAACAAGATCTTCAATCAGCTAAAGCTTGAATACGCACAACTGAAGGGCGCGCAGGATCAAGCATCTGCAGAAAACATCGCACAAGTCCAACCGCTCATGCCACGCTACAAACCTTCATCCGGTTCCGCGCTCCGTGGCTCCCAAGGACGACTACAAATCCACAGCCGATGCGCTGCTGGTGATGGAGGCGTACGGGTGCAGCAGCGCAGCTGTGGTGGAGCCGCTGTTCGGCTTTTGCCTCATCGACGTCAACCGCCACCCCGACGTCGGATCTGGGGTTCCTCTCATGCTCGGCGGCGCAGGACTCCACCTCAAACCGTCTGCCGCAGGGGCCGCAATCACGGTCATCGTCGTCCAATCGCCGGAATTTCGCCTGCTCCAATTCACCCGTCTACAGATCTGCCCAATCCGTGTGTCTCCTGGCTCCTCGCCTCTAATCGCTGCCAGATCCACGCGATTCATCACCACCAGCACTGCATCCGTCCTCCCAGGCCACCAGATCCGATAGACCGCCAAGCTCTCCACGCCACCGACCTCTGTGGCATCTGCGAACGATGTGCTCGCCGCCTGCACGTGGAGTCGTATGCCTTTCCTGTTCAAGGGACCACCGGTCAAAGCCAAATCTGAACCCACCGGTCAGTATCTTCTCATGAATGGAATTGGAATCGTCTACTGCTACAAATTTGCAGGGGACAAAGGAGTGAATATATTCATCGAAACTCGAGGATGAGCTTTTCGTAAGGGAGGGAGAGATGTCACGAGCCATATTTAGAGTCAGTTTAGTAGATTGCTTGCCAAATCAGATTAGGAAAGGAGTCTTAAGATTAGTATCGAATCAGGAAGATAATATTCGGTTGGCATTAGAGATAGAGTTGATTATGTCAGGTGATTTGATTGAATCAGAAGAGTCCAGAATAAAAGATTATATTATCTGTAATTCAAGACAACTATATAATGCAGTCCATAGCTCATTAATAAAGGCAAGCATAGTTTGATAGAAAAGAGATATTTATCTCAGAGCAGAGCCTTGATCATTGGCGTCGGCGCCACGCACGCCGGCGCCGGCGATCAAGTGTCCTGTTTGGCAGATTCATAAGAAAGTTTGTGACAATTTGGTATCAGATTCCCTTACGATCCGATAGGAAACAATAGATCCACGAACGAGGTTCTCTCCCATCAACTCACGAAGATTTATGCCGCCATAAACAAGATCTTCAATCAGCTAAAGCTTGAATACGCACAGCTGAAGGGCGCGCAGGATCAAGCATCTGCAGAAAACATCGCACAAGTCCAGCTGCTCATGCCACACTACAAACCTTCATCCGGTTCCGCGCTCCGTGGCTCCCAAGGACGACTACAAATCCACGCCCAACGCGTTGCTGGTGACGGAGGTGTGCGGGTGCAGCAGCGCATCCGTGGTGGAGCCGCTGTTTGGCTTTTGCCTCGTTGACGTCAACCGCCACCCCGACGTCGGATTTGGGGTTCCTCTCATGCTCGGCGGCGCAGGACTCCACTTCAAAACATCTGCCGCAGGTGCCGCAATCACGGTCGCTGTCGTCCAATCGCCGAAATTTTGCCTGCTCCAATTCACCCGTCTACAGATCCGCCCAATCCGTGCGTCTCCTGGCTCCTCGCCTCTAATCACTGCCAGATCCACGCGATTCATCGCCACCAGCACCGCGTCCGTCCTCCCAGGCCACCAGATCTGATAGACCGCCAAGCTCTCCACGCCACCAACCTCTGTGGCATCTGCGGCCGATGTGCTCGCCGCCTGCACGTGGAGTCGTATGCCTTTCCTGTTCAACGGACCACCGGTCAAAGCCAAATTTGGACCCACCGGTCAGTATCTTCTCATGGATGGAATTGGAATCGTCTGCTGCTGCAAATTTGCAGGGGACAAAGGAGAGAAGATATTCATCGAAGCTCAAGGATGAGCTTTTCGTAAGGGAGGGAGAGATGTCACGAGCCATATTTAGAGTCAGTTTAGTAGATTGCTTGCCAAATCAAATTAGGAAAGGAGTCTTAAGATTAGTATCGAATCAGGAAGATAATATTCGGTTGGCATTTGTCGGTGGTTTGGAACCGGCAGATCTCCCTACACTACTAAAGTGATAGGGGAGTTTGATGTTCGGTGTGGGCGCGCGGAGATTCAAGAAGGTGAATAAGAATTGACACAGGAGACACAAGAATTTACGTGGTTCGGGCCGCCTGAGCGTAATACCCTACTCCACGGGTGTGTTGGTGTTGTATTAGCACTATGAGCTTGTGATGAGCGTGTGAGGCGCGTGTATGTGTCCAGCCCCATGTGTATCGTCGGTCTGTCCTTTTATAGTACAAGGGCAGACCGTTACAGGTTAGCCTGGCCCGACATGTGGCCCCGGCAGTTACTAGTATTAATACACGTTTAATTGCTCTTAATAATCCTATAACGGACTTTGACAGCACCGTTACTGGTGTTAAGATCGTCCATTTAAGTGTCATTAATATGGCATTAATGACACTTAATCGGGTCTTGAAGTCCTTGGTTCTCCTTTGAAGATCCGGAGCCGTTGTGGGGTCTTCCGGAGGTTAGAAGCTGAAGATCCGACGATCGGACACGTGGCAGCTCCGGAGCTTGCTGTGGGAAACAGGTAGCTCCGGGACTACCCGACACGTGTTAGGTCCGGAGCTTCTCTCGGTCAGGGGCTAAGTCCGGGGGTGCCATTTCGGTACATGGTCCGGAGCTTCCCCCTTGTGGGCGGTAGCTCCGGTTTGGTAGTACACGTGGCGACCCAGAGATTAACAATGTTGGAGAAGCGAGTCCGGTTATGTCTGACATGTGGGCCTTCGAGGGTCTTCAAACCAAGTAGATGATTTTCCTTTGAGATCTTTATAACCTCAAGGGGTGTATAGTTTCTAGGATACCGACAGTGGCCCCCTGGACCTACCTCCGGGGAAGTCATTCCACCGGAGGTGGGTTCATCTTCGCGACCTTTGAACTGAGTCTTCAAGGGTATTTGAGGGTGCCGTTAGCAAGGACTTGGAATTAAATCCTCACCACGTGGCGTATCCCGCGTGCGGCAGATGAGATCTTTGGCGTGCGGATCTCACGCAATTGAAGGTCGCCGGTTCCCGATACGAAAACTGTATCGGTTCCGCGCGCCTTGTCAGGCCGCCGCCTTTGGGCTTCCCGCCTCTTGATGACAACCGTTCACCTGGGTAAGAACCTCGACTTGATCGTCGGGGTGGTCCCGGGCCCGCTTGTCATCGGCTGGGTGAAATTTTTGGGTGGTACCTTCGACTTCCTTGCGGTTTCCATCCGAACGTCGCGAGGGCTTACTTAAGAAGGAAAGTCCACACCGTTGGGAGTTCTTTACGCCTCTCATCTGTTCTTGCGATCAAACTCCCAACTTGTGCTTCGCTTTTCTTCTCTTGCCTAGTTGTGCTGCGATGGAGTTGGGTCTCCGCGAGAGTCGCTTGAAGACCGACGGCGATTTGAAGAAGGTCCGGGCCCTCATGGGGTGGTCCTCGGACTTCTTCAACCGCTCGGTCCGTGCCGGTGGAGAGCTCCCGTTCGAGAAGGAGCACTCCAGCGAAATGGTGTACTTCTCCTCGTACGCCATGGTGGGGTTGATCCCACCTTTTTCTTCCTTTTTCTTGATGCTGCTAGACTTCTATGGCCTGCAGTTGTATCATCTCGCCCCCCACTCCATTCACCTCGTATCCATTTTCGTCCACTTCTGCGAGATGTGGGTGGGCATTCCCCCCTGCATCGAGCTCTTCCGGACCTTCTTTACCGTCCATACCACCGGTAGGAGCAATGAGTATCTTGGCTTCTACTACTTCGTGAAGCGCAAGAAGTGCCCATTCAAGTACCTCCGATCATTCCCTTCTGGGAAGTGGGACGACTGGAAGAAGGACTGGATAGTCATCCGGGTGGAGGAGCACGAGAAGCTGGAGCTGCCCGAAGGCCTCCCCAACATTGACACAACGATATGGAGTGAAGCTCCGGTGCTGGCGGATGCTTTTGATCCTGTTCTGACCAGGATTCGCCATTGCGTGGAGGGGGGATTGACTCCTCAGGCGGTATTTTGCAATTTCCTGGTCAACAGGTGGGCGCCGCTGAAGAGGCGGGAGAAATTCGCTTGGGCCCTCAACAGCGTGATGGACGACAACCGGGTGAGACCGGGTTGAAGTCCAACATGATGGAGAAAACCTTGGAGTTCCACCTCAAGAAATTCCAGCACGGCATCGACGTCGACGGTGATGACTTGACTCCTCCGTCGGCCTTCCTCCCTCTGAACGTGGAAGTGGAGTTCAGCAGGGAACTCCGGCGAAAGATGCCCGTACTTGACGACCTTGGTGTCGTCGAGAGAAGATCAACCACCCGGGTGGCGATCCCTGGAATGCCCGAAGATGGCTCTGTTCCTGCCCCAAAGCCGAGGGTTGAGGTCGTCGGCAAAGGCAAGGAGCTGGCGGACGAACCTGAGAGCCGAAAGAGGAAGCTGCAGCATGCCGACGGAAGGTCCGTCAGGCCCGCTACTTCTGCCTCGGCTCCTTCTCCACGGAGGGGAAGGTCTTCTACAACCGCGGCGGTTGTCCCCGTAATGGGGTCTTCCCGGAACGAGACTGTTCCTGCAGTAGGGTCCTCTCGGAGCGCGGTTGTCCCCGCAGTAGGGTCCTCCCGGGGTGTTAGCTCCGGGCGCGCGACTCCAGCACCTGGGCCGGTGGAGGCCTCCAGGTCCAGGGGTTCTTCCCGATCGAGGAGAGCCTCGACCCGGGAAACGCCCGCGACCGTGACAAGTTCCGGGGGTCCTTCCGGAGCTTCTACGCCGCCTATGGCCAACCCAGAACGCCCGGGGAAAAGATTCCGCGCAAGCTGGTGCGGAAGCCTCCCAAGGTAATTTCTAATCTCTACCTTGGACAATTTTTTTAATTGTAGAAACTGTTTGTTAATTTTCTTCGTTCATCATCTGCAGCGTCCTTAAGAAGGGGAGCGAGGCTCCACCCTCAGCCACAGTGTCGGAGACGGTGAGGGTGGGAGCTTCTGCTCTTGTCCCGGTGCCGCCCCAAGTGGTGGCTGAAGCTGCGACAGCTCTGGCGCCGGCTGTCATGGTCATGGACCTCGACTCATCCCCAGAAGTTCCCGTGGTAGCGCCGGACCATGAGAGTGAAGATGCGCCAGAGGCACCTGTCTCGGAGGTTGAAGCTCCGGGTCTTGGTGCTGCAATGATGGAAGCTCCGGCTGTTGAGCCGGAGGAAGTAGTAATCCCGGCATGTGAGCCGGAAAGTGTCGAAGCCCCGGCGGTTGAGCCGGAGATGGCTGCTGCCCCGGCATGCGAGTCGGAAATCGAGGTAGTTCCGGCAATTGGGCCGGCTATCTCCGAAGCACCGGCTGCTGAGCCGGTCATTGTTGGAGCTTCGGTCACAGGGCCGGTCGAAGTTGAAGACCTTCCGGCTCCTGAGCCGGTTGTTGAAGAGGTGACGGAGCTCGAGCCTCCCTCGGAAGAGGTACCCAGACCGGAGCCAGTAGCGGCTCCTGCTCCGGAAGCGACGACGTCGAAGGTACCTACGGCCGAGCTGGAGTGCCCAAGCGAAGTCGCCGGCCCCCTGCCCAAGAGGGTGAACGAAGACTTGGCGGCGGGGCCTTCTTCGATGGCGACTGAGGCCATCTCGGAGGACGGCCCTAGTGCCTTGGAGACTCAGGGGACCGCTCTTGTAGAGTGGGACCCAATTTTTGTATCTGAAGACCCGTTGGAACCAGCGGAGAAGACCCCAGCAGGTCCGGAGCCAATCCCGTTGTCGCTGTCCATTGACAACGCATGTTCCAGTCTGCATCAAGTCCAACTGGCCTTCTTCCACGACAGCAATGCTCTTGAAGAGGAGCGCCAAACCATTAGGCGGTGGCGTAATCGGCTCTACTTCGAGACCAAGCTGGCGCGGTCGAGGCTAGCGGATGACAAGGAGTGGATCAAACGGGAGAAGACCCGCCTGGAGTACTGGGGCAAGTTGCTGGATGACAGGGACAGTATGACTCGTGCCCTCGACGCTCAATCCCGGGAGATCTACGATCAGGCCAAAGCTGCCAATAACGCGGCCGATGCACGCCACGAACAGCTTGAGGCCATTAACACTGCACTCATCAAGCGCCGAGAGGCACTTGAAGAGAGGGAGAAACGGCTCGAGGATGAAGAGCAGAAACTCCTTGAGCTGCGGGATGATGTCCTGAGGAGGGAAGAGGAGCTCGCCGAGAAAGTAGCTCTGGCTGACAAGGGCCTCGAGGAGCGCGCCAAGAAATTGGAAGAGCGCTGCCAAGAGGAAGAGGAGAAGACCTGGGTGCGAGGGCAGGAACTCTATGAACAAGAGTGTGCCCTTGTTGCCCGGGAGAAGAAAGTGAGGGGTAGAGAGAAGGACCTGGTTGACCGCCGAAACAAGATCCACCTCCGGGAGGAGGAGCTCGGAAATCTCGAAAGGCGGGTTGCTGAAAAGATTCAGCAAAACGCCAAAGAAGTTGAGCGCCTCGCCCGTGAGAATTCCGAACTGACGGCGGCCAGGAGATCCCTGGAAGAGATGAAGGGCTTGAGGACTGCGGACTCCCTACAGATTTGGGAGTTCCTGGGCAAGGCCAACGACGTGCTGACACCGATGGGTTTCAACCCCGTGCGCCCGGATAATCCGGAGCCGGAGCCGGACCTAGCGCTGCTGGCGTTGAGCGCAGCAGGTAGCAAGCTCTCCAAGTTGGGCGACGTCATCGCGGACCAACTGGAGGTTGAGGGGCAATCCCTGGCGAAGAACATCGCAGAGTATGTGCTGACGTGCTATACCAGCCGGAACTCCCAATTTCCTCTGGACCCGGTGCTTGAAGGCCCCGTCGAAGGAGAAGGCGAAGCTACCCGAGCCAGCGTATCGGAGGTTGCCCAGAAGGTCGCCCAATTCTTCCATAGGGTCTAGGACCATCTCTGTAATTCTCACTTGTATTTTCTATTCTTCTTCCTCAATTTTGTAATCCCTTGTCTCCAGATGTAATTTCTTGTCTCCGGATAAATGAAATCCCCAAATTTTGCGAATTTCACTTTTTGTCTTCAACACTCTTATCTTCACTTGGCCCCCTGGTAGATGTACACAATTTGATTGTGAACATGTACCAAGAGGATATTGTGCATTGTTGAAGACTCTTTTGCTCCGAACTTGTAGAATTTAGGTTCGAAGTCTTTGATAGTGAAGGCCCCCTGAGGTTGTCGGAGCTTAGAAGCTCCGGCATTGTCTATTGCCGGAGCTTAGTAGCTCCGGCAATAGCCTCTATCAACGCGTAGAGCATCGATAGTTAACCCTCCGGGGTGTCGGAGCTTAGTAGCTCCGGCAGTGACCTTTGCCAACACTCAGTTTGTTGGCAGCAGACTCCATTTACGGGGTCTTCTCACCATCTTTTATTCAGCGTCGACGGCTGGCCCCCTTAGGGGAGTCGGAGCTTAGTTAGCTCCGGCTTTTCTCCATCAACGTAGATTTTATTTTTCCTGCACACTTAAGTCAAGAAAAATAGTAAAATTTGTTTCTTGTCTATAACTTCGTCGCGACTTATGATTCTCAAGAAGATTTTAAGTCAAACGTGATTCTAAATACAACCGAATGTGATGTCTTTTCTTTTAGATCCAACTGTACACGGACCCGCCTTACTTCGGCTACCGGAGTGTAGGTAGAGTGGCGTACTTAGGATGCTTGACCAAGCTAAGTCGATAGAACACTCCGACCCTAGATTGGCTTGGCGGCTTTCAGGCGAGTTGGCCATGAACAATATTTGAATCCAAAAGAATCGACAATACAACTCGAATCGTATATAAACCAGTCGAACTAAAATTTCTTAAGAATTGCATGTCTTCGTTATAGACAAGAAAGAGAAAAATAAAAATTTTGAGTCTGTACAAAATAAATGCACGTGGAGTCTATTTCACATGAAAATGTCTTTCATTATAGGTTCGGGGTACAGGGGAAACAAGTACACTCTTAGGGTACGGAACCAGGCTAAGGGTGTTTCATTTCTCGTTTGAACCAGGGTAGTTAGCCACACTTTTAGTCCTGAGACTGTGACAAGCGTTGCATGAGCTTTGTGGACCTTTCGGGAAAGGTCCAGCTGCTCTCCCGGAGGAACTACCCGACTCTGTACAATGACTCTATAACATACATCTCAAGTTACTCAAGACTCACCTCCGTGGTATTAAGTGTAGAACTTACGGAGGTGCTCGATGTTCCAAGGATTTGGGAGAGGTGTCCCATCCTCGGTAGCCAAGCGAACGCTTCCGGGACGGGACACTTTAATCACTCGGAAGGGCCCCTCCCAGCCGGGGGAGAGTTTGTTTAACCCTTCTCTGGATTGTATTCTCCGTAGCACCAGATCACCTTCCTCGATCTGTCGGTTGTGTACATGCCGCTGGTGATAACTTCGTAGGGCTTGATGATATCGGGCATTCCGAACAGCTGCTTGGCACCTTCCCTCCTCAAGGAGGTCTAGGTCTTCACACCGGAGCTGGTCCTGCGCGGCTTCGTCGAAGGTCCGGACCCCGAGTGAACCCAAGGTGATTTCCGGAGGAAGGATTGCTTCAGCTCCGTACACCAGAAAGAAGGGTGTCTCTCCGGTTGACCGGTTTGGAGATGTCCTGTTGGCCCATAGAGTGGGCAGAAGCTCTTCGATCCAGTTGGCTCCATGTTTTTTCAAGCGCTCATAAGTGCGCGTTTTAAGTCCTTTAAGGATTTCAGCATTTGCTCTCTCGGCTTGGCCATTGCTGGCTGGATGAGCTACGGAGGCGTAGCAAACTTGTATGCCGAGGTCTTCGCAATATCCTTGGAATGCGGAGCTTGTGAATTGGGTCCCATTATCAGTGATGATTTTGTTTGGGACTCCAAATCTGCATACAATGGACTGCAGAAAGTTGATAGCAGATTGCTTGTTGATTGTCACAACTGGAGTTGCTTCCGGCCACTTGGTGAACTTGTCAATGGCGACGTACAGGAACTTGTAACCTCCGACGGCTCTTGGGAAAGGTCCCAAGATGTCCATACCCCACACAGCGAAGGGCCATGTAGGAGGTATCATTTGTAAGGGCTGAGCCGGAGTGTGAATTTGCTTTGCATGAAATTGACATGCTTTGCATTTTTTCACCAGCTCAGTTGCATCCTGGAGTGTTGTAGGCCAGTAGAAGCCATGCCGAAAGGCTTTACCAACCAGCGTGCGGGAAGACGCGTGGTTCCCACACTCACCTCCATGGATTTCTGCGAGGAGCTCATAGCCTTCTTCCCTTGTGATGCACCGCATTAGGATGCCGTTGGCACCGCGCCGGTAGAGAACCCCTTCTACCAGCGTGTATCTTTTAGCCAATCCGACTACCCTGTCAGCAGATACATCGTCGTCAGGACGGATGTTGTCTTTCAAGTAGTTCTGGATCTCCGAGATCCATGCATCGGAACTAACTTGAGCATTTGAGTCTTGCGTGCTGGGTTGCTCGGAGCTTCCGGCAGCACCTACGACCCTTGATGGCTGCCATGGTAACAGGATCATCGGGACCGTCAGCTTCGGGATGCTGATCTCGCCCCCTTCGCTCAGTTCGGCAGGCTGAGCTGTAGGTTTCGACAATCTCCGGAAAAAAGTTCCGTCAGGAGCTAGAGCTCCGGTTGACGCTTTCGTCGAGAGTTCGTCAGCTTCAGCGTTGTGAACACGCTGAACATGGTGGAGATCTAGGACTTCGAAATCCTTCTGGAGCCTCTGGACTTCAAGGAGGTAAGCAGCTAACTGGATATTATTGCAGGAGCATTCACCCTTCACCTGCTTAATGATGAGCTGTGAATCTCCCTTGACCAGCAATTGCTTGACACCATATGACAGTGCCACCTTTAGTCCGTAGATGAGTGCTTCATACTCCGCCATGTTGTTGGTTGCCTTGAAATCAAGGTGTACCATGTATTTCACCTTCTCCCCAGTCGGTGCAAGGAGAAAGATTCCAGCTCCGGCCCCCTGCTTCTGCATGGAGCCATCGAAGTAGAGGGTCCAGTGAGGCTCGGTGAAGGTTGGAGTTTGATGCCCCGTCTTCTGCTCACTTCTTGTCGGATGAAGTTCTGTCGTTCTACGGATTGCTTCCGAGGCTTCTGATGCACAGGCCGAGCATCGGGGTAGATCTTCAGATTGTGCTCAATCACTTCCCTGGGGATCCCAGGCATTTGTGACGGTTGCCAAGCAAACACGTCGACGTTAGCCCGGAGGAAAGTGATGAGCGCGAGTTCCTATTTGTCGTTCAATCCCGATATACGGGTGGTTTGAGCGGCATCGGAACCAATTTGGACGACTTTGACGGGAATGTCGGTGTCGCCGCTTGGCTGCACACGAGGTGCAGAAGTCGAGCCTCGTTGACGAATGCTCGGGGGTTTTGGAGCTTGCTCCTGCCTGGAGTCCTCCTCTTGTGCCGTGGTGAGCGCATGGAGTTCTTCCAGTGCAGTTACTCCGGCAGTGCGATCTCCGCGGATCCGGAGAACGCCTACTGGCGTTGGCATCTTCAACACCAGATAGCCATAATGAGCAGCCGCCATGAATTTGTACAGGGCAGGTCTACCCAAATGGCATTGAAGGGTAAGTTGATCTGCGCGACGTCGAAGACCAACTTCTCGGTGCGATACTTCTCCCGTGTCCCGAAGGTAACAGGGAGAGTAATAGCTCCGAGTGGGGTGATGGCCCCCGGACCTACTCCGGAGAAAGGTCGAGAGGGGTGGAGATCCGAAGGTTAGAGCTAAAGCTTAGAGAAAGCTTCGAAGCTGATGAGGTTAAGCCCCGAACCTCCGTCTACCATGACGTGGTGGAGCTGGATGTTGTTGATGGTAGGAGATACCATCAAGGGTAACTGTCCTGCTCCAACCATGCTCCGGGGACAATCCGAAGCATCAAAAGTGATGGCTGTGTCCATCCACTTTCGATGAGGTTCCGGCCTGACTGTAGGAGCTACTGCGGCCATATCCCGACGCATAGTCTTGGTGATATCCCATGATCCACCGAAAATGGTGTTCATGGTCTTCCGACGCTCGTTGTCATAGACGTCAGAATCATTATCGACTGAGGTGTAGATGGCCTTCAGGACCTTTTTGGGATCCTGAAACCCTAACTCCTCTTCAGCCGGAGCTTCGTCGACCTTTTGCTTTCCTTCCCTCTGCCGGAAAGGAGATTCTTCCCGGCGCTTGTTGTAACGCTCGGCAAGGTTTTGGACCTCCCGCCAGTCTTCCAAACTATGGCTGCCCGTCTTGTGAATGGGACACCACACTTTGGGTTTGCCACCGTCTTCAGAAGACGGTCGAGGTCGCTTCTCGGGGCGTGGCCCCCGGCCACCCGGAGCTGCAGCAGCTGCAACGTTGGATGTGCCGACCGACGGCTTCTTCTTGCCGTTGGTCTTCTTTTTCTTCTTGCCACTCCCGGAGGTAGCGGCTTCTTCTTTGGAGGGTTTTTTGTGACCCTCCGAGGTTGGTTTGGAGTGCATCTCACGGCCCTCCGCAGCTCGGGCACATTTGTCAGCCAAGCTGAAGAGTTCCGTGACACTGGTGATCTCCTTGATCGCCAGTTTCTCCAACATCTTCTTGTCCCGTACACCCTGTCTGAATGCCACAATGACAGAGGCGCTAGAGATAGAAGGGATAGTGTTTCGTACCTGAGAGAACCTCTGGATGAATAATCGCAAGGATTCTCCCCCTTTTTGCACGACCGCAAAAAGATCCAGTTCAGTGCCTGGCCGGGTGTATGAACTCCCGAAGTTGGCAGTGAACTGATGGCACAGCTCCTCCCAACTGTTGATAGAGTTGGGTGGAAGGCTCATAAACCAGGACCTGACAGTCCCAATTAAGGTCACTGGAAAGTAATTGGCCATCACGGCCTCGTTTCCTCCGGCTGCTAAGATTGCAGTGGAGTATATCTGAAGAAATTCGGCGGGATTGACAATCCAGTCAAATTTTTCCGGTGGGTGAGGCCAGAACTTCTGTGGCCATCTAACCATGCGCAGATGCATGGCCAAGGCTGAACAACCTCCTCCTACTCCTTCAGGAGTAGAAAGGTCATGAGCTTCCCGTCTTTCACGGGCACGCTCAATATGGACTCGGCCGTCCTGCTGGCGGTATCGGCGATCAAGCTCCGCCCGGAGGTCGTGAGTCGAAAGCCCGAATACCGTATGAGTGCATCGTGCCCCGGAGGGCAACGACGTCACTTGTTGTGACGCAGCGCGTCTCCTACTATTGGAGACATGCAGACCAAGTCTTCCAGACAAAGTCCACCGTTGCGACGGGGCTCTTCCTGAAGGAGGAGGGCCCTGGTTGCTGAGGCGTTCGGCTGCTGCTGCAACCAAATGCTCCACATCGGCCCTCCACTGCTCCAGTGCATCCCGGGATGCATCCGGAGGTGGCGGGCGTTGGAGAAGAGCAAGCGCTGCATGAAGCGCGTGTTCCAGGTTGTCATGATTTGCGACGCAGTAATTGACACCGGCGCACCATCACGCTGCCTAGCACGATTTGCTGGAGGAGACGGTGGTGGTGGGAGTGTGACTCCTGCTGGTGCTGAGGCTCCTGCCGGTGGCTGCCTATTGGAGGGATTGCCTCCAACAGCCTGAGCAGCAGGTTGGCCGTTGGATGATCCAGCAGCAGAGTTCACCATTCTCAAAATCTGAGGTGCCCCTACCTGGCGTGCCAACTTTCGGTGGTTTGGAACCGGCAGATCTCCCTACACTACTAAAGTGATAGGGGAGTTTGATGTTCGGTGTGGGCGCGCGGAGATTCAAGAAGGTGAATAAGAATTGACACAGGAGACACAAGAATTTACGTGGTTCGGGCCGCCTGAGCATAATACCCTACTCCACGGGTGTGTTGGTGTTGTATTAGCACTATGAGCTTGTGATGAGCGTGTGAGGCGCGTGTATGTGTCCAGCCCCATGTGTATCGTCGGCCTGTCCTTTTATAGTACAAGGGCAGGCCGTTACAGGTTAGTCTGGCCCGACATGTGGCCCCAGCGGTTACTAGTATTAATACACGTTTAATTGCTCTTAATGATCATGTAACGGGCTTTGATAGCACCGTTACTGGTGTTAAGATCGTCCGTTTAAGTGTCATTAATATGGCATTAATGACACTTAATCGGGTCTTGAAGTCTTTGGTTCTCCTTTGAAGATCCGGAGCCGTTGCGGGGTCTTCGGGAGGTTAGAAGCTGAAGATCCGACGATCAGACACGTGGCAGCTCCGGAGCTTGCTGTGGGAAACAGGTAGCTCCGGGATTACCCGACACGTGTCAGGTCCGGAGCTTCTCTCGGTCAGGGGCTAAGTCCGGGGGCGCCATTTCGGTACATGGTCCGGAGCTTCCCCCTTGTGGGCGGTAGCTCCGATTTGGTAGTACACGTGGCGACCCAGGGATTAACCATGTTGGAGAAGCGGGTCCAGTTATGTCTGACATGTGGGCCTTCGAGGGTCTTCAAACCAAGTAGATGATTTTCCTTTGAGATCTTTATAACCTCAAGGGGTGTACGGTTTCTAGGATACCGACAGCATTAGAGATAGAATTGGTTTGTGTTAAAGATAGATTCAGTTGAGATTATGTCAGGTGATCTGATCGAATCAGAAGAGTCCGAAATGAAAGATTACATTATCTATAATTCCGAACAGCTATATAATGCAGTCCATAATTCATTAATAAAGGCAAGCATAGTTTGAGAGGAAAGATATATTTATCTGAATTATCTCAGAGCCTTGATCATTGGCGGCGGCGTTACGCCAGCGCCGGCGATCAAGTGTCATGTTCGGCAGATTCATAAGAAAGTTTGTGACAGGAACACGCAGATACGGAAAGTAAATTCCATTTTCTCAAAACAAAAACAAATAATCACTGGAAGTTTCTAGTACATGGAAGAAACTCTTTATACATGTACATTGTATCTGTATCTCATGTATTAGATTATTAGTGGCCTCCAGATAAAAAATTTCTCCAGTCTTTATGTCATCTTGCTGATGACCTAAATCTAATGATGTATATAGATGTACAAGAATAGTTCTATAAACATATGTACCCCTGCTTCTTGTCTGTTGGAAGGAGTATACTTTTTTTTTTCCTGTGGCTAGTGTGGCTGTGTGGATAGTTAAAAGTATACCCATAAGAGAAGACGTTAGCTGAAGCAAAATTGTGTCAGTATTACCATTACTGTGTTTAACAGACCGTATGGATCAGCACACAACGGACTGCCAGTTTAGAACCAAGCTTGGACTACATTTATTCAGAATAATACGAACTTGTCTGATCTGATTACTAAAAACCTTGCCTGCTCTAATATAAATGATTAATAGAACCGAACGCACATCACCACAACTCGTAACACGTTCAATGCTGGTCAACCCATTGAAGATACATGCAACAGATCGAAGAAGCGGAACACTATCAACGGGACGAAACATTGCCAGCCACAAGTCCATGATAATTAAAGCATCGGTATGAGTCGCTACATCATGCACCCCATTTTGGTACAAACTGGTCCGCACCGCTGAAATGTAGATAAAAATGATTGGTCCTCTTAACGCCTGTTCCCAAGGAAAAAAGGGAGCAGCAGAAGATGTCTAAACAATATTCATTGATGTTGTACACCACAGTTAAAACATGCGCCTCCGGTTCGGAACAATCTCAGGGCTGTTGTTTCTCATCATGGCAACAAACTCCTGGTAGTTAATTCTCCCATCCTGCACAGAAGAAGTAAATGGGCAGCATAAGCACTGTGATAAATTGAACTAGGTGGTACCTGTTCAAATTTTTAGTTCAAATTTAGTAAAAAGTAACATCAGAATTTTCTATGAAGGTTGATCAAGCTACGGAAATCAGCTAATTTGTCTCCAAATTTAAGTACTGGAGGGTCTTCAGTCTTCACGTGTTTCCATTTCTCTGTTTGTATCCTTGTAAATTTATTCAAGATGAATTCACTTCTATGTGTATGATCCTACATCGGTTTGCCCGACTCCATCAGCAGTCAGTGCCAATAAACTGCCCTTTTACCAACATACTAGTTATTATGCCAACAGTAAGTGACATGACACCTTTTTAATGTCTGAAATAAGAGTTAAAACGTTGACTCAGCAAAATATATACTCACATGATCTGTATCTACTTCTGCAATGATTTCTTTAATTGTTTTATCATCTCCCATATCATACTTCTTCAGAGCTTCTTCCAACTCATCTACAGTTATGTATCTGCACAGAAATATTTTAACAAATCAGGAAACTAAATTAATATCCCGGAACAAGTTTAAGAGAATGTTAGTGAAGTTACCCGCTGTGGTCCTTATCAAAATACGCAAATGCTTTGAGTATGTGGTCTTCCTTCTCCAATCTATTCAAGTGCATTGTGGCTGATATGAACTCCGCATAATCAATGGTCCCATTTCCATCAACATCAGCCTGCACCAGGAATTAGAAAGAGAAATAAGGGCAACATTCGACTGAAACCAGAACAATTCTCCCAACAATGTGCATATGTTTAATATATGTTAACGGCTTCACATGATAAAGTCAAATCCTTCCACCCCATTGTTTGATTGAAATGAGCATATTACAGTGATCTTGTGTTCTTTATTTATTGGACAGCATCAGCAATTTGTATGAGCATGCTTTTGGAAAAAATAAAGTGTGTCCAAATCACACTTGGTCAATTTCTTCCAGTAGAAAGAAACAACAAAGAAATATACTGCAACACATTACATAGTCAACCAGAAAGAGAAAGAAAGCATATGAGTCTTGAAGATGTGCATACCGCCTCCATTATCTGTCTAATTTCTGATTCAGAAATTTTAGTGCCAAGTTTTGGTAAACCAGATCTTAGCTCATCAAGCGTAATTGTCCCACTGTTATCTGTATCCAAGGACCTAAACATCTCTTTTAAGCCCATAATCTCTTCATCTGATAAGTTTTCAGCAACAATCTGGTAATATAGAAAGATGAGATTAGGATTATCTCCTGGTGAAGAATCGAGTATTTAACAGGAATAAATGCTCTGAGTTCAAGCCAAACACCTTCAATGCAACTTTCTTAAGCTTGTTCATTGCCCTGAACTGTTTCATTCTACTGATGACCGTAATGTCAAGTGGCTTATCTGGGGCTTCTCCGTCTTCTCTAATCCATGGATGGCCTGTATGCTCACAATATTAGACTGAGTTCGATTGGGAAGTAAGGTATTTGACAAAGAGAGAAAATAGTAGTCTATTAGTGGAACACCACAATAACGTCAGCACTTTGGCATCCTAGTATCAAAAAGCAAGAAACGTGGAAGAAACTAGAGGAATAGATACTCTAATATTTTTGGTATTAACTTGCTACATGAGTTAGTTGTGCATATAAACAAGGTGATTATTCTGTACAAATGAGAAGGACATGTTTTGAAACATGATTCCACCATTGTACATACAGAGAGAAAGTAAGAACAACACATACTCAAAATTTCAGCAGCAGTCAGGCGCTCTTTTGGGTCTTGTCGCAGCATCTTCCTAACCAAATCCTTTGCACCACTGGATATTGAAGGCCAAGGATCAGAAGTGAAATCAATGTGACCGCGCAAGACAGCATCAAATATGCCATCCTCATTCTCTGGCAGCAAAAAAAAAAAAAAAAAAAGTGTGTCACGGCAACATAGGCAAAGAAACTGATTGAAACTTGGTTTAGTGAAATATTACCTGCCCAAAACGGAGGTACACCAGAGAGAAGGATGTAAAGAATAACCCCAGCACTCCATATGTCAGCTTCTGCCCCATAATGCCGTTTCAGCACCTCAGGAGCAACATAATATGCACTTCCCACAAGATCCTTAAGTGTGTCGCCTGTATCATGCATTCAAGGTTCATGTCACCAATACAAATAAGATAACATGTCAATTTATTTTCTGAAATTTAAAGCAAAAGAGAGAATATAAATAGAAAAACAGATACCCAAAATGAAATCGCCAGCATTACCAACTATTTGCAGCACGGATAATCCATCCAACAACCTAAGATGTCATTGCCCATTTCCATGAACACGTTTAGTACAAGTTTAATAGGCGTGCATTCTTAGCTCAACTACCAGCAATGGAGGCAATGCATCACATAAAGTGTAAACAGAGCACATCTACAATGCTACTACCGTAATGTAAAATTTCCCCTGCATTTGAGGACTACAATGTGAAGCTTAGAGTTCAACAACTTTGGAGCTAGGAGGATTGGCTTTGGATCCCGATATTGGTAACAACAGCAAGTTGCTAAGATCAATAAATATGCATAATGCCAGTTCCATCTAAACAGCTCGACAATAATTTTTTGCGTTTCCAAACCGAGAAATCCAGCGAACGGGATCGAGTCAAAGAGATGTCTACATCCAGTCAAACGCCACAAAATCCAACACGAGAGAGGATCCCGCAGATGCGGTGAATTCGAAGCAGTCTTACCAGGCTTGAAGAAGACGGAGAGGCCGAAGTCCGTGGCCTTGAGCGGCGAGTCCTCCTTGTCGCTGAGGAAGAGGAAGTTCTCGGGCTTGAGATCCCGGTGGAAGACCCCCATGGAGTGGCAGCTGTGCACGACGGCGACGATCTCGCGGCAGAGCGCGGCTGCGGCGCGCTCGGTGTAGTGGCCCTTGGCGATGATGCGGTCGAAGAGCTCCCCGCCCTCGCAGAGCTCCATGACGAGGTTGACCGAGTGGCGATCCTCGTAGGCGCCGCGGAGCTCGACGATGTTGCGGTGGCCCGTGAGGTGGTGCATGATCTGCACCTCCCGGCGTACGTCCTCGATGTCGTCGCGGTGGACGAGCTTCCGGGTGGCGATGGACTTGCAGGCGAAGCGCTGCCCCGTCTCCCGGTGCGTGGCGAGGTAGGTGACCCCGAACTGGCCCCGCCCGAGCTCGCGGCCGAAGGTGTAGGTGGCCCGGACGTCCTCCATCGGCCGGCCCAGCACGCGCCCCACTTCCCCCGCCGCCGGAACCGGCGCCGGCGGCTGGGGCTTGGGCTTGGGCCTGGGCTGCTGCTGCTGCCGGGGCGGCGGCGGGGAGGCCTGCGGCTTGGGCTGGGGAGGCGGGGCCGCCTGCTGGTCGGCGGCGTGGCGGTTGTGGCGCGAGGCGCGGTTGCCCATGGCTTGCCTGCCGGGGGGTGTTCGAGCTCGAAGCGGCAGTGCTGGCGCTCGAGAAATGGAGTTTTGACGGAAGAGGAAGGGGGAGGAAAGCGCGACCTGGATCGCAGCCGCGTGCGGGAGCGTTGGGTGGTGGCGGAGACTGGAGGGCAGGCGTGCCGGACCCGGAACGCGTCCGCGACAACTGTAGCGTGTGGGCCTGGACGAGTGAGAAACGCGTGGTGAGGGCCCGTGAGTCAGTAGTGGTGGTGGCGCTGGCGTTGGCGTTGGCGTTGCGCTCTGGTCGTGGTCTCCGTGATTTCGTTCGGGCTTTTTTTTATCCACCGCGGGTTCTCGCGAGTCGTGACAACGCGGCCTCGTGGGATATTTTCGGGGGACACGGCAGGTCGGCGGTCCGGTCTAAGACCGACCGCAGCCGTCCCTCTAAAGCACCGCTATAGCCGCATAGAGGTGGGAGGTCGGCGCACTGATACCTCTAAAGTCACCCCTATTTTCCAGATTGCTACAGTATTATACTAAACATAGGGGCATCTCTATGTAGAGAGAGAAGGAAAAGAAGGGAAATAAAAGAAGGGAAAAAAAGAAAGAAAAGGGAAAGAAAGGAATAAAATAAGTAGGAAATGGTATAGAGGTCTAATTTAGAGGTGAACGAGTGGGGGAAACAAAACTGTAAAGAGAGAATCTTTTTAGATATGAGATATAGAGGTGAGATATAGAGGTGAACGAGTGCGAGTAGTCTAAAGGTCCGGTCTGGCGGGCGGCACGCTGGAGCGCGCGTTTAACCCTCGGCCGGTAGCCCAGGGAACGTTCTAGCCCGACCGGATGAGCTGGCTGCAGGAGCCGCAACAGCCAGTATCCAAGTAGCGAGCCACTATCCAAATTCATTAAGAGCTGGCTGTGGATCATCGTCAAGGAATTCGCACCATTTTCAACGGCAAAGAAGTGCCCGTTGGCCATATGCTTAAATCCAATTGGTATGCTTGCCGTAGAATGGTAAACCATAGTATAGATCTCTAAAATCAGTTACTACAATCAGAAACGTCAACAGAATAGATTCATGGTCAAACACAATGATGTCTGGATTTTCTAACTGACGTGAAACAATTGTATGATAAGGAATAAGATTAGATTAGCATACAGCCACGTCACGAATCAACAAAATGGTTACTGGGATGGCTCGTACCAAGAAAAATTGCATAAACTAAAAATCAATTATGATTTGAATTTTCATTCTTTGAGTCATTTTTGAGTAAAAAATACAACGTGACACATATGTTGATTGCCCCTCGCTCCTCTCCTTCCCCACCCATAGTTGGGCCTCGTAATGAGCTTGGCCCAAAGCAACAAAGGGTCATTTTACAATTTATTTAGTCTCTTATCAAAGGTCAGGCTAAAATAAATATAAATTTGGTCCGATCCGAATTCGTTACAACCCTTTCATTTTTCTTGTTCATTTTTTGGACTTTTTACCAGCCCTAGTCGATTGTTTAGACCTCAAAGAATGATTTTGCCCATCATAACAATTTCGCTGATGTGGATGCCTTCCGACATAATATTTTTTAAAGGAAAGCAGTAGAGGGTTCCAGTTGCAAAATATATATTAAAATGATGGAAGAGTACATAGTGATATTACAATATTAATCAACATGAAGTAATAGATGACTTGGTGACAACTAGCAAACCAGATATAGATCGTTTAGAGAGTTTTTCATCCTATGACTTTGTAGCTTGCATTCTTTCATGAAGGAATGTACTCCCTTCGTCTCGAAAAGTTTTTGAACTACAAAGCGACAAGCTTTTTGGGACGAAGGGAGTAATCAATAGGAGTCAGAGAGCAGCAATTTCCAAAGATTCTAGCATTTCTCTGTTTTTATATGGTCTAGCAATAGATGATAACAACTTCCATGAGAAAAGGAGTTATTGAAATCTCTTTTCGCGTTTGCAATCATATCATAGAAATCAAGCTGGGAGTCTCGGTGAATATCAATGCTCTGCCAACAAATCTGAAAGAAATCCCATTTGAAGGATAAGGAAGGAAAGTTTTTCTCTCTAATTTTCCGGCAGAACACACAAGAATAATCATTGTTCTAAACTTTGATAATCTTTCTCTTTAGTAGATTCCGTGTGTTCAATCTATCTATGGGTAGAATCAAGCGAAAACCCTAAGCTTAATGCAGCATTTCCAAAGATCAAATGCCCAATAAAGGTTTGGAGTGGGGTGGGAGGGGGCTTACAAGTAAGCTTCCCTCCTCCCGCTGTCCTCCCATGCGTCCTCCTGCTGATATGTCAAAATATTATTGGTCTCACTTTTAATGCTCCAATTAACTACCATACATTCACAACAAATAAGATGATGACACATCAGCGAGAGGATGCATGGGAGTACAAACGGGAGGAGGGAAGTTGTATCCCTTACAAGTAAGGCCAGTTATAGTATTTCTTGAAAGTGAATAGGTCGGATCTCTAAATGAAGTGCCAACGGTTATCGGTGTTACCATTTACCTAGGTGTTGGATAAGTTTCTCCTGCATTGCTCCAAATTCATTAAAGAATTCGATCCTGATAGGCAAGTGGAATTGGGTACTAAGGTCTTCTACTATCAAAAATCTATCTGCCGTGATACTTTGTCTCTTAGCAAAATACAATAAGGCAGGGAACTTGACTTTCATGGGGAGGTCCCTAGGTATCTTTCCAAAATAGAACAAATGATCCATCATCAAGTGAGCATGACGTCACAATGTTAATCTTATGATTCAAATTTTTTAGATAATGGATAAAGTCTTAACCTTTCCCTCCAAAGAGGTTATGGCTATTTTATTACAAGTGAATATAATGCAGACACTCACAGCCTAGTCTACAACAATGCAACGATAACTGAATAGCTAAGCACACGACTGTAGACCAGACTTCATATATACCAACATGCGATATGTTTGTTCTCTCACATTTTTTGTAAGTGCACCTCAGGTTCAGTATGCCTGAATTTCTCTATTGACTATATGCATTTAGTATTGTGAAATTCAGACCGAAATTCGCTTCCACCAAGAATCAAACTCTGTATCTGAGTAGTGCTAATCAGAGTACTTAACCACTAGGCTAAGACCCCTTTTGCTCCTCCAAATGATATCTCAAACTGCCTATCAATGGTATCCGAAACTATAAGTGACTAACGGGTCGTGTCAGGCCGACCCAAATCCAGCCAGACTCGGGCTTTAAAAGTCTCGCCCCGACACAACCCAAAATAAATTGGGCCGTGTCGGGCTGGCCTGCGAACCAGAGATCAAGGCCCGAGCACGACCCGAATTTATTTTATGCGTGTCGGGCTATAAACGGGTCGTGTCGGGCTGTTTGTGACCCGTTTAGTTAAAAATACATTAAAAAGTAAAAAAAATGCATTATTCGAGCTTATACGGGTCGTGCCGGACCGGGGATCCGCGGACTAACCACATCATACCACCGAAGCGACCGTACCAGGCATAAACGGGCCGTGTCGGCAAGCCAGACGAGCTGGAGGTCGTGTCGCGCCGTGCTCGTGCCGAACTATTTTTGCATAGCATCGAGCCGGCTCGATTAGCCTGGCTCATTCGGCCACCTATATCCGAAACTGTTCTGGGAACTTCGAGGAAGCATATTGCATAGGTACACATGGAGGTCAATACTGAATCGACCACTTATAGCTTCCGGCGTTAAATTAAACAAAGTTATTTAACCATTCTATAATCTGTATTGCTGTTGGGTTGGGTTTGGATCCCTTGTCCACGATCCGTCGCCACTGAAACGCAAGCTACCGAACCCAATCCGAAAAAGGACTAGATAAGCTGCCCATTTTATAATCTATAGTGCTGCTGGGTTGGGTTTGGATTCCTGGCCCACGATCCATCGCCACAGAACCACAAGCTACCGAACTCAATCCCGAAACAGGATTAGATAAGTTGCGCATTCTATAATTTGTATTGCTGTTGGATTGGGTTTGAATCTCTAGTCCATGATCCATCGCCACTGAAACACAAGCTATCGAATCGAATCCCAAAAAAGGATTAGATAAGCTGCACATTCTATAATCTGTATTACTGTTGGGTTAAGTTTGAATCCCTGACTCACAATCCATCGCTATTGAAACACAAGCTACCGAACCCAATCCCGAAACATGATTAGATAAGCGTGATGTACATGTACCCGGCGGCCACCGCAACGGCCGCGACTGCCACCTTCCGCTCCGCGGCGCCGACCTCCTCTTCCTCCATCCGCCGCCGGTGTAGCTGCCTCTCGGCCGTCTCCGCATCCCTCTCGCCTTCTCCCTCAGGTAAACCCAATTAGCCTACTGCTCCTGCTCCTCCTTCCTCCCCGCCAGGTGCCATTTCCAGTCTAATCTGACTAACACTCGTCGCGTCTACAAAGGTATGGGCGGACCTACAAGGTATGCCGGTTGGGCACCAACATACCCTGTGCTCAGGCCCATCAAGCTATCGTTCCTCTTGTTAGACAAGGATCAGGGTTCAGGAAGACGCCATTAGGCGCTCGCCTGGGCGCGCCTGGGCGCAAGGCGCAGGCCTTCCGCCTTGCCTCGGGGTATAGGCGGCTATTCCGCGCCGCGGGAGGGGGGCAGATTCCGGCGCAAGAGATGCCATCAGATCCACCGTCGGCGGGGGCGGAGCACCCGATTCCGGCGCTGTGGAGGAGAGGAGGAGGTGCTCGCGCCGACAACAAAGGTGCCAGAACCGCCGCCGATTAGGGAGGAGTGGAGCTGGGAAGGGATGAAGGAGGATCGGGAGGAGGCGCACGAATAGGGAGATCCGCTGCCGGTTAGGGGGAGGCGCACGAGCGTTCGTGGTTCTGGAGTGGAAGCGGCTGAGCAAATGGGGAGGACGGGAGGTGGGATGAGATGAAGGGATCGGTTGTGCTGGGCTGTTGGGTGGGCTAGGTTGGGTTGTGCTTTTGGGTGGAGCTGAAGTTAAGGCAGAGGGTTGAAATGGGCCAAAAAAAATAGTTTAGATAATTGAAATATTGTATTTTCAAAATTTTTAGAACTAATCACATCTACAATGTGTAACGCCTTGGAACGTCTAGACATCGCCTAGGCACGCTTAGGCTCTAGACGGAAAGTCACCGTCTGCCTCGCACCTAACGCCTTCCTGAACCTTGACAAGGATAGACAAGAATGAAACGGAAGCCTTGGGAAGCAAATTAGCAGCCGCGAATCGCTATGCTGCGAAAGGATACCCAGCTGGCCCCGAGCATGCGCTTAGTTTCCCTTCCGCTTACACCCGCTACACCAATCTGCACTCACGATGCTAGAGCAAACATCAACCTGCACGGCTTGCGGTTAGACAACGGTGTCAACGTCCTCCTGGTCTCCATGTGACGACATCTCAACTACTTGCGAATTAACCAAACTTGCAAGCTGGCGGTAAGCAATATCACGTTATGATAGATTGATAAGGATCGATAAAATTATTTGTGTTGTTCTTACTCTCCCGATTTTTTCTTTAGATGTTTGGATAAATTATTTGTGTTCTTCTCATTCCGCATATTCTTATAAATAATTTGTTTGTGATCTGCTAAAGAGACATCATCGAGATCGTAATATATTAAAGAATGCTACACCCAATATAAATTAATATCATGTATTCATAATATAGTGAGATTTTCTATTATAATACATCAGTTTTAATATATTATATTGTACTTATTATCGATTATGATACTTAAAGAAACATTGTACTTGGATTATTTTTATTGTAATTTATTCAATTTATGATTTATCGCGCTATTTATTTCTTTATGCTGGATTATGTTACAAATTTATAATTTTATTGAAATGATAAATAATTTCATCGAATCACATATAATTTTTATTACGGCATACGACAAAATCCTATGTCCGCCACTGTACGACTCGCTGTTCGTGCGCGCGGCCAGGGTCGAGGATGGGCTCCCGCCCCCGCCGGCGTGGATGATGCGGCAGGCGGGGTGGTACATGGCGGTGTACCAGGCTCTGGCCAAGCGGCACCCCTCGTTCCGGAAGCGGTCCGAGAACACGGACCTCATTGTCGAGATCACGCTGCAGCCGTGGCGCGCCTTCGCGCCCGACGGAGTCATCCTGTTCTCCGACATACTCACACCGCTGCCGGCCATCGGGGTGCCCTTCGACATTTCCGACTCCAAGGGGCCCATGATTCAGTCGTCCGTGCGGTCCGAGAGGAGCAGGTGAAGGAGCTCGTACCCATCGATCTCGATATGCTCCAGTTCGTAGGGGAGTCGCTTAAGATTTTGCGGAATGAGGTAATGCCGTATACTTTCTATGCTGTAGGAATGTAAGTTCTGTGAAACTTCATTGTTGTAGTTTTTTTCTTCTGTGAAACACCTTCATTGTTACGGCAGTTTAGGATCAAACCGTGCTGGTTATTACTTATTACCTGTAGCAACCCTTATTATGCAATGGCTCAACCAACGGGATATGTTGATTTTTACAGAATTCTAGTATCGTTAGTTCAGGGTTGGTGGGCTGCATGGTGAGAGATTGATAGTTGACACTAGGGTGCGGAATCGTTGGTGATTAGTACTAGCCAGATGCAGGAATTGTTGATTATTAGGGCTAGCGTAATGCAGTTGTATGTTACAGTCACACAGTTACCGTAATTCATGGAAGTTGGTCTGCTTGGTGCTGCAAGTTGCTGATTATTAATTATTTTTTGTCGAATGTTCATTGTTAATATCAAACCATAGTGTTGTGTTAATATCATTGCTGCAATGCAAAACACCGTTGGCTAATTTGGTGCACTTTAGTACCTTCAAGACTATTTGCTTCCATGAATGGCTAATAGCTGAAACAAAATCCCCCCCCCCCCCCCCCCCCCCCAAAAAAAAATACTTTTGATACCTGATGTGTGGATGAGAAAAATTTGCCATGTTCGGGGTAGCTCTTCACCTAAAATCCACGTTGTGTCCAATCAGCCTGTAAACGGTGTGTATCAGGGCGACCTGTTCCGACCCTGCAACCCTCCTGTTGATTAGTTGGGTAAGGGTTGACCCACCCCTGTTTTCTGTGTGAATCGTCGAACCACAGATCAGATGATTAGCGACAGCGCGGCCACTACATTGACGCCACCAAACATATGCACCTCCATCTCTAGCTTCCTATGCATTTGGACTTGCTGTGAGTAGAAAAACGAGTCTGTAGTGTGCCATGCATGTCCTACTCCAGCCTTGCTGTTTTGCAACTATTGACCAAGGTTGCAGCCAGATGCAACTTGAACACACCTGTGAATGATGCAATTGGATCACATAAAGAAATCATGGCAAAGATTTAGCTCTAAAAAACCACATCAATAGTAAGAAAAATGAAAAATTAACTCATACAAACAGAATGGAAAGGATGTTAAAAGAAAAGGGTAAATCTGTTTACATGATAATCGAAATAGTCACAACAAGGTCACAAATCCATCTGCAGAAAAGACGGTACACATAGCACTCCAGTAGCACACTTCCGTTTAGCTCAGAAACAACTGACCGCAGATACATGGCAGGTTCATCAGTCATTTGGTACCGCAGACACATGGCAGGTTCATCAGTCATTTGGTTAGCAAATAGCAATTTTGATGGATCTCAAAAGAACCATTCAGTGGAGGTGGAGCAGTATTCATGGGTATGAGTGTAAATGTGTGCACCTTTAACAGGTTTGCGTATCTACATTGATCACAACACATTGCTTGCTTACAACAACATTTCAGTACAGGAAAAAGTGATTCACTATCTAGTTCACTAGTTAGAAGTGCAATTCCAGACTCCAATTCCTCTTGACCTCATCATAAATGATTCCATTTATCACATAGCATACACCACATGAGAGCAAAATGAATTTCAGAAAAAAACTAAGAAGATGGAATGCCAAAAGTGTACTGCAGAGAAAACAGATAATAGCACTCTGACTATAGGAACTATATTGTTCAGGGGGACAATCTACACAAACTGTATTGTTCTGAGAGTAGGGTGCACGATGAGAGAGCAGCGACGAATGAGCTTCAGCATCAACACCGTTGAGGTTGCTCTTTGGTCAAGATGGCGAGGGACTCTTGACTTGCGAGGATCGAGCTTCAGTGCAGGGGAGAGGTGGATGGGATTACTGATGGCACAGTGCAAGCTTCGAATAGAGGCGACCTAGATCTTCCAGTAGGGAGCAGAGAATCAGAGATAGTGATTTGTGAGAGAGGCCTGCACCTGATGGCTGGCAGCAGCGAGCAAGGAATTGAGCAGATATTGCTGGCAGATGATCGGTTTGCCCTGGGGATGAAGGGGTCATGCCACTTGAATCTTTTTTAGATAATGTGCCCACCTGAATCTGTTTCAAGCCTTCGATGGTGGGTCCAGCCGAAACGAACCGGACCAGGGGCAAAATCTAGGTCCAGTTTGTGTGGTTCGGAGGTTCGACCCACACTGGTTCCAGGCTGAGTTTTTTGTCATTTGCAACTTAGCAAACATGCTATGCTATTTCTTTCTGGAAATCGATTTTGTGTAGCTGTCATAAGATGCCTTTTTTTATTCTTTGATTAAATGTTTACGACATTAATTGTATAAAATATATGGTAGTCTACTATATTAGTTAAGACTTTTTTTTGTTCAAAATCCCAGTAACCAGTTGAATTGTGACCTGGTTAGACATGGGTACAAATGTATACTACAGCTGTACTCGATAGAGAAGTTTAAAAAATATATATATTTCATAAATCAGTACAAGGTCGTCATTTCCTACTGGCTCTCACTGTCTATTATTTCACTTGTATATTTTAATCTCATCACAACATATTTTATGACCTTCAACAGCTAATTTACAACCCTTTTACTGATATGAGTTGGGTCAAGTACAGTTAATGCATTATTCCCTGCACTTTCTTTCGATGCTTATACATTTTATTTCCTCCTCTACCCTCTAGCTTGATGGAAAAGCTGCTTTGCTAGGATTTGTGGGGGGCCCATGGACAATTGCAACTTAGTTGTTGAAGGGGGGATGACCAACACGTACACAAATATTAAGAGCATGTGCTATACAGCTCCAAGTGTCTTGAGAGGCCTTCTTTCTCACCCCGCACAAGCGATATCTGACTACATCATTTACCAAGTTGTTGGACTGTGTTTGGGCCTAGCCTATTTACCGGCCCATCTATGTATCTATAAATATATACCTAGACCTTTGGTTAATCAAGCATTCATTCTAGTCTTCTATCATGGTATCATTAGCTAAACCCTAACCCTAATCCCCACCACCCACCCAGCCGCCGCCCCCCTCCCCCATGGCCGGCGCCCTGGCCGCCGCCGCCCCGCGCCCGCCCTGCTCCCACCGCCGGCCCCTCCCTGGCGCCCCCTTCTCTGACCGCCGCCGGCCCCTCCGTGGCCCGCCGCCGCTGCCGGGCGCCCCCCTGGCCGCCGCAGCCGCCCCCTACCCTCCCTGGCTGCCGCCGCCGCTGGCGCCCCCCTGGCCGCCGCAGCCGCCCCCCCTACCCTCCCTGGTCGCCGCCCGCCGTCGGCGCCCCCCTGGCCGCCGCAGCCGCCCCCCTAGCCTCCGTGGCCGCCGCCGCCGCCGGCGCCCCTGCTCCCCACCGCCGGCCCCTCCCTGGCGCCCCTTTCTCTGACCGCCGCCGGCCCCTCCGTGGCCGCCGCCGCTGCCGGCGCCCCCCTGACCCGCCGCCGGCGCCCCCCTGGCCGCCGCAGCCGCCCCCTACCCTCCCTGGCCCGCCGCCGCCGCTGGCGCCCCCCTGGCCGCCGCAGCCGCCCCCCTACCCTCCCTGCCGCCGCCGCCGCCGTCGGCGCCCCCTGGCCGCCGCAGCCGCCCCCTAGCCTCCGTGGCCGCCGCCGCCGCCCGGCGCCCCCCTGGCCGCCGCAGCCGCCCCCCTCCTGGCCGCTGGCGCCCCTCTGTTCCCCAGCCGCCGCCCTCCCCCTGGCCGGCGCCCCCCTGGCCGGTGCCCCCCCGGCCGGCGCCCCCCCCCCCCCGGCGGCGCCCCCCCGGTCGGCGGCCCCCTGGTCGGCGCCCTCCTGTCGGCGCCCTCCTTGGCCGGCGCCCCCCTGGCAGGCGGCCCCCTGGTCGGCGCCCCCCTGGCCGGTGCGCCCCATCCCGCCATCTCCTCCCTGGCCGCCGCTCCTCTCGCCGGCGCCGCTCTCTCCTTGGTTGCCGCCCCTCTGGCTGGCACCCACCCCGCCCCTGGCCGGCGCCCTCCTTCCCTGGCCAGCGCCCCAGGCCGCCCCCTCCCTGGCGCCCCTGGCGCCCCCCCCTCTGGCCGCCGCCAGTTCCTCCCTGTCCGCCGCCGCCGGCCACGCCGCCGCCAGGCTCCCCGGCACCGGATCGGGTGCCGCCGCCATCCGATTGCCGCCGCCCGGTGCTCCCGGTCTCACTCCTTCCCTGTCCGGCCTGGATCCGGCCGCCGCCGCACCGGTGCCGCATTTTTGGCCAGCGTGGACAGTGCACGGTATCCCGTCGTCTGGACCTGACTGGGTGGTAGACTCTGGCGCCTCGTACCACACCACTCCCGACGCCGGTATACTCTCCGCCGTCCGCCGCCGCCGGGCCTCCCCTGGCCGCACCTCCCCTGGCCGCCAGCGCCCGCGCCCCCCGTCGCCGCAGCCGCACCTCCCCTGGCCGCCGGCGCAGGCGCCCCCCACGCCGCCGCCGGGGCCGCAGCTCCCCTGACCGCCGGCGCGGCCCTGACCCAGCCGCTGCCGGCCGCCTCCCCCTCCCTGGGCCGGCGCGCCCCTCGCCGGCGCCGTCCCCTCCCTGGCCGGCTCCCTCCCCTGCGCCGGTGCGCCTGCCACCGGTCCTGCAGCGGGCGCGCCCCTCATCGCCATGACTCGGCCTGCGTACGGCGATGCGACTAGTCCCTCCGCCGGCGGACCACTTGCCGGCCCCACTGCCGTCGCCTTCATGACGGGCTCCGGACCATCTGTTGGCACTACTACTGCTCCGGCCGCGGACACCTCCAGTGTCTTCGCGGCTCTGGCTGCCTCTCGCGATCGCGAGCGGGCACTCGCTCTTGCCTTAGAGCAGGAGCGCGCCTCGGCGGCTGCTCTCTCGCACCAGATCCAGGAGAGCGCTCACCGACCGCCGGGCGCGACGTACGAGCCCACCTTGGACACCGGTGTGCACTCCGCATACTCGGCGTCGCTCACCGCCGCCCTACACGCCCAGGCGGCTGGAGTTCAGAACATTCGGACACTAGTGCCGACTGTTCTGAGTTGTACCTCTACCACCTACGCCCGCTGGCGTAACGAGTTCCTCCTCACATTACGGCGATACCAGCTTGCGGACCACGTCCAGCAGGACGACGCCCCGTGGGATGACTCTTGGATCATCATGGACAGTCTGGTCCTTGCCTGGATCCTTGGCACTCTCGCCGATGATCTGTACAAGCTTGTCGGATAGCGCGGTGGGGGGGACCGCGCGCCAGGCTTGGCAGATACTGGAGCACCACTTCTTGGGGAACCGTGCGACTCGGGCTCTTCACATTAACGCACGGTTCCAAACTACAGTGCAGGGTGACCGCTCCATCTCGGCCTACTGTGGAGAGATGAAGGGCATGGCTGACTCCCTGCGCGACCTTGGCGAGCCGGTCGCTGACAACACTCTAGTTCTTCGGGTCCTTCACGGCCTGAACGAGCGCTTCAGCCATCTTCGCTTCTGGCTTCTTCGTATGGAGCCGCCACCGACCTTCGAGAAGGTCTGGTCTGATCTTGAGCTTGAGGAGATCACGGCGGGTGGGTCTGCTACCTCTGGGTCTGCCACAGCCTTCTATGGCTCCGGGCAGCCCTCACGCCCACCGTCTTCTGGGGGACCACTACCGCGACCGCCTACTCCACCTACCGCCCCGGGTGCCTCTGCTGGCTCTGGGGGTGGTACTTGTCGACGTCGCGGCGGAAGGCGCACAGGACGAGGTGCTGGCGGCACTCCTACGTCCACTGCTCCTACTGGTGGTGGTACTGGTGGCACTGGCCAGGGAGGTGCGCCCTGGCCCACACCGTACAACCCGTGGACTGGCCAGATCTCTATGTGGCCTGGACCGTCTCTGGGTCTTCTTGGGGCGCCACCGACTTCCTCCACTCCGCGCCAGCCACGTCCTCCGGCTGCGTACGTAGCCCATCCGGGCTATGGTGGACATGGTCGCCCTGTGGCTGGATCGCCCACTCCAGCCTACGGCGGTGCTTCCTACCCCGCTGGGCACTCGGAGCCACCAGCACCTCTCCAGGAGCCGCCCATGTGGTGGGACCGTCAGGACTTGGCGTCTTCCTTCAGCACCATGCACCTTACACCACCGACTACTGATTGGGTGGCTGATTCTGGCGCCTCCTACCACACCACCCCAGATGCTGGTATTCTCTCCTCTACACACAAACCTCATCCGTCGTTTCCTTCATCGATCGTTGTTGGAAATGGATCCGTTCTTCTAGTCACCTCAGTAGGTGACTCAGTTTCTCCGGGTTCATTCCATCTTAATAATGTTCTTGTTGCTCCAGACATTATTTAAAATTTGCTTTCCATTCGTCGTTTCACCACTGATAATAATATTTCTGTTGAGTTTGATCCTTTTGGTTTGTCTGTGAAGGATCTTTCCACCCGGCGTCTTCTTCTTCGATGTGATAGTCCGGGGCCCCTGTACACTCTTCGACTTCCTTCTTCCGCTGCGTCTTCGTCTTTTGCTCTGGCTACGACAGCTTCGTCCGCTACTTGGCACCGTCGGCTTGGTCACCCTGGCGCTGATGCTATGTCGAAGTTGTCTAGTAGTTCTGTTATCTCGTGTACTAGGGGCACACATGAGTCATTGTGTCACGCTTCTCAGCTTGGTCGCCATGTTAGGCTTCCCTTTCCCACTTCTGTGTCTCATGTGCAACATATTTTTGATCTTATACATTGCGATTTGTGGACATCTCCTGTTATCAGTGTCTCGGGTTTTAAATATTATCTGGTGGTACTTGATGATTTCTCACATTTCTCTTGGACTTTTCCATTACGTCTGAAATCTGAGACATTTGATACTCTCTCTCACTTCTTCACTTGGGTTTCCACACAGTTTGGGCGTACTGTTCGTGCTCTTCAGTGTGACAACGGACGAGAGTTTGACAACTCGCGACTCCGTGACTTTCTCCTTACACATGGCACACAGCTACGCATGTCTTGCCCATACACATCTCCTCAGAATGGCAAGGCTGAGCGCATGCTTCGCACCACTAATGATGTCATGCGTTCCCTGATGTTTCAGGCATCCATCCCCGCTCGCTACTGGGTAGAGGCACTTCACACTGCCACCTTCCTCCTTAATCGCCTTCCTACCAAGGCGATTCAAGCACCGACTCCTTTCTTTGCCCTGTATGGCACTACCCCTCTCTACGACAACCTCCGTGTCTTCGGGTGCGCCTGCTACCCTAATATTTCCGCCACTGCTCCACATAAGCTTGCGCCCCGCTCTACTAGGTGTGTCTTTCTTGGGTACTCCCTTGAGCATAAGGGATACCGGTGCCTCGACCTCTCTACCCACCACATTTTGATCTCTCGGCACGTCGTCTTCGACGAGTCATCCTTCCCCTTTTCTTCCTCCACCTCTGGTTCAGCTGCAGAGCTGGACTCGCTTTTTTCTACTGACACCGAGGCTGCTCCACCACAGCTGCCTTGGCCCTTTTTTGCAGGTACATCACCCACCAGCTCCCAGGTGGCTCCCACAACGTCGCCAGCTGCACCTTATGCAGCACCGACACCTGTGGTGACTCCGGATGTGCCTCCTACAGCCACGACTCGGCGGTTCACTGACCCTGCTCTCGTCTACCAGCGACGAGTGCGGGTTGGTACCCAGGCTCCGTCGACCCTGGGGACGAGTGCCGCACCATGCGTGGCACCGACGTCTCCTGCTGCGCCACGCGCGGCCCCGGCGTCTCCGACCTCGTCTCCTGCACCACTTGAGGTCCCGTCGCCTTCTACAGCTGCGCCACGCGCGGCAACGGTGTCTCTGACCTCGACTCCTGCAGCACACGAGGCCCCTACGTCCCCTACGGTTGCGCCACGCGCGGCCCCAGCGTCTCCGGCCTCGACTCCTGCGCCACGCGCGGCCCTGGCGACCCCTACAGCTGCGCCACGCGCGGCCTCGGCGTCTCCGGCCTCGACTCCTGCGCTGTGCGGGGACCCGACGACTACTCCAGCTCCCGCGTCCCCCGCTGCGCCACGCGCGGCCCCTGTTCCACGGTTCGCCGATCCTGCTCTTGTCTACCAGCGACGAGAGCGGGTTGGTGCCTCTACGCCTGCGCGTCCGGAGCCCTCGGTGTACCACCCACCGTTGCTTCACCGGGACCCAGGACACGTTCACCCGATGGTGACTAGACGTGCCGCTGGGGTTCTCCGGCCTCTTGAGAGGTTCTCCGGAGTGGTACTCTCTTCGACGACACCGACACCATCCACTTCCTCTTCGGTATCACCTATACCGACCTCCGTCCGTAGCGCACTCGCTGACCCTCACTGGCGCCGCGCTATGGAGGAGGAGTATGCAACCCTACTTGCCAACCGGACATGTGACCTGGTTCCCCGTCCTTCCCGTGGCAACGCTGTCACAGGCAAGTGGGTTTTCACGCATAAGAGGAAGGCGGATGGCTCCCTGGAGAGATATAAGGCTCGTTGGGTACTTCAGGGCTTCACTCAGCGCCCTGTAGTAGACTACGACGAGACCTTCAGTCCGGTGGTTAAGCCAGCGACAGTACGGACTGTTCTGTCGTTGGCTCTCTCGCGTTCTTGGCCTGTCCACCAGCTGGACGTCAAGAACGCCTTCCTTCACGGGACGCTGACAGAGACGGTATACTGCAGTCAGCCGACAGGGTTCGTCGATTCAGCCCGTCCAGACTTGGTCTGCCGGCTGAACAAGTCTCTGTACGGGCTGAAGCAGGCGCCTCGGGCTTGGTACAGCCGGTTCGCCTCCTTCCTGGCCTCGCTTGGCTTCGTCGAGGCTAAGTCGGACACCTCGCTCTTCGTTTACAGGCATGAGGGTGACACTGTCTACCTCCTCCTGTACGTGGACGATATTGTCCTCACGGCGTCCAGCTCGGCTCTTCTTCAGCGCACGATCTCCGCACTGCAGCGCGAGTTCGCGATGAAGGACCTCGACCAGCTTCACCACTTCCTGGGCGTTGCGGTCGAGCACCGTCCGGACGCTCTGTTCCTCCACCAGCGCCAGTACTGCCTGGATATCCTCGAGCGAGCGGGCATGGCTGATTGTAAGCCGTGCTCCACTCCCGTGGACACTCAGGCGAAGCTGGCTTCGGCTGACGGCGCCTCGGTCGCCGACCCCACCTCTTACAGGAGTCTTGCAGGTGCCCTGCAGTACCTCACCTTCACCAGGCCGGATATCTCATACGCGGTTCAGCAGGTGTGTCTCCACATGCATGATCCGCGGGAGACGCACCTCACGACGATGAAGCGGATTCTTCGGTACCTGCGCGGCTCCCTCGACTACGGCCTTCTCCTTCGACGTGACTCGCCTTCTGAGTTGGTGGTCTACACCGACGCTGACTGGGCGGGGTGCCCTGATACCCGCCGTTCCACCTCTGGCTACGCCGTCTTCCTAGGGGGGAATCTTGTCTCCTGGTCCTTGAAGCGGCAACCCGTGGTTTCTCCCTCCAGCGCTGAGGCGGAGTACCGCGCCGTGGCTAACGGCGTAGCAGAGGCGTCTTGGCTCCAACAGTTACTTCAGGAACTCCACTCCCCTGTCGCCCGGAGCACGTTGGTCTACTGTGATAATGTCAGCGCCGTTTATCTCTCCACCAATCCCGTTCAGCACCAGCGCACGAAACATGTGGAGATTGATCTTCACTTTGTTCGTGAGCGGGTTGCACGCGGTGAGGTTCGAGTTCTCCACGTGCCGACGACGTCACAGTTTGCCGATATCTTCACGAAGGGACTCCCGTCGATTTTGTTTTCTGAGTTTCGGTCCAGTCTCAACATCTGTTGTGGCTAGATGTTGGGACTGCGGGGGGGTGTTGGACTTTGTTTGGGTCTAAACTGTACGGCCCATCTATGTATCTATAAATATGTACCTAGACCCTATGATTAATCAAGCAATTCATTCTATCACGTATGATGTTGACTACACTGATGCTTTAGCCTCCCCTGTTCCAGTTCGGATATCATTGCCGGCGACTCTACTGGACGATACGGTACCGTTACTGTAGCTGGTAGCTTTTTGCTCGTGCGTGTAAAAATAGACGTCTCGTTGGAAATGATGGGCACGCGTACTAGAACGCCTTCTGGTTTGCCATTGGTTTTTAGAGTTGTAGCGTGTCTTTAAAGTTTTTCAAAAATGTGAAGAAAAATTGCGGCACATGGCAGGATACGTGAATAGACCGTCCCGTGGTTCATGATGAAAGGGAGCTTGTTGCACTCCTTTTTATTGTTTTGAGATGATGATGAACTTGTGTGCTTGCTTGATTTTGAAGATACCTGATTAGATTCTCCACCTCTGGTTGCCGCATTTATAGTGCAAACGTATCTGATGGATCGTGACAGTCTCTAGTTTATTGCTTTGTATTCAGTGTTTTTTTTCGCTGCGAGAAATCATGAACTTTTTAAAAATATTTTTCCCTTTTCTTCTTCTGGTTATTTCATTTTTTTCAGCCGACCTGCGTTTGACCTGACGCACTGGCAGCACGAAACCATGCTCATTGTATGGCTCTACGATTCTGGTATTCAGGTTGGTAGGAATCAGGAAGCAACAAGAGAACCCGGTACAAAGAAGATGACAATGACTCGGAGCAAGAATGGAATCCCTTCGTCCGGAAGAATTCCGACCCGCATGTTCTCGTACTACGTGACAAGAGTGTCGGGTTTCCACATTCTGTAACCACTTTTTTCGTACCGCATCCACATGCCGTTGCATCTCGCTTGCTACTTTGCCGCCACGGGCGGCACACGGCAGCCACGCCTGCTTTGCCACGGTTGGAGCTTTCGGTCGCAGGAACGTTTCGCTCTTGGGGACTCGGTAAATGTAAATCCTCCTCTTACGTGTACCCCACCGTGCCGAGACTTTCTTTCCGGGCGGACGTATCAAAGCTGCCGCCGCCGTCTCTAGACGCCGCCGCCGGAGCTAGGCAGCTAGCACCCTTTCTCCTCACGAATCCGGCCACTTTTCCATGCGTGTTCGTAAAGTCATAATGGCAGCATCATAACATCTCCGAGTATAGTAGTATGTATAAATAAATGTAGCACGAGATTAGTCACTCCAAATTAAGGAGTACAATGAAGATTTAAAAAGATTTTTCGAGCCAGATGGAGCCGTAATAACATCGCCCACCAAAAGTTGGCACGAGATATTAATATTATATTCCATCTTCTGCTTGGCGACAGCAGTGGAGTAGTAGACGAGAAAAAACATCTCACTGGACTCGGAAAAAATTACCCCAGGCAAAGCAAAGGAGGAAATAGGTTCCTTTTCTGGGCAACCTAACGCCCCAGACTGGCTTCCTGCTGCGCATTGAACACCCTGTGGGTCCACCACCACCACCTGTCATATCGATGCGCGAGCCCAGTGGCAGCAGGGGGGACGTACGCGGCGGCTTACGGAGCCCGAGACGCCGTGACCCCATCCCCAGTCCACGCTCTCCGGTTCCCGAAACACGCGGCCCCATGCTCCGCGTGTGGGGAGTTTCCTCCGAGCCCGTCCGATCGCCATCCGACGGACACGCTCCCGCCGGCTTCGCTCAGCACGCCTTAAACGGCAGGACACCCCTCCCCCCCGCCGTGTCCTACTGTCTGTCCTCCCTCCTCTGGTTGGCTTGGCCTGCGTGTTCAACAACAGCTGCTCCATCCCAATCTCAACGAAACGAAACGCCCACGACTACTACTGCTTGCCTTGCTCACGAGTCTAGCGCAGTCTCCGTGCTGCCAGCCGCTGCTACGCCGCGACCACCAATCCGTTAATGCCCGCCGCGCCCAGGGAACGCTAGGCCGCGCGGGCCCTCGGCATGGGCTCCCTCGAGACCGGGGCCGGGGCCGGTGCCTCGGCGGCGGCGGGAAGCTACAAGCGCGGGCCGGCGCCGCTGCGGGCGCCCTCGGCGGGCGCGCGGAGGGCAAGGGCGAGATCCAGGCTCGCGCGTCTCCTGCTAGCCGAGAAGGTGGACTACCTCCGGTGGATCGTCACCGCCGCCGCCTTCTTCTTCGTCGCCATCGTCTTCGTCGCCTTCCTCCCGGGATCGGGCGTCGACGATCACCGCCACACGCTGCTGCTCCACTCACGCCGCTTTGGAGGAGGAGGAGGAGGAGGGGAAGGGGGGCGCGGCTCGGGCGGGGAAGACTCCCTGCCACTCTACGGCGGGTTGGAGGCGGTCGCCGGGGGCGTGGTGTCGTTCGAGCCGACGAGGCTGAGGGAGAGGTGGGCGAGGGAGCGGAGGGAGGAGGCGGAGAGCTTGGCGCAGCTTGGCACGCCCGTCAGGAGGGTCGGGGCCCGGAAGCCGCGGCTTGCCATGGTGAGTACTTACTGTTCTGATGAGTCGACTCCACCTGGGATGGGTGGAGCAGGATTTGTGCGTGTCAGGGTTTTGGAAGCCGTGTGGTATCTGATTTCCTCGTTGTTCGCGTTCCAACTTCTTGTAGGTGTTTGGGGACCTCTCTCCTGGCGCAATGCAGCTTCAGATGGTTAGCGTTGCCTCCGTGCTGGAGGCCATGGGCTACGAAATGAAGGTGCGTGACCCAAGTAAACCATAGTGATGCGTTCGTTGGTGGGTGCATAAAACTCATAGCGGTAGTCGTTTTAGTGAAGCGCCTGCAATTGTGTTGGTGTCGTTACATTTTGCTTTTTTCTAGAAGCCGGCTGCAGAGATGACTTCATGGTTGAGCTTAGCTGTTTGCGTCTGATTCTATTCTGCTATAGAGTTTAGCTTATTCTGTGGAGTAAGTTGGTTTGACATATTGATGCTTCCACTAATACAAGAGCCAACATTGTTAATATGTGAGTCCTGAGATAAAAATAAATAAAATGCCAGTCCTAGTTAAAAGTGGAAAAGTAGGACAAAGTTAAGTTGATCTCAGTTGACTTTTGGTAGTTAAATGCTATGTACTCCCCCAGTGTGAGAATAATGTGATGTATATAAAACTCTACTTGGTCTGTGCTAATGCAGTATATGTTCTATTGAGAATTTCATTAGTTAATATCTTAGCAGTTGCGAAATTGGAGATTCTAAATTGCCCCCTCAGCTATATAATGTCCTGGCATTTGGTTTCAGAGGTTGTTAAACTTGTTTGGTTTAGCGGTTGTTTTGCCTAAAGAGTAGTGTCTCCATCCATGTTCATAAATGTCTGTTAGCTTCCTATTTTATGGAAGATACTTGTGAAATTGTGTTTTGACTTGGCTCCTGGAACTAGCAATCAGATTCATATTTAGATTGAAATTATTAATTTGGAATGAATGATTTCATGTCCCCAGATGTTCTTTGTGTAACCTTTTACCAGCAGATGTTGTGATAGGACTAATGCATGTCCAAGACCACTGATACCATTAAAACAAATTCAGCATAACATATTTCATACTGCTTTTATTCCTTTTTTGATGACGTTGTTTAGCTCAAATATGAGCTCAACGCCATAAAAAAACAGAGGGAGTATACTACTATAAACCTTGATGCTGGAAATGATATTAGCCTTGTCGTGTGCAGATACATTAGCACATTACTTAGCTTTTGTTAGTTTCTTAGTGTATAGAAATTTTGGATAAGTGGTGTTTGAAATGTTGCAATTCTGGATCTCAAACCTTGGGAACTCGCGATTAAACTCTAGAGAGGTGCATCTATTACAATGGGGTTGGGGACATTATATAGCCCGATTACAATAGATCTTGACTCCTAGGACTCAACTCAACTCCTATTAGACTAATTCTAATCTGACTAATTTGATTAGGACTCTCCCTAATACACTTTTGAGATCACCAACATTCTACCCCTGATCTCAACACCCTACAGCCCGAACCTCACACACAACCTACAATACTCTTCCCCTGATCCTGACACTTGTGATTGTCTCATCCTTCGTGTGTCCTGTTGTGTCTGTCGTCGAGTCCTTTCTTTTGTTAAATGGAGCCATCATAATATCATCGTCGCTCCCCCGTGGCATGAGCCTTCTTCGCATCGAGCCTCCACACGCCTTCAAGTTGTCGTAGGAGAAGACTGATGAGTCCTGCGCGTTTCAGATCCTCCCGATCTGAGCTGCCGCTCAAGCTTCAACCACTGTCGTGTGCATGTCGTTGAATGGCCGCTCCTGCTCGTTAGCTTCATGCACAACCTGTTGTCTTCCGTGTGCCAAGCCTCCTCCTAGGACAATGATGGGACTTAAACCCAAAATCTCCTTAACCATAATGGGACTCGAACCCAAATTCAGTTGTATGCGCGGTGGGACACGAACCCACAATCTCCTGCGACCACGATGGGACTCGAACCCATAGTCGGTTGCGCGCGCGATGGAATTGTACTTGGTGGCGTGGACGCCTCCTTGAGCATGTCCCACACGACAAGATCATGACGACGCTCGTTTTTTGGTCCACCTTCATGTGTACAACAGTCCTCTTCGTACATCTTCCGTGTACGTTTAACAAAAGAACATGTGCGTTTAACAAGTGGCGTATGTCGGGGGCATGACGGGTGGGCTCCAGCATACCTTGCGCCCAGGCTATCAATGGGTCAAACTATATGTTCTCTGTTATTTGTCGAGTCGTTTTCTCCCCTGGTTATTTAAACCATTTCTTTACTCTCTCTTATGCATACAATTTTAAACTACCATATTATATTTGAACAATTGATATTGTCATTTGATAAATTTAATATTTATCATCTTATTTACTGTATGTATATGAATTGTGTTACAAATTTTATGATTATTTACCAAATTGATAGTTAATTTTAGCGAAATATATTTGTGTGGCATACCCTTTGATAAAATTCCAGATACGCCACTGCGTTTAACCAAAGAAAAGAGGTTTCTAGGGTATGCTTCTTTGGGTCCACTTAGCAACTCTCCCAATTCAGCCAGCCCGGCCCAGTCACTTGCTCCTCTCTTCGGTCCCAACGGTGCCACGTGAATCATTGCTTTGTAAGACACCGTCTTCTCCTTCAACAAGTTCGACCTCTCTCTGCAGCACTCCTGTGCACTCTGTCAGAGCCGCCTTCTATGGAGCCCTTCGACGAAGCTCTCCCTGAAACCCGCCAGCGATCTTGTCATCTGGGTCTCTTCACCCTCACGATCCTATGCTCCCGACTCAGCATGTCGCAACTGTCGACCGCACGTGCGACACCTCCCCTGCGCGTCTCCGGTGATGACGACTCTGCCGCTCTACGCCTCGAGCTCTCGCCGATCTTGTGCCGCTTTGCCGTGGATTTACTTCCGTCGGTCGTCGACGCTGAGATCCGCTCACGCCTAGGCCCGCTGGGGTCGCGTCTACCTCGTTCAGCAACCAAGTTCTGCGTTGTGCTCTCGCTAACATCGAGATCGAGCTGCTGGTCTCTGAGATCCGTCTGAGCCCGCGTTGAATCGCCCTTCTTTCACGCTGCGCTGCCGGAATCCAAGCTGACCATGCTCGATCTCCGCCCAAGCCAAACTATTCCCTCCAAATCGGGCGCCTCCGACCCGATCCAGCCCAACAGTTGCCACCCCCAAGAGAAGTCATTCCGGGGGGCAGCGGTGGATTGAACCTAAGCTTTGGAACCAGATTGTTGCAATTTAGGATCTCAAACTTGGGAACTCGGGATTAAACTCTCGAGAGATGCATCTATCACAATGGGGTTGGGGGCATTATATATCCCGATTACAATAGATCTCCTAGGACTCTAGCTCAACTCCTATTAGGACTCTTAACTCGAATCCAAGGTTGTGAATTGGTGCCTGGACGCCTAGGCCCCCCAGGAGCACCGGGACGTCCAGGCGCTCGCCTAGGCGTTCGTCCAGGCGGTGCCGCCGGCGGTGGCAGCGGCGGCGGGTGCAGGTGGCGGCGGAGGCGGCGGCGCTGGCAAGCGGGCGCGGGCGGCTGGAGAAGACGACGTTGGTCTCGGTCATTTTGGGTTGGGCCTCATTTCAACGGTCAGATCTGCCTCAGTTTAGATCGGACGGTTCAAAATAGATCTATCCCTTTTATAAAACAGCCTCCAAACTGAAACCCTAGCTTTTCAGCTCACTCCTCTCTCTCTCTCTCTCCACGTGCTCAAGGTGGCAGTAGCCGGCGACAGCGGCGGCGGAGGCCGGTAATGGCGTTAGCGGAGGCCCGCGACGGCGGCGGTGGCCTGCAGTGGGCGGTGGAGGCGTGCGGCGGGCTACTGCAGCGGTGGCGGCGGCCAGGCGAGGCGAGAGCTCCTGGCGTCCTCCCGCCACCGACTGGACGCCTAGGCGCCGCCTGGACAACACTGCTCTGATCTGACTAATTTTATTTGGACTCTCCCTAATACACTGTTGAGATCACCAACATGAAATATTGTCCTTGTATCGGTAAGCTGTCAAGTTCGGTCAGCTTGTGTTGTATCGCCTTGTTTATTTTCTGTTTATTCTTGCTTCCCTCCGCGTCTGTTGAGAGAAGGATACTAGCATTACTAGCATCTGAACTCATACATCCACATCTTGGGTCCTTACATGGAGAAGAATAGGATAATTTGGGTGATAAGAGGCTGGTAATTTTAGTGTTCATACCATTGCTGAGTGCTAGTATTTGAATTTTGATTTCTTACATATGTATCGTCTACAATCAAACAACTTCAGTAAACTGCTGCCCTTAATATAATCCATAATTGTTTATGCAGGTTTTCTCATTTCATGATGGCCCATGTGCCAATATCTGGAGAACTATTGGAGTGCAAGTGAGCATTTTTCCTGTGGACATAAAATTGCCTAATTTTGTAGATTGGTTAGAGTAAGTTTCTGAAGTCTGTATCTCTCTAATTATTTGCTTCCATCGCTTAGACACTGTATTGCTTGTCACATCATGTACCTTTTTTTGCTTATTCGATACGTGGCCTCAGCCTCACTACGCGATTATTTCCTCACCAGGTTTGTTTCCATTATTTCTGCAGCTATGATGGCATACTTTTAAATTCAATTGAAGCAAGACCAATCTTTTCAAGGTATTATTACAAAACAAAAATTGGACGACTATCTTTTGTTATCTGATTCAGATTATTAAGAAAAAAATGTTTTCTCGAAGTCAGTTCTTTGATTTTGTGCCATCTGTCTGTGCCTTTTACAGTCTTCTGCTTGAGCCTTTCAAATCCATTCCTGTCATCTGGACTGTGCATGAATGTTCCCTTGCTCATCGAATTAGCGAGTATAATTCCAGTGGGATGATTCAGATCATTGATACTTGGAAAGAAGTCTTCAGCAGGGCAAATGTTATAGTTTTCCCGAACTATATATTACCGGTATTGAGCCCTTTTGTCCTCATAGTGGAGTCAACAGTCATACAACCTTGTGTTTTGGAGGGAGATCCTCAAACCTAGAAGTATAAATATAATCTTTTTTCTGCAGGTGGTGTATGCTGCATTTGATTCTGGTAACTATTTCGTGATTCCAGGTTCTCCTACAGAAGCACTTCTAGCTGACAGTTTTATTTCCAAAAGTAATCATCAAGATGTGAGAATCCGCTTGGGCTTGGGTCCTAATGATTTTTTGATTGCTATTGTTGGTAGTCCGTTTTCGTATGGTGGGAATTTGATTGAAGAGGCACTTGTCTTGCAAGCAGTCAGTCCTCTGGTACAACAATATTCCTCTGAGAATTGTACACAGTGTAATCTGAAAGTGAGGATCTTCACTGGAAACATAACTGAGAAATATAGGATGGCCCTCGAGGTTATGACCCACCCCTCCATATTTTCTTTTGTAATGTAACTGAAATGTTTATGGTCTATAAAGCATTATATTGCATCTAACTGGTAATAGTGTGGTTTCGATAGGCTGTTGCTCTGAATGCTGGTTTCCCAAAAGGTGCTGTGGAACATGTCACTACTGAAGATAAGGGCGACCTCCTCGGTGTATCTGACCTTGTTATTTATGGTTCCTGTCTAGAGGAGCAATCATTTCCTAGCGTGCTGGTCCAAGCTATGAGTCTGGAGAAGCTGGTTATAGCTCCAGACCTTAGAGTTATTAGGAAACATGTATGCTCACGAATGATTCTCATGTTTAATTAAAATAATCTTTTTGCAGAAACTGATCAGCACATGTGCTATAAATACACTAACAAGGTTTACTTATAATGTAGATTATTGATGGGGTTAATGGACTTCTGTTTCCAAGAAAGAATATTACCGTTTTAAGCCAAATCCTACTTCAAGCCGTGTCAAATGGTAACCTGTCTGTTTCAGGGCAAAAAATTGCATCAGCTGGAAAGGCCCATGCTAAGAATCTCATGGCTTCTGAAACCATTGAAGGCTATGCTGTACTTATGGAAAATGTTATCAAGTTTCCCGCTGATGTATTAAGCCCTTTAAGCGGTGGTGACATACCTTTAGCTCTGAAACAAGAGTGGAAATGGCATCTCTTTGAGGATGTAAAGCATTTGTACCATGCGAATGAGAGTTTGACTGGCAGTAAGATACTCCAGAAGCTAGAAGAAGAGTGGCAGAGGAACCAGATGGAACACCCTCCTGTCAGTACGTCGAAAATTAACGAAGCATTCTCTGCTATTGTCTGGGAGGAACAGAGGGCAAGTGACATTTTGGAGATGAAAAGGAAAATGGAAGAGGAGGAGGTAAGAATAATTGCAAATGGTACATCTTCAGCACATCATTCTGCATGTTCTTTTCAGATTCTAACTAACAAGAGTGGATTGTTATGTAGTTCAAGGACAGGAATGACCAACCTCATGGAACATGGGAGGATGTTTACAGAAATGTCAAAAGGGTGGAGAGGTTGAAGAATGAATTGCATGAAAGAGACGATAGAGAGCTTGAGCGGGCAGGACAGCCGCTTTGTATATATGAGCCATTCTTAGGGGAGGGGACCTGGCCTTTTCTGCACCAAAGTGCTCTCTATCGTGGAATTGGCCTGGTAAGCTACTGTTTCAATAATCAAATGATTGAAATGGGGTGCTCACAAAGACACTGTTCTTCAATTCTGATGGTGATTGATAGTTTGGTTTTTGAATAAACACATTATGAAACTGTTGACAATTAAAAAATTTAATTGCTTTTTATGTTCAGCTACATGTATGGTGACATTAATGAAGTGTGAAAGTGTCAATATTTTTGTCGAAACAAATCTTCAATTCTAAACACATGGCAATACTTTTATCAACGGTAAACTATTCAATGCATACTTACCCCCAAGACATTTTATTAGTTGATAACATGTAAACCCCCATGAGTGCCACTGGAGTTGTTTAAATTTAGAGTCAGTTGAGAAGGCAGAAACTTGTGACTTCTCAAATCATTGTGCGGATTAACACCTATAATCCGTGTAGCCTTCTATTCCCTTCAATAAATCCAATAGTTCCATACTGTATCCAAAAATTCATTTGGTGATTTCACATCTTAGCATTCAACCATTAATGTGCCTTGGACATTATCCCTTTGCTAAATCTAAGGCCCTGTTTGGTTTAGCTCACGCCCATTCCTCCTGCTGATGCATGTACTGTAGCTTAACAGTGCTGAAGCTGGAATCACAAGAGTTCCAACCAAAGGCCTCCTAATATAGTTACTATAAATGATTACATTTGGGGAAAATTACTCTTGTTGATCTTTTTAACTTCTCTTTTACCAGTCTTCAAAAGGTCGAAGACCAGGAGCAGATGATATTGATGCTTCTTCTCGTCTTCCACTTCTCAACAATATTTACTACAGAGATGTTCTTGGTGAATTTGGAGCTTTCTTTGCTCTTGCCAACAGAATTGACCGGATACATAAAAACTCTTGGATAGGTTTTCAGTCCTGGAGAGCAACAGCAAAAAAGGTGATGGCCATTACAAATCCTTGTCTTCTGATAAATCGGTATTGGGCAAGTGTTAAGGAACAAGTGCATTTTGTGCCTTTAGAAATGTGAACTATTCATGTTGTCTTATCTAGCTATTAGTAGCCTACTTATACTGAGGGACTGTTCTTCTGAACAGGCAAATTTGTCGAACAATGCTGAATCTGCAATTTTAGAAGCCATTGAATATCAGAAGTATGGAGATGCCTTCTATTTTTGGGCTCGGATGGATCAAGATCCAAGGAACTATGCCAACAAAGATTTTTGGTCCTTCTGTGATGCAATCAATGCTGGGAACTGCAGGTTATTTAGCTAATGCAACATTACTTTGCATATGTACCAATTTAAAATAGTATGTGTTATTTGCACTTAGCTATTCCATGAAGTATTACCAAATACCTGGTTCCATAGAGTGACCATTTCAAATGTTGCATTAGTCACTTCAAGAGTTCTGTACTCTAGGTTTTCTAGTGCCTGCTTTGGTTCACTACTGTTACAGGATGTGAGAACTACTTGTTTTAGTTTTACACTGTCTCATAGTTATATTAAAATCAGCTTCTGGCAAATGGAAGTCAGCTTCTGGCAAATGGAAGTCAGCTTTCATTTATACTTTCTATCAATGTTATTGTCATAGTAGACACTATTAGTTCTTTGACAACAGAATTAACGTACTGCTTATTTCTCCTCAAAGGTTAGCTGTTTTGGAGGCCTTTCAAAGGATGTACGGTGTAAAGCTTGATCATGAACTGAATTCTCTGCCACCTATGCCTAATGATGGTGACACTTGGTCTGTGATGCAAAGTTGGGTTTTGCCTACACGGTCATTCTTAGAATTTGTCATGTTCTCGAGGTATGCATTATGATTCTGGAATCTTGTAACAAAACTCACGCCCTAACTACTCCAAACTCCAAAGATGTGTTCATGTCTAATGATTTAATGGCATATTTCTATCAAACTATCTATTGTGAATGAGCACCAGGTAGCTGGATATTAGCATGTGTATAACCAAATGTTAGTTAGATTGCTCTTGAAGAATAAACAAAATGTTTTCTGTATTTTACTGGGGTAGTTCAACTGTTGGAGGATAGCTTGCTATTGCCCCAGGGTGGGAATAGAATCATTCAAGTGATTATGCAGCTAAAATGACATGCCTGTTTAATACAGTATGCTGTTGTTTTCCAGAATATTCGTTGATGCTCTGGATGCTCAAATGTATGACAAACATCACCTTACTGGGTATTGCATCTTGAGTCTCCACAAGGTGAGCTCCATGTCATTTTTTTTATTACATCAATTCATTTTCAAGTCCTGTCTCAGAGCACAATGCTGAGGATAGAATAGTCCTTAGTATGAAATGAAATATCCAAAGCTTTGATTTCATGGGATCTCTAATAATTGTGCCAAGACATGGTTAACCTTTTGTACTAAAAAAGGAAACGGAAGCGCAGGTTGCCAACATGCTTTTCCCTCTTGGAGACTTATTTTTTGTCATGCACTTCTGCTACATGCTCGTGGTTATTTATTTCTATCCAACGTTAGAGGACCCTGCTTCATTGTCCATATTTTAATTTGAACAGGATCGACACTGCTACTCTCGCATTCTGGAGTTACTTGTGAATGTTTGGGCATTCCACAGTTCACGACGGATGGTTTATGTCAATCCTGAGACTGGTGCAATGGAGGAGCAACATCAGCTAAGTGGAAGGAGAGGTCAGATGTCAATCCAATGGTTCTCCTATGACACTCTGAAAAGCATGGATGGAGATTTGGCAGAAGAATTTGATTCTGAGCACCCGGACAGGAGGTGGATCTGGCCACAAACTGGAGAGGTCTTCTGGCAAGGTTTATATGAGAGGGAGCGCAACATGCGGCAGCAGGAGAAGGAGCGGAGGAAGCAACAGAGTAGGGACAAGATCCAGAGGATGAAGAAGAGAGCTCGGCAAAAAACATTAGGCAGGTATATAAAGCCACCACCTGATGACACCGGTGGCTCGAACCAGTAGATGAGTAGCAATTTAACCACATACTTAGGGCGATGATTCTTTTGGCAGGAAATTTTGTTCATTCTTTGATCTGGCTAATGTCCAAACTGATCCCCTCTGGATGGGTGTGAATATTTTGTTCAGTTTTGTCGTGCCCTCTGGCGTTTGGGTATTTGTGACCGGCGTTGTAACATCTGTGCCATCAATCTGCAATCTGAAGTGTAAATCTTTACTTTCTCTTGGCACATTTGTTTCTGGGTTAAGCTTCCCTAACAGTTTGTGGTTTCATTGAACAAAAATGAGTAGACAACTGATGATTCGTAAATGAGGTTCATTTTTGTAAACCTGATCTTATTTTTGTAAACCTGATCTTATTTTCGTAAATGATAAGTACCTGTACGTTGTCTAATTTCGTCCAAAGGACAACCTTAATAAGTTCTCTTCACATCCAGAACATTAGAAGTCTGTTCAGCATTTTAACCTTTGGAACTGAGCGCTGTTGATCAGAACGGCTTCGGCATGTAGGTCTTGTCTGCTGGGTTCAAAGATATACGCATCTTCCTGGGTTCAAAGAGATACAAACAAATCACCTGATGCACAGTCGAGCATGATCTTCACCTTGATACGAAGAAGACCTGCATGATATCAACAAGCATGGTCAGATGGCTACATAACATTTGCAATGACCTTCAAAGAAAATTTATAAAGTGCCTGACCAGAATTCAAACGAACAGAGCACAAGGTGTTAAAGAAAACCTATTTCAGGAAGACGTGTCTAACAGCTGAGTTAATGTACTCGTTCACTGGCTGACCAGATGAGATCATGTAACCATCCTTGAACTTCATGGGCTGGGCTCTTTGGGCCACGAGCTTTCCACTCATAGGTCATAATGACCAGAACAATGATGAGAATAGCAGTTAAGACTGTAATAAACAGCAGAAAAGAAAAGGTTCTTTGGAGTAGCAAGGAGCGGATCCACCAGGGTCAAGAGGGCTCGAGCCACCTCTATCGCCCCCCCCCCCCCCCCGAGCTGCTTCTAAAATATAGGCAAGAGGAAGAAGAGAACATGGGAGAAAGTGAAGGAAAGGAAAGAAAAGAGGAAGAAAAAAGAGAAAGAAGAGAATTCGTCCCTCCTATGTTCAGGGCCGGCTCTGGCCCTATGCGGGAGGGGCGAGCCTAGGACCCAGGTCAGAGGGGGGCTCAAAATTTTTGTTAACATGTACTTATATGTATATAATTAAATCTTAATCTATGTATTAAAAGCTCAAGATTAGTGTCAGGCCCAAACTTGGCCAACGGCCCAATAGAATGCAGGCAGGCAGCAGTTAGCAGATTAGTATTGGGCCTGCGCCCACGATCTCTTTACGCGAGGATTGAGGAAGCCTGTGGCAGGTAAGCTGATCGGTTCTTTTCCTCTATTCCACCAAGCGCAGGCGGTAGAGCAGAAGACGGAGCCGCCGCCGCTGCTTCTCTGTTTGTCTTCTTAACTCATCTGATCATCTCTTCCCGGCAGGACGCCGATCAAATTGAGAGAAGGAGACTGCAATTGTGAGTGCAGCACTGCACCTATGTGGCACCGATCAAAAGGTAAAATAATTTGATTTACAAATCAGGAATCTCTTAATTATATATGTGAGTATTTTTATCATTAATTTGTTTATAACTATAGGTGTTATAATGTTGTCTAAAAAAATACTCATCCGGTGCTACGAAAAGGAATTAAAGAAAATGTGAGAATCAACTTATTGAATCACAAACAGGTGCTTTAAGTAAACATTTTTCGTCAGCAGTGTGGATGTCAACAACAATAATCAAGATCCTAACCGCGAAGAGGATGATGATCACAATTGAGATGTACCTACTCAGTCAATGAGAATGAGCAGTCCTTGGATGAAAGGTGGAAGATTTTGCTTGATCATGTTCCAAAGCTAACTCTGAAGCCTTTGTCTAATACTCGTTAGGAGAGTCGAATAAAGAGTGTGCAACCTATCAGATATCAAACTCTTCAAATAAGATCAGCTTTGAAAGTAGTAGATATGACTTGTACTCCCTCCGTCCCAGAAAGTTTGTCGCTTTGTAGTTCAAAAATGAACTACAAAGCGACAAACTTTCCGGGACGGAGGGAGTACTAATGATGCAGCTGCTGTAATTGATGCTCAATGTTTGATTACTGCACTTGAGAATTTTGAAACATTAGTTGGTATGGTTATTTAGCATGATATTCTATTTTCTGTAAATATGGTGAGCAAAAAGTTACAGGAGAAGATTGTGTGCATTGATACTACCCTCAAACACATTGAAGGGGTCATCTCATATTTTCAAAAATACAGATATGAAGGCTTCTATTCTAGTATTGAGATTGCTAAAGTCATTGTGTTTGATATGGGCATAGAGCCATTTTTTTTCACAAAATGTAAAAGTAAAAGAAAGAAACATTTTGATGAAATCAATGATGAAGATGAAGAACTGCAATTGTCAGCTAAGGAATCCTTTAGAGTCACTTACTTTCTTGTCATTGTTGACGCTGCAATCGCTTCATTGACTAGTCGTTTTGAGCAGCTGAAGACATTTGAATACATGTTTGGTTTTTTATTAAATTCAAACAATTTGAAGTTCTTGGATCGTACTGATCTACACAAATGTTGCACTACTTTTGCTGAAACTTTTACTCATGGTGAATCATCTGATGTTGATCTTGACGATTTTTTTCGCTGAATTAAAAGTACTACAAGTGACTTTGCCAGATGAGTTGATGTACGCTTACGAGATTCTTCAATTTGTTACAACAACCGATTGTTATCCAAATGTCACTGTTGCTTATCGGATCTTATTGACTATACCTGTGGCTGTAGCCTCTCACGAAAGAAGTTTTTCTAAATTGAAGCCGATGAAAAATGTTTGAGATCGACTATGTTACAAGATAGATTGAATGAATTGGCTATATGTTGCATCAAGAAGGATGTCCTGAACAATATCGATCTTGATACTATTTTAAATGATTTTGCATCAAGGAATGCTCGAAGAACTTTTTTGTGAAACACTGAAATATAATTGTCATTGAAGTTATCATAATTTGGTACTTATTTGAGGTAAGTGTACTTTCATTCTAGCATATTTTTTATAATTTTGTTTTTATGTCAATATGTCATATTATATTTTAATACTCTATGGGATCACGCTCTTGATTTCGCCCAAGGCCCTCTAAAACTTAGAGTCGGCCCTGCCTATGTTTATGGTGTGGATCCGCCACTACTTCCTACCACAGCGGCAAACCATGGTTACTCACTGGCTCCAAGCCAATTCGACCCATCGAGGCGCCGACCATTATGGGCCCAACCCTAACGGCTACACCTGACCATCCAAACAACGTTTTTCTCTAAAAAATAGCAATACTTTTTTCATAATTTACAAAATGTGGTGTCTTTTGAAACATTTTCTTCCGACCACCAGGTACCCAGCCAGCAGGCGACTCTTCCTGTAGCAATGAGTCTTAGTGACTAAGCGACTTTATCTACTCGGGATCAAATATAAAATGGTTTCTGCGCTGAGATCACTGGTGATGAGTCGTCCGATGGTGAGTCACCTGCAACATCTAATTCAGAATGATGAGGGAGGAGGCAGTGAATCAGTCATTTGATACCGGGTGACTCATGACCATGGGTCTAAGCGTAAAAATGAATTTTACGCTTGACCCTACGGGTGGATGAGTCACCTAACCACTCTGCGACTCAATGCTACAGGGGATAAGCGATGCGGCGGTGGGGTGCTATAGGGGATGAATCGTCCAGTGGAGGGCCGACTCATCGCTATAGAGGATGAGTCGATCTGTGACTCGGCGACTCATCCCCTCGACGATGAGTTATTAGATGGTCGGATGATTGATACCTATTTATGTAACAAACTACACCCTCATTTCAATAATTACGAAAAAATATTAGTATTGTTGGGAAAAAATCTCAAAGCAACGTATAGCCTATAGGCGGCCTTACCAAAAGTTTTTGGTCCTGCCAACCTGAGATGAAACGAAAGGGCCCCGTCCCGTACTCTGCTCCATTTGCTTCCGCAATACAATGCCAGTCAAGTGAGAGCAGTAGAGCGAACCCCGTCGCCGCCTACACATGCCGCTGCTAACCCGACTTGCAGTCCTTGATTCCCCTTTGAAGATTCGGAGCCGTTGTGGAGTCTACCGGAAGTTTGAGGCTGAAGATCCGACGGTTGGACACGTGGCAGCTCCGGAGCATACTGTGGGGAACAGATAGGTCTGGTGCCACCAGACACGTGTCAGTTCCGGAGCTTCCCTCGGTCTGGGGTTAGGTCCGGGGGTGCCGTTATGGTACCTAGCCCGGAGCTTCCCCCTTGTGGGCAGTAGCTCCGGTTTGATGGTACACGTGGCGACCCTGGGACTAACCATGTTGGGGAAGCGGGTCCGGTTATGTCTGACATGTGGGCCTCCGAAGGTCTTCAAATCAAGTAGATGACATTTCTTTGAGATCTTTGCAATCTCAAGGGGTATACGGTACCCAGGGTACCGACAGTGGCCCCCTGGGCCCACCTCTGGGGAAGACCCCTTGGGTGAAGTCATTCCGCCGGAGGTGGGTCCATCCTTCGACTTTTGAGCCGAGTCTTCAAAGGTCTTCTCACCATATTTTATTCTACGTCGACGGCTGGCCCCCTTAGCTTTGCCGGAGCTTGGTTGCTCCGGTAATGCTCGTTTTCAATGTTTAACATCGATCACAAGCCACCTGGGGGAAGTCGGAGCTTTGTTAGCTCCGGCTTTTCTCCATCAACGTGGATTCTTTATTTTTCCTGCACACTGAAGCCAAGAAAAATAGTAAAATTCGCTCCTTGCCTATAACTTCATCGCGGCTTATGATTTCCAAGAAAGTTTTAGGTCAAACACAATTCTGAATACAACCAAATGCGTTGCCTTCTTTCTTCCAGATCCAATTGTACTTGGACCCGCCTTACTTTGGCCTGCCGGGGTGTAGGTAGAATGGCGTACTTAGGGTGCTTGACCAGGCTAAGTCGATAGCACACTCCGGCCCTAGATTGGCTTGGCGGCATTCAGGCGAGTGGGCCATGAACAATATTTGAATCCAAAAGAATTGACAATACAGCTCGAATTGTACATGAACTGGTCAAACTAAAATTTCTTAAGAATTGCACAACTTTGTTATAGACAAGAAAGAGAAAAATAACAAATGTTGAGTCTGTACAAAATAAATGCACGTGGAGTCTGTTTCACATGAAGATGTCTTTCATTATAGGTTCGGGGTACAGGGGAAACAAGTACACTCTTAGGGTACGGAACCAAGCTAAGCGTGTTTCATTTCTTGTTTGACCCAGGGTAGCTAGCCACACTTTTAGTCCTGAGACTGTGACAAGTGTTGCATGAACTTTGTGGACCTTCCGGGAAAGGTCCGGCTGTTCTCCCGGAGGAACTATCCGACTTTGTACAATGACTCTATAACATACACCTCAAGTTACTACAGACTCACCTCCGTGATATTAAGTGTAGAACTTACGGAGGTGCTCAATATTCTAAGGATTTGGGAGAGGTGTCCCATCCTCGGTAGCCAAGCGAACGCTTCTGGGACGGGATACTTTAATCACTCGGAAGGGTCCCTCCCAGCTGGGGGAGAGTTTGTTTAACCCTTCTCTAGATTGTATTCTCCGTAGTACCAGATCGCCTTCCTCGAGCTGTCGGTTGTGTACATGCCGCTGATGATAGCGCCGAAGGGCTTGGCGGTATCGGGCATTCCGAACAGCTGCTTGGCACCTTCCCTCCTCAAGGAGGTCTAGGTCTTCACGCTGGAGCTAGTCCTGCGTGGCTTCATCGAAGGTCCGGACCCGGAGTGACCCCAAGGTGATTTCCGGAGGAAGGATTGCTTCAGCTCCGTACACCAGGAAGAAGGGTGTCTCTCCAGTTGACCGGTATGGAGTTGTCCTGTTGGCCCATAGAGTGGGTGGAAGCTCTTCAATCCAATTGGCTCCATGTTTTTTCAAGCGCTCGTAGGTGCGCATTTTGAGTCCTTTCAGGATTTCAGCATTTGCTCTCTCGGTCTGTCCATTGCTTGTCGGGTGAGCTACGGAGGCGTAGCAAACTTGAATGTCGAGGTCTTCGCAATATCCTTGAAATGCAGAGCTTGTGAATTGGGTCCCGTTATCAGTAATGATTTTGTTTGGGACTCCAAATCTGCATACAATGGACTGCAAAAAGTTGATAGCAGATTGTTTGTTTATTGTCACAACTGGAGTTGCTTCCGGCCACTTGGTGAACTTGTCAATGGCAACATACAGGAACTTGTAACTTCCGACGGCTCTTGGGAAAGGTCCCCAGATGTCCATCCCCCACACAGCGAAGGGCCATGTAGGAGGTATCATTTGTAGAGGCTGAGCCGGTGTGTGAATTTGCTTTGCATGAAATTGGCATGCTTCGCATTTCCTCACCAGCTCAGTTGCATCCTGGAGTGCTGTAGGCTAGTAGAAGCCATGCCGGAAGGCTTTACCGACTAGCGTGCGTTAAGACGTGTGGTTCCCACACTCGCCTCCATGGATTTTTGTGAGGAGCTCGCAGCCTCCTTCCCTTGTGATGCACCGTATTAGGACACCGTTGGCACCGCGCCGGTAGAGATCTCCTTCTACCAACATGTATCTTTTAGCCAATCTGACTATCCGGTCAGCGGATACATCATCGTCAGGAAGGATGTTGTCTTTCAAGTAGATCTGGATCTCCGAGATCCATGCATCGGATCTAACTTGAGCATTTGAGTCTTGCGTGCTGGGTTGCTCGGAGCTTCCGGCAGCACCTACGACCCTTGATGGCTGCCATGATAACAGGGCCATCGGGACCGTCAGCTTCGGGATGCTGATCTCGCCCCCTTCGCTCAGTTCGGCAGGCTGAGCTGTGGGTTTTGACAACCTCCGGACAAAAGTTCCGTCAGGAGCTGGAGCTCCAGTTGACGCTTTCGTCGAGAGTTCGTTGGCTTCAGCGTTGTGGACACACTGGACGTCGTGGAGGTCTAGGACTTCGAAGTCCTTCTGAAGCCTCTGGACTTCAAGGAGATAAGCAGCTAGCTGGAGATTGTTGCAGGAGCATTCACCCTTCACTTGTTTAATGATGAGCTGTGAATCTCCCTTGACCAGCAGCTGCTTGAAACCGTATGACAGTGCCACCTTTAGTCCGTAGATGAGTGCTTCGTACTCCGCCATGTTGTTGGTCGCCTTGAAGTCAAGGTGTACCATGTATTTTACCTTCTCCCCGGTTGGTGCGAGGAGAAGGATTCCAGCTCCGGCCCCCTGCTTTTGCATGGAGCCGTCGAAGTAGAGGGTCCAGTGAGGCTCGGTGAAGACCGGAGCCTTGTGTTCCGGCTTCTGCTCACTGGGGCCCCCAGGGTTTGATGGAGAGAGAGTCCATTCCGCCACAAAATTTGCCAATGCTTGACTCTTGATTGCTTGTCTTGGAATGAATTCGAGATCGAATTCGGCCAATTATGTTGCCCACTTTGCAATATTCCCAGTTGAATTGGGATTATGCAAGATTGCTCGAAGTGGGTAAGAAGTCACCACTGAAATCTTGTGAGCTTGGAAGTAATGGCGAAGCTTCCTGGAGGCGATAAGAACTGCATAGAGCAGCTTAGGCACCTCTAGGTATCGAGTCTTGGCGTCATGAAGTACTTCACTGATGAAGTACACTGGGCGCTGGATAGTCCGGACCCTCCCGGAGGGGCCCGAAGCTTCCTCTTCATTGACTCGGATCCTCCCGGAGGAATCTGGACCTTCTTCGGGGACCTCCAAGTCCTTGCTGGAGGGACCCGAAGCTTCTTCAGAACCGACCTGGACCCTCCCGGAGGGGTCTGGGTCTTCTGAAGTAACTTCTTGTGGACTCAAGTCTAGGAACTGGGACCCAGACTCGCTTTCAGGAACCTCCGGACCCTCCCGGAGGGGTCTAGATTCCTGAGCATGGGATGGTTCTGGTCTCTCTGCAACCAGGACCATACTGACGATTTCGTCGGTTGCTGAAATGTAAAGCAGCAAAGGCTCACCAGGGTTCGGAGCTACCAGAGTTGGTAGGGTGGTGAGGAGCTGTTTTAGCTCCTGGAATGCCTTTTCTGCTTCTTTAGACCATTGGAATGATCCGGACTTCCTCAATAACTTGAAGAAGGGAAGTGCCCGTTCCGCCAGTCTTGAAATGAACCGGCTGAGGGCTGCTAGACATCCAGTCAACTTTTGAAGATCCTTGATGCGGGCTGGTGGCCGCATATCTTCAATGGGTTTGATCTTCGTCGGATTAGCCTCTATGCCCCGGTGATTTACCAGGAAACCAAGAAGTTTTCCGGAGCTAACCCCGAAGACACACTTGTCTAGGTTTAGCTTTGTGCGGGTGACCCGCAGCTTGTCGAAGACAGCCTGTAAGGTGTCAAGGAGTGACTCCTTGTTCTTGACCTTGACCACGATGTCATCGACGTACACATCCACTATGTCTCTAATGAGTTCTTCAAAAGTTTTGTACATAGCTCATACAAAGGTTGAAGCTGCATTCTTGAGACCAAATGGCATGGCTGTATAACAGTACAATCCATCTACTCTGATGAAAGAGGTATGCTCTTCATCTTCCCTAGACATTCTGATTTGATGATACCCACAATATGCGTCTAGGAAACACAGTAATTCACAACCGGAGGTGGAATCCACTATCTGATCTATTCTAGGTAGTGGGAATGGATCTTTTGGACACGCCTTATTTAGTGTTGTGTAGTCAATACACATCCGAAGCTTCCCGCCGGCCTTAGGCACAACGACTGGGTTCACCAGCCATTTTGGATGGAAGACTTCTCGGATGAATCCAGCTTCAAGCGACTTCTTCACCTCTTGTCGAATGAAGTTCTGTCGCTCCACGGATTGCTTCCGAGGCTTCTGATGCACGGGCCGGGCGTCAGGGTAGATCTTCAGATTATGCTCAATCACTTCCCTAGGGATCCTAGGCATTTGTGACGGTTGCCAGGCAAACACGTCGACATTAGCCCGGAGGAAAACGATGAGCATGAGTTCCTATTTGTCATTCAGTCCCCCCGATATACGAGTGGTCTGAGCGGCATCGGAACCGATTTGGACGACTTTAACGGGAATGTCGGTGTCGCCGCTTGGCTGCACACGAGGTGCAGAAGTCGAGCCTCGTTGACGAATGCTCGGGGGTTTTGGAGCTTACTCCTGCCTGGAGTCCTCCTCTTGCGCCGTAGTAAGCGCATGAAGTTCTTCCAGAGTGGTTACTCCGGTAGTGCGATCTCTGCGGATCCGGAGAACGCCTACTGGTGTTGGCATCTTTAACACCAAGTAGCCATAATGAGCAGCTTGCCATGAATTTGTACAAGGCAGGTCTATCCAAGATGGCGTTGAAAGGTAAGTTGATCTGAGCAACGTCAAAGACCAACTTCTCAGTGCGATACTTCTCCCGGGTCCCGAAGGTAACGGGGAGAGTAATAGCACCGAGTGGGGTAATGGCTCCCGGACCTACTCCGGAGAAAGGTCGGGAGGGGTGAAGATTCGAAGGTCCGAGCTGAAGCTTGGTAAAATCTTCGAAGCTTATGAGGTTCAGCCCCGAACCTCGTCTACCATAACATGGTGGAGCTGAATGTTATTGATGGTAGGAGATACCATCAAAGGTAACTGGCCTGCTCCAACCATGCTTCGAGGGCAGTGAAGCATCAAAAGTGATGGCTGTGTCCATCCACTTCCGATGAGGCTCCACCCTGGCTGTAGGAGCTACAGCGGCCATGTCCCAACGCATTGTCTTGAGGACGCGGCGGGAGGTGATGTCCCATGATCCACCAAAATTGTTGTTCATGGTCTTCCGACGCTCGTTGTTAGAGACGTCAGAATCGTCGTCGACGGAGGTGTAGACAGCCTTCAGGACCGTTTTAGGATCTTGAAAACCTAACTCCTCTTCAGCTTGAGCTTCGTCAACTTTTTGTTTTCCTTCCCTCTGTCGGAAAGGAACTTCTTTCCGGCGCTTGTTGTAGCACTCGGCAAGGTTTTGGACCTCCCGACAGTCTTCCAAACTGTGGCTGTCCGTCTTATGAATTGGATACCACACCTTGGGTTTGCCACCGTCTTTAGAAGACGGTCGAGGTCACTTCTCGGGGCATGGCCCCCGGCCACCTGGAGCTGCAGCAGCTGCAACATTAGATGTGCCGGCCGACAACTTCTTCTTGTCGTTGGTCTTTTTCTCCTTTTTGCCACTCCCGGAGGCAGTGGCTTCGCCTTTGGAGGATTTCTTGTGATCCTCCGGAGGTGGTTTGGAGTGCATTTCACGGCCCTCCGTAGCTCTGGCACATTTGTCGGCCAAGTTGAAGAGTTCCGTGACACTGGTGATCTCCTTGATCGCCAGTTTCTCTAACATCTTCTTATCCCGTACGCTGTGTCTAAATGTCACAATGACAGAAGCGCTAGAGATAGAAGGGATAGTGTTTCGTACCTGAGAGAATCTCTGGATGAATGATCGCAGGGATTCTCCCCCTTTTTGCACGACTGCAAAAAGGTCCAGTTCGATGCCTGGTCGGGTGTATGAACTTCCGAAGTTGGCGGTGAACTGTCGGCACAACTCCTCCCAATTGTTGATGGAGTTGGGTGAAAGGCTCATAAATCAGGACCGGGCGGTCACAGTTAAAGCCACTGGAAAATAGTTGGCCATTACGGCCTCATTTCCTCCAGCTGCCAGGATAGCAGTGGAGTAAATCTGAAGAAATTTGACGGGATTAACGGTCCCATCAAACTTCTCCGGCAGATGAGGCCGGAATTTCTGTGGCCACCTGACCATACGCAGATGCATGGTCAGGGCTGAACAGCCTCCTCATACTCCTTCAGGAGCAGGAATGTCCTGAGCTTCTCGTCTTTCACGAGCACGCTCGATATGGACTCGGCCGTCTTGTTGACGGTATCAGCGATCAAGCTCCGCCCGGAGGTCATGAGTTGAAATCCTTGATACCGTGTGAGTGTGTCGCGCCCCGAAGGGCAACGACGTCACTTGCTGTGATGCAGAACGTCTCCTGTTGTTGGAAACGTGCGGACCAAGTCTGCCAGACAAGGTCCATCGCTGCAACGGGGCCCGTCCTGAAGGAGGAGGACCCTGGTTACTGATGCGGTCGGCTGCTGCTACAACCAAGTGTTCCACATCGGCCCTCCACTGCTCCATTGCATCTCGGGATGCATCCGGAGGTGGTGGGCGCTGAAGGAGAGCATGTGCTGCATGGAGCACGTGTTCTGGGTTGTCATGATTCGCTGACACATTGATTGACGCCGGTGCACCATCGCGCTGCCCAGCTTGATTTGCTGGTGGAGGCGGCGGTGGTGGAAGTGTGACTCCTGCTGGAACTGAGGTTCCTGCTGGTGGCTGCATATTGGAGGGATTGCCCCTAGCAGCTTGAACAGCGGGATGACCATTGGATGATTCAGCAGCTGAGTTCACCATTCTTGAAATCTCAGGCGTCCCCCTTCCTGGCGCGCCAACTGTCGGTGGTTTTGATCTAGCAGATCTCCTGACACTACTAAAAGTGTTTGCGGAGTTTGAAGTTCGGTGTGGGCGCGCGGAGATTCAAGAAGGTGAAATGTAAAATGACACAGGAGACACAAAGATTTATGTGGTTCAGGCCGCCTGAGCGTAATACCCTACTCCACGGGGTGTGTTGGTGTTGTATTGGATGTATGAACTAAACTCAGGTGACGTGAGTTGAGAGCACGTGTGAGCCGATCAGATCAGCCTCTCATCAGCCCTCTTTTATGTATCGTCGGCCTGTCCTTTTATAGTACAAGGACAGACCATTACAAGTTGGCCTGGCCCAACATGTGGCCCTGGCGGTTACTAATATTGATACACATTTGATGCGCTTAATTACCCTTAATGACCGAGTTACGGGCTTTGACAGCGCTGTTACTAGTAATAAGAGTCATCCGATCGTGTGTCATTAACATAGTATTAATGACACTTAATCGGGTTTTGAAGTCCTTGATTCCCCTTTGAAGACCTGGAGTTATTGTGGAGTCTACCGGAAGTTTGAGGCTGAAGATCCGACAGTTGGACACGTGGCATCTCCGGAGCATACTGTGAGAAACAGATAGGTCCGATGCCACCAGACACGTGTCAGTTCCGGAGCTTCCCTCGGTCTGTGGTTAGGTCCGGGGGTGCCGTTATGGTACATAGCCCGAAGCTTCTCCCTTGTGGGCGGTAGCTCCGGTTTGATGGTACACATGGTGACCCTGTGACTAACCATGTTGGGGAAGCGGGTCCGGTTATGTCTGACATGTGGGCCTCCGAAGGTTTTCAAAGTTCAAATCAAGTAGATGACATTTCCTTAAGATCTTTGCAATCTCAAGGGGTATACGGTACCCAGGATAACGACAATGTCCAAAAACCAGTCACCGAGGGAGTCATTTCTTCTCCATTTGTCTGAGTGCAACTTCTCTTCGGAGACCCAGTCACTAACAACCGCTGATATTTTCCTTGACATGGAGCACTCGGTGAAAAAGCGCGGCAACTAATTCGAGGTTCCGATAACATGGAGGACAAAAATAATTATTAGGCTATCCCCTTTATTGTATACAATCAGCCGTACATATTCGGTTCTGCAATAATAATCACATGAAACATTTGTACCTCGGTGGTGCCTAGACATTTCAAACTGTCACCGAAAGAATGGAGCAAATGCCACCCTCAAACTGCAAGAAAGTAGATCGAACGGGCAGAGTATTCATTCGTTCGTGTTGGCAGCCATGTGATATCATCCTCCCTTGTATCGTCGAAGGATGGTCGCATCTCCTCCACTATCGCCCACATATGTATAATCTGCATTAGCACTTTCAGAATAATATCAATCCTGTTGTCCCTGATTCATGCAAGATTTTGTAGAGCTTTGAAGACAATTTTTTTTTGCTTTCGCCTACTTTTATGATAAAGCTCAGGAAATAGTGTAGCTGGAGCCTATTAGAGATGAAAATAGACGGATATAGACGGATAAAATATTTATTTCGAAAAAAAATATTTCACATATCACATTATTAAATAATAGACAATGAAAGAACACTACATCACAAATCGTCGGGATTCCTGTAGTGGAAATATATAGTTCACACACATCACATATGTAATTAATATTTTACATATTACATCATTTCGCATAACACATGTAACTAAAATTTTACTCACCTACTTTTTTTCAACTTTAGTTTTAATTAATTAGAATTTATAAAGTAAGCAATGAAAATTAATAAAAATTATCTGTTATTTGTACTTAAAAGTAAGGTCATACAAGAATAATATTCTATACATACATGAATCTTCTTCTTTTTTAGAGAAAAAATGCATTTGTAAGATGTCTGTAAGACCTGTTGGCTGTAAGCATAGCAAGCACAATGGGTCAAATGAGCCCGCCATATGATAGCTAGCCTTTTAAAATTAAAAAGCCTTATCCAATCCTTAAACTATTTAATGTTTGAGCACATGCTTGCACACCGTTGATGACTTGTATCGCAGGCCCGTGGACCTTCATCATCCATGCATTTAGTATGGACTCTGGAGTTGGAAAGTTGAGGCCCAGATGTGGTAGTGAAGCCCATGTTAGTGAATGGGCCAAAAAATGGTTCGGATATTATTCAGATTTAGATTCGAGTATAGAATATGGATGTCTGACTGTTTGGACGGATGTTAAGCCGTACTGTTTTCGATCCGATATACGAATTCAGATATCCGATATTCGATCCATATCCGATTAAGATCCGACAAAAATATATATGAACCGGATATTTTCGGATCCGGTACTTGGACAGATCAGATTCAACTGTTCATGGACTCGCCTTACTTCGGCCTGCCGGGGTGTAGGTAGAGTGGCGTACTTAGGGTGCTTGACCAGGCTAAGTCGATAGCACACTCCGGCCCTAGATTGGCTTGGCGGCTTTCAGGCGAGTTGGCCATGAGTGATATTTGAATCCACGAGAACTGACAATACAACTCGAATCGTATATAAACCGGTCAAACTAAAATTTCTTTAGAATGTCACGTCTTTGTTATAGACAAGAAAGAGAAAAATAAAAATGTTGAGCCTGTACAAAATAAATGCACGTGGAGTCTATTTCACATGAAGATGTCTTTCATTATAGGTCCGGGGTACAGGGGAAACAAGTACACTCTTAGGGTACGGAACCAGGCTAAGTGTGTTTGGTTTCTCGTTTGACCCAGGGTAGTTAGCCACACTTTTAGTCCGGAGACTGTGACAAGTGCTGCATGAGCTTTGCGGACCTTTCGGGAAAGGTCCGGCTGCTCTCCCGGAGGAACTACCCGACTCTGTACAATGACTCTATAACATACATCTCAAGTTACTCAAGACTCACCTCCGTGGTATTAAGTGTAGAACTTACGGAGGTGCTCGATGTTCCAAGGATTTGGGAGAGGTGTCCCATCCTCGGTAGCCAAGCGAACGCTTCCGGGACGGGATACTTTGATCACTCGGAAGGGCCCCTCCCAGCTGGGAGAGAGTTTGTTTAACCCTTCTGTGGATAGTATTCTCCGTAGCACCAGATCGCCTTCCTCGAGCTGTCGGTTGTGTACATGCCGCTGGTGATAACGCCGTAGAGCTTGGCGATATCGGGCATTCCGAACAGCTGCTTGACACCTTCCCTCCTCGAGGAGGTCTAGGTCTTCACGCCGGAGCTGGTCTTGCGCGGCTTCGTCGAAGGTCCGGACCCGGAGCGAATCCAAGGTGATTTCTGGAGGAAGGATTGCTTCAGCTCCGTACACCAGAAAGAAGGGTGTTTCTCCGGTTGACCGGTTTGGAGAAGTCCTGTTGGCCCATAGAGTCGGCGGAAGCTCTTCGATCCAGTTGGCTCCGTGTTTTTTCAAGCGCTCATAGGTGCGTGTTTTGAGTCCTTTAAGGATTTCTGCATTTGCTCTCTTGGCTTGGCCATTGCTGGCTGGATGAGCTACGGAGGCGTAGCAAACTTGGAATGCGGAGCTTGTGAATTGATTTACGTGGTTCGGGCCGCCTGAGCGTAATACCCTACTCCACGGGTGTGTTGGTGTTGTATTAGCTTGTCACGAGTGTATTGGGTGCGTGAGTTCGTCTGTGAACGTCCCTGAGTGTATCGTCGGCCTGTCCTTTTATAGTACAAGGACAGGCCGTTACAAGCTAGCCTGGCCCGACATGTGGCCCCGACGGTTACTAGTATTGATACACGATTAATTACTGTTAATGATCCTGTAACGGGCTCCGACAGTGCCGTTACTGGTGTTAAGATCGTCCGTTTAAGTGTCATTAATATGGCATTAATGACATTTAATCGGGTCTTGAAGTCCTTGGCTCTCCTTTGAAGATCTGGAGCCGTTACAAGGTCTTCCGGAGGTTAGAGACTGGCAGGTCCGACGATTGGACACGTGGCGGCTCCGGAGCTTGCTGTGGGAAGCAGGTAGCTCCGGGGCTACCAGTCACGTGTCAAGTCCGGAGCTTCTCTCGGTTCGGGGTTAAGTCCGGAGGTGCCGTTTCGGTACCTGGCCCGGAGCTTCCCCCTTGTGGGCGGTAGCTCCGGTTTGGCAGTACACGTGGCGACCCGGGGATTAACCATGTTGGAGAAGCAGGTCCGGTCATGTCTGACAAGTGGGCCTCCGAGGGTCTTCAACCCAAGTAGATGACTTTCCTTTGAAATCTTTGTAACCTCAAGGGGTGTGCGGTTTTTAGGGTACCGACATTCACATAGAGAGTGATTCTCTGATTATTCTCATCTTTATAATGGTGATGTTATTATTGATGATGAATTTTCACTTGAAATTGCCAAAATTAGTTCTATTCAAATTAAAGCTCATGATGGTACTTTTAAGACCATTACCTATATTCGTTATTTTGTTGAGTATAACTCTATCTATTGTACGCCTATAAATATGTCACCCTTGTATTGTATCACAATTCATATAATAGATCTGTTTTTTGTGGGTTTTTTCTTCTCGATACGTTAAATTCGTATATTTTTCCAAACAGAATGTGAAGCGATAAATTCGGTATGAGGCACAAACGTGTTGAACTAAATAACATATCCTTTCTACTTTTACAAATTTGAGTTGTTACCCAGCTGTCACATAAACTGCGAATAAAAAAAAGGAGCACGTAGTCACTTTCGTTCCAGGTAGGGGTAGGAGGTTAGGAGCAGGTCCGACTCTATAGTTTTGTGGGCCCTGGGGCGAACTCCACGTTGGAGGCCTCGGGTTTATGGCAACGTGTCAAAACATGAGCACATACAGGTCTAGCAATGCAAACATCTTTTTTTTTCTGTAAAAAAAGGAACATACGACGTTTCCTCTTTTTTAAAAGGAGCATAGTACGTTTCGCTAGGTTTATTTAAATTCTCTGCATGCCGTGAGCACACTCGTGGCTTTAGAAACCACAACGTAGTACAGTACGTTTTTCCTAGCAACCAGGTAGACGAAAATTCCAAATAAGTGGAGATCACAAGTTTGCATCAAACGTGACATATAACACTGGCTCATCCCTGTCACCGTGATTACACGATGCCGTCCTCCTCCCCTCCTCACCCGTTTCTGGTTGGTAGGGGCGTGCGCATGTTGTCGACATGAGAACTTCCGTCCCTCGTCTCCTCCGAGCTGAGGATAGAAACGCGACGCGAGATCGCTGAAGTCTACTGATATTTTCCAACGTTTTTGTGGTGTGCCGTCTTTGCTTTCGGATGCGGCATGCATAGCTTTTGGGCTCGTGCAGGGTGTGCCGCGTCTTTGGTGCTGCAAACGGGAACGGTTGGATACTCGAATACGTATTTGATCGGAAATACAGAAATAACTGCGACGGAATTTAGGCGCAGTAGCTATATAGTATAGCTTACGGTGATGTCAAATCTCTGCATCATCAGATACCATTTCTCTTTCACTTCCATTCCACGGGATATTTATATTACCAATTGCACTGCATTTTAGTACTGTAGTTTACTGTGTACATCTAGATCAGAAAAAGTGTGCATGAATGTACACAAAAAGATTTGAGCTTTGTAGTCATAGAAGTTATGAAATGATACACACACCATTGGTCTTTGAAGATACTGTAAATCCGTATTGCATGTCCCAGTCTGCCCTCGGCTTGAGAAATAGCTGTATTGTACTTCCCCCGATTCCGAGAAAATGTGGTTTTAACCTTCCATTCAAAGTTACCTAAAAAATGTGGCTTTTCGTTTTTCAATGTATTTTGATCCAAAATACCCTATATGTTTTGCTTCGTTTCACGTGCTATTTACATTTTGTACTTCTCACCAATCAACCAACATTACTTATTGTATTTATTATAGACAAAAATGTCAAACTATAGTAAAACTAATCACTCCTTAGTATGCGCAATCTTGTCCAAAACGACCTGGAGGGAGTAAATGTGTATTATGTCCCAGTCTGCCCTCGGCTCGAGAAATAGCTGAACACAACACACAATTATTCATTTTTCACCTCGGAAAAAAAATACTCATTTTGCAAGTCACCTCGAAACCCTTTAAAAACATGCCTAGTAGTTTTGAACAATTCCACTTAATTTCATTAGGGGATGGAAAAAACAAATCATAGAAAAAATATGACAATATTTTCATCTCATAGCTTCAGCGTGTGATCTTAATGACAGGTCATTTCTTCCAGGTATGGCAGCACAAAAATAAAATAGAAAGAACAACCCAATTACGTCTCTTTGAGGTACACACAACTACACTAAGTGAAGATAACCCCCTTCTGGAATCGGAAGAGCTATACAGTTTACAGGGAACTTGCATACATGAGTTCTGAATCATGACTTGTTCGTAATCCTAGTTTTAATGCCACCTGTGTAGAAAATCAGAGAATATGAGGATGCATAGAAGAACATTTCAAGTCAAGTGTAAAAATGCACTGTATATCCACATACTAATTATAAAAAATGAAATGGGATAACTTACAAGTTAAGACTCATGGAAGAGGTAATTATTGATCAACGACAAATGCAAGATGTAATAATACATCAATAAGAAAAATGCACAGGAAAAATGTGCATGATCATGTGTTAGCTGATTAGCTCACAAAAGCTATGCAAGAATGTGCTCAAGGATAGCACATAGCATCTAAAACAGGTAATGTCAGCATTAAACTTACCATCAACTTCCTCAAATTCTACCTCCTTAACCACTTCAGCAGCTGCATGGTACTCAAACCTGCAGGATGAAGAAGCTAGGTGTTGGACTGACATGTTTCAATAATAAAAATCAATAGATGTTTTAAGGTATTGAATGCGTTGAAGTTAGAAATTTTGAGCCAAGGCCCGTAATCAAATCCTGATTATCACACAGTTGTGAGAAAGTTCCAGACCTAGAAAAAATATCTACAAGACTACGAGCAGTGAAGATGACTAAAAAATTAACTAGAGTCGGCAAGGAAGGAACAACTGTTGTAAGCTTGAAATATAAGAATATGATATCAGATGATAAGGGAACTATGAATGGTATAGACTAATGCAGACCATCCAAATCACTAGAACGTGGTAGGGGATGCGTGCAAGGGTAAAATGGAACAGTTTGGGGTGGTATTTCAGAATGCGTACATATAGATGCAACAGAATGTATCAGGTTATAGTTCTTCAATTTTAAGGCCAGATCAGTTGACACACATTCGGATTGAACTGCAGGACAACCATGTCAGCTCCTTGTGCGACCAAGCTCCTGAGACAGTAGATCACCAGCTGCTGGAAAATGCTCAAATGGATCGGCCTACCACAGAATTTGACTAACAACAGCAGCAGATGCACTGATTCCATAATGTGGCTGCATGCATACATGAGCAAGGTTCCGAGGAAGGAGGTCGACACCATGTTCTTGCTTGTAGCATGGAAATTGTGGAAAGAATGCAACAGTAAGATGTCTAACAAGTAACAACCAATCTGTTGACAGTTCCACAACTGGTGGTGCAGATCAAGCAAGAGGCTGCACTGTGGATCACAACCGGTTCTCTAAATTTTAAGGTTGCATTTTGGCGCGGGAGTAGTCCTTTTCATTTCTTTCTGTGTTTTGGGTGGTTATTTTAGTGTATTGTCATTCACGTGAAAATGAACAGCTGACACGCATGGCTTGAATTGCAAGGTCATAGAACATTAGTTTTCTTTCTTGGCAGTGCAAAAACGACTATGGTGCAAAAATGCAAAAAATTAATTCTGGATCACTGGATCACCGTCCAACGGTTGATGATACTTTTTCAGGTAACTCCCTCCACCACATCCAACTGTGTGAATTGTTTTCTTTTAATCTAATCACTCTGATGGAGGGGGGCTAACTGAAAAATATCCAGTCGCTCCAGGCCGGACGCCATGGACGGTCGCCTCGCCTGGCCGCCTTGCGCCGTCGCCGTCCGCCGCTCGCCGCCGCCAGGACAGGCGGGCAGAGGCGCGCCGCCGAGGGGAGGGGGAGGAGAAGAGAGCCGATTCGCCTGCGGCGCAGACTGGACGCGATGCGGCGGCCGGATCGGCGTCTGGGAGACGAAGAAAACGGCGGCCGATCGGGGTGGGGAGCTGGAACCGGTTGTTTTAAGGAGCCTTAGGGTTTCTAACCGTTACTGGGCCTAACGGGCCTTAAAACATACCCCTTCGTCTCCTCCTCCACCGTTCTGCTTCTTCCCGTCTGTTCCGCCGCCGCCGCCGCCACTCAGCTCCAAGCCGCCGCCGCCATGGCTCCCTTGCTCCGGTCGACAACGCCACCAGCTCCTCTGCCCCAAATCTCTGTCGCCGCCGGATGCTTTGCCCCGGGCCGCCTTCGCCCCTGCTCCTCCCCTGCTACCCTCTCCTGGCTGTTGCCGCCTGGCCGGACGCCTAGGCGCCTAGGCGGTTGCCTGGGCATCCAGTCGCCCCGTAGGCGCCTAGGCGTCCAGGCGCCGTTTTACAACACCAACTTGATCCAGTGATCCAGAATTGTTTTTTGCATTTTTGTACCATAATCATTTTTGCACTGTAGTCGCTGCCTTCTTTCTTAATACAAAGATACGCAGATCTACTGTGTATTTTTAAAATATGATTATCTCACATTCTCACAGTGAGCATATGTTCTTACTGTGAGCATTGGTGTTGTCAAGCTGATAGAATAAATGATTACCAGTCAGCAATGTTTATAGAGCTTGCAATGATCTAAATTTCTGGCATCACAGTCAAAACTCCTGAATTACTAGGTGTATTACTAAAAAAATCTGCAGTTCATGGAAGGGCATGTAAATCTCAAGCAGAAACAGTTTACCTGTTAGAAGAAGCCACTTCAGGTTCATATTCAGATGTGCTCTTGATAGCCTTAACTATAACATCAACAATTTCCTTCTTCCTAGTGCTAGCCATTAAGCAATCGTACTCGGTCGGCACAATGATGGCAAAGAAGTTATCACTGAGATTGCTAATGCATAGCTTATCAACAGCTGCAAGAGCTATTCTCCGCTTCAATATATCAGCATCAGGATCAACAAGGTAAAGAGCAAAGTCGGTGATCACCAAGATGCGCCTTTTCATCTTTCCTGATTGAGTGAACTTCAATACCTTGTCCGCGAACAGAACTTTGTTGTCCCCTGTTATACAATGAACATCGGCTTAGAGACTAATGTAACGTTTAGCTAGAGGACAAAATGCCATGTGATTGCACGTGAAAATGGAACGTTTGGCAATGCCAGACAACTATTGCCATGGCTCACAACACCTTCATGAGTTGGAAAAGTATATTCGTTTTTTGCCTTAGCGTGTCAATGGATGGATCCCCCCTAGACAGCTAGGATTATGGAGCATATTGCAGATTTTGCATCTGTTCATGCATGATAAGGTTGAAGCATCGTACCAGGATGTTGGTGCATAATTCAGTGCTTAGTAGCATCAGATCATGGTGTCAATGCAGTATCTCGCAGAATTGCCTAATGCCTATATGTGGAACTTTATTCTATGCAGTAATACGTTATATCAAGTAACATCAAAATCGCACACGCCATCCATACTACCTCTATTACATATAAATAAGAACATTAACAGATTTACCGCTAACAAACGCATCAGATCCATATCAGGTAACTAGTTGAGCGACTGACCTATTGTAGGGTCACACCCATTGCCCACAAGTCAAGCCGAAGATATCAACAGAGACACAGGACATTACTGGCACCTTGCTTGGAGAGGATCTTGGTGAGGCAGGGGTCGTTGGGGACGCCGATGTAGTCGCCCCTGCAGTCCCGGTAGACCGCGGCGCGCCGCCTCACCTTCGCTCCCATGAGCAGGCCCGCCGCGGGCGGCGGAGACTCGTCCCCCTCCGCGTCCCCTCCTCCGCCTGTCTCCGCCGGCGCCGGCGAGAGCGCTGGCTCGGGCTCCACCTGGATCCGCATGAGCGGCCGGAAACGGTCCATGACAGCGAGCGAGCGTGGTGGAAAAACTCGGTGGAGACGCGAAATGGCAAGGTACGAGAGACGACGTGGGCTTTCTGGGTCGTCAGTCAGCTAGACCTGTGGATCATTGGGTTGATGATCGGCCTGTATGGTGTGGGCCTGAAATGCCTAAATTTGTTGGGCTGTAGTGCAATAATTCAGATTTTTTTCCATTTTAGTACCAATTTATAACAAATTTACATCATTAGGTATCAAAAATTTTATTTTGCCATTCTAATAGACTTACCTTCCACGGGTGTGGACAATTCGTCCACACCGTGGACGATTGGCCACGTGGCGACTCTCGGACGTCCCAAAATTTCTGACTCATATTCACTTTTGGACAGCTATTTTAAGATACCTAAAGACATATTTAGGAATATAATTATTGAATAAACTATAGAATGAAATGTATACTACAATTCTTTGAATAACAAAATTTTCAAAATATGTCTCTAGGTATTTTAAAATAACCATACAAAAGTGAATAAAACTCAAAAAGTTTGAGCTACATAGGCAAATTTATTGAGTTCAGTCACTTTTGGACGACTATTTTGGGATATCTAGAAACATCTTTCGCAAATGTTGCTATATAATTAAATGTATAACATAATGTTTACTATATTTACTTCTATAACGAAATTTACAAAATATATATCTAAGTATTTTAAAATATCTGCTCAAATGTGACTAAAACTCAGAAAATTTGGGCTTCGTCACTGGGACATCCAAATTTTCTAAGTTTTAATCACTTTTGAACGGCTATTTTGAAATACTTAGAGACATATTTTGTAAATATTATTATTATTATAAATGTAGTACACATGATGTTCTATATTTACTTAAATAACAACATCTCCAAAAGAGGTTTCTAGATATCTTAAAATAGCAGTCTAAAAGTGACTAAACTCAGCAAATTTTCCTCTGCAGCTCACATTTATGGAGTTTTATTTACTTTTTTATGGCTATTTTATAATACTTGGAGACATATTTTGTGAATCTTGTTATTGAAGAAATTGTAGTACATATTTCGTACTACATCTTCCTCAATAATTATATTTCCAAAATATGTCTCTGGATATTTTAAAATAGCCGTCCAAAAATGAATATGACTCAAAAATTTTGGGACGTATGAGAGGCCGCCACGTGGCCAATCGTCCACATCGTGGACGACTGTAAGGCTGTTAGAATGGCAAAATAAAATTTTTGATAGCTAATGATGTAAATTTGTTATAAATTAGTGCTAAAATGGAAAAAATTCAATAATTCTTGTGATATAGACAAACTAATTTAGTCTCTATTATGGAGTTGTTGATAAGGTTGATTTTGTTGACCTGGGCACACCTTGCCTCTCACGAGTTTTTGAGCTCAAATATTTTGTTGTACGGCAGCGGCAGTAGTCGATTTTCTTTAAGGACAATTGTATCAGGGATCCCATTTTAATATCTAATTATACGTTTAACTCAGTTTTTTAGAGTTTGCATATTTGATCTTTATATTTTAAAATGAAATATCCGTCTGAACCTGAGTTAACGGTTCTGTTAGTCTCAGCTAATTAATATTTTTTACGAAATAAAAATAAAAACATTAATTAAAAAAATGACCAAAGTGCCATCCCTCAACCGCAATCCAGCAGTCTGTTGACGTGGGAAGAGTATTTTGGGGATTTTTTTAGTGAACCTAACAGTCTTTCCTTTTACTAATTCAGCACTCCATTCGATTGACTGAAGCTGTTGAACTTGCTTGTTCGTCTGGCGTTAGCATCGCACCTGGCTTTCGAGAGAGAGAAACGGTCAGCTCTCTTGTGTGGTAGCCGGGCTGGTGTCCTCCTGTAGAGGTGGCAATCGGGCCGTGCCGGGCCGGCACGGCACGGCCCGTTCGTGCTTCGGGCCGAAATGGCCCGCGGCCCGGAAGCACGGCGGGCCGCTTCGTGCCGGGCCGATCGGGCCGGCTACAAAAAAATGGAGCCCAAGCACGGCCCAAAGCACGTCGGGCCGGCTTCGGGCCGTGCCGGCCCAAGCACGGCCCACAAAGATGGTTTGGCCCACAGAAAAATCAAATGTGAATAAAAATTGAGTATTTTATGAAATAAATAGGTAAAAAGATTATAAAAAATAAAAAAAATTAGAGGTGATAGAGAACATTATTTGAGGAATTTAGGAAGAAAATCATCAAATTTGACCCACATTTACGGAAACTATAAATATTTGAAGTTTTACGTTGGAATAAAAATAAATAAAAATGTCTCAACAGCCCAACAGTGGCCCAACAGTGGCCCAACAGAAGCAGGTATGGCCCAACCAGTTTAATTTTTGATTTGAGAGAAATTTAGTTAGAATACATAGACTAATATACTTCAAAAAATATGAAAAAATTAAGGAATGTATAAACCATTGAATTACAAGTTCTTACAAAATTTTACATTAAAAAACATAATATATTTCTGGTAATAAAAAAACAAAGAAAAAACATTTTTTGTCTTTTTTGTATCTCAAAAAGTAAAACGAATTTTGATATGATTTTTTTGGTTCATATGTTAAATCACAATAAGAGCCTATATGAATTTTTTGAGATTTTTTTTATTTATGTTTGCATCAATGTGTGTTCAAAATTTAGAAAATGGCTCATATGTTAATAGAGTTTGAATGAAATGAGAAGCATTTTGAATTTTCACATGTTTGAGTGTTTCAAAAACTTCATACAAATTTCATACATTAAGAATAAGAGTATGTGTACATACAAACAAATTTCAGCTGAGGATCAATTTATTTTGAAGAGATATAAAAAAAATGAAAATTATGTGCATAAAAATAAATTTGAGATTTATCTAAACATACCAAAAAATATAGATATAAGTTTAAAATTAATTATTCCAAGTTGTAGAGAATATTTTTTTAAGAATATAGAAAAAAGAATCATCCAATTTAGACTTAATTTGCAGAATCTATAGAAGTTTGAAATTTAAATTGGAATCAAAATAAACAAAATGGTAAGCCAACTTGGGTCCTCCTGCTAGCCAGCTGATGCGCCTGTGGGCTGTCTGTAGCCGCGCGCACGCTCGTGGGCCGCCACGAATTCGGCCCAATAGCAGCCAGATGTGTTGGCACGAAGAACTAGCCAGGGGTTTAGTCCCACCTCGCCTGTTCAATGGAGAAGGGGCCAAGTTAAAAGGCGGGACGCCCAGGTGCACTGCAAATGTTCTGGTGTTTCCCGCCAATGGTGTGTTCTTGCTGGGCCTTTTCCGCTTATGGGCCGAACTGTCGTCGCTTGTTAGGTTGGGCTGTTGTGCTGCTGCTATGCTTGGTGGGCCAATTTTTTTCGGGCAGCCGGGCCGATTTCGTGCTCGGGCTGTTATCGGCCCGTCGGGTCAGTTTCGTGCCGGGCTGGCCCGAGCACGGCCCATTTCTCGTGCCGGGCCGTGCCGCCCCTCGGGCCTAAGATCCAGGCACGGCACGACCCGAGGGTGCGTGTCGGGCCGGCACGGCCCGATGTTCCTCCGTGTCGGGCCGGGCCGCGTGTCGGGCCGCTGCCGCGTGCTTTGGGTCGCCCGAATTCGGCCCGGCCCAATTGCCACCTCTATCCTCCTGCCAAAAGGCAAATCGTCCAACAAGCTTCCAGGTGGAAGAGAGAGGATGTCATGGCGACGACTGGACGAGAACAAGTACTACTATGTTCGAGTCTCATTTGTTTATCTTTTTCACTGCTTTTGAGCTGAAACGCTCGTGTGTTGTTGTACACGTTGGAGTACACGGTGAGACGTCGATTTATTCGACAGTGTCTCCCAGTTAAAAGCCATATGGATTTCACTATTTCTGACTGAACCAACCAACCAACTAAAAGCTGGATCTGATGAGTTGGACCGTGATACAGCAGTGATGCAGCTAATCAGCCCCAAAAAAAGGCAAAAAAAAAATCCTTGCGCACCAGCTTTATTATACAAAACCAAAATGAAAAAAAAAAACAGATCATCCCTCAGTTACGTTCATACTCGCATGAAACGGCGCCACTACTCCCACGAACCCCCTGCAGTTTTAAAGGAAACGAACAGGGGACGCGTCTTCCTCTTCCTCGTTCGCGTTGGCGCCTCCTCCGCTTTCGTCGTTGTCCCTTTTAGCTGGGGTCTCTTCGTCAAAGCATCCGTCGAAAAGTTTCCATTCTGACCGCTTCTTGAAGCAATTCACGCGACCTAGTTCAGAAAACGATTTCAGGTATTCTATTATTTCTTTTTCCTGCTTGCTGCTTTGTCTTCTTCCTTCATAGTCCAAGGCTGCCGGCGTTCCTTTCCCTAGGTGCGGCCGTCCGGCGATCATCTCTCCTCGAGTTCTCTTTTGGCTGCGCTCCAAGAACCCTGTAAGGCACCTCCGCCCCTCTTCTCTACCGCGATTGATAAGTATGATTCAAGTCGATTTAGTGCCTAATAATCTAGTTTTAAGCATGTGCTTCGGTTCAGACTGTTGTTCTTTGAGTCACTCGTGTTCGTGTAGTCCTGGGAATTTTGTATTCTTGGTTCGACAGTTTTCGATTCATACTCAGTAACTGATCGCCAAAACGAGGGATGGCAAAAGTAGAAAGAAACGGGGGATGGGCACAAACGAGGAAAACCGCACAATCTCCAGGAATACACCTGAATCAGTTTGCAGCATTCACCAACTGCATATTTCACCACATCGAGCAAGTAGTAATGGAATAGGCGCTGTATTCGGGAATTGAAGAAATAGAGAAATCTATGTTCGTATGCGCAATTTCCAGTGGAAACGCACACGTTTCGGTAGTATTTGACGCTGATATATCTTCTTCTGCATCGACAGAAACAGAGACTTGCAAGAAACAGAGCAAGGAAGCCGACCAGGATGGAGCAGCTCCGGCAGCTCGGCGAGGCGGTGGGCAGCATCAACACGCTCATGGCGTTCGAGGCCGAGCTCCGCATCAACCCGCGCCAGTGCCGTCTCCTCGCCGACGCGTGCGCGCACGCGCTCGCCGCCGTCACCGGCGAGGTGCGCGCGCACCTCCGCTTCGAGGAGCGCGGCGCCAAATGGCGCGCCCTCGAGCCCCCGCTCCGGGAGCTCCACCGCGCGTTCCGCGACGCCGAGGGCTACGTCCGGCAGTGCCTGGACGTGCGCGGCAGCTGGTGGGCGCGCGCCGCGGCGGTGGCGCACGGCACCGAGTGCGTGGAGCAGCACATGCACGGCATCCTTTGGTGCGTCGCCGTTGCGATCGAGGCCGTCGAGACGGCCGCGGAGATCGCGGGGTCCGACGCGGACGAGCTCGGGCGGAGGCGGGTGGTGCTCGCCAAGAAGTACGACAGGGACATGCTCCAGCCCAGGCTGTTCCAGCACGCGCACGGCAAGCTGTATCTGGTGTCGTCTGAACTCGTCGCACGTATCGAGTCGGCGTGGAAGGAGGACAGGTGGCTGCTGTCGCAGCTGCTCGACGAGATGAAGAACCCAGCGGCGCCAAAACCACTGACCAAGAGCGAACGCCGGCTCGCCGATGTCCTGACCGCGCCGCGGGGAAAGCTGCACCCAGCGTCCATCCTGCTCAGCGACTACAGCGTGCGGAGGCGCCTCGGAGGTCGCCTCAAGGAGGTGCAGTGGATGGGCGAGACCGTCGCGGTGAAGCACTTCATCGGGGACGCCGAGTCCGAGGTCGCGCTGCTCTCGTCGGTGGCGCACCCGAACGTGGCGCACGCCGCGTACTGCTTCCACGACGAGGACAGGAAGGAGTACTTCGTGGTCATGGACCAGCTCATGTCCAAGGACCTCGGCAGCTACGTCAAGGAGGTGTGCGGACAACGGCGGCAGATACCGTTCCCGCTGGTCGTCGCCGTCGACATCATGCTGCAGATCGCTCGCGGGATGGAGTACCTGCACGCGAAGAAGATATACCACGGCGAGCTGAACCCGTCCAACGTGCTCGTCAAGGGGCGGCAGCCCGATGGCTACTTGCAGGTCAAAGTCGCCGGGTACGGGCGGTGCGGCACCGTCACGACCGGCTCGAAAGCTTCAGCCAACGGCCAGGTTAATGCGAACGCAAACGGCGGCGCTGAAAACGCCTGCATCTGGTACGCACCGGAGGTGCTCGATCAGGACGGCGCGCCCGCTGTCAAATGCACGGAGAAGGCGGACGTGTACAGCTTCTCGATGATCTGCTTCGAGCTGCTGACGGGCAAGGTTCCGTTCGAGGAGAACCACCTGCAGGGCGACAAGACGAGCAAGAACATCCGTGCCGGCGAGCGGCCGCTGTTCCCGTTCCAGGCGCCCAAGTACCTCGTCTCCCTGACGAAGCGGTGCTGGCACGCCGACCCGGCGCAGCGCCCGTCGTTCGCCTCCGTCTGCCGCGTGCTCCGGTACGTGAAGCGGTTCCTGGTCATGAACCCCGACCACCAGCAGGGCCAGGCCGGCGCGCCGCCCGCCGACTACCTCGACATCGAGGCGCAGCTGCTGAGGAAGATCCCCTCGTGGCAGCTTGGCGAGGGCGCCCCGCGTGTGTCCGACGTGCCGTTCCAGATGTTCGCTTACAGGACCGTGGAGAGGGAGAAGACCGCCGGCGCGCTCGCCAGCAGGGACAAGGCCTCTGACGACGCTGGCAGCGAGGGGAACTCGGTGCACGGCGAGGAGGACGGCGTCGGGACAGTGTCGCCGGACGACGCGTCCTCGGTATCAAGCGGCACCGTGCGATCGCGGCCCGCGAGCAGCGACGGCAAGAAGACGCCGGCCACGAAGGCGGACGCCAAGAAGACGCCCAGCCGGCAAGCAGGTGCGCGCGTCTGTTCACTCTTGTAACATTTTCAAAACTTCATCGCATCAAATCGAGTGTGGAAAGAAGACCAACCGGCGGCGATGATTCTTTTCATTGCAGGGTCTCATCAGAAGTCGAAGCAGGCGAGCGCGGATAAGCCTCCGCCGACGGCGAGTCGACGAACGCTCGGCGTGAAGCCCGAACTTCCGGCTCGACGGCCGACTTCCGGTCAATCCTCGGAGTAGGAGGATGGAGGCCTGTGGCGCTTCTGTTTCTGGCACCGTGGAAGGGTGCTGAGCATACCAGCTCGAGTTGGCAGAATTTTTTTTCATGGATTGATTGGTACCGTAGATCTTTTGTTATTAGACTCTTGCATTTGCATAGGTTTTCTATTCGCAACTTTAGAAGCTGCATTCTCGTATAAAGAGAGAAGACGCTGAATTCATTTGAAGGTAGCTGTGTGCTTCCAAATTTTCTGGAACTTATCCATGTTTGAACGAAACATTTTGGATTTTTATTAGGATTTGCCCCTGTCTGAACTAAAATTCCTGACTGGATCTCAATCCATTTTTAGCTAAACATCAGTATATGCTCGTTAGTATTCCGTGGTCATTAGTTGGTTTGCCAGAAGGATACAAGGAGGCTAGCTAGATCTATACTCGCAGCCTCCCTGCACATTCATAAAAAGTGTCATGACAAATGCGGGAACAACTGAATGTAATCTGATGCAATCGTGTAAAAATTAAATTTAAACCACACGATCTTCATCTAGTGGGTGCTACATTTCTACAGTTAAACCTTCCACCCGATAATATAAATGCAGCGTACACACTATTGTTAAGTGGAAGAGTTTAAGTGTAAAAATGTAAGGTGTGTTTGGATTGTTGTCAATAGTTATTTTACCAAAATTTGGTAGTTGACTATAAAATATGAGTGTATTTGGATTGAAGCCAAAATTTAGCAAGCTAATGGCTAATGTGTTGTGCTAGTTTATTTTTTTTACAAATATTGACCAAATTTTGGTTGACTAAATCCTACACCAAAATTTAGCATCACCAAATTTTAAAAAGATAAACAAAAGGAACAATCCAAACAAGGCAGTAGTAACCATTGGATGAAGATTGTTTGTTTAAGATTCAATTTTTGTACGATTACATTTGAGTGATGATTGCATTCTAGTTGTTCCCGGCAAATGCAAGCCTTTGCAGATGTGTAGCTAGCCAAGACAAGTCAATCTTAAACGATTCGAGTAAAATTCACCCTCTAATGATCATGATTTTTACCATCGACTATCCGTGGAAAGAACGACTGTAGGTGTAGATGGGCCAATAGCTCTGAAATTATGAGGCCAGAAAGCCTGCTTTCATTTTTTGTTCCATGCAAGGGCGCCAAGAAACACCTTCCTCCAGCTGCCAGACCCAGACACGTCTCATGCTCCGCCTTCGGTGAGCGGTGAGACGCCGAGAGCAACGGACAAAAACCAAAGAGAGGTTAGCTGAGCTCCACATCCACCCCCACCTCGTGGCGCCAGGACAAACGTCGAGACAAAAAATGACGTCCTCGCTTCTGCCTGTGCGTTGCTCCTTTCGGCCGGGCATAATAAAGGAGGGGCCCGAATGAAAAGTTGCACGCGCCTCGGATCGCGGAGGCATGATCTGACTGACGCGTGGGCGGTTCGGATCGGTATTGAAAGTGCAGACACCACAAGAGGCTTTCGGTTTCAGGTTTTATGTTTCCCCCAAACCAAAATCTGGCGTGACAATAACATAAAGCTGGCAGTTTGGTGGAGGACAGGCAAGAGGTTCAACAAAGTAGAGGCTCGCGTTTACACCATCTCTTATACTCCCTCTGTCATCAAAAACTTGTCGCATTTTAAACTACAAAGCGACAAGTTTTCGAAAACAGAAGGTGTACATAATGTTGGTTTGATCTCGGTTCACCTGAGATAAAAACAACAAAAGATAATGAGAAAAATGAGTAAAGATAAAGGAAAAAGAGAAAAGGGAAAAGTGGACCCGGTAAAATCTTTCGGAGTCCTCAACGGAAACGAGCGCCACGATCGGAGGCCCTCCTAACCAACTTGGGCTCGTTCCCCTGCCTTGTTGCTCTATAAAAGGCTAAAGGTGATTAAGGGCTAATAGACTACTAATCACGAGATCCAAAAACCGATCAAAAAGAGAGCAATCACGGTGGAAAGATCTGAGCAACTCTAAACCATGCAATGGTGACCAACGAATCCTCCTCCTCCTGTAAGTCATGCTAATCCACCCTTTTATCATGTTTTAATGATTGTTAGTGCATAAATCATGATTAGGGTTCATGTTTAAGTCCTCCACTATGACGCCGTTTCGATATGAGAATATCGAACAACTTACGGGCAGCAACTTCCCTCGTTGGAAGACCTGCGTTGAAGTGTCCTTGGGGTTTAATCAGCTGGATTATGCTCTGAGAGAAGATAAGCCGACGACACCCACTCCTGGTATCGAAGGATATGATGAAATCAAAAGGACTTATGAGCTTAAGTTGAAAAGATGGGAGAATTCCAATCGTGTGACTCTCCTCGTTATGAACGTCTCAATATCTCCGGATATTGAAGGTGCCCTTCCAAAGAAAGACACCGCTAAAGAATTTCTTGTTGCGGTAGAGGAGCAATTCCAAGACTCCGAAAAGATTTATGCTCATGAGCTTTTTGCGAAGCTTCTTGAGAAATACACTATGGATGGGAATGTGAGGAGCCACATATTAAGGAAGGTGCATGCATCTTCAAAACTTAAGTCTTTGAAATGTGAATTAAGTGAGAATCTTCTCATCATTATGATATTGGAATCTCTCCCAGGTGAGTTTGATCAATTTAAGATCAATTACAACTCACTGAAGGAAAAATGGTCTCTCGCTGAGATGACTCCTAGAGTTGTCTAGGAAGAAGAAAGAATACTTAAGCGGGTTCAAGACCAAGCTCATTATGTTAATTCCCCCAAGAGGAAGAAGGAGTGGAATGGTCCTGGCCCCTCAAAAGCTCATAAGATGCCCTTTAAGAATCAGTCTCCTCAAAAGGGTAAAGGTGCTAGTACTTCCACTGCGCTTGACACTTCTAATGCACCTAGGACTTTTCCACCTAAAGGAGAAGTTGTGTGCGAGCACTGCAAGTATAAGGGACATTTCAGGAAGGATGGCCCTGATTTTCTGGAATGGCTAATGAAGAGAGGTAATGATGAAATTACATTTATTGATGAATCACTTTATGTTGATTTTTTAAGAAATACATAGTGGACTGACTTAGGTGCAACTGTTCATGTTGCAAATTCTATGTAGGGCTTCCGTACAACCCAAGACCTTCAGGACAGGGGAAGAAGCCTTAAATTTGCTAATAGAAAAGAAGAGGAGGTTCAAGCTGTGGGGTCTCTCACATTAAAGTTGCATTCAGGACATCCACTTAGATTGAATAATGTTCTTTATGTTCCTTCCTTGAGTATGAATCTCATTTCAGTTTCATGTTTAGATGATGACAATTATGCTTGCTTATTTGGTAATGGACAATGTAGTTTGATGCATTGTAATAAAAATGTTGGCCTCGCCTTCCGACGAGGAAAGTTATATATGTTATCTTTACATGATTTTGTCATGCACGTAAATGATGATTATGGTGATGATGATTTGAAGTGCAGTGCTGAAAAGAAGTGGAAAGGCTACCTCATCGAAATTGTGGCACCGTCGCCTTTGTCACATTTCGAGGGGGAGAATCGAACGATTATTAAAAATGACACGCTTCTTCCACTTGATTTTTCAGACGCTGATTATTGCATTGATTGCGTTAAAGGAAAATACGTTAAGACGATAAAGAAGGGAGCGACAAGAGCCACTAAAGTCTTAGAGCTCATTCATACTGACATATGCGGGCCTTTTAACGTTAAATCCGTAGATGGCTTTGATTCATTCATAACCTCCACGGATGATTTTCCCCGCTATGGATATATTTATCCCATACGTGATCGATCGAAGGCTTTGAACAAATTTAAAGTTTTTAAAGCCGAAGTTGAGAATCAACTTAACGAAAAGATCAAAGTAGTACGATCTGATCGCGGGGGAGAATATTACGGAAAACACGCTTGTCGGTACCCTGGAAACCGTACACCCCTTGAGGTTACAAAGATCTCAAAGAAAAGTCATATACTTGATTTGAAGACCTTCGGAGGCCCACATGTCAGATATAACTGGACCCGCTTCTCCAGCATGGTTAATCCAGGGTCGCCACATGTACTATAAAACCGGAGCTACCGCCCACAAGGGGGAAGCTCCGGGCCATGTACCGGGATGGCACCTCCGGACTTAACCCCAGACCGAGAGAAGCTCCGGACCTGACACGTGTCAGGTAGCTCCGGAGCTGCCTGTTTCCCACTGCATGCTCCGGAGCTGCCACGTGTCCAACCATCAAAGCTTCAGCCTCTGATCTCCGGAAGACTCTATAACGGCTCCGGATCTTCAAAGAGGAATCAAGGACTTCAAGATCCGATTATGTGTAATTAATACCATATTAATGACACACGATTGGATGACCTTAATTACCAGTAACGGTGCTGTCAAAGCCCATTACCCGGTCATTAAGGACAATTAAATGTGTTGAATAAGTGTCAATACTAGTAACCGCTGGGGCCACATATCGGGCCAGGCTAACTTGTAACGCTCTGCCCTTGTACTATAAAAGGGCAGACCGACGACACGTTCAGGGAGGGTCTAGACACACGCGCCATAGACGCTTGACACAAGCTCTTACAGCTAATACAACACCAACACACCCGTGGAGTAGGGTATTACGCTCAGGCGGCCCGAACCACGTAAACTCCTGTGTCTCCTGCGTTATTCATAATTCTCCTTCTTGAATCTCCGCGCGCCCACACCGAACCACAAACTCCTCTAACACTTTAGTAGTGTCGGGAGATCTGCCGGTTCCAAACCACCGACAGTTGGCGCGCCAGGTAGGGGCACCTGAGATTTTGAGAATGGTGAACTCAGCTGCTGGATCATCCAACGGTCAACCTGTTTGTCGGTACCCTAAAAACCATACACCCCCTGAGGTTACAAAGATCTCAAGGGAAGGACGTCTACTAAAATTAAAGACCCTCGGAGGCCCACTTGTCAGACATAACCGGACCTGCTTCTCCAACATGGTTAACCCCTAGGTTGCCACGTGTACTGCCAGACCGGAGCTACTACCCACAAGGGTGAAGCTCCGGGCTAGGTATCGAAACGGCACCTCCGGACTTAACCCCTGACCGAGAGAAGCTCCGGACCTGACACGTGCCAGGCCACCCCGGAGCTTCCCGCTTCCCACAAGCAAGCTCCGGAGCTGCCACGTGTCCAAACGTTGGAGCTGGCCGCCTCAAACCTCCGGAAGACGTTGTAACGACTCCGGATCGTCAAAGGATAGCCGCGGACTTCAAGACCCGATTAATTGTCATTAATTCCATGTTAATGACACTTAATTGGATAATCTTAACACCTGTAACGGCACTGTCGAGGCCCGTTACAGGGTTATTAACAACAATTAATCGTGTATCAATACTAGTAACCGCCGGGGCCACATGTCGGGCCAGGCTAACTTGTAACGGTTTGTCCTTGTACTATAAAAGGACAGACCCACGATACACAAGGCACGTTCTAAGGCTCTGAACGCTCTCAGGCACACAAGCTAATACAACACCACACACCCGTGGAGTAGGGTATTACGCTCAGGCGGCCCGAACCACGTAAACCACTGTGTCTCTCGTGTCCAATCGTGATTCACCTTCTTGAGTCTCCGCGCGCCCACACCGAACTACAAACTCCTTCAACACTTTAGTAGTGTCAGGAGATCTGCCGACTCCAACAGTCGACAGTTGGCGCGCCAGGTAGGGGGGCGCCTGAGATTTTCAAGAATGGTGAATTCTGCGGCTGGATCATCCAACGGGCAACCTGCTGCTCAGGCTGTCGGAGGCAATCCCTCCAACATGCAGCCACCGGCAGGAGCCTCAGCACCAGCAGGAGTCACACTCCCACCACCACCATCTTCTCCGGCAAGACGTGCCGGGCAACATGATGGTGCGCCGGCGTCACCTACTGCGCCGGCAAGTCGTGACAACCCAGAACACACGCTTCATGCAGCGCGTGCTCTTCTCCAGCGACCACCACCTCCGGATGCATCTCAAGATGCTAGCAATGGAGGGCTGATGTTGAGCATCTGGTCGCAGCAGCGGCCGAACGCCTCAACAACCAGGGTCCTCCTCCTTCAGGGCGAGCCCCGTCGCAGTGACGGACGTTGTCTGGAAGACTTGGTCCACATGTCTCCAACAACCGAAGACGAGCTGCGTCACAGCAAGTGACGTCGTTGCCCCCTGGGGCACGACGCACCCATACGACATCTCGGCTTTCGACACACGACCTCCGGGCAGAGCTTGATCGCCGATACCGCCAACAGGATGGCCGTGTCCATATCGAGCGAGCTCGAGAAAGACGGGATGCTCAAGACCTTTCTACTCTGGAAGGAGTAGGAGGAGGCTGTTCCGCCCTAGCCATGCACCTGCGCATGGTTAGATGGCCACAGAAGTTCCGGCCACACTTGCCGGAAAAATTCGACGGGACTGTCAACCCCGTAGAATTTCTGCAGATATACTCCACTGCAATCTTAGCAGCTGGAGGAAACGAGGCCGTAATGGCCAACTACTTTCCAGTGGCCTTAACTGGGACCGCCAGGTCCTGGTTTATGAGCCTTCCACCCAACTCTATTGACAGTTGGGAGGAGCTGTGCCGTCAGTTCACTGCCAACTTCGGGAGTTCATACACCCGACCAGGCACTGAACTGGACCTTTTTGCGGTCGTGCAAAAAGGGGGAGAATCTTTGCGGTCATTCATCCAGAGGTTCTCTCAGGTACGTAACACAATCCCTTCTATCTCAAGCGCTTCTGTCATTGTGGCATTCAGACAGGGTGTACGAGACAAGAAGATGTTGGAGAAGCTGGCGATCAAAGAGATCACCAGCGTCACGGAGCTCTTCAGCTTGGCAGACAAATGTGCCAGAGCTGCGGAGGGCCGTGAAATGCACTCCAAACCAGCCTTGGAGGATCACAAAAAATCCTCCAAAGAAGAAGCCACTATCTCCGGGAGTGGCAAGAAGAAAAAGAAGACCAACGGCAAGAAGAAGCCGTCGGCCGGCACATCCAACGTTGCAGCCACTGCAACTCCTGGTGGCCGGGGGCCACGCCCTGAGAAGCGACCTCGACCGTCTTCCGAAGACGGCGGCAAATCCAAAATGTGGTGCCCCATTCACAAAACGGGCAGCCACAGGCTGGAAGACTGCCGGGAGGTCCAAAACCTTGCCGAGCGCTACAACAAGCGCCGGGAAGGGTCTCCTTTCCGACAGAGGGAGGGAAAACAGAAGGTTGACGAAGCTCCGGCTGAAGAGGAGTTAGGGTTTCAGGACCCCAAAAAGGTCCTGAAAGCCGTCTACACCTCCGTCGACGATGACTCCGACGTCTCCGACAACGAGCGTCGGAAAACCATGAACACCATCTTTGGTGGATCATGGGACATCACTTCTCGTCGTGTCATCAAGACTATGCGGCGGGATATGGCTGCTGTAGCTCCTACAGCTAGACCGGAGCCACATCGAAAGTGGATGGACACACCCATCACTTTTGATGCTTCGGACTGTCCTCAAAGCATGGTCGGAGCTGGCCAATTACCCTTGATGGTATCTCCCACCATCAACAACATCCAGCTCCATCATGTTATGGTGGACGGAGGTTCGGGGCTGAACCTTATAAGCTTTGAAGCTTTTACCAAACTTCAGCTTCGACCTTCGGATCTTCAGCCCTCTCGACCATTCTCCGGAGTAGGTCCGGGGGCCATTACCCCACTCGGAGCTATAATTCTCCCCGTTACCTTCGGGACACGGGAGAAGTACCGCACCGAGAAGTTGGTCTTCGACGTCGCTCAGATCAACTTACCATTCAACGCCATCTTGGGTAGACCTGCCTTATACAAATTTATGGCAGCTGCTCATTATGGATACTTGGTGTTGAAGATGCCAACACCAGCAGGCGTTCTCCGGATTCGTGGAGATCGCACCGCCGGAGTAACTGCTCTGGAGGAGCTCCATGCACTCACCACTGCGCAAGAGGAGGACTCCAGACAGGGGCAAGCTCCAAAACCTCCGAGCATTCGGCAACGAGGCTCAACCTCTGCTCCCCGTGTGCAGCCAAGCGGCGACACCGACATCCCCGTCAAAGTCGTCCAAATTGGTTCCGATGTCACTCAAACCACCCGCATATCGGGTGGGATGAATGAAAAATAGGAACTCGCGCTCATCACTTTCCTCCGGGCTAACGTTGACGTATTTGCTTGGCAACCGTCACAAATGCCTGGGATCCCTAGGGAAGTGATTGAGCACAATCTGAAGATTTACCCCGACGCTCGGCCTGTGCATCAGAAACCTCGGAAGCAATCTGTAGAGCGACAAAACTTCATCCGACAAGAAGTGAAGAAGTTGCTCGAAGCCGGATTTATCCGAGAAGTCTACCATCCAAAATGGCTGGCAAACCCAGTCGTTGTGCCCAAGGCCGGCGGGAAACTTCGGATGTGCATCGACTACACCACACTGAATAAGGCATGTCCAAAAGATCCATTCCCACTACCTAGAATAGATCAGATAGTGGATTCCACCTCCGGGTGCGAGTTACTGTGTTTTCTAGACGCATATTCTGGATATCATCAAATCAGGATGTCTAGGGAGGATGAAGAGCATACTTCATTCATCACAGTGGATGGATTGTATTGTTACACAGCCATGCCGTTTGGTCTCAAGAATGCAGCTTCAACTTTTGTACGAGCTATGTACAAAACTTTCGAAGAACTCATCAGAGACATAGTGGAAGTGTACGTCGATGACATCGTGGTCAAAGTCAAAAACAAGGAGTCCCTCTTGGACACCTTGCAGGCTGTCTTCGACAAGCTGCGGGCCACCCGCACGAAGCTAAACCCAGACAAGTGCGTCTTCGGGGTTAGTTCCGGAAAGCTTCTTGGTTTCCTGGTAATTCACCGGGGCATAGAGGCTAATCCGGCGAAGATAAAAGCCATTGAAGACATGCGGCCACCAACCCGCATCAAAGGCGTCCAAAAATTAACTGGATGTCTAGCAGCCCTCAGCCGGTTCATTTCAAGACTGGCGGAAAGAGCACTTCCCTTCTTCAAGTTACTGAGGAAGTCCGGACCATTCCAATGGTCTGAAGAAGCAGAGAAGGCATTCCAGGAGCTGAAAGAGTTCCTCACCACCCTACCAGTCCTGGTAGCTCCGAACCCTGGTGAGCCTTTGTTGCTTTACATTTCAGCTACTGACGAAGTCGTCAGTATGGTTCTGGTTGCGGAGAGACCGAAACTACCCAATACTCAGGAATCCAGACCCCTTCGGGAGGGTCCGGAGGTTCCTGAAAGCGGGTCTGGGTCCCAGCTCCCAGACTCAAACCCACAAGAAGCCACTTCAGAGGACCCGGACCCCTCTAAGAGGGTCTAGGTCATTTCTGAAGAAGCTCCGGGTTCCTCCACTCAGAACCCGGAGGTCCCCGAAGAGAGTCTGGACCCCTCCGAGAGGGTCCGGATCAATGAAGAGGAAGCTCCGGACCCCTCCGGGAGGGTCCGGACCATTCAACGCCCAGTATACTTCATCAGTGAAGTGTTACATGATGCCAAGACTCGATACCTAGAGGTGCATAAACTGCTTTATGCAGTTCTTATTGCCTCAAGGAAGCTTCGACACTATTTCCAAGCTCACAAAGTCTCGGTGGTGACCTCATATCCACTTCGAGCGATCCTGCATAATCCCAATTCAACTGGGAATATTGCAAAGTGGGCAGCGGAATTGGCTGAGTTCGATCTTGAATTCATTCCGAGACAAGCAATCAAGAGTCAAGCGTTGGCAGATTTCGTGGCAGAATGGACTCCCTCTCCATTAAACCCTGGGGGCCCCAGCGAGCAGAAGACGGAACCTCAAGTTCCAACCTTCACTAAGCCTCACTGGACCCTTTACTTCGACGGCTCCATGCAGAAGCAGGGAGCCGGAGCTGGAATCCTTCTCCTTGCACCAATTGGGGAGAAGGTGAAATACATGGTACACCTTGACTTCAAGGCAACCAACAACATGGCGGAGTACGAAGCACTCATCTATGGATTAAAGGTGGCACTATCATATGGTGTCAAGCAATTGCTGGTCAAAGGAGATTCACAACTCGTCATCAAGCAGGTGAAGGGTGAATGCTCCTGCAATAATCTCCAGCTGGCTGCTTACCTCCTTGAAGTCCAGAGGCTTCAGAAGGACTTCGAAGTCCTAGACCTTCACCATGTTCAGCGTGCTCACAACGCTGAAGCTGACGAACTCTCGACCAAGGCGTCAACTAGAGCTCCGGCTCCTGACGGAACCTTTGTCCGGAGGTTGTCAAAACCCACAGTTCAGCCTGCCGAACTGAACGAAGGGGGCGAGATCAGCATCCCGAAGCTGACGGTCCCGATGGCCCTGTTACCATGGCAGCCATCAAGGGTCGTAGGTACTGCCGGAAGCTCCGAGCAACCCAGTACGCAAGACTCAAATGCTCAAGTCAGTTTCGATGCATGGATCTCGGAGATCCGGAACTACTTGAAAGACAACATCCTTCCTGACGATGATGTATCCGCTGATCGGGTAGTCAGATTGGCTAAAAGATACACGTTGGTAGAAGGGGATCTCTACCGGCGCGGTGCCAACGACATCCTAATGCGGTGCATCACAAGGGAAGAAGGCTGCGAGCTCCTCGCAGAAATCCATGGAGGCGAGTGTGGGAACCACGCATCTTCCCGCACGCTGGTCGGAAAAGCCTTTCGGCACGGCTTCTACTGGCCTACAGCGCTCCAGGATGCTACTGAGCTGGTGAAGAAATGCAAAGCATGCCAATTTCATGCAAAGCAAATTCATACACCTGCTCAGTCCTTACAAATGATACCTCCCACATGGCCTTTCGCTGTGTGGGGGATGGACATCTTGGGACCCTTCCCAAGAGCCGTCGGAGGTTACAAGTTCCTCTACGTCGCCATCGACAAGTTCACCAAGTGGCCGGAAGCTACTCCCGTTGTGACGATCAACAAACAATATGCAATCAATTTTCTACAATCCATCGTGAGCAGATTCGGAGTCCCAAATAAGATCATCACTGATAATGGGACTCAATTCACAAGCTCCGCATTTCAAGGATATTGCGAAGATCTCGGCATACAAGTTTGCTACGCTTCCGTAGCTCATCCTGCTAGCAATGGACAAGCCGAGAGAGCAAACGCAGAGATCCTTAAAGGACTCAAACCACGCACTTATGAGCGCTTGAAAAAGCACGGAGCCAATTGGATCGAAGAGCTTCCGCCCACTCTATGGGCCAACAGGACTTCTCCAAGTCGGGCAACCGGAGAAACACCCTTCTTCCTGGTGTACGGAGCTGAAGCGATCCTTCCTCCGGAAATCACCTTGGGTTCCCTCCGAGTCCGGACCTTCGACGAAGCCGCGCAGGACCAGCTCCAGCGCGAAGACCTAGACCTCCTCGAGGAGGGAAGGTGCCAAGCAGCTGTTCGGAATGCCCGATACCGCCAAGCTCTACGGCGCTATCACCAGCGGCATGTACACAACCGACAGCTCGAGGAAGGCGATCTGGTGCTACGGAGAATACTATCCAGAGAAGGGCAAAACAAACTCTCCCCCAGCTGGGAAGGGCCCTTTCGAGTGATCAAAGTATCCCGTCCCGGAAGCGTTCGCTTGGCTACCGAGGATGGGACACCTCTCCCAAATCCTTGGAACATCGAGCACCTCCGTAAGTTCTACACTTAATTCCACGGAGGTGAGTCTTAAGTAACTTGAAATGTATGTTATAGAGTCATTGTACAGAGTCGGGTAGTTCCTCCGGGAGAGCAGCCGGACCTTTCCCGAAAGGTTTGAAAAGCTCATGCAACACTTGGCACAGTCCCCGGACTAAAAGTGTGGCTAACTACCCTGGGTCAAACGAGAAACCAAACACACTTAGCCTGGTTCCGTACCCTAAGAGTGTACTTGTTTCCCCTGTACCCCGGACCTATAATGAAAGACATCTTCATGTGAAATAGACTCCACGTGCATTCATCTTTGCATAGGCTCGACATTTTTATTTTTCTCTTTCTTGTCTATAACAGAAACGTGCAATTCTTAAGAAGTTCTACTTTGACCGGTTTACATACGATTCGAGTTGAATTGTCAGATTTTTTGGATTTAAATATCGTCTGTGGCCAACTCGCCTGAAAGCCGCCAAGCCATTCTAGGGCCGGAGTGCGCTATCGACTTAGCCTGGTCAAGCACCCTAAGTATGCCACTCTACCTACATCCCGGCAGGCCAAAGTAAGGTGGGTCCATGGACAATTGGATCTAAAAGAAAAGACAATTCATCCAGTCGTATTAAAAATCGTGTTCAACTTAAAATTTTCTTGAGAACCGTAAGCCGCGACGAAGTTATAGACAAGGAACGAATTTTACTATTTTTCTTGGCTTAAGTGTGCAGGAAAAATGAACTCTACGTTGATGGGGAAAAACCGGAGCTAACCAAGCTCCGACTCCCACCAGGGCGTCAACCGTCGGCGTTGACTAAAAGATGGTGAGAAGACCCCGTCACTGGAGTCTGTTGCCAACAAACCAAGTGTGGCAAAGGTCATTGCCGGAGCTACTAAGCTCCGACACCTTAGAGTATTAACTATCGACGCTCAACGTGTTGATAGAGGCTATTGCCGGAGCTACTAAGCTCCAGCGATGGACAGTGCCGGAGCTTCTAAGCTCCGACAACTTCAGGGGACCTTCACTATCAAAAACTTTGGACCTAAATTCCACAAGTTCGAAGCAAATTCGTCTTCAACAAAACTCAACATCCTTTTGGTACATGTCCACAATCAAATTGTGCACATCTACCAGGGGGCCAAGTGAAGATAAAGATGTTGAAGACAAAAGAATGAAATTCGCAAAAAATTGGGGATTTCATTTCATCTGAAGACCGGAGATTACATCTGGAGACAAGGGATTACAAAATTGAGGAAAAAGAGAAGATACAAGTAAAGGCTAAAAGAGACGGTCCTAGACCCTATGGAAGAACTCGGCAACCTTCTGGGCGACCTCCGACACGCGGGCTCGGGTAGCTTCGCCTTCTCCTTCGACGGGGCCTTCAAGCACCGGGTCCAGAGGAAATCGATGGTTCCGGCTGGTGTAGCACGTCAACACATATTCTGTGACGTTCCTAGCCAGGGATTGCCCCTCGACCTCCAGCTGGTCCGCGATGACATCGCCCACCTTGGAGAGCTTGCTGCCTGTGGTGCTCAACGCTTGCAACGCGAGGTCAGGCTCCGGCTCCGGATCATCCGGGTGCACGGGGCTGAAACCCATCGGCGTCAGTGCGTCGTCGGCCTTGCCCAGGAACTCCCAAATCTGCAGGGAGTCCGCCTTCCTCAAGTTCTTCATCTCTTCCAAGGATCTCCGGGCCGCCGTCAGCTCCGAATTCTCGCGGGAGAGGCGCTCAACTTCTTTGGCGTTTTGCTGGATCTTCGCAGCAACCCGCTTCTCAAGTCTTCCGAGCTCCTCCTCCCGGAGGTGGATCTTGTTCCGGCGGTCGACCAGGTCCTTCTCCCTAGCCTCCACTTTCTTCTCCCGGGCGATAAGGGCACACTCGTATTCCTGGAGTTCCTGCCCCCGCACCCAGGTCTTCTCCTCTTCCTCGAGGCGGCGCTCTTCCAATTTCTTAGTGCGCTCCTCGAGGCCCTTGTCCGCCAGAGCTGTTTTCTCAGCGAGCTCTTCTTCCCGTCGCAAGACGTCATCCCGTAGCTCTAGGAGTTTTTGCTCCTCATCCTCGAGCCGTCTTTCCCTCCCTTCAAGTGCCTCTCGGCGCTTGATGAGTGCGGTGCTGATGGCCTCGAGCTGATCAAACCGAGCATTGGCCGCGTCGTTAGCAGCCTTAGCTTGGTCATGGAACTCCCGGGATTGAGCGTCGAGGGCGTGAGTCATGCTCTCCCTCTCGTCCAGCAGCTCACCCCAGAGCTCCAGGCGGATCTTCTCCCGCCTGATCCATTCCTTGTCATCCGCAAGCCTCGACTGCGCCAGCTTAGTCTCGAAGTGGAGCCGATTACGCCACCGCCTAAGGGTTTGGCGCTCCTCTTCAAGAGCCTTGCTGTCGTGGAAGAAGGCCAGTTGGACCTGACGTAGACTGGAGCAGGCGTTGTCGATGGACATCGACAACGAGATGGGCTCTGAACCTGCTGGGATCTCTTCCGCTGGTTCCAGCGGGTCTTCACTTACAAAAATTGGGTCCCACTCTACGAGAGTGGAACTCCGAGCTTCCAAAGCACTAGGGCCCTCCTCCGGGATGGCCTCAGTCGCCATCGAAGGAGGTCCCGCCACCAAGTCCTCACTCGCCCCCTCAGGCGGGGGGCCAGCGACTTCGTTCAGGCACTCTGGCTCTGCCACAGGTACCATCGACGTCGTCGCCCCCGGAGCAGGAGCTGCTACTGGCTCCGACCGGGACACCTCTTCTGAGGGAGGCTCAAGCTCCCTCGCCTCTTCAGCCGCCGGCTCTGTGATCGGCGCTCCAACAATCACCGGCTCTGCGGCCGGAGCTTCGGAAGTAACCGGCTCAACTGCCGGAACTACTTCAACTTCCGGCTCGCATGCCGGGGCTTCAGCCACCTCCGGCTCAATCGCCGGGGCTTCAGCACTTTCCGGCTCCGAAGCCGGGACTGCTACTTCCTCCGACTCAACAGCCGGAGCTTCTACTACTGCAGCACCAGGACCCGGAGCTTCCACTTCCGGGACGGGTGCCGCTGGCGCATCTTCATTCCCGTGGTCCGGCGCTATCACGGGAACTTCTGGAGACGAGTCGAGGTCCATGACCATGACAGCCGGCGCCGGAGCTGTCGCAGCCTCCGCTTGGGGCGGCACCGGGGCTAGAGCAGAAGCCCTCGCAGCCTCAGACACTGTGGCTGACGGCGGAGCTTCACTCCCCTTCTTGGGAACGCTGCAGATGAAGAACGAAGAAATTGAGCAAACAGATGCTACAATTAAAACGTTAATCGAGGTAAAAAAGAAAAATTACCTTGGAAGGCTCATGCACCAGCTTGCGCGGAACCTCTTTCCCGGACGATCCGGGCTGGCCACGGTCGGCGTAGGAGCTCCGGGAGGACTCCCAGGACTTGCCACAGCCGCGGGCGTTTCCCGGGTCGGAGCTCTCCCTGATCGGGAGGAACTCCTGGACCTGGAGGCCCTCACCGCTCCAGATGCCGGAGTCGCACGCCCGGAGCTAACACCACGGGAGGGATCCACCACGGGGACAGTCGCACTCCGGGAGGACCCCACCGTCGGAACAGTAACGTTCCGGATGGACCCCACCACGGGGACAGTCGCCACGGCGGCGGAGGATCTTCCTTCCTGAGGAGGGGGAACCGGGGGGGAAGTGGCAGGCCCGACGGACCTTCCGTCAGCATGTCGCAGCTTTCTCTTCCGGCTCTCCGGCTCCTCCGCCAGCTCCTTGCCCTTGCCGATGACCTCAGCTCTTGGCTGTGGGACAGGGGCGGAGCCGTCTCCGGACAACCCGGGGATCGCCAACCGGGTGGTTGATCTTCTCTCGACGACACCAAGGTCGTCGAGCGCGGGCATCTTCCGCCGGAGCTCCCTGCTGAACTCAACTTCCACGTTTAGAGGGAGGAAAGCCGGCGGCGGAGTCAAGTAATCTCCGTCAACGTCGATGCCGTGCTGGAATTTCTTGGGGTGAAACTCCAAGGTCTTCCCCACCACGCTGGACTTCAACCCGGTCTCAACCCGGTCCTCGTCCATCACGCTGTTGAGGGCCCAGGCGAGCTTCTCCCTCCTCTTCAGCGGCGCCCACCTGTTGGACAGGAAGTTGCAGAACACCGCCTGGGGAGTCAATACTCCCTCCACACATTAGCGGATCCTGGTCAGGACAGGGTCGAAAGCTTCCGCCAGCACCGGAACTTCGCTCCATACCGACGTGTCAATGCCGGGCAGACCGTCTGGCAACTCGAACCGCTCATGCTCCTCCACCCGGACGACTACCCAATCTTTCTTCCAGTCATCCCACTTCCCGGAAGGGAATGACCGGAGGTACTTGAAGGGGCACTTCTTGCGCTTCACGAAGTAGTAGAAGCCAAGATACTCATCGCTTCGGCCGGTGGTTTGGACGGTGAAGAAGGTTCGGAAGAGATCGATGCAGGGAGGGATGCCCACCCACATCTCGCAGAAGTGGACAAAAATGGACACAAGGAGAATGGAGTGAGGGCCAAGGTGGTACAGCTGCAGACCATAGAAGTCCAACAGCATCAAGAAGAAAGAAGAAAACGGTGGGATCAGCCCCACCATGGCGTACGAGGAAAAGTACACCATCTCGCCAGAGTGCTCCTTTTCAAAGGGGAGTTCTCCGCCGACGCAGACCGAGCGGTTGAAGAAGTCCGAAGACCACCCCATGAGGGCCCGGACCTTCTTCAGATCGTTGTCCGTCTTCAAGCGACTCTCACGCAGACCCAACTCCATCGCAGCACAGCTAGGCAAGAGAAGAGGAGCAAAGTACAAGTCGGGAGTTTGAGCGCAAGAACAGATGGGAAGCGTAAAGAACTCCCGACGGTGCGCTTTCCTTCTTAAGTAAGCCCTCGCAACGCTTGGATGGAAACTGCAGGAGAGTCAAGGATACTACTCAAGAATTCAACCCTGCCGATGACAAGAGGGCCCGGGACCACCCCGACGATCAAGTCGAGGTTCTTACCCTGGCGAACAGTTGTCATCACGAGGCGGGAAACCCAAAGGCGGCGAACTGACAAGGCGCGCGGAACCGATACGGTTTTCGTATCGGGAACCGGCGACCTTCAATTGCGAGAGATCCGCACGTCAAAGATCTTATCTGCCGCCTGAGGTGCGCCACGCGTCGGGATTTAACCGTAAAGCCCCGCCAACGGCACCTCCGAAGACCCTTGAAAACCCAATTCAAGAGTCGCGAGTATGGACCCACCTCCGACGGAATAACTTCACCCCGGTGGCTTTCCCCGGAGGTAGGTCCAGGGGGCCACTGTCGGTACCATAAAAACCATACACCCCCTGAGGTTACAAAGATCTCAAGGGAAGGACGTCTACTCAAATTAAAGACCCTCGGAGGCCCACTTGTCAGACATAACCGGACCTGCTTCTCCAACATGGTTAACCCCTAGGTTGCCACGTGTACTGCCAAACCGGAGCTACTACCCACAAGGGTGAAGCTCCGGGCTAGGTACCGAAACGGCACCTCCGGACTTAACCCCTGACCGAGAGAAGCTCCGGACCTGACACGTGCCAGGCCACCCCGGAGCTTCCCGCTTCCCACAAGCAAGCTCCGGAGCTGCCACGTGTCCAAACGTCGGAGCTGGCCGCCTCAAACCTCCGGAAGACGTTGTAACGACTCCGGATCGTCAAAGGATAGCCGCAGACTTCAAGACCCGATTAATTGTCATTAATTCCATGTTAATGACACTTAATTGGATAATCTTAACACCTGTAACGGCACTGTCGGGGCCCGCTACAGGGTTATTAACAACAATTAATCGTGTATCAATACTAGTAACCGCCGGGGCCACATGTCGGGCCAGGCTAACTTGTAACGGTTTGTCCTTGTACTATAAAAGGACAGACCGACGATACACAAGGCACGTTCTAAGGCTCTAAACGCTCTCAGGCACACAAGCTAATACAACACCACACACCCGTGGAGTAGGGTATTACGCTCAGGCGGCCCGAACCACGTAAACCACTGTGTCTCTCGTGTCCAATCGTGATTCACCTTCTTGAGTCTCCGCGCGCCCACACCGAACTACAAACTCCTTCAACACTTTAGTAGTGTCAGGATATCTGCCAACTCCAACAGTCGACACTGTTGCTCAGGCTGTTGGGGGCAATCCCTCCAATATGCAGCCACCAGCAGGAGCCTCAGCACCACCAGGAGTCACACTCCCACCACCACCGTCTCCACCAGCAAATCAAGCTGGGCAACGCGATGGTGCGCCGGCGTCAATCACTGCGTTGGCAAATCATGACAACCCGGAACACGCACTCCATGAAACGCGTGCTCTTCTCCAACGCCCACCACCTCCGGATGCATCCCGGGATGCACTGGAACAGTGGAGGGCCGATGTGGAACATTTGGTTGCAGTAGCAACCGAACGCCTCAGCAACCAGGGTCCTCCTCCTTCAGGACAAGCCCCGTCGCAGCGGCGGACTTTGTCTGGTAGACTTGGTCCGCACGTTTCCAATAGCAGGAGACGTGGTGCATCACAACAAGTGACGTCATTGCCCTCCGGGGCACGACGCACTCACACGGTATCTAGGCTATCAACTCATGACCTCCGGGCAGAGCTTGATCGCCGATACCGCCAACAAGATGGCCGAGTCCATATTGAGCGTGCTCGTGAAAGACGGGAAGCTCAGGACCTTTCTGCTCCTGAAGGAGTAGGAGGAGGCTGTTCTGCTCTGGCCATACATCTGCGAATGGTCAGGTGGCCACAGAAGTTCCGGCCTCACCTGCCGGAAAAATTCGACGGGACTATCAATCCCGCTGAATTTCTTCAGATCTACTCCACTGCAATCTTGGCAGCTGGGGGGAATGAGGCCATGATGGCCAATTATTTTCCAGTGGCCATAACTGGGACCGCCAGGTCCTGGTTTATGAGCCTTCCACCCAACTCTATCAACAGTTGGGAGGAGCTGTGCCGGCAGTTCACCGCCAACTTCGAGAGTTCATACACCCGACCAGGCACTGAACAGGACCTTTTTGCAGTCGTGCAAAAAGGGGGAGAATCCTGCGATCATTTATCCAGAGGTTCTCTCAGGTACGAAACACTATCCCTTCTATCTCTAGCGCCTCTGTCATTGTAGCATTCAGACAGGGTGTACGGGACAAGAAGATGTTGGAAAAACTGGCGATCAAGGAGATCACCAGCATCACGGAACTCTTCAGCTTGGCCGACAAATGTGCCAGAGCTGCGGAGGGACGTGAGATGCACTCCAAACCAACCCCGGAGGGTCACAAGAAATCCTCCAAAGAAGAAGCCGCTACCTCCGGGAACGGCAAGAAGAAGAAAAAGACCAACAACAAGAAGAAGTCGTCGGCCGGTACATCCAATGTTGCAGCTGCTGCAGCTCCGGGTGGCCGGGGGCCACGCCCCGAAAAGCGACATCGACCGTCTTCTGAAGATGGTAGCAAGCCCAAGGTGTGGTGCCCAATTCACAAAACGGGCAGCCACAGTTTGGAAGATTGCCGGGAGGTCCAAAACCTTATCGAGCGCTACAACAAGCGCCGGGAAGAATCTCCTTTCCGACAGAGGGAAGGAAAGCAAAAAGTCGACGAAGCTCCGGCTGAAGAGGAGTTAGGATTTCAGGATCCCAAAAAGGTCATGAAGGTCGTTTACACCTCCGTCGATGATGATTCTGACGTCTCTGACAACGAGCGTCGGAAGACCATGAACACCATCTTTGGTGGATCATGGGACATCACCTCCCATCGCGTCATCAAGACTATGCGTCGGGACATGGCTGCTGTAGCTCCTACAGCCAGACCGGGGCCTCATCGGAAGTGGATGGACACAACCATCACTTTTGATGCTTCGGATTGCCCTCGGAGCATGGTTGGAGCAGGTCAGTTACCTTCGATGATATCTCCTACCATCAATAACATCCAGCTCCACCACGTCATGGTAGATGGAGGTTCGGGGCTTAACCTCATAAGCTTCGAAGCTTTTACTAAGCTTCAACTCCGACCTTCGGATCTCCACCCCTCTCGACCTTTCTCCGGAGTAGGTCCGTCGACCATTACCCCACTCGGAGCTATTACTCTCCCCGTTACCTTCGGGACACGGGAGAAGTACCGCACCGAGAAGTTGGTCTTCGACGTCGCTCAGATCAACTTACCCTTCAATGCCATCTTGGGTAGGCCTGCCCTGTACAAATTCATAGCAGCTACTCATTATGGTTATCTGGTGTTGAAGATGCCAACGCCAGTAGGCGTTCTCCGGATCCGCGGAGATCGTACTGCCGGAGTAACTGCTATGGAAGAACTCCATGCACTCACCACAGCGCAAGAGGAGGACTCCAGGCAGGAGCAAGCTCCAAAACCCCCGAGCATTCGTCAACGAGGCTCAACTTCTGCACCTCGTGTGCAGCCAAGCGGTGACACCGACATTCCCGTCAAAGTCGTCCAAATTGGTTCCGATGCCGCTCAGACCACCCGTATATCGGGGGGATTGAACGACAAATAGGAACTCGCGCTCATCACTTTCCTCTGGGCTAACGTCGACGTGTTTGCTTGGCAACCGTCACAAATGCCTGGGATCCCCAAGGAAGTCATTGAGCACAATCTGAAGATCTACCCCGACGCCCGACCTGTGCATCAGAAGCCTCGGAAGCAATCCGTAGAGCGACAGAACTTCATCCGACAAGAAGTGAAGAAGTTACTCGAAGCCGGATTCATCCGAGAAGTCTTCCATCCAAAATGGCTGGCAAACCCAGTCGTTGTGCCCAAGGCCGGCGGGAAGCTTCAGATGTGCATCGACTACACCACACTAAATAAGGCATGTCCAAAAGATCCATTCCCACTACCTAGAATAGATCGGATAGTGGATTCCACCTCCGGGTGTGAATTACTGTGTTTTCTAGACGCATATTCCGGGTATCATCAAATCAGGATGTCTAGGGAAGATGAAGAGCATACCTCATTCATCACAGTAGATGGATTGTACTGTTATACAGCCATGCCCTTTGGTCTCAAGAATGCAGCTTCAACTTTTGTACGAGCTATGTACAAAACTTTTGAAGAACTCATTAGAGACATAGTGGAAGTGTACGTCGATGACATCGTGGTCAAGGTCAGGGACAAGGAGTCACTCCTTAACACCTTGCAGGTTGTCTTCGACAAGCTGTGGGCCACCCGCACAAAGCTAAACCCAGACAAGTGTGTCATCGGGGTTAGCTCCGGAAAACTTCTCGGTTTCCTGGTAAGTCACCGGGGCATAGAAGCTAATCCGGTGAAGATTAAGGCCATTGAAGACATGCGGCCACCAACCCGCATCAAAAACGTCCAAAAGTTGACTGGATGTCTAGCAGCCCTCAGCCGGTTCATTTCAAGACTGGCGGAACGGGCACTCCCCTTCTTCAAGTTATTGAGGAAGTCCGGACCATTCCAATGGTCTGAAAAAGCAGAGAAGGCATTCCAGGAGCTGAAACAGTTCCTCACCACCCTACCAATTCTGGTAGCTCCGAACCCTGGTGAGCCTTTGTTGCTTTACATTTCAGCAACTGATGAAGTCGTCAGTATGGTTCTGGTTGCGGAGAGACCAGAGATACCTCATACTCAGGAATCCAGACCCCTTCGGGAGGGTCCGTAGGTACCTGAAAGCGAGTTTGGGTCCCAGCTCCCAGACTCGAATCCACAAGAAGTCACTTCAGGAGACCCAGACCCCTCCGGGAGGGTCCAGGTCACTTCTGAAGAAGCCCCGGGTTCCTCCAGCCAGAACCCGGAGGTCCCTGAAGAAAATCCGGATTCCTCTGAGAGGATCCGGGTCAGTGAAGAGGAAGCTCCGGACCCCTCCGGGAGGGTCCGGACCATTCAGCGCCCGGTGTACTTCATTAGTGAAGTACTACATGATGCCAAGACTCGATACCTAGAGGTGCATAAGCTGCTCTATGCAGTTCTTATTGCCTCCAGGAAGCTTCGCCATTACTTCCAAGCTCACAAAGTCTCAGTGGTGACCTCTTACCCACTTCGAGCAATCTTGCATAATCCCAATTCAACTGGGAATATTGCAAAGTGGGCAGCGAAATTGGCTGAATTTGATCTTGAATTTATTTCAAGGCAAGCAGTCAAGAGTCAAGCATTAGCAGATTTTGTGGCAGAATGGACTCCCTCTCCATCAAACCCTGGGGGCCCCAGTGAGCAGAAGACGGAGCATCAAGCTCCAGCCTTCACTAAGCCTCACTGGACCCTCTACTTCGACGACTCCATGCAGAAGCAGGGGGCCGGAGCTGGAATCCTTCTCCTTGCACCGACCGGGGAGAATGTGAAATACATGGTACACCTTGACTTCAAGGCGACCAACAACATGGCAGAGTACGAAGCGCTCATCTACGGACTAAAGGTGACACTGTCATATGGTGTCAAGCAACTGCTGGTCAAGGGATATTCTCAACTCATCATTAAGCAGGTGAAGGGTGAATGTTCCTGCAATAATCTTCAGCTAGCTGCTTACCTCCTTGAAGTCCAGAGGCTTCAGAAGGACTTCGAAGTCCTAGATCTCCACCATGTTCAGCGTGCCCATAACGCTGAAGCTGACGAACTCTCGACGAAAGCGTCAACCGGAGCTCCGACTCTAGACGGAATTTTTGTCCGGAGGTTGTCAAAGCCAACAGCTCAGCCTACCAAACTGAGCGAAGGGGGCGAGATCAGCATCCCGAAGCTGACGGCCCCAATGGCCCTATTACCATGGCAGCCATCAAGGGTCGTAGGTGCTGCTGGAAGCTCCGAGCAACCCAGCACACAAGACTCAAATGCTCAAGTTAGTTCCGATGCATGGATCTCGGAGATCCGGAAATACTTGAAAGACAACATCCTTCCTGACGATGATGTATCCGCTGACCAGGTAGTCAGATTGGCTAAAAGATACACGTTGGTAGAAGGGGATCTCTACCGGCGCGGTGCCAACGGCATCCTAATGCGGTGCATCACAAGGGAAGAAGGCTGCGAGCTCCTCGCAGAAATCCATGGAGGCGAGTGTGGGAACCACGCGTCTTCCCGCACGCTGGTTGGTAAAGCCTTTCGGCATGGCTTCTACTGGCCTACAGCACTCCAGGATGCAACTGAGCTGGTGAAGAAATGTGAAGCATGTCAATTTCATGCAAAGCAAATTCACACACCGGCTCAGCCCATACAAATGATACCTCCTACATGGCCCTTCGCTGTGTGGGGGATGGACATCTTGGGACCTTTCCCAAGAGCCGTCGGAGGTTACAAGTTCCTGTACGTTGTCATTGACAAGTTCACCAAGTGGCCGGAAGCAACTCCAGTTGTGACAATCAACAAGCAATCTGCCATCAACTTTTTGCAGTCCATTGTATGCAGATTTGGAGTCCCAAACAAAATTATCACTGATAATGGGACCCAATTCACAAGCTCTACATTTCAAGGATATTGCGAAGACCTCGGCATTCAAGTTTGCTATGCCTCTGTAGCTCAGACAGCTAGCAATGGCCAAGCCGAGAGAGCAAATGCTGAAATCCTTAAAGGACTCAAAACGCGCACCTATGAGCGCTTGAAAAAACATGGAGCCAACTGGATCGAAGAGCTTCCGCCCACCTTATGGGCCAACAGGACATCTCAAAACCGGTCAACTAGAGAGACACCCTTCTTTCTGGTGTACGGAGCTGAAGCAATCCTTCCTCCGGAAATCACCTTGGGTTCACTCCGGGTCCGGACCTTCGACGAAGCCATGCAGGACCAGCTCCGGCGTGAAGACCTAGACCTCCTGGAGGAGGGAAGGTGCCAAGCAGCTGTTCGGAATGCCCGATACCGCCAAGCCCTTCGGCGCTATCATCAGCGGCATGTACACAACCGACAGCTCGAGGAAGGCGATCTGGTGCTACGGAGAATACAATCCAGAGAAGGGTTAAACAAACTCTCCCCCGGCTGGGAGGGACCCTTCCGAGTGATTAAAGTATCCCGTCCCGGAAGCGTTCGCTTGGCTACCGAGGATGGGACACCTCTCCCAAATCCTTGGAACATCGAGCACCTCCGTAAGTTCTACACTTAATACCACGGAGGTGAGTCTTGAGTAACTTGAGGTGTATGTTATAGAGTCATTGTACAGAGTCGGATAGTTCCTCCGGGAGAACAGCCGGACCTTTCCCGAAAGGTCCGCAAAGTTCATGCAACACTTGTCACAGTCTCAGGACTAAAAGTGTGGCTAGCTACCCTGGGTCAAACGAGAAATGAAACACGCTTAGCCTGGTTCTGTACCCTAAGAGTGTACTTGTTTCCCCTGTGCCCCGGACCTATAATGAAAGACATCTTCATGTGAAACAGACTCCACGTGCATTTATTTTGTACAGGCTCAATAGTTTTATTTTTCTCTTTCTTGTCTATAACAAATACGTGCAATTCTCAAGAAATTTTAGTTCGACCGGTTTATATACGACACGAATTGTATCGTCGATTCTTTTGGATTCAAATATTGTTCATGGCCAACTCGCCTGAAAGCCGCCAAGCCAATCTAGGGCTGGAGTGTGCTATCGACTTAGCCTGGTCAAGCACCCTAAGTACGCCACTCTACTTACACCCCGGCAGGCCGAAGTAAGGCGGGTCCATGTATCGTTGGATCTGCAAGAAAAGACAACGCATTCGGTTGTATTTAGAATCACGTTTGACTTAAAATCTTCTTGAGAATCATAAGCCGCGACGAAGTTATAGACAAGAAATGAATTTTACTATTTTTCTTGGCTTAAGTGTGCAGGAAAAATAAAATCTACGTTGATGGAGAAAAGCCGGAGCTAACAAAGCTCCGACTCCCCTAGGTGGCTTGTAGTCGTTGTTACGCATTGAAAACGAGCATCACCGGAGTAATCAAGCTCCGGTAAAGCTAGGAGGACCAGCCGTCGACGCTGGATAAAAGATGGTGAAAAGACCCCACAAACGGAGTCTGCTACCAACAAACTAAGTGTTGGCAAAGTCACTGCCAGAGCTACTAAGCTCCGACACCCCGGAGGACTAACTATCGATGCTCTACGCGTTGATAGAGAATATTACCGGAGCTACTAAGCTCCGGCGATAGACAATGCCGGAGCTTCTAAGCTCCGACAACCTCAGGGGGCCTTCACTATCGAAGACTTCGGACCTAAATTCTACAAGTTCGGAGCAAATGAGTCTTCAACGAAACATAGTGAAAGTTGCCTAGAGGGGGGTGAATAGGCTAATCGACCTGCAAATGACTCAATAAAACGAGATTAAATTACAGGGGGCGGACTAGTCCGGTCTGGGGGCGGACTAGTCCGGTCAGCCTGCGAGAAGATCCCTAAAAAGTGTTTCTAGCAAGTTTTTAAGGCGATTTTCTCGAAGCTACAGGTGAGGATATGGTTATGTCAAGTTTAGCAACTACCAACACAAGTATATGACTGAGAGGAACAAGTTTATAGCAACATGAAGCACAAGACAAAACTAGCAACCCTAGAACGAAATATTCGATGAACGAAATGCGAAGAACACGGAGACACAAGGATTTTATCCCGAGGTTCGATCCCACATAAGGAATCTACGTCCCCGTTGAGGAGTCCACAAAGGACAGAGTTTAACAACCCTTCCCTCACCAAGTTTACTGCACGGGCCTAACTTGGTTCTCCACTATCACAAAGAATGAATACAAGATTCGTTGGGGCTTCTCACAATCTGAGGCTCCCACCACAATTACAATTGCAAATCACTAAGATTAACTTAATCCACAGATCACACTGATTCACAAAGTGCAAGAGATCAAACCGGGAGCCTAAGCGCGATGTTCTTCCTCTTCTCCACCTCACTAAACCCTAATCCACTCAAGAATTAGTTTTAGAAGGGAGGTAGGCAAGAAAGAGGCTCAAGAATGCTCCAAGTTTTGTTTTTGCGGCGCTAGGGTTACATGTTGCTCAAGTTCTTGTTCAAGAGAACCCAGGGGACCTCTATTTATAGAGGTCCCAAGCCCATACTGCTGACTTCAGCAGAAGGGCGGACTAGTCCGGCCTACAGCACGGACTAGTCCGTCCTAGGGGACCACTGACCCCTCTGACAACTGTCGCAATGTGTGGCAATCGTCACACTACCCGCCAAACTTCAAATTCAAACGGTAACTTCAACAACAGACTAGTCCGACCTTCACCGGACTAGTCCGATCTCACACAGAACCTTTTGTTCTGTGTGAAAACGGACTAGTCTGAAGACCACGGACTAGTCCGGCCCCACGGGTGGACTAGTCCGGCCTTCCGAGACTTAGTCGCAAAACCTCTCTGCACTTAGCAACACGGACTAGTCCGGCCCATGGACGGACTAGTCCGATCTCACTCAGAACCTTTTGGTCCACCCCAAAACGGACAAGTCCGCTCTCCTGGACTTAGTCCCGAATCTTCACCCTAGGGGTACCACGGACTAGTCCGTCCCACTACGGACTAGTCCGAAGTCACACAAGACCTTTTGGTCCGTGCCAGAACGGACTAGTCTGCCCAGGAGCGGACTAGTCCGACCCTCAAGCGGACTAGTCCGGCCCCTCCTACCAGACTACTCTAACTTCAACTTTCAAGGGGGGTTTCTACCTAAACCACCACTCTTGGGCTCCTAACTTGATCTCATTGCACTTTACGCACACACCCTCCTAATTCTACGGCTAGTCCAACTCAACACGCTAGAAACCCTAGTTTCTACGCTTCGAGTCGACTTCGTTTCCTTCCTTTTACTTTTTGAGGGTTTGCGTCTCCGATCGAGTCCACACCTGTGCTAAAGATCACTTGAGCTCATTAGCGACTTAATTGTCGTCATCAATCATCCAAAACCCACGGGGAACCTAGATGCACTTTCAATCTCCCCCTTTTTGGTGATTGATGACAACACATCAAGTCCTTCGCAATTAAGAGTATAAATTTGGTTTTCATAGCATGTGTGCGTATGATAGACTCCTCCTCAATGTATGCAACATGTAAAAGAGGTGGAGGAGATCTTTCATACCCACACACGTTATGGTGGGGTGCCTACGTGATGTGCTCAACAAATGTGACTGGATATAAGGAACATCAATATTATCACAAGATAGTCAATGAGAGCATCATATTGAAATTAAGCAATAGTAATATGTCTTGCACAAAAGTAAACATCCAACATCCAAGAAACATAAATATATTACAAGACAAGTCCAAAGGCACCACACAAAAGACCACACAAAAGACTAACTCCCCCTAACTCTCCCCCTTTGGCATCAAGGCACCAAAAAGAAAAAGAAGGGGGACTAGGACCTAAAAGCTAGTCCTCGTCCTCGTCACTGCCACCCTCCATGGCCTCGGGGTCCATGACATCCTCATCATCAACAGCATTGTCGTCGTCGTCGTCGGAGGTCGGTGCGGAGGTACCCTCCGTCTCACCCAAGAGTGTCAACTCGTTGGGGGTGAGAAGCGGGCGGAGTGAGCTCGTCGTCGGAGGCCTCAGGGCTCATCGGGATCTCGAGCTTGTCGCAAATCTTCCTCACGTACTGCTCAGTCCTCTGAGCTCGCACCTCGGCTTTGCGGCACGAGGTGAAGATGGACCGAAGAAACTTGAGGACTCTGCTGCTAGAGGAGCCCGCCGAGTGCTGAGATGGAGGTGCAGCGGAAGGAGGCACCTCGGAGCGGGAGGATGGCTCCGCATTCTTCCTCCGGGCAGGAGTCGGGACAGCAGGTGGCATCTGGGGTTGGAGAGGCTGGTGAGTGGTGTCCTTCACAAACACGAGCCCGGACACCTTCTCTATCAGGCACATTATGTAAGGGGCATAGCCACAGGCACGGTTGGGTGTGTGTGAGATGTTGTAGATATCATCGAAGATGTAATCCACAAGGTTGAACATCTCATGTCCATCAATAAGAACCAACAGGTGCCTGAGGTGACCCTGGATGATCCCCGCATCCCCTTCTTTAGGAGCCACCGTCCTCCTAAGAATCATGTTAAGGATGCTGTAGAAGGGAAGGATGTGCCTGGCCAATCCAGCTTCATAGTGGACGTGAGGAGGGTACATGTAGCTCATGTCATCCCTGTCCATAGCCTTGAGATTGGAGATGATGATATCATGGTCCAGGTGACTCTCCAGTCCAAGAGCCTGAGCAAAGACCTCGAAGGTGGCATAGTACTGCTCACCGTTGGTCATCCAAGTGATGGCTCAGTCGCCATGAGAGTGGAAGTGAACTGTGGTATAAAATTGTACGATGACCTCCTCATTCTAGTCGTACTTGAATCCAAGAATGTCTTTGATCCCGTGGCGCTCAGCTGCCTCAATCACTGCGTCAAATGCCTCGTGTTTCTTCTTAGCCATATAGGCCCAGTCCACCCATTGAGCTTGGATCACTGGCTTCTTCATTGCCTCATAGACTGTGCGATAGTAATCGCAATGGAAGTCACACCAAAACCGAGGGTAGGCGGTGGACTTCTCAAACCTATAGACATTCTCATCTCTTAGCCTCCTGGCCTTCTCAACTCCCTTTCCTTTGAACACATTTGCAGCCAAGTTGGGCTGCCTATTGGGGTTTCGTGCTGGACTGTGCATCTTGAGAGGGCCAACGGCCTGGGCCTTCCCTTTCTCTCAGATCACTACCCCTCTGGGTGCCTTCTTGGCTGGCACCTTGACAGTAGGCTTCTTCTTCTTCGGCTCGACTGGAGCCGGAGCCTTTCCCTTCTTAGGGTCACGCTCGACCCTAGGCTCAGCTGCCCCTTGGGCTTGCTCCTTGCCCTTTGCCTTCTCGCCAATGGTGACGAGCTTCTTCCTCTTGGGGGCATTTGCCTCTGCGGCCCTGGAATTGTGAGCCTCTCTATCTTCTCTCTTCTTCTTCTTCTGTGCCTCACGGAGAGAGTCTTCAGTAGCACGAGCAATGGCTTCGTCCTCATTGTATACAGAAGCGGCTACTCTGGAAGCTTCAAGTGTCTTCAACTGCCGTTCTTCCTTTGCTTTCTGCACCTCGATGAGGGCAGCCTTAGTTCTTGCCTCGATGATTATGGCTTTGGTGCGTGCCTCCCGGTGATCTCTGGGAGGGGGAGGCATTTCAGCACCCCTCTCCTCGGTGCGGCGCTCCTCACCCGCAGGGTTGGAACTCGGAAGATTGCGCTCGAAGTCAGACATCGTGCTGAAAACACAACGAGAAGAGGACATAAGAGACCAAGGGTGTGAGATATTGCGGAAAGAATCTCAAGAAATATCTAGGATTAGGGTTTGCTCTGTGCAAAACGGACTTGTCCGCCAGGGCCGGACTAGTCCGGGTTGCACCGGATGAACCCTAACCTAACGATTTTTGAAAAACTTCAACTCAACGTGCAATACTTCTAGAATATGATCGCACGAATGTATGAAGCAACATTAGTGAAGGTACTCCTATCAAAAACTCCAAGAATCAAAAATGAGAGGAATTTTTGAAAGGGGGGAAATACCTCCTCAAATCCGAAGAAATCGACGAGATCGGAGTAGGAAGGCGTTGAGGAAGTGCGGGGAAATGATCCCACACTCCTAAAGGCTTCAATGTGTGGATTGGATGCGAGTTTTGGTGGTTGGAGCGAAAAATCGCCGACGGAGCGGATGCTAGCGCGCGGGGGAGAGAGAGGTGAGAGTGAGGGGAGAGAGGAGGGGTTTGGGCCGCCCCTGGGGGGTTTAAGTCCCCAAGGTCCGGACTAGTCCGGTACCAGGGCGGACTAGTCCGGTGTGCGGACCAGCCGCGAACTAGTCTGCCTACGGAATTGTCCGGCCTTAGGGCGGACTAGTCCGGTCCTACTGAGCAGAAGACAATATATATGAGTTCATGCCACAACAAGGTCCTTTAGGACAAAAGGCACAACAAAACATTGTGAATATGGTCAGTAAGCAATCAACATTCAAACTATGACCATGACTCACGAAGTCACTAGTTTTTCAAATATTTAGGAGAAAATTGAGATAGAGAGTTTTTCAAATCACATGCATTCTTTTGAACAAGGCATAAGTAAACATTCATATGTGCATGTTTCAAGCCACATTTCGAGAATCTAAGATATTGAGCACACTCCTAAGCTCACAAAATCGCTTCTCATCTAGGGGCTTGGTGAATATGTCGGCTAGTTGGTTCTCGGTTCTGACATGGGAAATCACTATATCCCCCTTTAAGGATTGATCTCTCAAGAAGTGGTATCTAATGTCTATGTGTTTGGTCCTTGAATGCTCAACTAGATTATGGGCTATTATGATGGCGCTCTCATTGTCACATAGGAGAGGGATATGATGCAAGTTTATACCATAATCCCTTAGAGTTTGTCTCATCCACAGAAGTTGTGCACAACAACTTCCGGCTGCGACGTACTCCGCTTCGGCTGTGGAGAGAGCAATGGAATTTTGTTTCTTAGAGGACCAAGACACTAATGATCTACCCAAGAATTGGCATGTCCCGGATGTGCTCTTTCTATCAACTTTGCACCCCGCATAATCCGCATCGGAATAACCAATGAGGTTGAACTTGGATCCTTTGGGGTACCAAAGTCCTAGGCTCGGTGTGTGAACTAGATATCTAAGAATTCTCTTCACGGCGGTCAAATGACACACCTTTGGTGCAGCTTGAAACCGTGCACACATACACACACTAAGCATGATATCCGGTCTAGATGCACAAAGATATAACAGGGAGCCAATCATGGAACGATATACCTTTTGGTCCACACTTGGACCATCTTCGTTGAGGTCTAGATGTCCATTCGTCGCCATAGGGGTCTTAATGGGTTTGGCCTTGTCCATGTCAAACTTCTTCAATATGTCTTGAGTGTACTTTGTTTGACTTATGAACGTGCCTTCTTTGAGTTGCTTGACTTGGAAACCTAAAAAGAACTTCAACTCCCCCATGATGGACATCTCAAATCTTTCCGTCATTATCTTTGAAAACTCATCACAAAACACTTTGTTAGTAGAACCAAATATAATGTCATCGACATATATTTGGCACACAAAAAGATCATCATTGAAGTGCTTCGTAAATAGAGTGTAATCGGCTTTTCCTATCTTAAAACCATTCTCAATTAGAAAGTCTCTAAGACACTCATACCAAGATCTAGGAGCTTGTTTGAGGCCATAGAGAGCCTTACGCAATTTGAAGACATGGTTTGGGAATTTTTGATCTTCAAAGCCCGGTGGTTGCTCCACATATACTTCCTCCTTGATTGGGCCATTTAGGAATGCACTCTTGACGTCAATTTGATAGAGCTTAAAATCATGGTGAGTGGCAAAGGCAAGTAATATTCGAATTGACTCTAACCTAGCTACGGGAGCAAAGGTTTCATCAAAATCCAAAACTTTGACTTGTGAGTACCCCTTGGCCACAAGTCGTGCCTTGTTCCTTGTCACAACACCATGTTCATCTTGCTTGTTGCGAAACACCCACTTGGTGCCTACAACATTTGCTTGTGGAGGCTTGACAAGCTCCCAAACTTTGTTCCTCTCGAAGTTGTTAAGCTCTTCTTGCATGGCCACCACCCAATCCGGATCTCTCAAGGCATCTTCAACCCTATGGGGCTCCAAAGAAGAGACAAAAGAGTAATGTTCACAAAAGTTGGCAACACGAGAACGAGTGATTACCCCTTTAGTAATGTCTCCTAGTATGTTGTCAACGGGGTGATCTCGTTGAACACTTTGATGTACACGAGGATGTGGAGGTTGAGCTCTTGAGTCATCATATTCTTCTTCTTCTTCTTGATCTCCCCCTTGATGGGTGCCTCTCCCTTGACTTTCATCTTCTTGATCGTTTTGAGGTCCTACTTGACTGTCGAAAGCTTGATCACATGGAGGAGTACTTGTATCATCTTGTGGTTGGTCACTTGAGCATTGAGGTTGTTCTTGTGGTCGAACGTCTCCAAGTGCCATTCTCCTAAGTGCTTCTTGTGGAGAGTATTCTTGATCTAGCACACTTTGATCAACTTGCTAAACTTGGGAGCCATTAGTTTCATCAAACACCACGTCGCGTGTTATTTCAACAATTCTGGAGGTTTTGTTGAAGACACGGTAGGCGTGAGTGTTTGAGTCATAGCCAAGCAAGAAACCCTCATCGGACTTTGAAGCAAACTTTGAAGTCCTAGGCTTCTTGTTGAGAATATAACACTTGCTCCCAAAAACACAAAAATAAGAGACATTGGGTTTCTTACCAACTAGAAGATCGTAGGGAGTCTTCTTGAGGAGGCGGTGGAGGTATAATCGATTGACGGCGTGGCAAGCGGTGTTAACCGCCTCCGCCCAAAACTGATCCGATGTCTTGTACTCATCAAGCATCGTCCTTGACATCTCAATGAGTGTTCTGTTCTTCCGTTCCGCCACCCCGTTTTGTTGAGGGGCGTATGGAGCTGAAAATTCATGCTTGATGCCTTCCTCATCCAAGAATTCTTCTACTTGGGTGTTTTTGAACTCGGTGCCATTGTCACTTCTTATAGCTTTGATTCTTGAGGCGAACTCATTTTGAGCTCTCCTCAAGAACCTCTTGAGGACACCGTGGGTTTCACCCTTATCATGCAAGAAAAACACCCAAGTGAAACGAGAAAAGTCATCAACAATAACAAGACCATATTTGTTACCGCCAATGCTTATGTAGGTTATTGGCCCGAAAAGGTCCATGTGTAGCAGCTCCAACGGTCTTGTCGTCGTCATGATGTTCTTGGAGGGATGTTGAGCTCCTACTTGCTTCCCCGCTTGACACGCACTACATGGCCTGTCTTTTTCGAAGATGACATTCTTCAAGCCATGGATGTGATCGCCCTTAAGAAGCTTCTGTAAGTTCCTCATGCCAACATGGGCCAGCCGTCTATGCTAAAGCCATCCCATGTTGGTTTTTGCCATTAAGCATGTGTCAAGTTGAGCTTTATCCGACGCAAAGTCCACAAGATAAAGCTTTCCCTTGAGCACACCCTTAAAAGTGATTGAGTTATCACTTCTTCTAAGGACGCTCACACCCTCATTAGTGAAACGCAATTATAACCCTTGTCACATAGTTGTGATATGGACAAGAGGCTATAGTCTAAAGAATCAATGTGTAGAACGCTAGAAAGAGTGTGTTGAGGAGAGATGACAATTTTACCGGAGCCGAGGATTTTTCCTCGGCTATTGTCTCCAAAGAGGATTCCTTCATTTGGATCATCGTGTTCTTCATACTCCTCGAACATCGTCCTCTCTCTGGTCATGTGGTTTGTGCATCCACTATCGAGCACCCATTTGGAACCACCGGAGGAGTATGCCTACAAAACAAGATTATGCCTTCCTTTTAGGTACCCAAGTGGAGTTGGGTCCTTTGACATTAGTGGTAAGGCACTTGGGCACCCACACGCAAGCCTTGGGGCTCTTGTGGAGTGGCCCAACATATCTAGCAAACACCTTGCCATATTTGTTCCTCATAAGCACATAAGAAGCATCAAAATCATGAAATAGAGGATGCGGTTCAGATTTAGGCATTTTGTTGCTAGTGGATGTGTTCTTCTCAATTTTAGTTGTAGATGAACTTCCCTTAACAAAGACAATCATGTCTTTGCCATACTTGGAGGTTTTGGCGTTGTGCCTACCACTTCTAGTATAGACAAGACCATCCTTGACATGGGGAGGTCTTGTGTTGGTGTATACACTTCGTGCATACGCCACCTTCTCCTTGTCAAAGATGGCACCCTTAGGTGCTCGCTTGCCTTGCGCTAAGTTCAGTTCATCCTTAAGTTTAAGGATTAAGTTAGAGCACTTGCAAGGCGTGGTTGCATTGGATGAGGCCTTTGAGGAGGTTGAGCTCTTGGAGGAAGAGGCTACATTGTTCTTAAGGGATCCAACTTGAGTCTCAAGGATCTTGTTAACTTTTGTCAAGTTCCCAAGTTCATCCTTGAGCTCAATTGATTTCTCCTCAAGACTTGAACATGTTTTCTTGCTTAGAGCAAGTTCGTGTTCCAATGCCTTGCTCTTCTCTCTTTCAAGCTCAAGGAGCTCATTAAGCTCTTGACATCTCTCCTTTTCAAGGATGAGCATGTCCTCTTGTCTGTTGATGAGCTCCTCCTTCTCAAAGATCTCATCCATAAGCAACTTCATCCTACGCAAGGTGCTTTTGCTTATGTCCTTAAACATGTGCTCATTTTCACTGGCGCTATCAAATTCATCATGAGAGGAAATGGAGGAGGAGGAGTGAGATGTTACCTTTCTCCTTATCTCCTTTGCCATAAGGCAAGTTGGTTTGTAGTCGTTGTTGAGGTTGGGGAAGAGCTTGCTTCCCTTGGAGCTCCTCCCGATGGCTATGGTGGCCATCTTCTCCTCTTCTTTTTCGGAGGAGGACTCATCGTTAGAGTCCCACTCCTTGCCAAAGTGTGCTTGTCCGGAGGGCCTCTTCTTCTTGAAGAACTTCTTCTCTTGAGGCTTGCCCTCCTTTTTATTCTTCACTTCTTCATGGAGGCAATCAACTATGAAGTGGCCATACTCGCCATAATTGTAGCAAGCCCTCTTGTTTTTGGGCCTTGCCTTTTCTTCGCCTTTTCCTTCATGCTTGTATCCTCCTTTTCTTCTCCTCATCATCCTCTTGAAGTTGTTGATGAAGAAGGCCTCTTCCTCATCGGTGTCAAGGGTCTCCTCATCATCTTCCGTTTGCTCTTTTGGGGAGGATGTTGCTTTGAGCGCAACATTCTTCATCTTCGAGGCGGTGAATCTTTGAATGTTGTTGTAGAAGAGCGCCTCCTTTTCCATGATATCGTGATTAATGATCCTTCCAAGGACCTCTTCCGGGGTCATTTTGGCAAACCCCGGACTTTATCGGATCATGGAGCATAGAGAGACGTTCCTAGGCATGAATGCCCGGATCATTCTCTTCACCACCTCGTGGTCCGTCCACTTGGTACAGCCATAAGATCTACTCTTGTTGATGAGTATCTTTAGGCGGTTGTACATCTCTTGGGGAGATTCACCATCCATAATGGCAAACCTCCCGAGCTCTCTTTCAATGAGTTCAATCTTCGCTTCCTTGACGACTCGGTTGCCTTCATGAGCCGTCTTGAGAGTGTCCCAAATATCTTTGGCCACCTCAAGTTCATCCACTCGGTTGAACTCATCTCTTGAGAGAGATGAGATGATTACTCCGGCCGCTTGAGCATTGCGGTGAAGGAGCACGGCTTGCTCCGGAGTGATATCTGCTTCATTTTTAGGAATGTGCACCCCGGTCAACACAATTTGCCACAGTGAGGGATTGAGTGACACAAGGTGGATCTTCATGTTGTGCTTCCACATCCCGTAGTCAGTTCCATCGAATTGGGGAGGTTTCCCCAATGGGATGGAAAGGTAGTGGTTGTTGACGGCAAGGCGTTCATAGTTGAACCCTTGTTGGTTGTAGTTGACTCTACCGCCACCACTTGATGAGCCTCACGGATCAACTGCAGCAATCTTCAGCTTCTCCCGGAGCCTCGCCTTGAGCTGGCGAGTCTCCTCATCATCGGTTGGCTTGTCTTGATAGGCCATTGTCTCCTCACGTGTCGGTTGAGAATCATTGGTCGACACCTCTTCAAACACCACTCCGGCCATCTCTCCGAGTTGTTAGACTCTTTGTGGAGAGTCCTGCTCTGATACCAATTGAAAGTTGCCTAGAGGGGGGTGAATAGGCTAATCGACCTGCAAATGACTCAATAAAACGAGATTAAATTACAGGGGGCGGACTAGTCCGGTCTGGGGGCGGACTAGTCCGGTCAGCCTGCGAGAAGATCCCTAAAAAGTGTTTCTAGCAAGTTTTTAAGGCGATTTTCTCGAAGCTACAGGTGAGGATATGGTTATGTCAAGTTTAGCAACTACCAACACAAGTATATGACTGAGAGGAACAAGTTTATAGCAATATGAAGCACAAGACAAAACTAGCAACCCTAGAACGAAATATTCGATGAACAAAATGCGAAGAACATGGAGACACAAGGATTTTATCCCGAGGTTCGATCCCACACAAGGAATCTACGTCCCCGTTGAGGAGTCCACAAAGGACCGGGTTCAACAACCCTTCCCTCACCAAGTTTACCGCACGGGCCTAACTTGGTTCTCCACTATCACAAAGAATGAATACAAGATTCATTGGGGCTTCTCACAATCTGAGGCTCCCACCACAATTACAATTGCAAATCACCAAGATTAACTCAATCCACAGATCACACTGATTCACAAAGTGCAAGAGATCAAACCGGGAGCCTAAGCGCGATGTTCTTCCTCTTCTCCACCTCACTAAACCCTAATCCACTCAAGAATTAGTTTTAGAAGGGAGGTAGGCAAGAAAGAGGCTCAAGAATGCTCCAAGTTTTGTTGTGGCAGCGCTAGGGTTACAGGTTGCTCAAGTTCTTGTTCAAAAGAACCCAGGGGACCTCTATTTATAGAGGTCCCAAGCCCATACTGTTGACTTCAGCAGAAGGGCGGACTAGTCCGGCCTACAGCACGGACTAGTCCGGCCTAGGGGACCACTGACCGGCAATCGTCACACTACCCGCCAAACTTCAAATTCAAATGGTAACTTCAACAATGGACTAGTCCGACCTTCACCGGACTAGTACAATCTCACACAGAACCTTTTGTTCCGTGTGAAAACGGACTAGTCTGAAGACCACGGACTAGTCCGGCCCCACGGGCGGACTAGTCCGGCCTTCCCAGACTTAGTCGCAAAACCTCTCTGCACTTAGCAACACGGACTAGTCCGGCCCATGGATGGACTAGTCCGATCTCACTCACAACCTTTTGGTCCGCCCCAAAACAGACAAGTCCGCTCTCCTGGACTTAGTTCCGAATCTTCACCCTAGGGGTACCACGGAATAGTCCGTCCCACTACGGACTAGCCCGAAGTCACACATGACCTTTTGGTCCGTGCCAGAATGGACTAGTCTGCCCAGGAGCGGACTAGTCCGGCCCTCAAGCAGACTAGTCCAGCCCCTCCTGCCAGACTACTCTAACTTCAACTTCCAAGGGGGGTTTTTACCTAAACCACCACTCTTGGGCTCCTAACTTGATCTCATTGCACTTTACGCACACACCCTCCTATTTCTACGGCTAGTCCAACTCAACACGCTAGAAACCCTAGTTTCTACGCTTCGAGTCGACTCCGTTTCCTTCCTTTTACTTTTTGAGGGTTTGCGTCTCCGATCGAGTCCACACCTGTGCTAAAGATCACTTGAGCTCATTAGCGACTTAATTGTCGTCATCAATCATCCAAAACCCACGGGGAACCTAGATGCACTTTCACATAGTATCCTCTTGGTACATGTTCACAATCAAATTGTGTACATCTACCAGGGGGCCAAGTGAAGACAAAAGTGTTGAAGACAAAAAGTGAAATTCACAAAAAATTGGGGATTTCATTTATCTGGAGACAAGGGATTACATCTGGAGACAAGGGATTACAAAATTGAGGAAGAAGAAGAGAAAGTACAAGTGAGAAGTACAGAGATGATCCTAGACCCTATGGAAGAATTGGGCGACCTTCTGGGCAACCTCCGATACGTTGGCTCGGGTAGCTTCGCCTTCTCCTTCAACCGGACCTTCAAGCACCGGGTCCAGAGGAAATTGGGAGTTCTGGCTGGTGTAGCACGTCAGCACATATTCTGCGACGTTCTTTGCCAGGGATTGCCCCTCAACCTCCAATTGGTTCGCGATGACATCGCCCACCTTGGAGAGTTTGCTGCCTGCCGAGCTCAACGCCTGCAACGCCAGGTCCGGCTCCGGCTCTGGATCATCCGGGCGCACAGGGCTGAAGCCCATCGGTGTCAGCGCGTCGTTGGCCTTGCCCAGGAACTCCCAAATCTGTAGGGAGTCCGCAGTCTTTAAGCCCTTTATTTCTTCCAGGGATCTTCGGGCCGCCACCAGTTCAGAATTCTCGCGGGCGAGGCGCTCAACTTCTTTGGTGTTTTGCTGAATCTTCTCAGCAACCCGCTTTTCGAGTTTTCCGAGCTCCTCCTCCCGGAGGTGGATCTTGTTCCGGCGGTCGACCAGGTCCTTTTCTCTACCCCTCACTTTCTTCTCCCTGGCAGTAAGGGCACACTCTTGTTCGTAGAGCTCTTGCCCTCGCACCCAGGCCTTCTCCTCTTCCTCATGGCAGCACTCTTCCAATTTCTTGGCGCGCTCCTCGAGGCCCTTGTCAGCCAGAGCCACCTTCTCGGCGAGCTCCTCCTCCCTCCTCAGGATGTCATCCCGCAGCTCTAGGAGTTTCTGCTCTTCATCTTCGAGCCGTTTCTCCCTCTCTTCAAGTTCCTCTCGGCGCTTGATGAGTGTAGTGTTAATGGCCTCAAGCCTTTCGTGGCATTCATCGGCCGCACTATTGGCTGATTTGGCCTGATCGTAGATCTCCCGGGATTGAGCGTCGAGGGCGCGAGTCAAACTCTCCCTGTCATCTAGTAACTTGCCCCAGAACTCCAGGCGGATCTTCTCCCGCTTGATCCACTCTTTGTCATCCGCTAGCCTCGACTGCGCCAGCTTGGTCTCGAAGTAGAGCCGGTTACGCCACCGCCTAAGGGTTTGGCGCTCCTCTTCAAGAGCCTTGCTGTCGTGGAAGAAGGCCAGTTGGACTTGACGCAGACTGGAACATGCGTTGTCAATAGACAGTGACAACGGGATAGGTTCCAGACCTGCTGGGGTTTCCTCCGCTGGTTCCAGCGGGTTTTCAGATACAAAAATTGGGTCCCACTCCACAATAGTGGTCCCCTGAGTCTCCATGGCACTAGGGCCGTCCTCCGGGATGGCCTCAGTCGCCATCGAGGAAGTCCCCGCCGCCAGGTCTTCGTTCTCCCCCTTAGGCAGGGGGCCAGCGACTTCGCTTGGGCACTCCGGCTCGGCCGTGAGTACCTCCGACGTCATCACTTCCGGAGCAGGGTCCGCTTCTGGCCCCGGCCTTGGCACCTCCTCCAATGGGGGCTCGAGCTCCATCGCCTCTTCAACAACCGGCTCAGAAGCCGGAAGATCTTCAACATCGACCGGCCCTGCGGCCGGAGCTTCAACAATGACCGACTCTGCGGCCGATGCTTCGGAGGTAGCCGGCCCAACTGCCGGAACTTCCTCAGCTTCCGGCGCGCACGCCGGGGCTTGAATCACCTCCTTCTCAACCACCGGAGCTTCGACATTTTTTGGCTCCAGGGCCGGAATCACAGCTTCCTCCGGCTCAACGGCCGGAGCTTCCATCATCTCAGCACCAGGACCCGGAGCTTCAACCTCCGAGACAGGTGCCGCTGATGCAACTTCACTCCCGTGGTCCGGCGCTACTACAGGAGCCTCTCGGGATGAGTCAAGGTCCATGACCACGACAGCTGGCGCCGGAGCTGTCGCAGCTTCAGCCACCACTTGGGGCGGCACTGGGACAGGAGCAGAAGCTTCCACCCTCACGGCTTCAGCCGCTGTGGCTGAGGGTGGAGCCTCACTCCTCTTCTTGGGAACGCTGCAGATGATGGATGAAGAAACTTAAAAAATAGTTACTACAATTAAAACAACTATCCAAGGTAAAGATTAAAAATTACCTTGGGAGGCTTCCGCACCAGCTTGCGCGGAACCTTTTTCCCGGGCATTCTGGGCTGGTCATAGCCGGCGTGGAAGCTCCGGAAGGCCCCCCCGGAACTTGTCGCGGCCACGGGTGTTTCCCGAGTCGAGGCCCCCCTCGATCGGGAAGAACCCCCGGACCTAGAGGCCTCCACCAGCCCAGGTGCTGGAGTCGCATGCCCGGAGCTAACACCCCGGGAAGACCCCACTGCGGGAACAGTTGCGCCCCGGGAGGACCCCACTACGGGAACAGTCGCCACAGTTGTAGAAGACCTTCCCCTCCGGGGAGAAGGAGCCGACGCAGAAGTAGCGGGCCTGACGGACCTTCCGTCGGTGTACTGCAACTTCCTCTTCCGGCTCACAGGTTCATCCGCCAGCTCCTTACCCTTGCCGACGACCTCTTCCCTCGGCTTTGGAGCGGGGTCGGAGCCACCTTCGGACACTCCAGGGATCGCCACCCTGGTGGTTGATCTTCTCTCGATGACACCAAGGTCGTCAAGCATGGTCATCTTCCGCCGGAGCTCCCTACTGAACTCAACTTCCACGTTCAGAGGAAGAAAAGCCGATGGCGGAGTCAAGTCGTCACCCTCGACGTCGATGTCGTGCTGGAACTTCTTGAGGTGGAACTCCAAAGTTTTCCCCACCATGTTGGACTTCAGCCCGGTTTCGACCCGGTCGTCGTCCATCACGCTGTTGAGGGCCCATGCGAGTTTCTCTCTCTTCTTCAGCGGTGCCCACCTGTTGACCAGGAAGTTACAAAACACCGCTTGAGGGGTTAATCCCCCCTCCACGCACTGGCGGATCCTGGTCAGAACAGGGTCGAAGGCATCCGCCAGCACCGGAGCTTCACTCCAGATCGTCGTGTCAATGTTGGGGAGGCCTTCGGGCAGCTCCAGCCTCTCGTGCTCCTCCACCCGGATGACTATCCAGTCCTTCTTCCAGACATCCCACTTCCCAGAGGGAAACGACCGGAGGTACTTGAATGGGAACTTCTTGCGCTTCACAAAGTAGTAGAAGCCAAGGTACTCATTGCTCCTACCGGTGGTATGGACGGTGAAGAAGGTCCGGAAGAGTTCGATGCGGGGGGATGCCCACCCACATCTCACAGAAGTGGATGAAGATAGACACAAGGAGAATTGAGTGAGGGCCAAGGTGGCATAGCTGCAGACCATAAAAGTCCAGCAGCATCAAGAAAAAGGAAGAAAAAGGTGGGATCAACCCCACCATGGCGTACGAGGAGAAGTACACCATTTCGCCGGCGCGCTCCTTCTCAAACGGGAGCTCTCCACCAGCGCGTACCGAGCGGTTGAAGAAGTCCGAGGACCATCCCATGAGGGCCCGAACCTTCTTCAGGTCGCCGTCGGTCTTCAAGCGACTCTCGCGGAGACCCAACTCCATCGCGGCACGGCTAGGCAAGAGAGGAAAAGTGAAGCATAAGTTGGGAGTTTGAGCGCAAGAACAGATGAGAGGCGTAAAGAACTCCCGACGGTGCGCGCTTTCCTTCTTAAGTAAGCCCTCGCAACGCTTGGATGGAAACCGCAAGAAAGTCAAAGATACCATTCAAAAATTCCACCCAACCGATGACAAGGGGGCCCGGGACCACCCCGGCGATCAAGTCGAGGTTCTCACCCAGGCGAACGGTTGTCATCATGAGGCGGGAAGCCCAAAGGCGGCGGTCTGACAAGGCGCGCGGAACCGATACGGTTTTTGTATCGGGAACCGGCGACCTTCAATTGCATGAGATCCGCACGCCAAAGATCTCATCTGCCGCACGCGGGATACGCCACGCGGCGAGGATTTAACTCCAAATCCTCGCCAACGGCACCTCCGAAGACCTTTGAAGACTCAGTTCAAAAGTCGCGAGGATGGACCCACCTCCGGCGGAATGACTTCACCCCAGTGGTCTTCCCCGGAGGTAGGTCCAGGGGGCCACTGTCGGTACCCTGGAAACCGTACACCCCTTGAGGTTACAAAGATCTCAAAGGAAAGTCATCTACTTGATTTGAAGACCTTCGGAGGCCCACATGTCAGATATAACCGGACCCGCTTCTCCAGCATGGTTAATCCAGGGTCACCACGTGTACTATAAAACCGGAGCTACCGCCCACAAGGGGGAAGCTCCGGGCCATGTACCGAGATGGCACCTCCGGACTTAACCCCAGACCGAGAGAAGCTCCGGACCTGACACGTGTCAGGTAGCTCTGGAGCTGCCTGTTTCCCACCGCATGCTCCGGAGCTGCCACGTGTCCAACCATCAAAGCTTCAGCCTCTGATCTCCGGAAGACTCCATAACGGCTCCAGATCTTCAAAGGGGAATCAAGGACTTCAAGACCCGATTATGTGTCATTAATACCATATTAATGACACACGATCGGATGACCTTAATTACTAGTAACAGTGTTGTTAAAGCCCATTACCCGGTCGTTAAGGACAATTAAATGTGTTGAATAAGTGTCAATACTAGTAACCGCTGGGGCCACATGTCGGGCCAGGCTAACTTGTAACAGCCTGCCCTTGTACTATAAAAGGACAGGCCGACGACACGTTCAGGGAGGGGCTAGACACACGCGCCATAGACGCTTGACACAAGCTCTTACAGCTAATACAACACCAACACACCCGTGGTGTAGGGTATTACGCTCAGGCGGCCCAAACCACGTAAACTCATGTGTCTCCTGCGTTATTCATAATTCACCTTCTTGAATCTCCGTGCGCCCACACCGAACCACAAACTCCTCTAACACTTTAGTAGTGTCGGGAGATCTATCGGTTCCAAACCACCGACAACGCTCCTTATGGGCAAATTCCAGGACCTTTTGTGAGGTTTCTAGCTGAGAATAGAATTGTTGCTCAATACTCAAATACCTGGTGAACCTCAGCAAAACGGCATAGCCGAGCGACGCAATCGCACACTAATGGATATGGTGCGAAGCATGCTGAGTCACGAAAGTTTATCAGTAAGCCTATGGATGGAGGCGTTAAAGACAGCTGCACACGTACTTAATCTTGCTCCAACTAAAGCAGCACCGAACACACCTTACGAGATGTGGATGGGAAAGAAACCCAGCTTGAATTATTTACGTGTGTGGAGTTGTCCTGCAGAATCTAAAGTGTTCAATCCACAACTTAATAAATTAGACTCAAAGATAGTCAGTTGTTTCTTTATTGGGTACCCTCAATGGGGAAAGGGATATCACTTTTATTGTCCAAATCATGTGACGAAATTTGTAGAGACGAGACAGGCGGCATTTTTTGAGGATGATGTCATGAAAGTGAGGAAGATTGATCATGAGGAGAAACGGGTTTACGTACCATCCCCGAATATCCAAGAGTTCATTTTTCCATTTAAAAATGTTGTCGTGACACCGGACCCTCCTCTCGTTCATTCCGGAAATAATGAAAATGTTACTACAAATGAAAATGAGGAAGTGAACGAGAATCCGGAACCGAAGATTGATCTTCCACCAGCACCTCCGTTGCATAGATCACAACGTGAAAGAAGAAATCCCATCCCAGATGAGTATGTCACCTACATGACGGATGACATAAGTGACATGGGTAAAATGGAAGATCCTTCTTCTTATAAAGAAGCTATGAAAAGTGAAAACTCATTTAAATGACTTATGGCTATGGAAGACGAATTAAAGTCAATGGGCACTAATGATGTTTGGGACTTAGTAGAAATTCTCGAAGGAGCTAAAAGAGTTGGATGCAAATGGATTTACAAAACCAAATATGACTCCAAATAGAATATCGAAAGGTTCAAAGCGAGACTGGTGGCTAAAGGGTTTACACAACGAGAAGGAATCGAATATAACGAAACCTTTTCTCTAGTGTCAACCAAAGATTTGTTCAGGATCATGATGGCATTGACAGCTTGAAAGTGCATCTAGGACTCCCTTGTGGGTTTTGGATGATTTATGACAAGCAATTTGGATCCTAATCCTTTTGTTGAGATGAATGCAGGCAAATGATGAAAAATGAGCAAAATGCCAAAAACAAGGGAAATGAGAAGCAAAGTGAATTTGAGCTCAAGGAGAAGAAAATAGTAGATTATTATGTATGGAGTGTGTTAAGGAAACACACCCAAGAGCTCAATCACTTTCAAGCACACACACACAATGCACAAAGTTATACAGGACCGGACTAGTCCGATAACAGCCGGACTAGTCCGATATCACATTCTGCACTAGATCGGACAAGTCCGGTTTCCCCCGGACTAGTCCGATATCTTTCTGATCCACTTCGGACTAGTCCTCCCCATTGCGGACTAGTCCTCAACACAATGCACAAGTCACACAAAATCGGACAAGTCCGTTGTGATCCGGAATAGTCCGATATTCTTTCTGATCCACTTCGGACAAGTCCGGTGTCCACACAGACTAGTCCGATATACACACTGATCTAAATCGGACAAGTCCTCCAAGTGCGGACTTGTCATCCTGAACACTTAGGGTTTCATATGTCCGGACAAGTCCGATGGCAATCGGACTAGTCCGAAGATTTCCAGTAGTGAAATCGGGCAAGTCCGTTTTCAACCGGACTAGTCCGATATTCCTGGACACTTAGGGTTTGCTACACACAGCACACCGGACTAGTCCGGTGACCACCACGGACTAGTCCGATCTTTCTAAACCCTAACGGTCACTTTTAGAAACCCCATATAAATAGAGGTGCACGGCCCACTTTTACACTCTCTCGAACCCTAGCACCGTCACACCTCCCAAGAGACTCAAAAACCACCTCTCTCCATGAAATTAAGTGCAAAATCGATCAATCTATTGAAGATCACTTCTAGATCATTGGCGAAACACTTGGCACACATCATTGAGCTCTTGGTTTGATTCTCTAACACACTCTTGCGTTTCAATTTGTAATTTTTGAGTGTGTTATTGGTGGCTTTGTAAGTTGTAATCAAGGGAGCTCTCAACGTGTGAGAACGCCCCTTCAACTTGGTTATTTACCCTTTGTGATTAGTGGAAGAGGATTGGCCTTCGTGGCGATCCGACGAGGGAAGGGTTGGAGAAGACCCGGTCCTTTTGTGGGCTCCTCAACGTGGACGTAGGTTGCCTTCGTGGTAGCCGAACCACGGGATAAATCTTGTGTCTTGTCCTTTTGTGTTCTTCATCTTATTTGATCAACTTAATCTAGGGTTTGATTCACTTTGTTCAATCTGAGTTAAATTGTTGAACAAGAGGCTTAATTGTTATAGAATTTGACATACAACTATTAAACTGTCATTTAAGTTTACATTTCCGCTGCAAACATTAACGAATCAATCAAATTGACTGAACTTGATCAACTTAGCCCGTGAAAACCGGACTAGTCCGGACATTACCGGACTAGTCTGATATCTCTCGTATTGACCTTGTTGTTGAGTGTTACAGGAACCGAGAAAATTCAAAAAGTCCTATTCACCCCCCCTCTAGGCCTACATTCAATTGGTATCAAAGCATGTTCTTCAAGAAAGAGTGCAACCACTCGAAGAGATCATGTCGGACATGAAGGAAGTTCAGAAAATCAACAACCAGGAAGAAGTGAACAACGACAAGAACCAAAAGCTGGAAAAGTATCTCGAAGCAATTCAAGACTTCGATGATGACGACGAGGAGACGCTGGAGCTGAAAGCACTCCTCAGAAAGAAAGCACTTTCCAAAGGGAAAGCTAAAGTTGAAGAAAAGAAGAAGGGGAGTAGTCACACCGACTACTCCCGATATCCTTTTAACTATGATCGTTTAAATTCAAATAACAGCCATTACCTATCTATTCCTCTTGGAAAAACCCCACACTTCGATGGAAGTGATTACTCCATGTGGAGGCAAAATATGAAGATGCACTTGATTTCCCTTAACCCAAGTTTATGGCATATTGTGTGCACAGGAATAGACATCCCAGATGACGACGAAGAGCTCACCCCAAGTCAAGAGCAAGCCATCCACAGAAACGCTCAAGCCGCAGCCGTAATCACCTCCTCTCTAAGTCGAGATGAATTCACAAAGGTGGACGGACTGGAGATTGCCAAGGAAATATGGGACACTCTACAAACAGCCCATGAAGGTGACCGGCATGTGCAGGAGGCGAAAATTGAAATGATCGAAGGCGAACTAGGAAGGTTCGCAATTGAGGAAGACGAGTCTCCCCAGGACATGTACAACCGATTGAAGACACTTGTAAACAAGGTTCGATCATATGGGAGCAAGAAGTGGAATGACCACGAGGTTGTAAAGCTCATCCTTAGAGTCTTTATGCCTCGCAATGTCACACTATGCTCTATGATCAGAGAAAGTCCCGGGTACAAGAGGATGACTCCCGATGAATTGCTTGGCAAAATCATCAACTTTGAAATGATGGAGAAACAAGCCAAGCACGTCAAAGAAATAGCCGACCTCACATCGGCCAAGAAAAAGGGAGTTGCCTTAAAATCCACACTCAAGCCTCTATCCAAAGAAGCAAGAGAAGCACAACTTGAGGAGGACAGCGATGATGAAAGCAGTGAGCTGGACGAAGAGGATATGATTTTGTTCATGAAAAAGTTCAAAAGAATAATGAAGAAAAGACAAGGAACAAAATCAATTGAAGGCAAGTACAAGGAGAGGACAAAGCCGAAGATGAGGCGGGCGTGCTATAATTGTGGTGAGTATAACCACTTTATAGTCGATTTCCCGTATGAGGACAACAAGAAGAAGAATAAAGAAGCCAAGCCTCAACCGAAGAAATTCTTCAAGAAGAAGAAACAAGCTGAACAAGCACACATTGGAAAGAAGTGGGACTCAAACGATGAGTCCTCATCATCTGATGAAGAAGAGATGGCTAGCATAGCCATTGAAAGCACGTCCAAGAAACCCACACTCTTCCCCACGCTCGGTACAAAGAAGGGAAATGGCACTTGCCTCATGGCAAAGGAAGGTAAACGCAAGGTAAACATCAAAACTCCTTCCATGCATTCCTACTCAAGCAATGATGAACTAGATAGTGATGATGAAGATATGTTAATTGGAGTAGATAGAAAAACTGCTGCTAAAATGAAATTTTTACTTGACCAACTTGCTGAGAAGGAACGGCTAATTGATCGTCAAGAGGACATGATCATCTCCCAAAAGGAGAAGCATGTCGAACTTGACAATCTTCTAGTTCTTGAAAAGGAGAAAAACAGCTCACTAGAGCTTGAGCTAGCTTCAAGCAAGAAAACTTGCTTGGAGTTAACCAACTCAAACGTTGCAATCAAGGATCAACTTGATAACCTGATCAAGGTTAACAAGATCCTTGAAGTGCAAGTTGAGTCACTCAAGCTAAGTGAATCTTCCTCCTCTTCAAGTCTACCTTCTCAACCCATTTCAACTAATCTTGTTCATATGTGCAAATGTGGTAAAATCAACACCAGTTTGAAGGAAAAGTCTACCTCCACAAAGGATAAAAGTCCTACCCAATGTGGAATATTTGACAAAGAGAAGATCAACTATGCACGTAGTGCATACTTGGTCCAAAGACCTCCAAATGTCAAGTATGGCATTGGTTACTCTTATGATGGAAAGCAAAATGCTGGAAGTCATAAGAATAACAAGGGAAGGATTACCTTTGTGAAGGGAGGACCCTCACAATCTGGTAACTCGAAAATTAAGAACCTGAACTCTCATGAACACTGGACTAGTCCGGTTGTGGTCCGGACAAGTCCGGTCATACGGACAAGTCCGGTCACCCAGACTAGTCCGATCCATAAACAACAGCAACTTTTGTTCAAAATCTTTGATGCCTCTTATGTATTAATGAGAAACAATCTTGGTAAAGTTTATGCTTATTATGCTGGGCCACGCCATGGGAACACAAAATCCCATGTGTGGGTGCCCAAATGTATTGTAACTAACCTCCAAGGACCCAAGCAAGCTTGGGTACCTAAAACCAAGGCATAATTTGCTTCTGCAGGCCTATTCCTCCGGTGGATCCAAATGGGTGCTAGACAGTGGATGCACCAACCACATGACCGGAGAAAGGAGGATGTTCGTGAAATATGAAGAAAACGAGGACCCAAACGAAGGCATCTACTTCAGAGATAATAGTCAAGGAAGGGTCCTCGGTACCGGTAAAATAGCAATATCCTCTGAACACACTCTTTCTCATGTTTTACATGTTGAATCTTTAGATTATAACCTGCTGTCCATATCTCAATTATGTGACAAAGGTTATAATTGCTTGTTCACTAACGAGGGTGTGACCGTCTCAAGGAGGAGTGATGGTTCCGTTGCATTCAAGGGTATGTTGAAGGGAAAGCTTTACCTTGTTGACTTCAACAAGGATAAAGCCGAACTCGACACATGCTTGATTGAAAAAACCAACATGGGTTGGCTGTGGCATAGACGGCTAGCACATGTTGGTATGAGGAATCTTCAAAAACTCCTCAAGGGCGATCACATCCGAGGTTTGAAAGATGTTGTTTTTCAGAAAGACAGGCCTTGTAGCGCGTGCCAAGCCGGGAAGCAAGTTGGAGCACATCATCCCGCAAAGAACATCATGACTACGACAAGACCGCTCGAACTACTTCATATGGACTTGTTTGGTCCAATTGCTTACATAAGCATCGGCGGTAATAAATACGGTTTAGTCATTATTGATGATTTTTCCCGCTTCACTTGGGTATTCTTTTTGCATGACAAGTCAGAAACACAAGGGACACTCAAGAAATTCTTCAAGCGAGCACAAAACGAGTTCTCACTATCGATCAAGAGTATTCGGAGCGACAACGGCACAGAGTTCAAGAACATACAAGTGGAGGAGTACATTGATGAGGAGGGAATCAAGCATGAATTTTCAGCACCATACTCTCCACAACAAAACGGAGTTGCCGAAAGGAAGAACCGGACGCTCATAGAGATGGCAAGAACAATGCTCGATGAATACAAGACTTCGGATCGATTTTGGGCGGAAGCAATTAACACTGCTTGCCACGCCGCAAATCGACTCTACCTTCATCGACTACTCAAGAAGACTCCTTATGAGCTACTCACCGGTAACAAACCAAACATTTCATATTTTCGAGTTTTTGGCTCTCCATGTTATATCTTGAACAAGAAGCCCAGGACTTCAAAGTTCGCTTCGAAGTCCGATGAAGGTTTCTTGCTTGGTTATGATTCGAACACTTACGCCTATCGTGTTTTCAACAAGGCCTCCAGACTTGTTGAAGTGGCACGTGACGTAGTGTTCGATGAAACTAATGGCTCCCAAAAGGAGCAAGTTGATCAATGTGAATTAGGTAAAGAATAAGCTCCTTATCAAGCATTGAAGAGAATGGCTCTAGGTGAAGTTCGACCACAAGAGTCATCGTCACAAATACAAGAGGAAAGTGAACCACAAGAGGAGATCAACAATCAAGGGGGAGCTTCGATACAAGATCAATCACAGGAATATGAAGATGATCAACAAATCAACGAGGGCAACCACTCAGGGGGAGAAGAAAATGATCACCAACACACAACTCTCCAAGTGCCACACCCAAGAGTACACCAATGCATTCAAAGGGATCACCCAATTGACAACATCATCAGTGACATCCAAAAGGGAGTAACCACTAGATCTCGTATAGCTAATTTTGTGAGCATTACTCGTTTGTATCCTTTTTGGAACCACGCAGGACTGAGGATGCATTGAAGGATCCGGACTGGGTGGTGGCAATGCAAGAAGAGTTGAACAACTTCAAGAGAAACAAGGTTTGGGAACTTGTGGCAAGACCCAATGCAAATATAGTGGGCACCAAGTGGGTCTTTCGCAACAAGCAAGACGAACACGGAGTGGTGACAAGAAACAAGGCACGACTTGTGGCCAAAGGTTACTCACAAGTCGAAGGTTTGGATTTCGATGAGACTTTTGCTCCAGTAGCTAGGCTTGAATCAATTAGAATATTACTTGCATATGCTACTCACCATGATTTCAAGATGTATCAAATGGACGTGAAAAGCGCCTTCCTCAACGGACCGATCAAGGAAGAGGTGTACGTGGAGCAACCACCCGGGTTTGAAGACGGAGAGTTCCCCGACCACGTATATAAACTGCGTAAGGCTCTCTATGGCCTCAAACAAGCTCCTAGAGCTTGGTATGAGTGTCTTAGAGATTTCTTAATTGATAATGGTTTTCAAATTGGCAAAGTAGATTATACATTATTCACAAAGAATCTAGATAATGATCTTTTTATTTGCCAAATCTATGTTGATGATATAATTTTTGGGTAAACTAACCAATCCTTCTGTGAAGAATTTAGTAGAATTATGACAGACAGGTATGAAATGTCAATGATGGGAGAATTGAAGTACTTCTTGGGATTCCAAGTGCGGCAACAAAGGGAAGGAACATTCATAAGCTAAACCAAGTACACGCAGGACATACTCAAGAAGTTTGGCATGGACAAGGCAAAGCCCATAAAGACTCCCATGGCTACGAATGGCCACTTGGATCTCAATGAAGATGGACCGAGCGTCGACCAAAAGGTATATCGCTCCATGATTGGATCTTTACTCTACTTATGTGCATCTAGGCCAGATATTATGTTGAGTGTATGTTTGTGTGCAAGATTTCAAGCCAACCCTAAGGAATGTCACTTGACAGCCGTAAAAAGAATCTTGAGATATTTAGTTCATACACCCAACCTTGGTATTTGGTACCCAAAAGGCTCCAAATTCAATCTCATTGGTTACTCCGATGCAGATTATGCCGGGTGCAAAGTTGATAGAAAAAGCACCTCTGGCACATGCCAATTCCTAGGAAGATCTTTGGTTTCTTGGTCATCTAAGAAACAAAATTCCATCGCATTATCCACAGCCGAAGCGGAGTATGTTGCAGCCGGGAGTTGTTGTGCACAACTCCTTTGGATGCGACAAACTCTAAGGGATTACGGTTACAATATGAACCATATTCCTCTCCTTTGTGATAACGAGAGTGCCATTAAAATAGCCCACAATCCAGTTGAGCACTCTAGGACTAAACACATAGACATAAGACATCATTTATTGAGAGACCATTCCATGAAAGGAGACATAACCATCTCACATGTCAACACCCAAAAACAATTGGCCGATATATTCACCAAGCCACTTGATGAAAAGCGTTTTTGCGAACTCCGAAATGAGCTAAATATTCTTGATTCTCGGAGTGTGGCTTGAAAAGTTGCATACCTGTATGATTGCTTCAAAAATGTTGATTGAATTGTGAAAATCATCCCTCTCCATTTTTCTCTCGAAAAACTATGTCAATTATTAGATCTTGATGAATTTTGATCATTGTATGATTGTTGTATGCTTACTGGTCAAATTCATCAAGATTACTTGAATTGTTTTGCCTCTCTATTCTCTATTATTGACCTTCAAATATATATGAATGGGCTATGCAATTCTTTCCTGGTGATCACGGACTAGTCCGTGGTTACCCGGACTAGTCCGCCCATGCAGACTAGTCTGCAGAGTGCCGGTTAGGCCGGACTAGTCCGATAGACCACGGACTAGTCCGATATAGGTCTCAGGATGACTTCGGACTAGTCCGGTCATGTCCGGACTTGTCCGATTTTTCGTGTCCATAACCCTAGCCGCCACCAAACCCTAATCTCCTCACCCCCAGATTCGCTCTAGGCTTCCTCTCTCTTGCGCTCGAGCTCCCAAGGCGATCTCTTGCATCCTCCGTCGAAAAGCCACTCATTTGGGCGGAGATCAAGCTTGAAGACTTGGGGATTGAAGCTAGCGGACTAGTCCGACCTCCAACCCCCAAAACTTCGAGCCTCCATCGATTTCTTCGTTAAAAATCTTCAAAATCCTAGAAATCGTGTTTTTCTCAATTGTTGATCGTTTGGTCTAGCACCCTTCACTAGTTACATGTTTAGTTGATGTACTACGTGTATGCTAGACTAGATTTGCATTAGGGATTGTATCCTGTCCAATCTGTTAGGTTTTTGAGGATGAACATCGGACTAGTCCGGTCCATGCACGGACAAGTCCGGTACCCCGGACTAGTCCGTGCCTAAGCACCGGACAAGTCCTATGTTTCTGAACCTGAAACCTAATTCCTTAATTCCTTAATGCCATCCATTGCTATCTTGTCTTACCTATGCCTTGTATAACTTGTCATTATTCTTGCTCAATCATTCTCAGATCATGTCGAGCTCCGACAACGAGATCTCCGACTTTGAGGCCGAGTTGGACCACGAGGTGGCACCTCGGTCCTCGGCGGGTCTTGGCAAGAAACGCCAAGAAAGACCTTCCGAGCCTGCTACTTCCCCTCCCCAGGTTCGGTGGAAGGTTTGTGTCAAGAAGCCCGCCTCGAAGGCTGCTGCGTCTACAAGCGGCCTTCGTCAAGCAAAAGGAAAGGGCAAGGGAGTCGCAACGGGGACAGTTGGGCCCTTGAAGCTTCATGCTCCCAGAGAAGGGGTCCGGGACCCCAATGAAGAGAAATTCAATGGGAAAGGCAGCGACGTGGCAACCAAGCTAAGAAGCATTGATTGCTATGGAAGGCCAAAGCAGGCAGCTGATGGAAGGTTTTGGTCAAACTTCAATGCAGATTTCTACAAGCTGGTTTACCTGCCGATGAAGACTCCGGTGGTGCGCAGTCAGTGGATTGACTGGGCCCACCTAGAGAAGAAGAAGTGCTCAGCTTTTGATGAGGTCATTGCTGTTGCAGAAAGGCATGGTCTGAAGGATCTGTTTGTCTTCAGACACAATTGGAATGATGAAGTGATTGCACAATTCTATGCAACGTGCCACTTCTCGAGTGAAGATGAAGAGAGTGTGACTTGGATGACCCATGGATCCAAGTACTCCATCACTCAGGAGGATTTTGCAAGCTTGCTCCATTTAGACTCTGCTGGAAATGACCATCTGATCATCCACAACATAGGGGTCATTGAGAGGGACGGAATGAAGTTCATGTATGAGCCCAACTCTAAATATGTTCCTCCCTCCACAAATAACATGAAGCCCTTCTTTGTGGTACTGAACAGAGTTCTCCGGAAGACCATTGCCCCCAAGGATGGGGATGCAGGGAGTGTACAGGGCTACCTCCGGACTCTAATGAGGGTCATAAGCAAGAAGAGACAGTTTGATGTTGAAGATTACATTTGGAACGACATGGTCAACATCTCAAGCACCCCCCAACCGGTCCTGTGGCTATGCTCCCTACTTGATGTTCATGATTGAGAAGGTCACAGGAATAGAATTTGTGAAGGATGTAGAGAACACTCCCCTGAGGCCTCAGAAGCCTCAGCCTGTGAGTGTCCAGACTGCTCCCTCGCCGGCCTCAAGTCATGAGGCACCGGCAAGAGAAAGAGATGCTGCTAGGGCTCCTCCCCCCTCCAGGGAAGCCCCTCAGAGAGGATCCGCCAGTGGGATCCTCAAATACTTGTCCGCGATATTCTCCTCCTGCAAGAAGACTGAAGTAAAGCTTCATAAACTCAATCAGAAGAGGAAGGAGGATATGAGATATATCAAAGCCAATGTGAAGCAACTGAGTGAAAAGCTGGAGATCAACCCCATTGGATCTCCAGTAATTTCTGAAGATTCTGATCTTGACATCTCCGAGCTCGGGCCCTTGTCCCCCTCCGAGCTTGCCTATTTTGGCATTGGGGGCTCGAGCAGCTCCGCTCCTCATCCTCACTCTCCTCCTCGTCAAGCGGAGAACGAAGAAGACGAAGAAGATGACAAGAGGACAGACAGCGAAGAGTGAAGAATCTAGGACCTTCCTCTCTCTCTTTTTGGTGTCTTGATGCCAAAGGGGGAGAGATTGAGGGGGAGTCCAGTCTTAGCTTAGCTGTAATAGGATGCGAGGAGAGAGCCTTCTCTGTACTTTTATTTGTGATTGTAATAGTTTAACACTGTTTTATTATTAAGTTTGGTCTTGTGATGAATTGCTCAATTTATTTGCGAATATGTGATGAAAACTGCATTTTTGCTCCTGGAATGTCATATGCACTTGGTATCGGTTGATTAATGTAAATTCTGTCATTCTCAATGTATTCATGCACTTAGTATGCATCCCACCATAAAGAATGCACATATGGATAATCCTCTTATTGCTTGATGTATTTTTGAGTCATATGTGCATACTTTATGAAAATCTCATTTTTTTTCCTTATTTTGTGAAATCTCAATTGGTTGTCATCAATCACCAAAAAGGGGGAGATTGAAAGTGCATCTAGGACTCCCTTGTGGGTTTTGGATGATTTATGACAAGCAATTGGGATCCTAATCCTTTTGTTGAGATGAATGCAGGCAAATGATGAAAAATGAGCAAAATGCCAAAAAGAAGGGAAATGAGAAGCAAAGTGAATTTGAGCTCAAGGAGAAGAAAATAGTAGATTATTATGTATGGAGTGTGTTAAGGAAACACACCCAAGAGCTCAATCACTTTCAAGCACACACACACAATGCACAAAGTTATACAGGACCGGACTAGTCCGATAACAGCCGAACTAGTCCGATATCACATTTTGCACTAGATCGGACAAGTCCGGTTTCCACCGGACTAGTCCGATATCTTTCTGATACACTTCGGACTAGTCCTCCCCATTGTGGACTAGTCCTCAACACAATGCACAAGTCACACAAAATCGGACAAGTCCGTTGTGATCCGGACTAGTCCGATATTCTTTCTGATCCACTTCGGACAAGTCCGGTGTCCACACGGACTAGTCCGATATACACACTGATCTAAATCGGACAAGTCCTCCAAGTGCGGACTTGTCATCCTGAACACTTAGGGTTTCATATGTCCGGACAAGTCCGATGGCAATCGGACTAGTCCGAAGATTTCCAGTAGTGAAATCGGGCAAGTCCGTTTTCAACCGGACTAGTCCGATATTCCTGGACACTTAGGGTTTGCTACACACAGCACACCAAACTAGTCCGGTGACCACCACGGACTAGTCCGATCTTTCTAAACTCTAATGGCCACTTTTAGAAACCCCATATAAATAGAGGTGCACGGCCCACTTTTACACTCTCTCGAACCCTAGCGCCGTCACACCTCCCAAGAGACTCAAAAACCACCTCTCTCCACGAAATTAAGTGCAAAATCGATCAATCTATTGAAGATCACTTCTAGATCATTGGATAGACACTTGGCACACATCATTGAGCTCTTGGTTTGATTCTCTAACACACTCTTGCGTTTCAATTTGTAATTTTCGAGTGTGTTATTGGTGGCTTTGTAAGTTGTAATCAAGGGAGCTCTCAACGTGTGAGAACGCCCCTTCAACTTGGTTATTTACCCTTTGTGATTAGTGGAAGATGATTGGCCTTCGTGGCGATCCGACGAGGGAAGGGTTGGAGAAGACCCGGTCCTTTTGTGGGCTCCTCAACGTGGACGTAGGTTGCCTTCGTGGTAGCCGAACCACGGGATAAATCTTGTGTCTTGTCCTTTTGTGTTCTTCATCTTATTTGATCAACTTAATCTAGGGTTTGATTCACTTTGTTCAATCTGAGTTAAATTGTTGAACAAGAGGCTTAATTGTTATAGAATTTGACATACAACTATTAAACTGTCATTTAAGTTTATATTTCCGCTGCAAACATTAACGAATCAATCAAATTGACTGAACTTGATCAACTTAGCCCGTGAAAACCGGACTAGTCCGGACTTTACCGGACTAGTCCGATATCTCTGGTATTGACCTTGTTATTGAGTGTTACAGGAACCGAGAAAATACAAAAAGGCCTATGCACCCCCCCTCTAGGCCTACATTCACAGCTCATTATGATTTAGAGCTGCACCAAATGGATGTTAGAACTGCATTCTTAAATGGTGATTTAAATGAAGATGTATATATGGCACAACCGAAAGGTTTTGTCGTTGAAGGAAAAGAATACATGGCATGTCGTCTGAAGAAATCCATTTATGGCTTGAAGCAAGCCTCGAGACAATGGTACTTAAAGTTCGATAAAGTTATTCGAACTTTTGGTTTTACGGAAAATGTTGTGGACAACTGCATATACATCAAATTTAAGGGCAGTAAGTTCACAATTTTGGTTCTATATGTGGATGACATACTTTTGGCTTGTAGCGATAAGGACATGTTACATGAGACCAAAAGCTTTCTGTCATCAAACTTTGATATGAAGGATCACGGTGAAGCCTCTTATGTTCTAGGCATTGAAATTCACTGAGATAGGTCCAAGTACACATTAGGACTATCACAAAAGGCATACTTTGAGAGAGTACTGAAGAAATTCAATATGCATAAGTGCTCTCCCACACCTGCTCCAATAGTTAAGGGCGATAAATTTGGGACATTTCAATGTCCAAGGAACCAAATTGAATTTGGCCACATGAAGTCGGTTCCATATGCTTCAGCTGTCGGAAGCATTATGTATGCTCAAGTTTGTACGCGCACTGACTTAGCTTTTGTAATGGGAATGCTTGTCAGATTCCAATCAAATCCAGGAATGGAACACTGGAAGGCCGCAAAGAAAGTCTTGCGTTATATGCAAGATACTAAAGATTTCATGCTAACATATTGAAGATCTGATAACCTGGAAGTTATTGGTTATTCAGATGCTGATTTTGCCGGCTGTGTGGATAGTAAGAAATCCACGTCAGGTTATATATTCACACTGGCTGGAGGAGCTATATCGTGGAAAAGCTCCAAGCAAACGGTGACTGCATCGTCCATGATGCAGACCGAGTTCGTAGCATGTTATGAGGCCACTGGGCAGGCTGTATGGCTAAATAATTTCATTCTCGGGCTCAAAGTGGTAGACAGCATTAACAAGCCACTTGTGCTATACTGCGATAACGAACCTGCAGTTCTCTATGCGAGTAACAACAAGTCAAGCGTTGCTGCCAAGCACATTGACATAAAGTATCATGTTGTGAAAGATAGAATCCAGGATCATACAATTAAAGTTGAGCATATCAGTACGACTAATATGCTTGCGGATCCAATGACAAAAGGCTTACCACCCAACATTTTTCGTAAACACGTTGCCGGCATGGGATTATCAGAAGCCTTATGATTCTGAAAAGAAGGGACCTTTTGAAGAGTCGCTTCCTGTAAATAATAATGTTTCCATTTGAAATATGTAGATGTATTATAAGTGTTGAAGTTCAATGGTTTTAATAAACTGTTTTAACGCTTTACTTTGTACATTATACTTATTGAGAATGGATAATAAAGTGAATCATACGATCAAGGGGGAGAATGTTGGTTTGATCTCGGTTCACCTGAGATAAAAGCAATAAAAGATAATGAGAAAAAGGAGTAAAGATAAAGGAAAAAAGAGAAAAGAGAAAAGTGGACCCGGTAAAATCTTCCAAAGTCCTCAACGAAAATGAGTGCCACGATCGGAAGCCCTCCTAACCAACTCGGGCTCGGTCCCCTGCCGTATTGCTCTATAAAAGGCTAAACATGATTAAGGGCTAATAGACTACTAATCACGACATCCAAAAACCGATCAAAAAGAGAGCAATCACGGTGGGAAGATCTGAGCAACTCCAAACCCTGCAATGGCGACCAACGGATCCTCCTCCTCCTGTAAGTCATGCTAATCCATCCCTTAATCATGTTTTAATGATTTTTAGTGCATAAATCATGATGAGGGTTCATGTTTAAGTCATGCACCTAAATATTTATTGCTAACACATAATTCTCTTGCTCCCATGCATTTTTGTTCTCATCCACCTAGCTTTTTGTAAAGTCGCCCTGAAAGCTACTATGATCAGGCGTTTCCGAGCCGAGAACACCAACATCAGGTTCGCGGCGCAAGCACCGACACAATGCTCTCGGACACGGGCGGCCAACGTCGCATCTAACGACGGAAATTTTCGTGCCCTAGATGCTCGTTGACAGACAGGAAGTATCTGTTTGGTTTGAAGCCAAAACTTGCCACATTTTGCCATGCCTAAGTTTAGTCAAGTTTGATCAACTTAGTCATTATTTGGTTCATAGCCATTATTGTGGTAAGATTCCTTGCCATCTAACTAGGTCCCACATGTCAATGACTCAAAAAAGTGTGGCAAGATTCCCTTAGACTTGCCAAGTTGTGACTGAAAATTTGAACACCTAACCTTAGTCAAGTTAGGCAAAAATTTGTGGCAAATTGTGATAACCTTAGTATATAAACCAAACAGAGCCGAAATCCGGGAGAGAAAAAAAGGTCGCTGGAGACAATTGGGAAAGGAATGCTCAGAATGACTAACCAAGAAGAGGTGTCAACACTGTGTCTGTGTGTGGCCGAGTACAAGTGTTCTGTTTGTCCTTTTTGCGCTCTACTAGAAACAATTTTATTCGAAGAAAACAATCGCCCAGAAATGTCCACGCAATGCAAAAAACTGGAAAATGAATGGTAAGATTTCGCGATCTTCAGAAGGAGAAGGACCACGCAGCGTTTTAATTTGTCAGCCTCAATCGTGCTCATTAACACAAATTAGATGCATGTACCTGTAAAGTTTTCTGTAAAATGGCTAACTGTCACTTTTATTTTAATTACTCATAGGACCCGAGTTTCCTTTTTCTTTTCGTACTAGACTGACGTAGAATGAAGGAAACAAGCACTGATGAATATGTAGGTCCGCATTTCAAACGAGTTGTTTGCTGACGTGCTAACAACATTTTAAATCAATGCAATATTCAAGTGCACAAAAACCGGGGAGAAAAAATGTACTACCACTCAACTCGTGGGCCACCTTATACAAACCGTCCTTCTAGGATCTTTCACAAGAATAATGGAGTATTTCATCCGTTTTAAAAAAATATCGTTTTGTAGTCTATTTTTGAACTACAAAGAACATACAGCACAAGCATAAAAAGACGCGAGGCACATGGGTACTCATGTCTCCAGTACATGTGCAGACTCCACTCTCATGCATACGCATATGATCCATTGCACGTGCACGGCTCACCTCATATAGTCATATGTAGTCCAATGGAGCATCTGAGCTAACAGTTGCGACATGAGTCGGTCACGGAGTTTTCTGTGCAGAGGAACAGGGAGAGAGCATCCTCGTGCTCGCCGCCAGTAGCCGGGCAGCCGCCCCACCCTACCGTATGGGACTACACGGGCGGTCAGACTACAGGAGAATCATCCGATGGTAGTAACAATTAACATAACTTTGAGATGACTTCACTAAGTCAATAGCATGTGTTTTGTGAAAGCAAGAGTATTCCATCCATTTCTTAAATTACTATTGCTAAAATGATAATTTTGTTTTATTTTAAACTATAGCTCTTGTTTTAATGATAAATGTTTGAAAAGGAAGAGAGCGTATCATTACCGCAAATCTAATAATCTATCCCATTAATCTATCTGGTCAGTCGCTTACACACAATCTGTTCTGAATGCACTCTACCTTGTTCAATACCCAACTAACACATGCAAGCACGAGTCCCTTTCGCCATTAAGCAATTACAACTCATATTCCATTCTCTAAGCAATCCTATTCGATTGGGATGTTTACGTTATTGGAAAAGAAGACCAAATCAAGGACGTACTATACTAGTCCATTACATGTGTTCATACTTTGGTCGTTGGACAACTCGTTAATACTACCTCCGTTCTGAAATAATTGTCGTTTCAGACAATCAAATGAACTAGAAATGAACTATTGAAGATTGTCCTAACGACAATTAAAACGAAACAGAGGGAGTAATTACTATACCCGTTTGCATTGGAAGCTTAGATTTCGTCGATTTTAAATATAGTTATATGCAGCTGAGAGAAGAAAAGAAAGAACTGAATATGCCAGGTCCAGGCTCCAGTTCCTGCCAGCTGTACGCCCGTGGCTCACCTTGACCGCTCGCCTCCACGTGGGCCCGACCTTTTGACCCCCCTGCGTCAGCGGCGCAGCCTGATCATTCCCGTGGCGGACCGGACACAACCCCACGTAACCAAGCCTCGCCCGGGGCCCTCTAAGAACCTCTATATTCACAAACAGGTCCCTAGAGAACCAGCGCCTACATGTAATGTTCTTTCACTTTGCTCCCTCGTCGTCTCCGTTACCACGCACACTGCCACCTCCTGGGTTATCTGCTCTCCCATCTCTCATGGCGGACTCCTCGAGCCGCGCCGCGAAACCCTAACGAATAGCCAGCGGTGCCGCAACACCCTCGCGCCGTAGACTCGCCGCACCGGGCTTCGTCAGAAGGTAACCGCCGTACCGCTCTCCCAACCCCCAAAGGCCGACAGATTTTACGGCCATCCTTCCCCATTCCCTACCGCCCCTCGGAGGGAACCCCTCTGATCCGTTCCTTCACGCCCCTAACCCGTACAAATCTGGCGCAACAGTTGCAGGATACGGCTCGCGCTTGTCGATCCAGCGGGAAAAGTGGGAGCAGGCTCGCTTTGGCGAGGAGGTGCCCGTCATGGGGAGCGATCCGAAGGAGATGAAGTACAGAAGGAGGATTGGGATGGAGGAACGCTCGAAATGCAGTGACCCGAGGGGCGTCGACTGGGCCACGCTTCAGCAGGACCCTCTGGAGCTGCTGCGCAAGCTGGACGAACTGAGAGAACAGATCACGCGGTCCTGCCATGTCGTTGGGCTGCCGCGGGAGCACCGTCGGATGAGCCGACGTGCGGTGTCTCTAATCCCTGAGCAACCTGAGCTGCTGCCTCAGGCTGGGTACCACCGCTCGCGCTATGCTGGGCGGTATGGGCATGGTTTACTTCCAAGCCCTTACTCTCCGTCGCGTCCAGGGCATGAGGAGAGATATGTGAGGCAGTCGAGTGGGCATTACCGCCAGTTTCCTGGTAGGCAATGGGAGAACGATGGGATTGGTCCTGGAGGTTACCATCATTATTCGTGCACGTGTCCACACTGCCTGCATGCTCAAAGGGTTCCACCACAAGAGGAGAACATTCCAATGGCGAGGTATTTTGCTAGGCAACATGAATCCTTTCGGTTTGAGAGGTCTCCATCTGTTTCATCAGATTATGATCGGAGGTCTGTGGAATCGTCAATGTACTCACATCGGTCTGTATCAAAGAGGAGAGCAGAGTACTTCAGGAAGAAGGCAGAACATCTCTGCCGCCCAGTGGATGGTGCTACACCTTTTTTTGTGTGCAGTTCTTGTTATCAGCTATTGCAGATGCCAATGGAAAAATGCATAGTGAGGAAGCATAATAGGCTGCAGTGTGGGTATTGTTTTCAGATAGTCAGTTTGAAGCGTGAGGAAGAAAATGGTCTCCCCTTTATGCAATATGCATCCTTATATGCACATGCACCTCAAATGGAGCAAAGCTCAAGTGATCAGATGAAACAAGATGCTGCCTATCAGCACCACGGAGATATCAATTCCGTGTTCTATTATTCAAATGAGCATAGTGGCATGAAAATTAATTCTTCTTCTGTAAGTCGTTACAATACTGAGAAAGAATGTGGGTCAAGTAGGAGCATGCAGTCAAAAGCAGATGATCTATCTTTCTCTTCAAGAAGGTCTGTAGATGTTGGGAGCTCAAAAGATATACTGTGTGAAAGAGACGTCGACTGTAAGATGGAGCCTTCTGTAGATTTCCCAATTAGCGTACACTCTCCAGTCTTAGAGGACAAGCTTGTTGATCCATTGTGCACGCAAGAAAACGATAACAGCGGGGAGGAGCAAGGCTCGGCTTATAGATTGCACTTAGCTTCCAAAGGTGAATACGATGTTAACAATAGTGAGTGTGTTAGTACAGGAGGCAAGCGAAAAGGCAATGAAGGGGATACAAATGCCACTGAAGATGAAAGTTCATGTAAAAATCATGAACAAAAGAGCAAAGAAGATTACTGTCGCAACCCTGAAGATGATAGCAAAATGCATGAGCAGGATTGTGGGAAGGATGGCACTGGCGGTCTTGAAGATGGGAGTGAAAAGTTTGAAAGGACAAACAAAAATGATAGTGATAGCACTGTTGTTGAACGCATGAGTAAGAAATATGAGCAAAAGAGTGACGGAGATGGAAAGTGCATTCTTGAAGCTGAAGTCAGCAACAATGGTGAAAACAATAAAGAAGATGCCAATGGTGCCCTTGAATCTGCAAGAAGAAGTGAGAGGTGTGAAGAACTAAAAATGGAAGAAGGCGATGGAAAATTGCAGCAGCCGTTTGTTGAAGATGCATGTTCCCTAGAAGAGAGTGGATCATCAGTTAATGGGCGTACAAATTCGGGGTTTTCTTGTGATTCATCTGAGACTGGGTTAAATGAAGATCAGTCTACTAGTAAGAGCGGGGATTCATCATTTTTTGGTGGTTTCTTGAAGAAGGGTTTCAAGGACCTTTCTCTATTTAATCAGTCTATGGACAACGTTAAAGTTTCAATTAATGGTCATCCAATCTCGGAAAGAGTACTTAAGAAGGCTGAGAAGAAGGCAGGTCCTGTTGAGCCTGGTTCGTATTGGTAAGTGATTGATAGTTGCTGCTTCTAATTGTTTAAAATTCATGGTATTTATTTGGTAGTTTGCAGTTGCACTGCATGCACTATTTTCTTTTATTCATTATGAACATGGATTGTTCCATCTAAGGCATAGCTATAATCAGGAGGAGCAAAATCGAAAACTTATCTGAGTAGGCAGAAGAAAACCTGGCTTATTGTTAGTAGTTATGATGAAGTAAGGACATAAAAATAAAACAATATCACGGACATTTGGTTCTAGTTATTACATACATTGGGTTCTAGAAGACTAGCAGTAGCTCTGTGTTGAAAGTTGAAACTCTTTGCCAAGTTTTCAGCACATGTTCCATTTCAGGTTTGTATCTGATATTTCTTAGCTTGATAACGTTGTTACTGTACTTGGCTATAATTCATTTGTTCATAGTATATTTACTTGTCTGGTCTTTAGATAAATCTTTAATTCACATTCCTCTTACAATCAAGAGGCTCATTACACAGCAGGTATGTAAATACCTGTTTTTGATGCTAGTGCCCCCTTTGAATGCCTGCAGCTCTATCGACTACATTATATAACTTGCTTATCGCTTCCTTTCCCTCCCTATCCTTGATTTGCCTGTCATCAACAAAGTAGCGGCTTTGTCAAAACCCGATGTTTCCAAACATGAGTCTGAACTTGATTTGAACATCTGGGCAGACCAGTGTAGTAAAAATTGTTTTTTTCTTGATGCTACAATACATACCGTTTAACCCATTTAGACACCGTTTAAAAACGTTGTCTAAACTGTCTAAATGGTAAACAGGCCTCCGCCGTTTAGGCATCGTTTACCGTTTCGTATAACACTTTATTGATACTGCTTTATGATATAATTGTCTGTTGGTCCTTTGAGGATTTATTTTGTTTGAGACAACATTAACAACACCCTTTTCTTCTGTTCATGATTCAGGTATGACTACCATGCTGGTTTTTGGGGTGTCATGGGGCGAGAGTGTATTGGCATTATCCCTGTAAGATGAGCTCCTTTTAAATAAGGTTGATTTACTATTCTTACAAAAATAATGTGTTCTCATGAATACGTATGTTGTTTGACAGCCATTTATTAGAGAGTTCAATTATCCAATTGCCAGAAATTGTGCTGGTGGGAACACTGGTGTTCTGGTCAATGGAAGAGAACTTCATCAGAGGGATTTAGATTTGCTTGTAGGGAGAGGGCTTCCACGTATATCTGGAAAATCATATTTCGTCGAGATGTCTGGAAATATTACTGATGAAGCAACCGGCAAGAAGCTACGTAGTCTTGGAAAACTCGCTCCCACGTAATTTTCTTTACACTTCGAACTTTTCCTATTGCTTATTCAATGTTAGTTTTTTATTCCTATGTTGATATGAAAAAAGAAGATATATCTTTCTTTCTGGACTTCATGTTCATTTGTTCTTTATATCGAAAAGATTTAGCGTAAGAGTTACTGTAATTCTTTGTGAGATGAAACATTTGATAACTCCTAGAGGCCAGACTTTACCTGTATAAGTAGAAATAGAATTGGCCAAAGAAAATTCTGTGTGTTATCTTAACCATTTCAATTTAGTAACATTCCTGCTTCCTCTCCATTTTCCTCCAGACCCTTTATGGTTTAAATTGAACTGTTTATCTCCCAGCACTGAAACCTTCATTTGTACTCCATGCTAAGTGAGTCCATGGTGAATTAAACTGTGTACATGTTTTTACATGTTAGTTTGCAGCTGGTGCAAGCTTGTGTTGCTAGTTGATTTCTGAGGCTACAGAGTTATGTCCTTCCGCTGTTCACATGTTGGATATTTGGCAACGAGTATTTGTTATATTCAAAACAACTGGATGTTCTGGGGCTCCATAATAAAAAGTCCCACACTTTAGGCCTGTTGATTTGAATCTTGGTCTAAGCAGAACCAACATATATGATCTTTGAAAAAACTCCCATTCACAGCACTATATTTTAGCTACAATGCACACTGAGCTGGAACCATCAAACAATTTCCTGTCACAACCTTCCTAACATCCTATGTTAAATGTTCCATTTCCACACCCCAAAAATTATGCCCAGCATTACAACTACTCCGAATCCTTAAATGTACTCCAAAAGTATTAGCTTGTGAATATTTACCTAATATAGTCTTCTTTTACTTTCTTTTGACTTTTCTTATTGGTTTTTGTGTATTTTATCTCTAGCCTACCCAACTTGCTTGGAACTATAAGGCTTTTTTGTTGTTATATTACTATTGGAGTCCTTGTTACACGCAAAGCTAGCCGTTTTAGATGGAGTTTCACCCTACACTTAAACCATGTCACCATCAACCATTGTGGGAGTATTTCAACATATAAAATTCAGCACGTTCAAACATATATCAAACCCGCTGTAGACATGCATCCGGCTCTCCTTGGCAACAAATGCATTGCCATGTTGTTCTTTGGAGCTGATTTTTTATTTCTTTGTTCTGGTTGCAATTTTTCTCTGAGCACATGCAGACATTTATTGATTCGTTGGCTTGTTATTCTTCACAGTTGATTCTTTATTTCTTTGTTCTGACTTCTGATTGATCCCCAATATGGTCACTTACTAACATATATGGCATTTCTATTGAATAGAATTGAGAAGTTAAAGCGTGGCTTTGGCATGCATGTCCCTGAGGAGTTTAGGTAGCTGGCTTTAATGCAGGGTCTCTGCTTTGCAAATTCACTCAAAGCTGCACATGGGATACCAAATCTGTTACTCTTTCGATTGTGATTTCTGCAAATTGTTGGACTGGCTCTGCAAGGAGTAGGTACTTCAAGAATTGCAGCTGATGGTGATGTGCAAGAACCAAGAATCCGAGATCGCACAACTTGACTTTCAGCTATCAGGCGGCTCTAATCTCACTGCTCTGCCTGTATATCTTATCCCTTGTCTTTGTTATCAATTATCATATTGTCCACCACAGGCAGAAGATGTTCTCGATTAGATGTATGAGCAATTATGGGCTTGTAATATATTGGTAGAGTTTTGTACCTCCCTTAATATATATGTAAATATTTACTCCTTATTCCCGAGTCACCTAGCACCGTTTTGATGGCTTCCGCTTCCGCGACCCTGAACCTTGGTTGTTTCGACATATTGTGTATGCGGCCGTAATTCTGATGCTTGTGACCCCGAGGGTGCTGGTGTGCAGTGTAGCTGCGCAGGTACAGCTGTATATGTGATTTTTATATCGTTCAGTCCCTTGATGCTTTAATGACAATCTTTCTTGGTAATTTGATCGATCCTTCGTCCCTCTTGTGCCTCCTTGAAAGATCGTTGTCATTCTACTGACAGTTACAGGTGTTGCTGCAAGGAGATTGGATTCGATGTGGAACTGATCGGCTCGCCGGTTTCCGCGCAGGTCCGGTGCAGTGCAGATGTGCAATCCGCTCGGTAACATTTCGACAGGTCATGGTTATCGAGAACCAAAAGATGCAATGAGCAACATCTCCGAGGTTAGAATACGTTATCAGCTGGAAAAGTGGCATCGCCGTTTTTCCACGGCTGGGGATTATCTGTTGCATGCACTTTGTGCGGTTAGACTTCGTTTTGTCACCTCCGATTGGCAGGCACACCGTGTTACTTAATCATAATTTTACGCCGGGTTTCTACGGGAGGTCAAGTCCCGTGGAAACATGTGGCTCAGTGTCGCTTTGGAGGGATTCTTTCTTGGCGTGTTCGGGTTTTCTTTTGTCGCTTAAAGGAGTTCGAGCAACAAACGATGTTGTATGGAAATTCTCGCGGTTGAGTCAGCGGCAGTATGCAGTAGGCAACTGAGAAGGTCACACTTGTATAGCAGAATAGAATAAGGAGGGAAATTGCATCATCTGTTGTGGTCACACTCTTTTGACATTTTGTATGCAATTTAAAGCAAGCTTTGGATCTGATAGGCATTCAACACTAACAATCCAAAGCATCATCACTTATTTTGAACAAAGGGGACTGCCACTGAATTTACTTCCAGTAAAATGGATTACTTGTGAATTTGTCAAAATAGTCCTGCTAAGGCTAAGCGCATGATCTTAGAAAAGGTTGTCACTCCAACAACAACAGCCACAACAATTGTAGTGACCGATGGTTCAGCGGTAGTGCCGTTTGTTACAAGCCTACTCATCCGAGTCCGAACCCTAGGACTTACTCTACTCGATGTCGCAAGGTTGAGTCCCTAAATAAATTTCAGGTGTCTCCAACACGTGAAATCATAATTGGAGTGCGATGCTTTTGTCGCATGTCGAAATCCAGTGAATTCTATAGATCTATTTCGAATGATATGGTCTTAGAAATTGTTTGTAGTTGTAGGGTTTGATGTGGATGTGAATGCGTGTAGATTTTCGTTAGTGGTTTGAGTTTGTGTGCATACGCATGAACAAATACCACAGGTACACCCGTAGAAAGGCTTAAAAAAACAATTGTACATCCGCAGCTAAGAAAAGCAGCAGTGACATGGACCAATTGGCATGCCCAACAAAGAAGCAGAGTCCCACCGGCAATCACAATTCACAACACAACACGTAGGGTCCATATTCGTGCTCAGTGCAATGAAGAGGCGGACTGATGACCCTGATCGCATCTACGACGATCTGCCAGTAGATTGCCCAGATTTCCAGAGAGACGAGCGCATTTCACATCGTACGGGACGGACAGAGGCAATATCCTCATCAATTCCCCAACCGCACTACCGGTGGATTGCCCCATTTCTCTCCGCCTCGCGCCGGCGGGCAGCATAAATACGGCGGAGGCCTTGTCCCCGCACCACCGCAAACGCAAAGCTCCGAGAAATAAACCGGCGCGCAAACGGATACTCCCACCCCACGCCACGCTCTCACGCATTCTCCGCCTCGCTTTTAGCAACTCAACCAATCGCATCACCAGGCCGGCGCCAAGGAGTCTCGCTGGATAACCACCAGAGTCCCTCACAATTAGCCAGTCCGACTAGATCGTCACAGGGTCAATTGGATCCTCGCCTCGCTCTCTCGAGGGGCGGGTCGAAGGGCCCCATGTCGCCCGCCGCGTTCGACGCCGAGGCCGGGGCCGCCACCAAGCCGGCGCTCGTGACCACGGCGGAGGCCGACGCCGGCGCCGCCTTCGTGCTCGAGTCCAAGGGTACGCACGTATTACAACCCGCCGCCGCGTGCCTTCCCCGGCGCCCGCGCGCTGATATGATTGATCGGGCTCTCTCTCTCTCACGACTGCTTGCGATCGTCTTCAATTCCCTCCTCGCAGGGACGTGGTGGCACGCCGGGTTCCACCTGACGACGGCGATCGTGGGGCCGACGGTGCTGACGCTCCCCTACGCGCTGCGGGGGATGGGGTGGGCGCTCGGCCTCACCGCGCTCGCCGTCATGGCCGCCGTCACCTTCTACGAGTACTCCCTCATGTCCCGCGTCCTCGACCACTGCGAGGCCCGCGGCCGCCGCCACATCCGCTTCCGCGAGCTCGCCGCCGACGTCCTAGGTACGCACGCACGTATTACACGTCTGTCTGTCTGTCTGTCTGTCTGTCGTCTCGCCAACCGAGCCAACGGAATCATCAACCGCCGGCACCGCGTACCCACGTCCACACGTGTTCTCCGCGCGCGCATCACTATCGCTTAGTGGTCTCAGCGACCGCGGCATCAATGCCGTGCGCCCCCACTTCCGGCCTTGCGTTCGCGTGCACGCCATGGACGCCGCGCGCCACTGAAACTGTACGACCGCTACGGCGCTGCAGGGCTGGCCGTGTCGTCCGTCCTTCCTCCTGCCATTAATTATCTCCAGTGCGTTGGCCAATTAATCTGCGGCTCGTGTTTTGGTGAGCAGGGTCCGGGTGGATGTTTTACTTCGTCGTCACCATCCAGACCACCATCAACACCGGCGTTAGCATCGGCGCCATCCTGCTCGCCGCCGACTGCCTCGAGGTGCGCCCGTTGCAACCGAGAACTCCCCTCTAATTTCAGTTGCTCAAGCTTGTTGTTTGTTCATGCTACCCTGCAATTAATGTCCGATTATTAGTTTACTAATCTATATCTACCTGTGCAATCATAATGTCTTTCTACATGTCACCTGCGTTTCAGACATAGTAGTCCGTCCTCTGTAATTAAACTAGAATATCCACACATGGTTGCCGTCCCAAATCTGGAAACTGTCGTGTCCATTTGCGTGAACGCCATAGATATTGCGGCATTTGGCTTTCCGGAATTGCTCTGCTGAGTTCACACGAGTTGCTTCAGGGTGGACCAGTACTCTATTATATGCTCACTGTTGCGGTGACTTAACCCACACTCAGATAGTAGTTCATAGGGGTTAGTCACTTCACATTAGAAGAATATATAGGAGGGAGTCCCTCTTCTAAATAGACGCAAGCTTGACATGCCAATGATTGGGAGAATAAAAAAAATGTACGATTGGCATGCCTTGCGGGTCTGCAGTATCCTAATGTGCAGACTATTGTTCCGATCAAGTAACTACGAAAAGAGTAACCTCCCAATTATATGGTCACATGATTTTTCCCCTTAAAACATGACCAACTTCATTATTTGCGGTTTCATGAATCTTCGTAACATATGATGTTCGTTTTTATCCGATTTAAATATCAACTTGGCATTTCGTAAGAAAAAAATCCACTTGACAAGGTAAGGCCAAACAAAATAGCTGCTAACGTTACAAAAGCGATAAACAAAGTCCTTTTAAGAAGCTGATGTGTCATTTTCACGTGTTCATCGTTCCAACGTTAGATATTTGAACATCATGTGGTTGTGTGCTTAGCTACAACCTAGAGTTTCACACTAGGTACGCGTCGCTGTTAAGATTCACTGCCTACCTTATTTTTCTGAGCTTCAAATTCTACGGATAAAGGAGATATTTCAACCCGTTCAACTCTCATGGTCTGCATACCTGAAATTCTGACACTTGTATAGGAAGCAAATTAAAACAAGAAAGCAACACAATCAGAACAGACAAATATATACTTTAGTAGAGACAGAGTTAATATTTCTGACAGAAAGGACTTCACTAGTTTATCCACATCTGGTTCTTTCTGGAAAAGTATTGGAATAGCCATTTACTGTCAGTATAATTTAATTCGTAAAAAATTATAAAATTTATAAACAATCTTTCCTGATACCTTATGTGACTATGTCAAGAAGATCGAATGTGAACTCTGCTTTCTGCTTTCTGCTGTCTGCTCACATGATTAGTTGCATTTTTCTGATCTTTCATGGTTACCAAGCAGATTATGTACACGAGCCTTGCTCCCAATGGTCCCCTAAAACTGTACCACTTCATCATCATCGTGGCTGTGGCGCTGGCCTTCCTCTCGCAGTTACCATCATTTCACTCGCTGCGGCACATCAACTTCCTATCGCTGCTCCTGAGCTTGGGCTACACCATCCTTGTATCTGCTGCTTGCATTGGTGCAGGTATATTGCCTGATCTCTCCTTGTGTACATACTCATCCATTTATTATCAGTTTCTATTTAATATTGCAAAATTCTAACCGAAAGAATAAGATTTCTGAAAGCCTAATAAACAAAAGGAACTGAGGTTCCATTAGCTACAAAGAAAACACTTAGGCTAATCAGATGTCTCTTCGTGGTTATTATTCCCCGGTCTACAACGAAAGAAACAATTTTAAAAGAAAAGCTGCTCTAAGACCATCCGCACCAGCAACCTCTAAAGCATACTCTATCATCTAAATCATACTCTATATACTCTATACTTTCAGTATGTGCACTCACAAAAATTTTCCAGTATGTTTTTCAGTATGCTTTACAGCGTATCACTGTGGATGGCCTAAGACCATCCGCAACGTTTCATCTAAAACTTACTCTATCCCTCTATACTTCCAGTATATCTTCTATAATTCCATTATTTCACTCTGGACACTTACTCTATACTTCTAGTAATCTACTTTATATTTACAGTCCAGTAAACTTTACAGTGAATCATTGCGGATGGTCTAACAACCTCAACTTTTCAGTTGTACTTTGACGCGTGATATCTGCACAAATTAGCTCGCAAGGACATGTTGACTCCACAGCAGAACCGTTAATGTGTGAGCCTTCAAGTCTTTAACAATACACGATACTCTTGGAGTCTTGGATAGAAGATGCCGGTCCTGAACAACCTTAACATTTACACTTGTCGCTGAGAGGAACTTCTAAAAGATCAATATTCACATGCAGAAACATGTCGCATGATTTCAATTGAGAATAAAGGAGAGTTTTCTGAAAACACGAAACACTGGAAGCTCGAGTCTATGAATCCAATTATAATCAAAATAATGTTTTTAGCAGAAGTGGAAAAAGACTAGATGAGTGGTTTGGAGTACGTCACATTGTTTTAATTCTGCCACAGGCATATATCTATTCATTTTCTCTTTGGAGTTTCTAAATCTCTGGTTTTGAACTAAATGGATTACCCCTTTACAAATACCTGCATACATTCCTTATCACGAGCAAGAAATTTTGTGGTTCTCATATGTCATGAATTCGTGAAGATTCACATATGTAGTTTCAGTTTAGGGCTTGAACAGCTTTCGTAGAGTCTGTTTAGTACTTTGTCGTACAGGTATTTAACTTTGGCGTACTTTTTACAGGATTTTCCGGAAATGTTCAGGCGAAGGACTACTCCCTTAGCACGTCTAAATCAGAACAGACCTTTAATGCATTCCTATCCATTTCCATCCTTGCCTCTGTTTTCGGGAATGGCATACTGCCTGAAATCCAGGTAGGATTGCACATTTTGAGCTAGAAATACCGTGAGCTTCATGGCTATGATAATTATTGAATTTCTGTTTTAACATTCAATCATTTATATACGCATCTCTATTGTCCACACTATTACTTTCTCCTTGTGCGTCGAGCTTTCAATACGCCTATAAACATAGCATATACCATTTTAAACTCGTTTCTGCAGGCCACTTTGGCGCCACCGGCGGCGGGGAAGATGATGAAGGCGCTGGTGCTGTGCTACTCCGTCATCGTCTTCACCTTCTTCCTCTCGTCCATAACCGGATACTGGGCCTTCGGCAGCCAGGTCCAGTCCAACGTCCTCAAGAGCCTCATGCCTGACTCCGGCCCCGCCCTCGCCCCGACGTGGCTGCTGGGCGTCGCCGTCCTGTTCGTGCTCCTCCAGCTACTCGCCATCGGCCTCGTCTACTCCCAGGTGGCGTACGAGATCATGGAGAAGAACTCGGCCGACGTGGAGCAGGGACGTTTCTCGCGCCGGAACCTTGTACCGCGGCTGCTGTTCCGGACACTGTACCTGGCGTTCTGCGCGTTCGTGGCGGCCATGCTGCCCTTCTTCGGCGATATCGTGGGAGTCGTCGGCGCCGTGGGGTTCATCCCACTTGACTTCGTGCTCCCCGTCCTCATGTACAACATGGCGCTCGCGCCGCGGAGGAGCTCCCCGGTGTTCATCGCCAACACCACCGTCATGGTCCTGTTCGTCGGAGTCGGGGGCATCGGCGCCTTCGCCTCAATCCGGAAGCTCGTGCTTGACGCTGGCGAGTTCAAGCTCTTCAGCAACAATGTTGTCGACTGAACTCTGAAGTATCATTGATGTTGTATGTACGTGCATGCGTAGTTGTTATGTCTAGGCGTAGTAGCGTTACTGTTACCAAATTGTGCATACGTACGGCTATACGACTGTGTGCGTGTTCGTAGAAAGCAGTCGATAATAGCCATTACCTATCACTACCCTACGGCTCCGTTGGCTGGCATGCCAAACATATACCGCCTCCACCCCAAATAAATAACCTTTTTTGAATGAGAAATAATTAAAAAACGTTATTTATTTGAAGATGAAAGGAGTATATACCATTTGGTTTTCTGAAAAAAAACTTAAATTTGATGGCACTGTCGGTGGTTTTGATCGATTTCCCGACACTACTAAAAATGTTTGTGGAGTTTGATGTTCGGTGTGGGCGCGCAGAGATTCAAGAAGGTGAAATGTAAAATGACACAGGAGACACAAAGATTTACGTGGTTCGGGCCGCCTGAGCGTAATACCCTACTCCACGGGGTGTGTTGGTGTTGTATTGGATGTATGAACTCAACTCAGGTGACGTGAGTTGAGAGCGCGTGTGAGCTGATCAGACCAGATCAGATCAGCTCCCTATGTATCGTCGGCTTGTCCTTTTATAGTACAAGGACAAACCGTTACAAGTTGGCCTGGACCGACATGTGGCCCCGACGGCTACTAATATTGATACATATTTGATGCGCTTAATTATCCTTAATGACCGAGTTACGGGCTTTAACAGCGTCGTTACTGGTAATAAAGGTCGTTTGATCGTGTGTCATTAACATAATATTAATGACACTTAATCGGGTCTTGAAGTCCTTGATTCTCCTTTGAAGATCCGGAGCTGTTGTGGATTCTACCGGAGGTTTGATGCTGAAGATCCGACGGTTGGACACGTGGCAGCTCCGGAGCATACTGTGGGGAACAGATAGGTCCGGTGCCACTAGACACGTGTCAGTTCCGGAGCTTTCCTCGGTCTGGGGTTAGGTCCGGGGGTGCCTTTATGGTACATAGCGCGGAGCTTCCCCCTTGTGGGCGGTAGCTCCGGTTCGATGGTACACGTGGCGACCCTGGGACTAACCATGTTGGGGAAGCGGGTCCGGTTATGTCTGACATGTGGGCCTCCGAAGGTCTTCAAATCAAGTAGATGACATTTCCTTGAGATCTTTGCAATCTCAAGGGATATACGGTACCCAGGGTACCGACAGTGGCCCCCTGGGCCCACCTCTGGGGAAGACCCCTTGGGTGAAGTCATTCTGCCGGAGGTGGGTCCATCGTTCGACTTTCGAGCCGAGTCTTCAAAGGTCTTCAGATGTGCCGTTGGCGATAGCTTTGGAGTTAAAGCCTCGCCGCGTGGCATATCCCGGGTGCGGCAAATGAGATCTTTGGCGTGCGGATCTCTCGCAATTAAAGGTCGTCGGTTCCCGATACGAAAATCATATCGGTTTCGCGCGCCTTGTCAGGCCGACGCCTTCGGGCTTCCCGCCTTTCATGATGACAACCGTTCGCCTGGGTAAGAACCTCAACTTGATCGTCGGGGTGGTCCTGGGCCCTCTTGTCATCGACAGGGTGAAATTTTTGAATAGTATCTTTGGCTTCCCTGCGGTTTCCATCCAAGCGTTGTGGGGACTTACTTAAGAAGGAAAGCACACACCGTCTGGGGTTCTTTATGCCTCTCATCTGAACTTGCGCTCGAACTCCCAAACTTGTGCTTGCTTTTCCTCCCTTGCCTCACTGTGCTGCGATGGAGTTGGGTCTCCGCAAGAGCCGCTTAAAGACTGAAAGTGACCTGAAGAAGGTCCGAGCCCTCATGGGGTGGTCCCCGGACTTCTTCAACCACCTGGTCCGCGCCGGGGGAGAGCTCCCATTCGAGAAGGAGCATGCCGACGAGATGGTGTACTTTTCTGCGTACGCCATGGTGGGGTTGATCCCACCTTTTTCCTCCTTTTTCTTGATGCTGCTAGACTTCTATGGTCTGCAACTGTACCACCTTGGCCACTCCATTCTTCTAGTGCGTGTCTTCGTCCACTTCTGTGAAATGTGGGTGGGCACCCCCCCTTGCGTTGAGCTTTTTCGGACCTTCTTCACCGTCCATACCATAGGAAAGAGTGATGAGTACCTTGGCTTCTACTACTTTGTGAAGCGCAAGAAGTGCCCATTCAAGTACCTCCGGTCGTTTCCCTCTAAAAAGTGGGACGATTGGAAGAAGGACTGGATAGTCATCCGGGTGGAGGAGCACGAGAAGCTGGAGCTGCCCAAAGGCCTCCCCAACATCGACACTGCAGTCTGGAGTGAAGCTCCGATGCTATCGGATGCCTTCAACCCTGCTCTGACCAGGATCTGCCAATGTGTGGAGGGAGGATTAACTCCTCAGGCGGTATTTTGCAATTTCCTGGTCAACAGGTGGGCACCGCTGAAGAGGAGAGAAAAACTCGCTTGGTCCCTCAACAGTGTGATGGACGACGACCGGGTCAAGACTGGGCTGAAGTCCAACATGGAGGGGGCGACCTTGGAGTTTCATCTCAAGAAGTTCCAGCACGGCATTGACGTCACGTGTGATGACTTGACCCCGGCCCCAACTATCCTCCCTCTGAACGTGGAAGTACAGTTCTGCAGGGAGCTCCGGCGGACGATGTCGGCGCTTGACGACCTCGGTGTCGTCGAGAGACGATCGACTTCCAGGGTGGTGATCCTTGGGGCTTCTGAAGGTGGCTCCGCCCCTGCTCCGAAGCCAAGGACTGAAGTCGTCGGCAAGGGCAAGGAGCCGACGACCGAACCCTCGAGCCGGAAGAGGAAGCTGAAGCATGCCGACGGAAGGTCCGTCAGGCGTGCACCCTCTGCAGCAGCTCCTTCTCCCCGGAGGGGGAGGTCTTCTACAACTGCGGTGACTGCACCTGCACGAGTGTATTCCCGGGGCACTAGCTCCGGGCATGTGACTCCATTACCAGGGCCAGCTAAGGTCTCTGGGTCCAGTGGTCCTTCCCGGTCGAGGGGGGCCTCGACTAGGGAAATGCCCGCGGCTGCAACAAGTTCCGGGGGCCCTTCCGGAGCTACCACGCCGGCGGCGGCCATGGTCAGTCCAGAACGCCCGGGAAAGAGATTCCGTGCAAGCTGGTGCGGTAGCCTTCTGAGGTAATTTTTAATCTTTACCTCAGACAGTTGTTTTGTTGTAGTAACTGTTTTTTAAGTTTCCTCATCCATCATCTGCAGCGTCCCCAAGAAGAGGAGTGAGGCTCCGCCCTCAGCCACAGTAGCTGAAGCTGTGAGGACAGAGGCTTCTGCTCCTGTCCCGGTGCCGCCCCAAGTGGTGGCTGAAGCTGCAGTAGCTCTGGCGCCAGCTGTCATGGTCATGGACCTCGACTCATCCCCCGAGAATCCCGTGGTAGCGCCGGACCACGGGAGAGAAGATGCACCAGCGGCACCTGCCCCGGAGGTTGAAGCCCCGGGTCTTGATGCTGAGATGTTGGAAGCTTCAGCCGCTGAGCCGGAGGAAGCAGTGATTCCAGCCTTAGAGCTGGAAATTGTCGAAGCCCTGGCGGTTGAGACGGAGGTTGTTGAAGTCCCGGCGAGCGAGCCAGATGTTGAGGAAGTCCCGGCGGTTGAGCCGACTACCTCTGAAGCTCCGGCCTCAGAGCCGGTTGACACTGAAGCTCCGGCTGCAGATCCGGTTGCAGTTGAAGACCTTCCGGCGCCTGAGCCGGTTGAGGTTGAAGCTCCGGCCTCAGGGCCGGTTGTTGCGGAGGCATCAACACTCGAACCCATGATGGTCGAGGCGCCAACACCTGAGCCACCAGCGGAGGAGGAGCCCAGGCCGGAGCCAGAAGTAGCCCCTGCTTCGGAAGTGATGACGGTGGAGGTTCCTGCTGCTGAGCCAGAGTGCCCTGATGAAGTCGCTGGCCGCCTGCCTGAGGGGGCAAATGAAGACCTGGCGGCAGGGCCTTCGGAACTTCTTCTGTGGGACCCTCCTCGGTGGCGACTGAGGCTATCCTAGAGGACGACCCTAGTGCCGTGTAGGCTCAGGGGACCACTCTTGTATAGTGGGACCCAATTTTTGTAAGCAAGAACCCGCTGGAACCAGCAGGGGAGACCCCAGCAGGTTCGGACCCTATTCCCCTGTCGTTGTCCATTGACAATGCTTGCTCCAGTCTGCGTGAAGTCCAGCTGGCGTTCTACCACGACAGCAAGGCTCTTGAAGAGGAGCGCCAAAACCTTAGGCGGTGGCGTAATCGGCTCTACTTCGAGACCAAGCTGGCGCAGTCGAGGCTGGCAGACGACAAGGAGTGGATCAAACAGGAGAAGGTACGCTTGGAATACTGGGGCAAATTGTTGGATGATAGGGGGAGCTTGACTCATGCCCTCGACACTCAATCCCGGGCCATTTATGAGCAGGCCAAGGCAGCTAATAGTGCGGCTGATAATCACCAAGAAAGGCTTGAAGCCATTAACACTAGCCTCATCAAGCGTCGGGAGGCACTTGAGGAGAGGGAGAAGAAGCTTGAAGACAAAGAGCAAAAACTCCTAGAGCTGCTGGATGATGTCGTGAGGAGGGAGGAGGAGCTCGCCGAAAAGGTGGCTCTGGCTGACAAGGGCCTCAAGGAACGCACCAAGAAATTGGAGGAGCGTTGCGTTGAGGAGGAGGAGAAGGCCTGGGTGCAAGGGCAGGAACTCTACAAGCAAGAGTGTGCCATCGCTGCCAGGGAGGAGAAAGTTAGGGGCCGGTAGAAGGACCTGGTCGACCGCCAGAACAAGATCCACCTCCGGGAGGAGGAGCTCGAAAAACTCGAGAAGCAGGTTGCTGAAAAGATTCAGCAAAATGCCAAAGAGGTTGAGCGACTTGCTCGTGAGAATTCTGAGCTGGCGGCGACCAAAAGATCCTTGGAGGAACTGAAGGGCTTGAGGACCGCGGACTCCCTACAGGTTTGGGAGTTCCTGAGCAAAGCCAACGACGCGCTGATACCAATGGGCTTCAGTCCCGTGCGTCCGGATGATCCGGAGCCGGAGCTGGACCTGGCGTTGCAAGAGTTGAGCTCGGTAGGTGACAAACTCTCCAAGGTGGGTGATGCCATCACGGAACAGTTGGAGGCTGAGGGGCAGTCCCTGGCAAAGAACATCGCAGAGTATGTGCTGACGTGCTACACCAGCCGGGATCCCCAATTTCCTCTAGACCCGGTGCTTGAAGGTCCCGTCGAAGGAGAAGGTGAAGCCACCAGAGCCAACGTGTCAGTGGTTGCTCAGAAGGTCGCCCAGTTCTTCCATAGGGTCTAGGACCATCTCCGTAGCTCCCACTTGTATTCTCTCTTTTTCTTCCCCAATTTTGTATTCCCTTGTCTCCAGATGAATGAAATCCACAATTTGTTAATGAATTTCATTTTTTGTCTTCAACACTTCTGTCTTCACTTGGCCCCCTTGTAGATGTACACAATTTGATTGTGAACATGTACCAAGAGGAATATTGTGTTTTGTTGAAGACTCGTTTGCTTCGAACTTGTAGAGTGTAGGTCTGAAGTCTTCGATAGTGAAGGCCCCCTGAGGTTGTCGGAGCTCAGAAGCTCCGGCATTGACTACCATCGGAGCTTAGTAGCTCCGGTAATAGTCTCTATCAACGCGTAGAGCATTGATAGTTAGCCCTCTGGGGTGTCGGAGCTTAGTAGCTCCGGCAGTGACCTTTGCCAACGCGTAGCTTGTTGGCAGCAGACTCCGCTTGTGGGGTCTTCTCACCATCTTTTATTCTGCGTCGACGGCTGGCCCCCCTAGCTTTGCCGGAGCTTGGTTGCTCCGGTAATGCTCGTTTTCAATGTTTTACATCGATCACAAGCCACCTAGGGGGAGTTGGAGCTTTGTTAGCTCCAGCTTTTCTCCATCAACGTGGATTCTTTATTTTTCCTGCACACTGAAGCCAAGAAAAATAGTAAAATTCGCTCCTTGCCTATAACTTTGTCGCGGCTTACGATTCTCAAGAAAGTTTTAGATCAAACACAATTCTGAATACAACCGAATGCGTTGCCTTCTTTCTTCCAGATCCAATTGTACTTGGACCCGCCTTACTTCGGCCTGCCGGGGTGTAGGTAGAGTGGCATACTTAGGGTGCTTGACCAGGCTAAGTCGATAGCACACTGCATCCCTAGATTGGCTTGGAGGCATTTAGGCGAGTGGGCCATGAACAATATTTGAATCCAAAAGAATTGACAATACAGCTCGAATTGTACATGAACTGGTCGAACTAAAATCTCTTAAGAACTGCACAACTTTGTTATAGACAAGAAAGAGAAAAATAAAAAATGTTGAGCTTGTATAAAATAAATGCACGTGGAGTCTGTTTCACATGAAGATGTCTTTCATTATAGGTCCGGGGTACAGGGGAAACAAATACACTCTTAGGGTATGGAACCAAGCTAAGCGTGTTTCATTTCTCGTTTGACCCAGGGTAGCTAGACACACTTTTAGTTCTGAGACTGTGACAAGTGTTGCATGAACTTTGCGGACCTTCCGGGAAAGGTCCGGCTGTTCTCCCGGAGGAACTACCCGACTCTGTACAATGACTCTATAACATACACATCAAGTTACTACAGACTCACCTCCATGATATTAAGTGTAGAACTTACAGAGGTGCTCAATATTCCAAGGATTTGAGAGAGGTGTCCCATCCTCGGTAGCCAAGCGAACGCTTCTGGGACGGGATACTTTAATCACTCGGAAGGGTCCCTCCCAGCTGGGAGAGAGTTTGTTTAACCCTTCTCTGGATTGTATTCTCCGTAGCACCAGATCGCCTTCCTCGAGCTGTCGGTTGTGTACATGCCACTGATGATAGCGCTGAAGGGCTTGGCGGTATCGGGCATTCCGAACAGCTGCTTGGCACCTTCCCTCCTCAAGGAGGTCTAGGTCTTCACGCCGGAGCTGGTCCTGCGTGGCTTCGTCGAAGGTCCAGACCCGGAGTGACCCCAAGGTGATTTCCGGATGAAAGTGCATCTAGGATCCCCGTGGGTTTTGGATGATTGATGACGACAATTAAGTGACTAATGAGCTCAGTGATCTTAAGCATAGGTGTGGACTAAGTGGAAGCACAATCCCTCAAAAAGGAAAAAGATGGAAACGGCGATGTCAACTCGAAAAGGGAAACTAGGGTTTCTAGTGTGTCGAGTTTAGACTAGCCAAATTTGTGTGAGGATGTGTGTGTAAAGTGCATTGAGATCAAGTTGGGAGCTCAAAGCGGTTTAGAGGTCAAACCTATGGAGACAAGAGAGTTAGAAGTAGTCTAGCAGTAGGGCCGGACTAGTCCGTGCAGGAGGCCGAACTAGTCCGCCCCTGGCCGGCCAAGTCCGTCTTGGGCCGGACCAGAAGGGTCTGACTGAGATCGGACTAGTCCGTATTGGGACGGACTAGTCCGGGTACCACAGACTTGTCCGTTTTAGTCCGGACCAAGAGGTCCTGACTAAGATCGGACTAGTCCGCCCTGGGGGCCGGACTAGTCCGGGTTTGAGAGGAGACTGCGTTTCAAGACTAAGTCTGGGAAGGCCGAACTTGTCCGCCCATGGGGCCGGACTAGTCCGTGGTCTTCAGACTAGTCCATTTTTGCACGGAACAAAAGGTCTTGTGTGAGATCGGACTAGTCTGGTGAGGGCCGGACTAGTCCGTTGTTGAAGTGACCGTTTGAATTTGAAGTTTGGCGGGTAGTGTGACGATTGCCGCGCAGTGCGACAGTTGTCAGGGGCGTCAGTGGTCCCCTAGGCTGGACTAGTCCGCCCTTCTGCTGAAGTCAGCAGTATGGGCTTGGGACCTCTATAAATAGAGGCCCCCTGGGTTCATTTGAACCATCCTTTGAGCAAACTGAAACCCTAGCGCCGCCACAGCAACCTTGAGCCTCCAAAAGCCTCCTTCTTGCCTACATTCCCTCTAAAACTAATTCTTGTGTGGATTAGGGTTTGGTGAGGTGAAGAAGAGGAAGAACACCGCTCTTTGGCTCTCGGTTTGATCTCTTGCACTTTGTGAATCTTTGTGATCTATGGCTTGAGTTAATCCTTGTGATTTGCAATTGTAATTGTGGTGGGAGCCTCAGATTGTGAGAAGCCCCAACGAATCTTGTATTCCTTCTTTGTGATAGTGGAGAACTAAGTTAGGCCCGTGCGGTAAACTTGTGAGGGAAGGGTTGTTGAACCCGGTCCTTTGTGGACTCCTCAATGGGGACGTAGATTCCTTGTGTGGGATCGAACCTCAGGATAAAATCCTCGTGTCACTTGTGTTCTTAGCTTTCATTCATCATATATTGCTTCTAGTGTTAAGCTTTGCCCGTTTTACTCATCACCTTTGCTATATTGTGATCCTTAGCTTCATACTTGCCATATAACTTGTTAAGGCTCACTAAGTTGTTCTAACAAACTTTGCATCACAAGAATTGGACCAAAATCTCTTAGAAACCCCTTTTAGGTTTTTCCCTATAGGTGGACCGGACTAGTCTGCCCCTGGACCGGACTAGTCCGCCCCTTGTGTATTAATCTCGTTTTATTAAGTCATTTCAGGTCAATTAGCCTATTCACCCCCCTCTAGGCAACTTTCAATTGGTATCTGTCGACTGTTGGAGTCGGCAGATCCCCTGACACTACGAAAGTGTGGAAGGAGTTTGAGGTTCAGTTTGGGCGCGCGGAGACTCAAGTAGGTGAAAACGCGTTTGGACACGAGTGACACAGCAGTTTACGTGGTTTGGGCCGCCTGAGCGTAATACCCTACTCCACGGGTGTGTGTGTGTTGTATTAACTTGTGAGCTTCAGAGTGTTCGAGAGTCCTCCCCTCGTGTATCGTCGGTTTGTCCTTTTATAACACAAGGACAAACCGTTACAAGTCAGCCTGGCCCGACATGTGGCCCTGGCGGTTATTAGTATTGATACACGAGATTAATTGTTGTTAATATTCCTGTAACGGCTCCGACAGTGCCGTTACAGGTGTTAAGATCGTCCGATTAATTACCATTAACGTGGAATTAATGGTAATTAATTGGGTCTTGAAGTTCGCGGCTGTCCTTTGGATATCCGGAGCCGTTACAACGTCTCCCGGGGATTTGAAGCGGCCAGCTCCGACGTATGGACACGTGGCAGCTCCGGAGCTTGCTTGTGGGAAGCGGGAAGCTCCGGGGCAGCCTGGCACGTGTCAGGTCCGGAGCTTCTCTCGGTCAGGGGTTACCTCCGGAGGTGCCGTTTCAGTACCTAGCCCGGAGCTTCACCCTTATGGGTAATAACTCTGGTCTGACAGTACACGTGGCAACCTAGAGGTTAACCATATTGGAGAAGCGGGTCCGGTCACGTCTGGCGAGTGGGCCCCCGAGGGTCTTCAATTTGAGTAGATGTCCTTCCCTTGAGATTTTTGTAACCTCAGGGGGTGTATGGTTTTTAGGGTACCGACAGTGGCCCCCTGGACCTACCTCCGGGGAAGGCTAACGGGATGAAGTCATTCCGCCGGAGGTGGGTCCACACTTGCGACTCTTGAACTGGGTCTTCAAGGGTCTTCGGAGGTGCCTTTGGCGGGGCTTTCCGGTTAAGTCCCGACGCGTGGCGCACCTCAGGCGGCAGATAAGATCTTTGACGTGCGGATCTCTCGCAATTGAAGGTCGCCGGTTCCCGATACGAAAACCGTATCGGTTCCGCGCGCCTTGTCAGTCCGCCGCCTTTGGGTTTCCCGCCTCGTGATGACAACTGTTCGCCTGGGTAAGAACCTCGACTTGATCGTCAGGGTGGTCCCGGGCCCTCTTGTCATCGGCTGGGTTGAATTCTTGAGTAGTATCCTTGACTCCTCTGCAGTTTCCATCCAAGCGTTGCGAGGGCTTACTTAAGAAGGAAAACGCACCGTCGGGAGTTCTTTACGCTTTCCATCTGTTCTTGCGCTCAAACTCCCAACTTGTGCTTTGCTTCTCTTCTCTCGCCTAGCTGTGCTGCGATGGAGTTGGGTCTGCGTGAGAGTCGTTTGAAGACGGAGAGCGATCTGAAGAAGGTCCGAGCCCTCATGGGGTGGTCGTCGGACTTCTTCAATCGTTCAGTCCGCGCGGCGGGGAGCTTCCCTTTAAAAAGGAGCACTCCGGCGAAATGGTGTACTTTTCATCGTACGCCATGGTGGGGCTGATCCCACCGTTTTCTTCCTTCTTCTTGATGTTGCTGGACTTCTATGGTCTGCAGCTATACCACCTTGGCCCTCACTCCCTCCTCCTTGTGTCCATCTTTGTCCACTTCTGCGAGATGTGGGTGGGCATTCCTCCCTGCATCGAGCTCTTCCGCACCTTCTTCACCGTCCAAACCACCGGCCGAAGTGACGAGTACCTTGGCTTCTACTACTTTGTGAAGCGCAAGAAGTGCCCGTTCAAGTACCTCCGGTCGTTCCCTTCAGGGAAGTGGGATGACTGGAAGAAAGATTGGGTAGTCGTCCGGGTGGAGGAGCACGAGCGGTTGGAGCTGCCGGACGGTCTGCCCGGCATTGACACGTCTGTGTGGAGCGAGGTTCCGGTGCTGGCTGCAGCTTTCGATCCCGTCCTGTCCAGGATCCGCCAATGTGTGGAGGGAGGACTGACTCCCCAGGCGGTGTTCTGCAACTTCCTGTCCAACAGGTGGGCGCCGCTGAAGAGGAGGGAGAAGCTCGCATGGGCCCTCAACAGCGTGATGGACGAGGACCGGGTCGAGACCGGGTTGAAGTCCAGCATGGTGGGGAAGTCCTTGGAGTTTCACCTCAAGAAATTCCAGCACGGCATCGATGTTGACGGAGAGTACTTGACTCCGCCGCCGGCTTTCCTCCCCCTGAACGTGGAAGTTGAGTTCAGCAGGGAGCTCCGGCGGAAGATGCCCGCGCTTGACGACCTTGGCGTCGTCGAGAGAAGATCGACCGCCCGGTTGGCGATCCCCGGGTTGTCGGAATGCGGCTCCGCCCCTGTCTCTCAGCCAAGAGCTGAGGTCACCGGCAAGGGCAAGGAGTTGGCGGAGGAACCAGAGAGCCGGAAGAGGAAGCTGCGACATGCTGACGGGAGGTCCGTCGGGCTTGCTACTTCCCCGCCAGTTCCCCGTCCTCAGGATGGAGGATCCTCCGCCGCTGCAGCGTCTGTCCCCGTGGTGGGGTCTTTTCGGAGCGCTACTGTTCCGGCGGTGGGATCCTCCCAGAGTGCGGCTGTTCCCGTGATGGGTCCCTCCGGAGGTGCCAGCTCCGGACAGGCGACTCCGGTTCGAGAAGCGGTGAGGGCCTCCAGGTCTAGGAGTTCCTCCCGGTCAAGGAGAGCTCCGACCCGGGAAACGCCCGCGGCTACGGCAAGTCCTGGGAGTCCTCCCGGAGCTCCTACGCCGACCGTGGCCAGCCTGGAACGTCCGGGAAAGAGGTTCCGTGCAAGCTGGTGCGTGAGCCTCCCAAGGTAATTTTTCTTGCTTACCTTAATTAATTTTTAATTATAGTATCTGTTTGCTCAATTTCTTCATTCTTCATCTGCAGCGTTCCCAAGAAGGGGAGTGAAGCTCCGCCCTCAGCCACAGTGTCTGAGGCTGCGAGGGCTTCTGCTCCAGCCCCAGTGCCGCCCCAGGCGGAGGCTGTGACAGCTCCGGCGCCGGCTGTCGTGGTCATGGACCTCGACTCGTCTCCCGAAGTTCCCGTGGTAGCGCCGGACCACGGGATTGAAGATGCGCCAGCGGCACCCGCTCCGGAGGTTGAAGCTCCGGGCCCTGGTGCTGCAGAAGTAGATGCTCCGGCTGTCGAGCCGGAGGAAGTAGCGGTCCCGGCTTCAGAGCCGGAAAGTGCTGAAGCCCCGGCGGTTGAGCCGGAGGTAGCTGAAGCCCCGGCGGTTGAGCCGGAGGTAGCTGAAGCCCCGGCATGCGAGCCGGAGGTTGAAGTGGTCCCGGCAATTGAGTCGGTTACTTCTGAAGCTCCGGTCGCAGAGTCGGTAATTGTTGGAGCGCCGGCTGCAGAGCCGATGATCGAAGAGGCGAGGGAGCTTGAGCCTCCCTCAGAAGAAGCGTCCCTGCCGGAGCCATTGGAGGCGACGACGTCGATGGTACCCGTGGCGGAGCCAGAGTGCCTGAACGAAGTCGCCGGCCCCCAGCCTGAGGGGGCGAATGAAGATTTGGTGGCGGGACCTTCTTCGGTGGCGACTGAGGCCATCCCGGAGGAGGGCCCTAGTGCCTTGGAAGCTCGGGGTTCCGCTCTCGTAGAGTGGGACCCAATTTTTGTAAATGAAGACCCGCTGGAACCAGCGGAGGAGACCCCAGAAGGTCCGGAGCCCATCTCGCTGTCGATGTCCATCGACAACGCTTGCTCCAGTCTACGCCAAGTCCAACTAGCCTTCTTCCACGACAGCAAGGTTCTTGAAGAGGAGCGCCAAACCCTTAGGAGGTGGCGTAATCGACTCCAATTCGAGACCAAGCTGGCGCAGTCGAGGATTGCTGAGGACAAGGAATGGATCAGGCGGGAGAAGGTCCGCCTGGAGCTCTGGGGTGAGATGCTGGACGAGAGGGAGAGCATGACTCACAACCTCGACGCCCAATCCCGGGAGTACCACGACCAAGCTAAGGCTGCTAATGATGCGGCCAACGCTCGGTTCGATCAACTCGAGGCCATCAGTACCGCACTCATCAAGCGCCGAGAGGCACTTGAGGGAAGGGAAAAGCGGCTCGAGGATGAGGAGCAAAAACTCCTGGAACTACGGGACGACGTCTTGCGACGTGAAGAAGAGCTCGCCGAGAAGAAAGCTCTGGCGGACAAGGGCCTCGAGGAGCGCGCTAAAAAATTGGAAGAGCGCTGCCTCGAGGAAGAGGAGAAGACCTGGGTGCGGGGGCAGGAACTCTACGAGTACGAGTGTGCCCTCGTCGCTCGGGAGAAGAAAATAGAGGCTAGGGAGAAAGACCTGGTCGACCGCCGGAACAAGATCCACCTCCGGGAGGAGGAGCTCGGAAGACTCGAAAAGCGGGTTGCTGCGAAGATTCAGCAAAACGCTAAAGAAGTCGAGCGTCTTTCCCGCGAGAATTCGGAGCTGGCGGCGGCCCGGAGGTCCCTGGAAGAGATGAAGGGCCTGAGGAAGACGGACTCCCTGCAGATTTGGGAGTTCCTGAGCAAGGCCGATGATGCGCTAGCGCCGATGGGTTTCAGCCCCGTGCTCCCGGATGATCCGGAGCCGGAGCCGGACCTTGCGTTGCAAGCGTTGAGCGCTGCGGGCAGCAAGCTCTCCAAAGTGGGCGACGTCATCGCGGACCAGTTGGAGGTCGAGGGGCAATCCCTGGCTAGGAACGTCACAGAATATGTGTTGACGTGCTACACTAGCCGGAACCCTCGATTCCCTCTGGACCCGGTGCTTGAAGGCCCCGTTGAAGGAGAAGGCGAAGCTACCCGAGCCAGCGTGTCGGAGGTCGCCCAGAAGGTCGCCGAATTCTTCCATAGGGTCTAGGACCATCTCTCTTAGCCTTTACTTGTATCTTCTCTTCTTCCTCAATTTTGTAATCCTTTGTCCCCAGATGTAATCTCCGGTCTTCTGATGAAATGAAATCCTCACTTTTTGCGAATTTCATTTTTTTTTGTCTTCAACGTCTTTGTCTTCACTTGGCCCCCTGGTAGATGTGCACAATTTGATTGTGGACATGTACCAAAAGGATGTTGATTTTTGTTGAAGACAGATTTGCTTCGAACTCGTATAGTTTAGGTCCGAAGTTTTCGATAGTGAAGGTCCCTTGAAGTCGTCGGAGCTTAGAAGCTCCGGCATTGGACATCGTCGGAGCTTAGTAGCTCCGGCAATAGCCTCTACCAACACGTTGAGTGTCGATAGTTAATACTTCAAGGTGTCGGAGCTTAGTAGCTCCGGCAATGACCCTTGCCACGCCTGGGTTGCTGGCAACAGACTCTAGTGATAGAGTCTTCTCACCATCTTTAAGCTAACGCCGGTGGGAGTCGGAGCTTGTTTAACTCCGGTTTTTCTCCATCAATGTTGGGTTTATTTTTCCTGCACACTTAAGCCAAGAAAAACAGTAAAATTCGTTCCTTATCTATAACTTCGTCGCGGCTTACGGTTCTCAAGAGAATTTCAAGTTGAACACGATTTTTAGTACAATTGGATGAATTGTCTTTTCTTTTAGATCCAATTATCCATGGACCCACCTTACTTTGGCCTGCCGGAATATAGGTAGAGTGGCGTACTTAGGGTGCTTGACCAGGCTAAGTCGATAGCGCACTCCGGCCCTAGAATGGCTTGGCGGCTTTCAGGCGAGTTGGCCACAGACGATATTTAAATCTAAAAAATCCGACAATTCAACTCGAATCGTACGTAAATCGGTCTAACTAGAATTTCTTAAGAATTGCACGTTTCTGTTATAGACAAGAAAGAGAAAAATAAAAATGTCGAGCCTTATGCAAAAATGAATGCACGTGGAGTCTGTTTCACATGAAGATGTCTTTCATTATAGGTCCGGGGTACAGGGGAAACAAGTACACTCTTAGGGTACGGAACCAAGCTAAGTGTGTTCGGTTTCTCGTTTAACCCAGGGTAGTTAGCTACACTTCTAGTCCGGAGACTGTATCAAGTGTTGCATGAGCTTTCCAAACCTTTCGGGAAAGGTCCGGCTACTCTCCCGGAGGAACTACCCGACTCTGTACAATGACTCTATAACATACACTTCAAGTTACTTAAGACTCACCTCCGTGGAATTAAGTGTAGAACTTACGGAGGTGCTCGATGTTCCAAGGATTTAGGAGAAGTGTCCCATCCTCGGTAGCCAAGCGAACGCTTCCGGGACGGGATACTTTGATCACTCGGAAGGTCCCTTCCCAGCCGGGAGAAAGTTTGTTTTGCCCTTCTCTGGATAGTATTCTCCGTAGCACCAGATCGCCTTCCTCGAGCTGTCGGTTGTGTACATGCCGCTGATGATAGCGCCGTAGAGCTTGGCGGTATCGAGCATTCCGAACAGCTGCTTGGCACCTTCCCTCCTCGAGGAGGTCTAGGTCTTCACGCCGGAGCTGGTCCTGCGCGGCTTCGTCGAAGGTCCGGACTAGGAGGGAACCCAAGGTGATTTCCGGAGGAAGGATCGCTTCAGCTCCGTACACCAGGAAGAAGGGTGTTTCTCCGGTTGCCCGACTTGGAGAAGTCCTGTTAGCCCATAGAGTGGGCGGAAGCTCTTCGATCCAATTAGCTCCGTGCTTTTTCAAACGCTCATAAGTGCGCGTTTTGAGTCCTTTAAGGATCTCTGCGTTTGCTCTCTCGGCTTGTCCATTGCTGGAAGGATGAGCTACGGAAGCGTAGCAAACTTGTATGCCGAGGTCTTCGCAATATCCTTGAAATGCGGAGCTTGTGAACTGAGTCCCATTATCAGTGATGATCTTATTTGGGACTCCGAATCTGCTCACGATAGATTGTAGAAAATTGATTGCAGATTGTTTGTTGATCGTCACAACAGGAGTAGCTTCCGGCCACTTGGTGAACTTGTCGATGGCGACGTACAGGAACTTGTAACCTCCGACGGCTCTTGGGAAGGGTCCCAAGATGTCCATCCCCCACACAGCGAAAGGCCACGTAGGAGGTATCATTTGTAAGGGCTGAGCAGGTGTATGAATTTGCTTTGCATGAAATTGGCATGCTTTGCATTTATTCACTAGCTCAGTAGCATCCTGGAGCGCGGTAGGCCAGTAGAAGCCGTGCCGAAAGGCTTTTCCGACCAGCGTGCGGGAAGACGCGTGGTTCCCACACTCACCTCCATGGATCTCTGCGAGGAGCTCGCGGCCTTCTTCCCTTGTGATGCACCGCATTAGGATGCCGTTGGCACCGCGCCGGTAGAGATCCCCTTCTACCAACGTGTATCTTTTAGCCAATCTGACTACCCGGTCAGCGGATACATCATCGTCAGGAAGGATGTTGTCTTTCAAGTAGTTCCGGATCTCCGAGATCCATGCATCGGAACTGACTTGAGCATTTGAGTCTTGCGTGCTGGGTTGCTCGGAGCTTCCGGCAGCACCTACGACCCTTGATGGCTGCCATGGTAACAGGGCCATCGGGACCGTCAGCTTCGGGATGCTGATCTCGCCCCCTTCGTTCAGTTCGGCAGGCTGAACTGTGGGTTTTGACAACCTCCGGACAAAGATTCCGTCTGGAGCCGGGGCTCCGGTGGACGCCTTGGTCGAGAGTTCGTCAGCTTCAGCGTTGTGAGCACGCTGAACATGGTGAAGGTCTAGGACTTCGAAGTCCTTCTGAAGCCTCTGGACTTCAAGGAGATAAGCAGCCAGCTGGAGATTATTACAGGAGCATTCACCCTTCACTTGTTTGATGACAAGTTGTGAATCTCCTTTGACCAGCAACTGCTTGACACCATATGATAGTGCCACCTTTAATCCATATATGAGTGCTTCGTACTCCGCCATGTTGTTGGTTGCCTTGAAGTCAAGGTGCACCATGTATTTCACCTTCTCCCCGGTTGGTGCGAGGAGAAGGATTCCAGCTCCGGCTCCCTGCTTCTGCATGGAGCCGTCGAAGTAAAGGGTCCAGTGAGGCTTAGTGAAGACCGGAACTTGTGGTCCCGTCTTCTGCTCGCTGGGGCCCCCAGGGTTTAATGGAGAGGGAGTCCATTCTGCCACGAAATCTGCCAACGCTTGACTCTTGATTGCTTGTCTTGGAATGAATTCGAGGTCGAATTCAGCCAGTTCCGCTGCCCACTTTGCTATATTCCCAGTTGAATTGGGATTATGCAGGATCGCTCGAAGTGGATATGAGGTTACCACCGAGACTTTGTGAGCTTGGAAATAATGTCGAAGCTTCCTTGAGGCAATAAGAACTGCGTAGAGCAGCTTATGCACCTCTAGGTATCGAGTCTTGGCATCATGTAACACTTCACTGATGAAGTATACTGGGCGTTGAATGGTCCGGACTCTCTCGGAGGGGTCCGAGGCTTCCTCTCCATTGATCCGGACCTTGTCGGAGGGGTCCAGACTATCTTCGGGGACCTCCGGGTTCTGGGTGGAGGAACCCGGAGCTTCTTCAGGAATGACCTGGATCCTATTGGAAGGATCCGGGTCCTCCGAAGTGGCTTCTTGTGGATTCAAGTCTGGGAGCTGGGACCCAGACCCGCTTTCAGGAACCTCCGGATCCTCCCGAAGGGATCTGGATTCCTGAGTATTGGGTAGTTCCGGTCTCTCCGCAACCAGAACCATACTGACGACTTCGTCAGCTGCTGAAATGTAAAGCAATAAAGGCTCACCAGGGTTCGGAGCTACCAAGACTGGTAGGGTGGTGAGGAACTGTTTCAGCTCCTGAAATGCCTTCTCTGCTTCTTCAGACCATTGGAATGGTCCGGACTTCCTCAGCAACTTGAAGAAGGGAAGTGCCCTTTCTGCCAGTCTTGAAATGAACCGGCTGAGGGCTGCTAGACATCCAGTTAATTTTTGGACGTCTTTGATGCGGGTTGGTGGCCGCATGTCTTCAATGGCTTTTATCTTCGCCGGATTAGCCTCTATGCCCCGGTGACTTACCAGGAAACCAAGAAGCTTTCCGGAACTAACCCCAAATACGCATTTGTCTGGGTTTAGCTTCGTGCGGGTGGCCCGCAGCTTGTCAAAGACAGCCTGCAAGGTGTCCAAGAGGGACTCCTTGTTCTTGACTTTGACCACGATGTCATCAACGTACACTTCCACTATGTCTCTGATGAGTTCTTCGAAAGTTTTGTACATTGCTCGTACAAAAGTTGAAGCTGCATTCTTGAGACCAAAAGGCATGGCTGTGTAACAATACAATCCATCCACTGTGATGAATGAAGTATGTTCTTCATCTTCCCTAGACATCCGGATTTGATGATATCCTGAATATGCGTCTAGAAAACACAGTAACTCGCACCCGGAGGTGGAATCCACTATCTGGTCTATTCTAGGTAGTGGGAATGGATCTTTTGGACATGCCTTATTCAGTGTGGTGTAGTCGATGCACATCCGAAGTTTCCCGCCGGCTTTAGGCACAACGACTGGGTTTGCCAGCCATTTTGGATGGTAGACTTCTCGGATGAATCCGGCTTCGAGCAACTTCTTCACTTCTTGTCGGATGAAGTTCTGTCGCTCTACAGATTGCTTCCGAGGTTTCTGGTGCACAGGCCGAGCGTCGGGGTAAATCTTCAGATTGTGCTCAATCACTTCCCTGGGGATCCCAGGCATTTGTGACGGTTGCCAAGCAAACACGTCAACGTTAGCCAGGAGGAAAGTGATGAGCGCGAGTTCCTATTTGTCGTTCAAGCCACCCGATATGCGGGTAGTTTGGGTGACATCGGAACCAATTTGGACGACTTTGACGGGAATGTCGGTGTCGCCGCTTGGCTGCACACGAGGTGCAGAGGTCGAGCCTCGTTGACGAATGCTCGGAGGTTGCGGAGCTTGCTTCTGTCTGGAATCCTCCTCTTGCGCTGTGGTGAGTGCATGGAGTTCCTCCAGAGCAGTTACTCCGACAGTGCGATCTCCACGGATCCGGAGAACGCCTACTGGTGTTGGCATCTTCAACACCAGGTATCCATAGTGAGCAGCTGCCATGAATTTGTACAAGGCAGGTCTACCCAAAATGGCGTTGAATGGTAAGTTGATCTGAGCAACGTCGAAGATCAACTTTTCTGTGCGATACTTCTCCCGGGTCCCGAAGGTAACTGGGAGAGTAATAGCTCCGAGTGGAGTGATGGCCCCCGGACCTACTCCGGAGAAAGGTCGAGAGGGCTGGAGGTCCGAAGGTCGGAGCTGAAGCTTAGTGAAAGCTTCGAAGCTGATGAGATTAAGCCCCGAACCTCCATCTACCAGGACATGATGGAGCTGGATGTTGTTGATGGTGGGAGATACCATCAAGGGTAGCTGGCCAGCTCCAACCATGCTTTGGGGACAGTCCGAAGCATCAAAAGTGATGGGTGTGTCCATCCACTTTCGATGTGGCTCCGGTCTAGCTGTAGGAGCTACAGCAGCCATATCTCGTCGCATAGTCTTGATGACACGACGAGAGGTGATGTCCCATGATCCACCAAAGATGGTGTTCATGGTTTTTCGACGCTCGTTGTCGGAGACGTCGGAATCATCGTCGACGGAGGTGTAGACGGCTTTCAAGACCTTTTTGGGGTCCTGAAACCCTAACTCCTCTTCAGCCAGAGCTTCATCGACCTTTTGCTTTCCCTCCCTCTGTCGGAAGGGAGACCCTTCCCGGCGCTTGTGGTAGCGCTCGGCAAGGTTTTGGACCTCCCGGCAGTCCTCCAGTTTGTGGCTGCTCGTTTTGTGAATGGGGCACCACATCTTGGATTTGCCACCGTCTTCAGAAGACGGTCGAGGTCGCTTCTCGGGGCGTGGCCCCCGACCACCAGGAGTTGCAGCGGCTGCAACGTTGGATGTGCCGGCCGACGGCTTCTTCTTGCCGTTGGTCTTCTTTTTCTTCTTGCCACTCCCGGAGGTAGCGGCTTCTTCTTTGGAGGATTTTTTATGATCCTCCAGGGCTGGTTTGGAGTGCATTTCACGGCCCTCCGCAGCTCTGGCACATTTGTCAGCCAGGCTGAAGAGCTCCGTGACGCTGGTGATCTCTTTGATCGCCAGCTTCTCCAACATCTTCTTGTCTCGTACACCCTGTCTGAATGCTACAATGACAGAAGCGCTTGAGATAGAAGGGATTGTGTTACGTACCTGAGAGAATCTCTGGATGAATGACCGCAAAGATTCTCCTCCTTTTTGCACGACCGCAAAAAGGTCCAGTTCAGTGCCCGGACGGGTGTATGAACTCCCGAAATTGGCGGTGAACTGACGGCACAGCTCCTCCCAACTGTCGATAGAGTTGGGTGGGAGGCCCATAAACCAGGACCTGGCGGTCCCAGTTAAGGCCACTGGAAAGTAGTTGGCCATTACGGCCTCGTTTCCTCCAGCTGCTAGGATCGCAGTGGAGTATATCTGTAGAAATTCTACGGGATTGACAGTCCCGTCGAATTTTTCCGGCAAGTGTGGCCGAAACTTCTGTGGCCATCTAACCATGCGCAGGTGCATGGCTAGGGCGGAACAGCCTCCTCCTACTCCTTCCAGAGTAGAAAGGTCTTGAGCATCTCGTCTTTCTCGAGCTCGCTCGATGTGGACACGGCCATCCTGTTGGCGGTATCGGCGATCAAGCTCCGCCCGGAGGTCGTGTGTCGAAAGCCGAGATGCAGTATGGGCACGTCGTGCCCCAGAGGGCAACGACGTCACTTGCTGCGACGCAGCTCTTCTCCGGTTGTTGGAGACATGTGGACCAAGTCTTCCAGACAACGTTCGTCGCTGCGACGGGGCCCGCCCTGAAGGAGGTGGACCCTGATTATTGAGACGTTCGGCCGCAGCTGCGACCAAATGCTCAATATCAGCTCTCCATTGCTCCATGGCATCTTGAGATGCATCCGGAGGTGGTGGTCGCTGAAGGAGAGCACGCGCTGCATGGAGCGCGTGTTCTGGGTTGTCACGACTTGCCAGCGCAGAATGTGACGCCGGTGCACCATCATGTCGTCCGGCATGTCTTGCCGGAGAAGATGGTGGTGGTGGGAGTGTGACTCCCGCTGGAACTGAGGCTCCTGCCGGTGGCTGCATGTTGGAGGGATTGCCTCCGACAGCCTGAACAGCAGGTTGCCCATTGGATGATCCAGCCGCAGAATTCACCATTCTTGGAGATCTCAGGCGCCCCTACCTGGCGCGCCAACTGTCGACTGTTGGAGTCGGCAGATCCCCTGACACTACGAAAGTGTGGAAGGAGTTTGAGGTTCAGTTTGGGCGCGCGGAGACTCAAGTAGGTGAAAACGCGTTTGGACACGAGTGACACAGCAGTTTACGTGGTTTGGGCCGCCTGAGCGTAATACCCTACTCCACGGGTGTGTGTGTGTTGTATTAACTTGTGAGCTTCAGAGTGTTCGAGAGTCCTCCCCTCGTGTATCGTCGGTTTGTCCTTTTATAACACAAGGACAAACCGTTACAAGTCAGCCTGGCCCGACATGTGGCCCTGGCGGTTATTAGTATTGATACACGAGATTAATTGTTGTTAATATTCCTGTAACGGCTCCGACAGTGCCGTTACAGGTGTTAAGATCGTCCGATTAATTACCATTAACGTGGAATTAATGGTAATTAATTGGGTCTTGAAGTTCGCGGCTGTCCTTTGGATATCCGGAGCCGTTACAACGTCTCCCGGGGATTTGAAGCGGCCAGCTCCGACGTATGGACACGTGGCAGCTCCGGAGCTTGCTTGTGGGAAGCGGGAAGCTCCGGGGCGGCCTGGCACGTGTCAGGTCCGGAGCTTCTCTCGGTCAGGGGTTACCTCCGGAGGTGCCGTTTCAGTACCTAGCCCGGAGCTTCACCCTTATGGGTAATAACTCTGGTCTGACAGTACACGTGGCAACCTAGAGGTTAACCATATTGGAGAAGCGGGTCCGGTCACGTCTGGCGAGTGGGCCCCCGAGGGTCTTCAATTTGAGTAGATGTCCTTCCCTTGAGATTTTTGTAACCTCAGGGGGTGTATGGTTTTTAGGGTACCGACAGTATCAGAGCGGGACTCTCCCAAAAGAGTCTAACAACTCGGAGAGAAGATGGCCGGAGTGGGGTACGAAGAAGTTTCTACCAGCGAGATCCAAGCAACTACAGAAGAGATTCTCTTCTATCAAGACAAATCAACGGATGACGAAGAAGTTCGCCAGCTCAAGGCAAAACTTCGAGAGAAGTTGAAGATTCCCAAAGTTGACACCTCAACCTCCACATCAAGTGGTACAATCAACTACAACCAACAAGGCTACAACTATGAGCGCCTTGTATCCAACAACCACTACCTTTCCATCCCATTGGGGAAGCCTCCCCAATTCGACGAAACCGACTACGAGATGTGGAAGCACAACATGAAGATCCACCTTTTCTACGAGTACGAGTGTGCCCTTGTCGCCCGGGAGAAGAAAATAGAGGCTAGGGAGAAAGACCTGGTCGACCGCCGGAACAAGATCCACCTCCGGGAAGAGGAGCTCGGAAGACTTGAGAAGCGGGTTGCTGCGAAGATTCAGCAAAACGCCAAAGAAGTCGAGCGTCTTTCCCGCGAGAATTCGGAGCTGGCGGCGGCCCGGAGGTCCCTGGAAGAGATGAAGGGCCTGAGGAAGACGGACTCCCTGCAAATTTGGGAGTTCCTGAGCAAGGCCGATGATGCGCTAGCGCCGATGGGTTTCAGCCCCGTGCTCCCGGATGATCCGGAGCCGGAGCCGGACCTTGCGTTGCAAGCGTTGAGCGCTGCGGGCAGCAAGCTCTCCAAGGTGGGCGACGTCATCGCGGACCAGCTGGAGGTCGAGGGGCAATCCCTGGCTAGGAACGTCACAGAGTATGTGTTGACGTGTTACACTAGCCGGAACCCTCGATTCTCTGGACCCGGTGCTTGAAGGCCCCGTCGAAGGAGAAGGCGAAGCTACCCGAGCCAGCATGTCGGAGGTCGCCCAGAAGGTCGCTGAGTTCTTCCATAGGGTCTAGGACTATCTTTCTTAGCCTTTATTTGTATCTTCTCTTCTTCCTCAATTTTGTAATCCCTTGTCTCCAGATGTAATCTCCGGTCTTCTGATGAAATGAAATCCCCAATTTTTCGTGAATTTCATTTTTTGTCTTCAACATCTTTGTCTTCACTTGGCCCCCTGGTAGATGTGCACAATTTGATTGTGGACATGTACCAAAAGGATGTTGAGTTTTGTTGAAGACAAATTTGCTTCGAACTCGTATAGTTTAGGTCCGAAGTTTTTGATAGTGAAGGTCCCTTGAAGTCGTCGGAGCTTAGAAGCTCCGGCACTGTCCATCGTCGGAGCTTAGTAGCTCCGGCAATAGCCTCTACCAACACGTTGAGTGTCGATAGTTAATACTTCAAGGTGTCGGAGCTTAGTAGCTCCGACAATGACCCTTGCCACGCCTGGCTTGCTGGCAACAGACTCTAGTGATAGAGTCTTCTCACCATCTTTAAGTTAACGCCGGTGGGAGTCGGAGCTTGGTTAACTCCGATTTTTCTCCATCAATATTGGGTTTATTTTTCCTGCACACTTAAGCCAAGAAAAATAGTAAAATTCGTTCCTTATCTATAACTTCGTCGCGGCTTACGGTTCTCAAGAGAATTTCAAGTTGAACACGATTTTTAGTATAATTGGATGAATTGTCTTTTCTTTTAGATCCAATTGTCCATGGACCCACCTTACTTTGGCCTGCCGGGATGTAGGTAGAGTGGCGTACTTAGGGTGCTTGACCAGGCTAAGTCGATAGCGCACTCCGGCCCTAGAATGGCTTGGCGGCTTTCAGGCGAGTTGGCCACAGATGATATTTAAATCTAAAAAATCTGACAATTCAACTCGAATCGTACGTAAATCGGTCTAACTAGAATTTCTTAAGAATTGCACGTTTCTGTTATAGACAAGAAAGAGAAAAATAAAAATGTCGAGCCTTATGCAAAAATGAATGCACGTGGAGTCTATTTCACATGAAGATGTCTTTCATTATAGGTCCGGGGTACAGGGGAAACAAGTACACTCTTAGGGTACGGAACCAGGCTAAGTGTGTTCGGTTTCTCGTTTAACCCAGGGTAGTTAGCTACACTTCTAGTCCGGAGACTGTATCAAGTGTTGCATGAGCTTTCCAAACCTTTCGGGAAAGGTCCGGCTGCTCTCCCGGAGGAACTACCCGACTCTGTACAATGACTCTATAACATACACTTCAAGTTACTTAAGACTCACCTCCGTGGAATTAAGTGTAGAACTTACGGAGGTGCTCGATGTTCCAAGGATTTGGGAGAGGTGTCCCATCCTCGGTAGCCAAGCGAACGCTTCCGGGACGGGATACTTTGATCACTCGGAAGGGTCCTTCCCAGCCGGGGGAGAGTTTGTTTTGCCCTTCTCTGGATAGTATTCTCCGTAGCACCAGATCGCCTTCCTCGAGCTGTCGGTTGTGTACATGCCGCTGATGATAGCGCCGTAGAGCTTGGCGGTATCGGGCATTCCGAACAGCTGCTTGGCACCTTCCCTCCTCGAGGAGGTCTAGGTCTTCACGCCGGAGCTGGTCCTGCGCGGCTTCGTCGAAGGTCCGGACTCGGAGGGAACCCAAGGTGATTTCCGGAGGAAGGATCGCTTCAGCTCCGTACACCAGGAAGAAGGGTGTTTCTCCGGTTGCCCGACTTGGAGAAGTCCTGTTAGCCCATAGAGTGGGCGGAAGCTCTTCGATCCAATTAGCTCCGTGCTTTTTCAAACGCTCATAAGTGCGCGTTTTGAGTCCTTTAAGGATCTCTGCGTTTGCTCTCTCGGCTTGTCCATTGCTGGCAGGATGAGCTACGGAAGCGTAGCAAACTTGTATGCCGAGGTCTTCGCAATATCCTTGAAATGCGGAGCTTGTGAATCTGAGTCCCATTATCAGTGATGATCTTATTTGGGACTCTGAATCTGCTCACGATAGATTGTAGAAAATTGATTGCAGATTGTTTGTTGATCGTCACAACAGGAGTAGCTTCCGGCCACTTGGTGAACTTGTCGATGGCGACGTACAGGAACTTGTAACCTCCGACAGCTCTTGGGAAGGGTCCCAAGATGTCCATCCCCCACACAGCGAAAGGCCACGTAGGAGGTATCATTTGTAAGGGCTGAGCAGGTGTATGAATTTGCTTTGCATGAAATTGGCATGCTTTGCATTTCTTCACTAGCTCAGTAGCATCCTGGAGCGCTGTAGGCCAGTAGAAGCCGTGCCGAAAGGCTTTTCCGACCAGCGTGCGGGAAGACGCGTGGTTCCCACACTCACCTCCATGGATTTCTGCGAGGAGCTCGCAGCCTTCTTCCCTTGTGATGCATCGCATTAGGATGCCGTTGGCACCGCGCCGGTAGAGATCCCCTTCTACCAACGTGTATCTTTTAGCCAATCTGACTACCCGGTCAGCGGATACATCATCGTCAGGAAGGATGTTGTCTTTCAAGTAGTTCCGGATCTCCGAGATCCATGCATCGGAACTAACTTGAGCATTTGAGTCTTGCGTGCTGGGTTGCTCGGAGCTTCCGGCAGCACCTACGACCCTTGATGGCTGCCATGGTAACAGGGCCATCGGGACCGTCAGCTTCGGGATGCTGATCTCGCCCCCTTCGTTCAGTTCGGCAGGCTGAACTGTGGGTTTTGACAACCTCCGGACAAAGGTTCCGTCTGGAGCCGGAGCTCCGGTTGACGCCTTGGTCAAGAGTTCGTCAGCTTCAGCGTTGTGAGCACGCTGAACATGGTGAAGGTCTAGGACTTCGAAGTCCTTCTGAAGCCTCTGGACTTCAAGGAGATAAGCAGCCAGCTGGAGATTATTGCAGGAGCATTCACCCTTCACCTGTTTGATGACAAGTTGTGAATCTCCTTTGACCAGCAACTGCTTGACACCATATGATAGTGCCACCTTTAATCCATATATGAGTGCTTCGTACTCCGCCATGTTGTTGGTTGCCTTGAAGTCAAGGTGCACCATGTATTTCACCTTCTCCCCGGTTGGTGCGAGGAGAAGGATTCCAGCTCCGGCTCCCTGCTTCTGCATGGAGCCGTCGAAGTAAAGGGTCCAGTGAGGCTTAGTGAAGGCCGGAACTTGTGGTTCCGTCTTCTGCTCGCTGGGGCCCCCAGGGTTTAATGGAGAGGGAGTCCATTCTGCCACGAAATCTGCCAACGCTTGACTCTTGATTGCTTGTCTTGGAATGAATTCGAGGTCGAATTCAGCCAGTTCCGCTGCCCACTTTGCTATATTCCCAGTTGAATTGGGATTATGCAGGATCGCTCGAAGTGGATATGAGGTTACCACCGAGACTTTGTGAGCTTGGAAATATCGAAGCTTCCTTGAGGCAATAAGAACTGCGTAGAGCAGCTTATGCACCTCTAGGTATCGAGTCTTGGCATCATGTAACACTTCACTGATGAAGTATACTGGGCATTGAATGGTCCGGACCCTCCCGGAGGGGTCCGGAGCTTCCTCTCCATTGATCCGGACCCTGTCGGAGGGGTCCATACTATCTTCGGGGACCTCCGGGTTTTGGGTGGAGGAACCCGGAGCTTCTTCAGGAATGACCTGGATCCTATCGGAAGGATCCGGGTCCTCTGAAGTGGCTTCTTGTGGGTTCAAGTCTGGGAGCTGGGACCCAGACCCGCTTTCAGGAACCTCCGGATCCTCCCGAAGGGATCTGGATTCCTGAGTATTGGGTAGTTCCGGTCTCTCCGCAACCAGAATCATACTGACGACTTCGTCAGCTGCTGAAATGTAAAGCAATAAAGGCTCACCAGGGTTCGGAGCTACCAAGACTGGTAGGGTGGTGAGGAACTGTTTCAGCTCCTGGAATGCCTTCTCTGCTTCTTCAGACCATTGGAATGGTCCGGACTTCCTTAGTAACTTGAAGAAGGGAAGTGCCCTTTCTGACAGTCTTGAAATGAACCGGCTGAGGGCTGCTAGACATCCAGTTAATTTTTGGACGTCTTTGATGCGGGTTGGTGGCCGCATGTCTTCAATGGCTTTTATCTTCGCCGGATTAGCCTCTATGCCCCGGTGACTTACCAGGAAACCAAGAAGCTTTCCGGAACTAACCCCAAATACGCATTTGTCTGGGTTTAGCTTCGTGCGGGTGGCCCGCAGCTTGTCGAAGACGGCCTGCAAGGTGTCCAAGAGGGACTCCTTGTTCTTGACTTTGACCACGATGTCATCAACGTACACTTCCACTATGTCTCTGATGAGTTCTTCGAAAGTTTTGTACATTGCTCGTACAAAAGTTGAAGCTGCATTCTTGAGACCAAAAGGCATGGCTGTGTAACAATACAATCCATCCACTGTGATGAATGAAGTATGTTCTTCATCTTCCCTAGACATCCGGATTTGATGATATCCTGAATATGCGTCTAGAAAACACAGTAACTCACACCCGGAGGTGGAATCCACTATCTGGTCTATTCTAGGTAGTGGGAATGGATCTTTTGGACATGCCTTATTCAGTGTGGTGTAGTCGATGCACATCCGAAGTTTCCCGCCGGCTTTAGGCACAACGACTGGGTTTGCCAGCCATTTTGGATGGTAGACTTCTCGGATGAATCCGGCTTCGAGCAACTTCTTCACTTCTTGTCGGATGAAGTTCTGTCGCTCTACAGATTGCTTCCGAGGTTTCTGGTGCACAGGCCGAGCGTCGGGGTAAATCTTCAGATTGTGCTCAATCACTTCCCTGGGGATCCCAGGCATTTGTGACGGTTGCCAAGCAAACACGTCAACGTTAGCCCGGAGGAAAGTGATGAGCGCGAGTTCCTATTTGTCGTTCAAGCCACCCGATATGCGGGTAGTTTGAGTGACATCAGAACCAATTTGGACGACTTTGACGGGAATGTCGGTGTCGCCGCTTGGCTGCACACGAGGTGCAGAGGTCGAGCCTCGTTGACGAATGCTCGGAGGTTGTGGAGCTTGCTTCTGTCTGGAGTCCTCCTCTTGCGCTGTGGTGAGTGCGTGGAGTTCCTCCAGAGCAGTTACTCCGGCAGTGCGATCTCCACGGATCCGGAGAACGCCTACTGGTGTTGGCATCTTCAACACCAGGTATCCATAATGAGCAGCTGCCATGAATTTGTACAAGGCAGGTCTACCCAAAATGGCGTTGAATGGTAAGTTGATCTGAGCGACGTCGAAGATCAACTTTTCGGTGCGATACTTCTCTCGGGTCCCGAAGGTAACAGGGAGAGTAATAGCTCCGAGTGGAGTGATGGCCCCCGGACCTACTCCGGAGAAAGGTCGAGAGGGCTGGAGGTCCGAAGGTCGGAGCTGAAGCTTAGTGAAAGCTTCGAAGCTGATGAGATTAAGCCCCGAACCTCCATCTACCAGGACATGATGGAGCTGGATGTTGTTGATGGTGGGAGATACCATCAAGGGTAGCTGGCCAGCTCCGACCATGCTTTGAGGACAGTCCGAAGCATCAAAAGTGATGGGTGTGTCCATCCACTTTCGATGTGGCTCCGGTCTAGCTGTAGGAGCTACAGCAGCCATATCCCGTCGCATAGTCTTGATGACACGACAAGAGGTGATGTCCCATGATCCACCAAAGATGGTGTTCATGGTTTTTCGACGCTCGTTGTCGGAGACGTCGGAATCATCGTCGACGGAGGTGTAGACGGCTTTCAAGACCTTTTTGGGGTCCTGAAACCCTAACTCCTCTTCAGCCAGAGCTTCATCGACCTTTTGTTTTCCCTCCCTCTGTCGGAAGGGAGACCCTTCCCGGCGCTTGTGGTAGCGCTCGGCAAGGTTTTGGACCTCCCGGCAGTCCTCCAGTCTGTGGCTGCTCGTTTTGTGAATGGGGCACCACATCTTGGATTTGCCACCGTCTTCAGAAGACGGTCGAGGTCGCTTCTCGGGGCGTGGCCCCCGGCCACCAGGAGTTGCAGCGGCTGCAACGTTGGATGTGCCGGCCGACGGCTTCTTCTTGCCGTTGGTCTTCTTTTTCTTCTTGCCACTCCCGGAGGTAGCGGCTTCTTCTTTGGAGGATTTTTTATGATCCTCCAGGGCTGGTTTGGAGTGCATTTCACGGCCCTCCGCAGCTCTGGCACATTTGTCAGCCAGGCTGAAGAGCTCCGTGATGCTGTTGATCTCTTTGATCGCCAGCTTCTCCAACATCTTCTTGTCTCGTACACCCTGTCTAAATGCCACAATGACAGAAGCGCTTGAGATAGAAGGGATTGTGTTACGTACCTGAGAGAATCTCTGGATGAATGACCGCAAAGATTCTCCTCCTTTTTGCACGACCGCAAAAAGGTCCAGTTCAGTGCCCGGACGGGTGTATGAACTCCCGAAATTGGCGGTGAACTGACGGCACAGCTCCTCCCAACTGTCGATAGAGTTGGGTGGAAGGCTCATAAACCAGGACCTGGCGGTCCCAGTTAAGGCCACTGGAAAGTAATTGGCCATTACGGCCTCGTTTCCTCCAGCTGCTAGGATCGCAGTGGAGTATATCTGTAGAAATTCTACGGGATTGACAGTCCCGTCGAATTTTTCCGGCAAGTGTGGCCGGAACTTCTGTGGCCATCTAACCATGCGCAGGTGCATGGCTAGGGCGGAACAGCCTCCTCCTACTCCTTCCAGAGTAGAAAGGTCTTGAGCATCTCGTCTTTCTCGAGCTCGCTCGATGTGGACACGGCCATCCTGTTGGCGGTATCGGCGATCAAGCTCCGCCCGGAGGTCGTGTGTCGAAAGCCGAGATGCAGTATGGGCACGTCGTGCCCCAGAGGGCAACGACGTCACTTGCTGTGACGCAGCTCTTCTTCGGTTGTTGGAGACATGTGGACCAAGTCTTCCAGACAACGTTCGTCGCTGCGACGGGGCCCGCCCTGAAGGAGGTGGACCCTGGTTGTTGAGGCGTTCGGCCGCTGCTGCGACCAAATGCTCAACATCAGCTCTCCATTGCTCCATGGCACCTTGAGATGCATCCGGAGGTGGTGGTCGCTGGAGGAGAGCACGCGCTGCATGGAGCGCGTGTTCTTGGTTGTCATGACTTGCCGGCGCAGAATGTGACACCGGTGCACCATCATGTCGTCCGGCATGTCTTGCCGGAGAAGATGGTGGTGGTGGGAGTGTGACTCCCGCTGGAACTGAGGCTCCTGCCGGTGGCTGCATGTTGGAGGGATTGCCTCCGATAGCCTGAGCAGCAGGTTGCCCGTTGGATGATCCTGCCGCAGAATTCACCATTCTTGAAGATCTCAGGCCCCCCTACCTGGCGCGCCAACTGTCGACTGTTGGAGTCGGCAGATCCCCTGACACTACGAAAGTGTGGAAGGAGTTTGAGGTTCGGTTTGGGCGCGCGGAGACTCAAGTAGGTGAAACGCGATTGGACACGAGTGACACAGTAGTTTACGTGGTTCGGGCCGCCTGAGCGTAATACCCTACTCCACGGGTGTGTGTGTGTGTTGTATTAACTTGTGAGCTTCAGAGTGTTCAAGAGTTCTCTCCTCGTGTATCGTCGGTTTGTCCTTTTATAGTACAAGGACAAACCGTTACAAGTCAGCCTGGCCCGACATGTGGCCTTGGCGGTTATTGGTATTGATACACGAGATTAATTGTTGTTAATAACCCTGTAACGGCTCCGACAGTGCCGTTACAGGTGTTAAGATCATCCGATTAAATATCATTAATGTGGAATTAATGATAATTAATCGGGTCTTGAAGTCTGCGGCTGTCCTTTGGAGATCCGGAGCCGTTACAACGTCTCTCGGGGGTTTGAAGCGGCCAGCTCCGACGTATGGACACGTGGCAGCTCCGGAGCTTGCTCGTGGGAAGCGGGAAGCTCCGGGGCGGCCTGGCACGTGTCAGGTCCGGAGCATCTCTCGGTCAGGGGTTACCTCCTGAGGTGCCATTTTAGTACTTGGCCCGGAGCTTCACCCTTGCGGGTAATAGCTCTGGTCTGACAGTACACGTGGCAACCTAGGGGCTAACCATGTTGAAGAAGCGGGTCCGGTTACGTCTGACAAGTGGGCCCCCGAGGGTCTTCAATTTGAGTAGATGTCCTTCCCTTGAGATCTTTGTATCCTCAGGGGGTGTATGGTTTTTAGGGTACCGACAACTTGTAATTTCTTGCACTATAAAATTGCTTGGCATTGCATACGGTAGATTGTCACAAAGGGGAACCCACCTCATGAGAAAGAGACTTGTTTGAAATGCAATATCTCAACTCATATAAGGTGGAAAGAACAAAATGTTTGGTGCGTTAATGCCTAGAGGAACATGCTTTAAAGAGATAGAAGTCTTCATACTCTAGCTCACAAAGCATGGGCCTTACATTTTATTTGGATAATTTCCTTCCCATTTTTTCTTCGGTGTACTATTCGCTTTAAGGCTTAGCCAAGTTATTGGCATATTAGTATTTTTGAGGGGTAAGGGGTTGCCCAAAAAGTCCTGAGGCATGTGTTTCTCTTTGCTTGTTTGTTTGGTCAAAGGACATATATAGGATGTTGTTGTTTTGTTCTCATCGGATTAGTTGGTGTTCGAAAGCCAAGGGCCAGTTCAGTCAGTATCTCAAATGATCCGACGAGTTCACTCTGCAAAACATCGGTCCATCCGATGTTCACAATTCTGGAGCTGTGCCAAATTCCACCGATGCTACTTCATCCCACGTCGGACCATCCGGTGTCAACATTCCATTTTTGAATACCCTTACTGTGCCATTCGACCGATGATCCCATCCTTCAACGTCGGTCCATCCGGTGTCAACGGCACTTTTCTGAAAACACTTACTGTGGCATTCGACCGATGCATCTATCATTCAACATCGGTCCATCCGGTGTTAAAAAGTCGGCTAGGGTTTGGGACCCACTATTTAAACGGTCGTTCGCCTTTTTCCCTTCCCTCTCCCGATCTCGACGCCGCCACGCACCTCCACCGTCGACCTCACTCGCCCTTGCGCCACCGCCGCCACCGGACGCCGCCGCCGCCCTCCGGCCGCTGCCGCCCGTCGCCGCCCCCCGCCTCCGGTCGCCGCACCACCGCAGCACCAACGCCGCCGCCGCTACTCGCCTCCACTGCAGCCGCCTCCGCCCAAGGTCGCCGCCTCCATCACCAAGCGCCGCCGCCGCTCCTGCGCCGCCAACCACCGCTCGCGCACCACCACCGCCCAGCCACACCACCACCACCCTCAACGGTCGCCGTTTCGTCGTCGCTATGGTTTCCGGCCGCATCAATCTCCGCGTCGCCGTTCCGTGTGTTCGACGTCATCAACTCCGTTTACGCGCCCGATCGCAATGGCTCGCGACAAGAAGAACAAGGGCAAGGCCATCGCGGAGCCGGACGCGAAGAAGCAAAAATTGTCGAAGGAGGAGAAGAAGGCGTTGATGGCCGCTCGCGCCACCGAGGAGCGAGAGTGTGGCCGAGGAGGATCTTTGAGGATCCGCGAGGCTCGTCCGAGGCAGCCTCCCGTGATCGACAAGTCCAAGGCCGAAGAAGAGCCGGAAGAGCCACTTGTCCGCCGGCGCTCAGCCTGGACCCGTGGGGGACATCCCCCGGCTGCACCACGTCCGAGACCTACGACTGCCGATCGTCGTGAGGACAGGGAGGCCCAGCAAGCCATCTACGAGATGGACACCACTGTCCATGTCACTGAAGGAGTCCGGTTGACTGACTACTGGAAGATGAAGGCCAAGCAGCTCCGCAGACTTAGGTGGTGTGTGCTGCTTGAGGAGTGGTACCCGCAGCCCAGAGAGGCCCTGGTGGACAGTCGTTTCTGGATTGTGACGCAGGCATCCCTCTACGAGACCTACAGACGCCGAGGCCACAAGTTGTTCTAGCACAACTTTCTGGATTGGCATCAGCTTGCCCTGGCAGCAGAGACGAAGATACGACCCTACTTTGAGAGGTACAGAGGGCTGGTGCACCTGATGTCCTATAAGAGGAGTGCTTATGTGGAGGATTGGGTACGCGTGTTCTACGCCACCCTCTACGTCTCTGAGGGCAGAAGATCGATCGCTTTCATGTTCATGGGACATCACTACCACTTGACGAGGCAAACACTGGCACAGCTGCTAGGCGTGGACCTGCACGACACTTGCGTGCATGAGAGAGTGTATGGTCAGGCAGACCCACTGAGGAGGCCGCTCACTGGAGGAGTGGCACCAGCTCTGGAGGAGATACGTTCGTTGTTTGGCCCGACCTTCTCCCCAGACCAGCCGAGGGTACCAGCACTGCTGACTCCTGCTGCGCACACAGTGCACCTCGCCTTGCGCCGCACGCTCTTGCCGAGGTCAGGTTACTTGGAGGGGTTCACCAGCCTACAGCAGACTCTCCTGTTCTAAATCATGAACTGGATGGAGTTTGACATAGTGGACGTCCTCATATGCGAGATGGAGAACGTGATCACAGATGGAGTGGGGATGATGAGGCAGCTCGTGTATGGACACTGGATCAGCTACCTGCTCTCCATGATGGTCCCTGAGGAGTCCACCATGCATGACCGTCTCACTGACGAGAGTGACACACGGTTCGGTCACTACCGTGCCCCAGCTCCTGGAGACCGCCGCCTTGGCCGTCCAGTCGAGCATCAGGTCTGTGCACGCCTATCTAAGGAGGATTGGTCAGACCTGGAGAAGGAGGATGAGAGGCTAGCTGAGGCAGAGGCACGGGGTGAGGACTTGCAGCACATCTGGTCCGAGAGCGACACCGACGACAGTGTCGAGGAGTACTTTCCACCTCCACCCTCACCCAGGCAGCACGACGCGGATGCTGGAGGCTCTACAGTGCCACCACTTACTCCACATCCCCTCACTGAGGCACAGGTCACTCAGCCGTTAGAGCTCACTTCGCTCCTGCAGCAGATGGTTGAGCAGCAGCGCCTGGACCGGCTTGCAGCTGAGCAGACCCGAGCGGAGCAGGCTGCACGACTTCTGGAGCTCCAGCAGCAGCAGCAGGAGATGCAGCGCCAGATCGCCCGTGAGAGGCGTGAGGACACTGATCGGCTGACTGGGCTCATAGACCAGATGCACCAGCGCACCCTCGACCAGCAGCAGCAGACGCAGCAGGCGATGATGGGCATCCTTGGGTTGATCACCAACCTCTACACCCAGACCGGGATTGCCCTCCCATCGCAGCTGCCAGGAGTTGCTCCACCACCACCAGTCCTGGCTCCAGCTGCCGCTCCGGTGCCGACTACGCCGATTCCCTCCATCAGCATGTCTCCACTGCTGGCTTCGGGCGCACCGATTCACTCCCCGCTGCCGGCTACGACCCTGTTCCAGCAGACACCGACATTCGTCGTCAGTGCCCCACTTCCAGCAGCTACTACACAGCAGGCACCGACGATGGCTCATACGGCTCCGGCAGCTCCTTCCACTACTCCAGGCAGTAGCTCCGACAACAGCGATGGTGACCAGTTCGTCATCGCGCCTAGTACTCAGGGTCCTTAGGCACTCGGATCCCTTTTTGGTGTCTTGATGCCAAAGGGGGAGAAGAGTTAGAGGAGTTAGGGGGAGGAGAGCTTAGTCTTAGGGGGAGTGTCCTAGCTATAGGGGGAGTCCTTCTTTTGAGTTATCTTTTGTAATTTAGAGTTTATCTATATTATCTTGTGTAATCCTTCTTTTGAGTTATCTTTTGTAATTTGGAGTTTATCTATATTATCTTGTGTAATTCAATGCTTTTGCTACTCATTTGGTGTTTATTAAGTACTCTTAAGTTATTAATCGATTGAGCTTATTTGAAGTCTATCTATATCTTGTGATCACTTGATTTTGAGCCTTCAAATTTTATGTGTGATAGTCTTGTATTCATTACATATCCGTTTAAGTTTCATTCTATCAAATTCATTACTATTGCGCTTTAATTGTTTTGTTGTCATCAATCACCAAAAAGGGGGAGACTGAAAGCATCTAGGCCCCCATGAGGTATGGTTTCGGTGATTAATGACAACCATTGGATTTTACTAATAAATTTGTGAATGCAAGGTCCCCATAATCACTCAATCAAATGAAATCAATATGTCATTGGAGACCCATATACAATCAATTTATGAGATCAAATCAATTATATGAAGACAAGAAGTGAAAGCTCTTATGTCAAAATCATTCAACTTTAAATTGACAACATTCAAATGCTTGAAGATCATCAGAAATGCTTTTGCAACAAATATCAAAAGGTCAATCGAGCAAGATACAAAATCACTTAGAAACAACTCAAAGCAAACAAAATCAACTCACCGGATCAACCGATGATACCTCAGAACAACACATTGGTCGAGTTGGTTCAGCTGAAGAAGAAGACCTCAGAACAAAGCACTCACCGAATCATCCGATGTGAATGGCTCATCTACATCGGTCCATCAGTACAGTTTGCAAAATCATTGGACCAAATGTAGCACCGGATCATCCGATGTACAAAAATATACACATCGGTCAATCACTCCAGTAAGCATTAAGTTTGAGTCAATTCTGTAGGAAGAGCCACCGGATCATCTGATGAGAAGACAGGAGCAACATCGGTCTAACAACGGTCATATCTGACACAATGGCGTCAGCTAAAGTAAACTTGACCGATGATAACTAAAGGGGAGACATCGAATCATCCGGTGTTCACAGTAAAGTTCTGTCAGCCTACTTTTCCAACGGCTATTTCGGGGAGGCTGGCTATAAATACCCCCTAATCCTGTCATTTCGCCAAGTTTTGATCACCAGACACTATCAACACATCCACAAGCGTTCAAGACCAAGATCAATCACTTCCACATCATTTCGATCACCTATACAGCAAGAGTTAGGCTAGAACTAGCTAGAGAGAGAGCTTGTGTGCCTCCACTCTGGGTGAGTGGACTCTCTAGGATAGTGAGAGAGCCTCAAGGGAGTGCCCTTGGTGTTTGTAACTGTGAGGAGACTTCCGGAGCTTGCCAAGGCGTTTGTGGAAGCCCGGAGGGTCGAAATTGTACAAGGCTTGAGCTCCACCTTGCCGAGGTTGGCAAACGGAGAGGAATAGTGAAGATCCCTCGTCTCGGTGACTTGAGTGTGGCAAAACCCTTTGGTGGGTGCCACAACGTGGATGTAGGAAGATCTTGACGATCTTGCCGAACCACGGGATAAATCCTCGTGTCTCCTCGGGAGTTTGCATCCTCCTCCTTTCCCTTATGTTTATGCATTTTACATTCCGCAAAGTTCCTATTTACTTGAATGCATAGATAGTTTGCGTAGGGAATTGGGTTTTTAGGAATTAAGTTTTATTGCTTAGATTTTTAAAGAAAGCCCAATTCACCCCCCCCCCCTCTTGGGCATTCGATCCTTACAGAGGAGAACCCAACATTGCTCGGTTGGCTGGCGTTGGCGTCGTCCAGGCAGCCCACGCCAATTTGGCTCCTGGAACCGCAAACTCACCCCACCGTACCAAGGTAGTTTAGGTTGTGTTTGGGAACACAGTATTTCAATATCAAAGTTTTGGTAAACTACAATTTTTAAGATGTCATAACAATACCAAAGTATTTCAATACCACCGTTTTGTAATATCACAATTTCGCAATACATAAGATTTTTGTGAGCGAAGTAGCAAGCATCAAGAGCAATCAAGCAGAGAAAAACTTTGGTTCAGACCAAAATTTTTTTACACTGAAAATATCGTAGTATAGACAAAACCGTGGTTTTAAATACATAGTTTTTTAGTTAGTTGTCAAACATCATTCTGTAAAAATACCGTAGTAATCTCAAATATCAAAGTATTGCTTTAAAACTCCAAAAAAATATTGTGTTCCCAAATATAGCCTTAGTGTCAATTCGCAGGCACGTGAACAGGAATGGACTCCAACGCTCCTTGCATGTCGGCTGTCGTCGGCATCCAAGGAATTCGATCATGTTCCAATAATAACGAAACTCTTTAGTTAATGATGAGATATGGCCTTGTTGTCATATTAGACTTTGTACAAGTGGACATGCTTATCGTATGGTAGACTGCACTACTGCATGTAGCACATCAGCTAGTGCTTAACCGCTCACTGAACGCAGGAGGTCGCACCGGCGCACGTCTTGCAACCGGCGAGCCCGGCGCGACTAACATCCTCCAAGTTGTCCAAGAAAACAGTTCATCAATTTTTACATTTTATTTGTGAATTATTATACGTGAAGTTATTAGATTAAATCATTTATTTACAATCCATTGTTAGTGACCTTATAATTTAGGGTGTGTCTAGATTTCAGGTGCCTGAAATTTGAAAAAAATTCAGGCACCATGTAATTAATAGCTAATTACTATCATTAAGCATTGTATAATTAATCATTATTTCTATAAGTTAATCAATCACAAAATAATTTTTATTTGATTATTTACAATTAACATAACCTTACAATGAACAAAATTAATAAATACTATAATTAGCAATTAAGTGGTGTTAAGTGTTAATTAAGCAGTTCTGAGCTCATTATGAAACCATCGCCTGATGTGTCAAGCGACTGATAAATAGTATATCTGTATAATTTATTGGCATGTGAGATTAAGAGTATGTTTGATTCAGCTTTCTGGAGCAGATTCACTACAAAATATCTGAAATATCAACCAAATGGGTTTCTTTCTGAATCAGATTCTTCAAATATGCAGAATTTCCCGGTACAAATTAGAATCGGCTCCTACCACATATTTATCTTCCGACTAATGAAAAAAATTACCCACTTGCTATTGATTACAAACCAAATTGTTTTATTTCTTTTACTTTCTCTCAGCTCACAACACCTTTTACACAGTTCACGATTAAAATCAAAGTTTCAAGAATCCATAGCTGGACCAATCACACCCTAAATTTACTAATGATATTAGATTCATGTTGATTGTGGAGAGCAAGACATGAGTATAATGTACGGCTATATGGTTGGCCGTCGAAAATAAGCTTTTATTTGTGACGGCCGTGTTATTTGCGACGGCCAGATGCGGGCCGTCGCAATTTACTCTATTTGCGACGGCTGGCCGTCGCAAATAAATATAGCCGTCGCAAATGATCGCTTTTCCTGTAGTGCTGCTAGTCTATGTAAGATTGAAGAGCGAACCGAAATATGGGTACCTAAATATTTGAGTACCTAATGTCTTTACAATATTTCGATTAACGATATAAAGAAAATCGAAATTTAAAAAGATCAAAATATTCGAACTGAATTATATATCGAGTGGATCGAACTCCCACCCCTAGCAACGATGTTGTACATCCTTTTATGTTCATCACCCCTCAGATTTCTGCCACATGTCCTCCATTCAAATCTTAAAGCGTCTAAGGAAAAGAAATCGATTGGTCCTTCCCTCAACTGCTTTAAGATTCGTGTGAGAGGCACGTGGTACGAATTGGAAGGTGATGCATATGGAAGATTTTATAACATCATTGCATAGAACTTTGTTTGCCTAGAACAACCCTTGTAATTTCGCCGAGCGGCATCTGGGCCCGCAAATATCACCTAGATCTCTTAGACTCATACTTCTACTCACTATACAACGGTGATTTTATCAGCTAGCTGATCCAGAAGCGTCTTATTCTTTGAAAATAAGTGACCATGACATGACACGACACGACATGAGAAGCACACAAAATGTGTGGTGGTGTAGCACCTAAACAGGGTTACGTTGCAGCGACAGACAAAGACAGCACAAAACATAGCCACCATATATACTAAACACACGTAGTACGTATCACTACCACGTAAGAATCAACGAGCGTGATCGTTATTCTTCCACTTGCCGGCGACAGCCTCGAACGCCTTGCGCGACGGTCCGTCCGGCGCCCAGGCCTTCGCTGCCGCCTCCCGGAGCTGGCGCGCCTTCTCCCTCGCCGCAGCGCCACCCTTCTTCTCCCCTACCATAAGCTCCTTCACCACCGCTGCCACCTCGTCGCGCGGCACCACCCCGTCATCCCTGCAGCTCGGCGGCCGCAGAGCCAGCCCCACCCCCTCCGACAGCATCACCGCGTTCAACCGCTGCTCGGCGTACAACGGCCACGCAAGCATGGGCACGCCCGCTGCGGCGGCCTCGAGCGTCGAGTTCCACCCGCAGTGCGACAGGAACCCGCCGACGGCCCGGTGGTTCAGGATCTCCACCTGCGGCGACCACAGCGGCACGCAGAGCCCGACGGCTTTGGTCCTCTCGACGAACCCCTCTGGCAAGTAACTCAGGGGGTCGTCGGCGCCATGTTCCGCCGTGCCGAAGTAGCTTGCGCTGTTGTCCTTGTCGCTAGGGAACCGCACCACCCACAAGAACCTCTGCCCGCTCGCCTCTAACCCAGCGGCAAGCTCGGCCGTCTGCTTGGTGGACAGAGCACCTCCGCTGCCCAGGCACACGTATAGGACCGACTCTTCTGGCTGCTCGTCCAACCACCGGATGCAGCTGTGCTTGGCTAGCTCGCTGGCGCCGCAGCACGGCGACCGGTCGAAGGGTCCGACAGCGTAGGCGAGGGGGTACACGCCCTTGTCGGAAAGCTCTTTGAATGCCACCAGAGTCTCATGCTCCATGGCATCGTAGGTGTTGACAAGGAAGCCGTCGGCGTGAAGGAGGTTCCTCCCGAGCTCGCTGATGAGTGGGTACGCTGGGTTGCTGCGGTCCTGGATGGGGTCGAGGAGATCGACGCCACGTAGCGGCACGCACCCGGGCAGGCAGACGGGTTCCGTGAGGTCGCGGTACTCGCACGTGGTGGTCTTGTCGAGCTCAGGGACGTGGAGCGTCATGGACAGGGCCATGAGGTTCGTCGTGCAGAAGAGGTAGCCCGGGACGCCGAGCTCCCTGGCCACCTCGAGCGTCGACGGGCTGAGGAGGTCTGGGACGAACGCCGCGACGCCGGAGGGAGATTCGAGGTGCAGGGAGCGGAGGAGGTCGCGGAGGTGCGGGAGCGAGCGCTTGACGACGGTGAAGATGCGGGTCTCGATGCGGGCGTCGGCGGGGAGGTCGTCGAGCGGCACCTCGGGGAGCACGACGGTGGAGATGAGCGACGACGGGAGGGAGGAGGAGAGCATCGAGCAGGATGAGGAGTGGCCCGCCGAGGAGAAGTTGGTAAAGGTGACGAGCGTGGCCGTGAAGCCGTCCAGCGCGACGACGCGCCGCGCGAGCTCGGCCACGGGCAGGACGTGCCCCACGCCGGGGCTCGCCAGCAGCACCACGTGCGCCGGTGCAGCCTCCTCCCTCCCCATCTCAGTTTGCTGTCTGCTGCAGGCGACACACTAAGCGTGCATGATTAGAGCAGGGACAGTGGTGTGTTTATAAGTAGTGTCAGGTGACGGTAGCCACTTTTTCGGTGAACTATAAATGATTGATTTTTCTCGGATCACGTACTAGCCGGTTGAACATGAATGGCTAAGACCATCCGCAGTGGTATGCTGTAAAGCATACTAGATACACTGTTTCGCAGTGTAATTTAGAGTACGTACTGCAAAAGCTGAAGGAGAATAATGTATAGAGTATGCTTTAGAGTATGCTGATGCGGATGGTCTAAGCTTGGTGCTGGTTATCCTGCCTGGGTCCATACGTTGATTCGTGAAATGCATGGGTGGCATCTGTGAACCTCGTATGTACACGAAGTGACCACTCAACGGAGACGTATTTGATTTGCTTTTCAGTCATTTTCTTTCTGGAACCTACACCCAATTATCTACGGATCCACGAAACCAATCACACAACGCGGAAACCTGAGATCGATATGCACATGGCCACCATCTCAATAGAGTATTTACAGTTGTATATCTTAGCAATAAAATATATGTATTGCTAAAATAAAACATCAATTTAGAGACAACAGCTACGAGTACCGATACATGAACATCTACTTCTCCCATACTACGCACAACATGGAAATATGAGATCGATAAGCACATGACCACCATCTGAATATAATATACTACCTCTAGGATTGAAATATTTGACGTTCGGACATCATCTTCTAGCTATTTTTTAGTTCATTTGTTTGTCCAAAACGTCAAATAAAAAAGAATGGAAGTAGTATATCGGAAAGACTAAATAGCAAGTGTATGAACCGGAGCTTCATTTCAGGCCACGGTGATTCTGCAGCGATCGGCACCGACGTGACAAATGGTTAACATTTTTTATTTTGTTAATTGTTAATCCATAATTCGTAAGAGTATGTTAATTGTAAAATAATTCGCAAAATAATTTTGTGATTGGTTAACCTATATAGTTAAGAATTAAGGGTTAATTACAAAGACTAGTGGCTAATGGTATTAATTAACACGATGTCTGAAATTTTCTCAATTTTCAAACATCTGAAATCTAGACAACCCCAATATATTTGTAGTTGTGTATCTTATACTACAGGAATCCCGACTGAAGCGGACCAATGTAAGTTAGCCAGTCACATAAGTTATTCTGATCGACGTAATTGATCGGGATTCTTGTAGTGTTAGCAATCTAACGTGTGTATCCTTCGTACATTCTTTCTTCCACACTTCTCTTAATTACTTTGAAAAATTTGTGCTCCAGACAATCACCTCAATTGCAACTTTTTTACATACCTTTGTACCTACACTCATCAATGGGCTTGAAAACCTCGTCACCGCTGATGTAAAAAAAGGCACCCATAATGCAACTATTGACTCGTATGACCATATTATATATTTTAGTTCTTATTTTGTGGTTGGCTAGTGACATTTGTCACTCTAGCATCTCGTATATTCTCTCCATTCTTTTTATTTGACGTTTATTCGCTTAATTTAAATTAAGAGTAAAGTGCGCTGTAGGTACATCAACTTGTAGGGGTGTGTCAAATAGGTCCACCAACTTCTAAAACACATTTAGAGGTCTCTAAACTAATTAAGTGTATCATTAGCAGTCCATTGCATGCGTGGCGCGTCCATGTGGCGTACATGTCAGCTGACACGTTGGATTCATTATTTTGCGTTTAAACCCCTCTAATTACTCCTATTCTGAAAAAATCAAACCCTATCAATCTGTTAACGGGCGGAGCTCCGGTGGCGATCCAGCTGCTGCGCGGCCCTCGCCCCAATATCTGAACAGGACTTTCTTTTGGGAGGTTTGGGAGACGGCGATATCCTCTGGCGCTGATTGGGAGCGGTGCTGCGAGTGGCAATCGGGATGGAGGCGACCGATGTTGCAGTAGATGGTTCCAAATTTGTTTGTATAACTTAACTTTCAAATATGAAGTAAGAAAGTCAGTTAGGTCTACTGGTTAGACGAGTTCCTTAGTTTGCAGAGGTCGTGGGTTTGTTCTCCAGGAGCTCAATTTTACGCCTCAGTTTTTTTGTGAGCCTTTGTTTTCTCTCTGTACTAGGGCACAACCAGAGCATAACCACAATTTACATACTATTCTTCACAGCCGAATTTTGCAAGCATGAACAAGAACTCCAAAATATTACAAGAGCAAAATAACACAAAAAAATGGTATGCAACACAAGAACTCCAATATATTACAAGTTTCCTAATAACAGAGTTTCTAGCACCTAAAAAATTGCAATATATTACAAGTTTCCTAAGAACTTTTTTCACAGCAACCTAACAATCTTTGATAGCAAAAGAACTTCAAAATATGTGCATGCTTCAGATGGTCAGTTCTTGTTTCCACCAGCTACTTTCTTCCTTTTTTTGCTTCAACAACTCTCTTTCGTTTGGCAGCAGCGGTTTTGCCTTCCTTGGTAGCAGTAGTAGGTGGAATTGGTCTTTGTTCGGGTCGTTTGGTCATGATGAAAAATGAGTCTGGCAAACTTTGGACTACCTGATCCATTATGCTGCTTTGTGATGCCTGCAAAGAACACACAAGTTTAAATGCTTCAAAAAGTGACCAGATTAAGAATTGAGATCATAAAGTGAGGATTTGTGTGTGGCGTACCTCTACAACCATTTGAGATACCATTGTATCCATTCTCTGTGATAGAATTGTCTCATTTACTGGTTGAGACATAAGTGGTTCCTACAACAATAAGGTTGGTTGGTTTCAATCCACCAAATAATTGTTGCATGAAAATTCATTCATTCAATATAATTTACCTGAGTGATGACAGTCTGTTGTTCAACAGATTGTAAATGAGATGCTGGTGCATGTTTCCTATGTGGGTGGGGGGGGGGGGGGGATTTTGGCCTTAAATCTGCCTTCTTTAACTCACAATCAGCACTGTTGTGGCCTGAGACACCACAATATCTACAAGTGATGCTTATTCCATGTTTTGACATTACCAATGCTCCATTTCTTCCTTCCTTCTCATATGGTTGCTTCCTTCTTGACTTAGGTGGTCTGCCAGCTTTTTTCACATATACTGGAGGTAGAACTTTAGGACCATTCACATTTTCCCATGTGATTTTATCACTGCATGGGCAGATGTTGTGTCCATAAGCTTGGAGGTACCTTTCAGCTTTGTAGCACACAGGAATAATCGTTTCTGCAGGTATCCTTTCATTTCTCAAACAAGTCATGCCATGAGGATAAGGGATGCCTGTGAGATCCAATCTTCTGCATGAACATGTTTTCTTTGTGATATCCACAATATGTGAGAATCCCTTATCATCAACTTGGAATACTCCCTTACTAGCAGGAAGTGCATAACATGTATTTGCCAATTCAATCATTTTATGAACATTCTTCCTAATTTTAGGACATATAAGACCTGCCCAAACTTCTCCTACTTCTTTGTATTTATTGTAGTGCTTAGTCATAAGCTGACATTTGATTCTCTCCAACATACTGAGCATTGGCATCTCTCTAGCATCTAATATGTATTTATTGAACACCTCACACCTATTGTTAAGTAGAATATCACATTTAGGAAAGGTGCTAAAGAAAGCGTGTACCCATGTATTGGAGGCATTGTCTCTAGCCAGTCATATGCTTGCTGGCTTAGTGCCTTCATGATCTCCATGTTATTATGCCACTCAACTAAACTGCTTGATCTAGCACATGCCCACAACTGATTCTTTAAAGTTTCTCCTTTGAAGTATTACTGAAAGTTGGAGTAGAGATGTTTGACACAAAATATGTGCTCAGATTCAGGAAATATTTGCTGCACTGCAGGAATTAGACCTTTTTGCTTGTCTGTCATCAGGGATATGTGTTTTGTATGTCCAAATCCTCTTTCAGTGTTTGTAGAAACCATTTCCAAAAGGTGAAGCTTTCTACCTCCACAACTCCCATCGCTATTGGATATATACAGTCATTAGGATCAATGCCAACTGCAGTTAACAGCTGACCTCCAAATTTTGTCTTAATATGACAACGGGCCTACAACCAGACATGAAATCTGCTTTACAAGCACTAAGTGAAATATATAAAGTGTTGAATCTAGGACCAACCAGTTTTAGAAAGAATGTGCTTCCTGGATTTGTTCTCCTCAATTCATGTCCATAGTCCCATAATAAGTTGTATTGTTCAATCTCATCTCTATGAATGTGCTTCATTGCTATCCTTCTGGGCCTAGCAAGCTTGCTCCTATATGGTGTTAGGTTCCAATCTTTTTGTACAGTTCTAGCAAAAAAAATTGACTCATCTTGTCATCAGCTCTGAATGTATCTAAATACTTCTCAGCTAGCCAAGTTGAGGTGCACCTCTTAAGTTCCCACCTCTTTTGACAGTTGTGCTGACTATTAAATGTCTTGATCATTAATCCACCACATCTCTTATCAATGGAAGAAAAAAGGTTCTATTGACAGTCCTATTCACATATTGCATGAATCCTTTTCTTCTTATTCCTTGGCATTTTGATGTTTACCCTATTCTTCAGAGAGTACTTGGTTATAGTCTTCCTAAGCATTTCAACTGTGCCAAATACCATGCCCACCTTGAAAACATAATTATTCAAGTCTTCTTTGCACTACAGGAATCCTGACAATAGACGACGGCCGGAAACCGTCGTCTATAAAGACCTTACCGTTGTCTATAAGTTATAGACGACGGTAAATGCTTATTGACGACGGTTTCCAGCCGTCTACGATTATTTGTCGTCTATAAGCTTATAGACAACGGTAACCATCGTCTATAACGTAATGACGACAGCCTCATCCACCCGTCGTCGATTAGCCAACTACACCACGTGGCAACAAAAGACACTTATAGACGATGGCCATAGAAAACCCGTCGTCTATAAGGTTCCTTATAGACGACGACCACAAGAAAACCGTCGTCTATAAGCTCCTTATAGACGACAGCAACAGAAAAACCGTCTATAAGAGGCTTATAGATGACGGCCTTACCGAAACCGTCGTCTTTAAGTCCCTTATAGACGACGGCCATAATTAAACCGTCATCTATTAGCCCCTTATAGACGACGGCCAAAAGAAAACTGTCTCTATAAGATTTGCATTTAAAAAAAAAACCAGAAAATGTTGTCCTAGCTTCGAGGCCAGCCGTGGCTCGATGGCCAGCTCACACAGGCATATGAAAACAACATATATATCACAACAATCATTGTAAAACACTAATTCCGAAACAATATACTTGTAGTATTTATTTCCAAAATCTAGAGATTCCTGAGTTGTAGTATTTCAACAGTCACCTGACAGCACGTTTAGACGTCACACAAGGCGTGGAAGCGGTGCTGGCACTCGTAGTAGCAGGAGTAGAGCTGCTCTCTGTGGTCCTTTGGTTGGTCAAATCAGTAGAGGGACCAACTTCAGCAGAGGATGTTGTTGGGCTATATTCTGTTCTGCTACTGCCTCTAGTCTCCAGACGCTCCATCATCCTTGACACGGACGCAATCCCAGTGTTAACTTCTCTTCTCACTTCTGAACCAAGATCTGCCACAGATGAGTTACGTGAAAAAAGCCTCTCCTTCCACCCTCTGGTGCTTTTTGTAATAGATTCTTTGTACCTGAATTGCACAAAGGAGAGGCTTAAGGATGACAATTCATTAAGCTGGAAGGCCCAAGATGAAAGTAATTATTCATACTTCATAGAGACAGCATTTAATCGAGACTTCAAAGAGTCTGAAAAAGACTGCATATCGGATGGTCCAACCCTGTCTGGAGTTGACAGCCCAGTGGAGTGCCTCCTGATATTCCAGAATAATCAATTAGCTTGACTTGATCACAAAACCAAATTAGTTTAATCACCACAAAAGACTACCATGAACATAGAGTAGCTGAATATAGATGAGTACCTGTTAAAAAACCTAGGACTTGATACATGAGTACTATTTCCGGAAGAAACAACAGCATCTTGTTCGGCATCATAGGTAAGCATGCCAGGACTTTGGTTACCAGTATCTCCACTGAAATTAGCACGTGGAGATGACACACCAGCTCTAGGGGTGACAGAATTCGAATCATTATCTCCCACATGGGCAGAAGATGAAGAAACCGCTCCAGCAGAAGGCGAGTTGGGATGTGCAGAGAAAACTAGAAACTGTGAGCGATTGTGAGGGCCAGATCGGCCCCTGTGCTCCTCTCTTCTTCCAAGATGGTGTGCCCTTCCCATAGCAGCAGCAGCAGCTAGATGCTGTAGTATATGCTCCTCAAGTTTAGCATCATTACCAGCGACAGGAAGCTGCACAAGTGCATCTAGCTGGTTAGGACAACTTAAAAAAAAAACAATTTCTCCACACATTAAGAGAAATATATCACATTAATTTTGAATCACATACATGCTGCAATTCAAAATCCCCAAAAGCAGGATGATGAAATATTGTAGTATTTTGAGTTTGATCGGTTCCAGATGCCATTGCAAAGGAGTCACAGCCTGAAATCAAATTCACAAAAAACAATGTGCACAAAATCAATTACTGAGTTAAAATGAAAACAATAAACATGTCCAGTTATTCATGATGCTTTAATAAAACCAGTAAGACCATAATAGGATTCATAAAGAACTGTTAGAGATAATAGACATCTCATTCCGAAAGTATCCACTGAACATACACTATAACAAGTAATCAAGTAGAACCACTACTACAAAAAGCATTTTTACAGGCGCCTCAAATTTTCAAACATAGGCAGTCCTTAAAAATATGCGACTGTGATAACGAATGATATAATAACCGCTTGTGATGACAGAACAACACAGTCGAATTTTAAAGAACAACCGTCTGGGTAAATACATGATCTTCACAAACGGTTCTTAATTAAGAACCGTCTGTAATGCAATGAACTTCACAGGCAACCGCCTGGGTAAATACATGATCTTCATAGGCAGTTCTTAATTAAGAACCGTCTGTAATGCAATGAACTTCACAGACGGATTTTAAGAAACAACCGCCTAGGTAAATACATGATCTTCACATACAGTTCTTAATTAATAACCGCCTGTAATGCAATGAACTTCACAGATGGATTTTAAGAAACAACCGCCTGGGTAAATACATGATCTTCGTTGGCGGTTCTTAATTAATAACCGCATGTAATGCAATGAACTTCATTGACGGTTCTTGGTTAACAACGGTCTGAGAAGATCATGTATTTTCAGTAGCTGTCGGTACCCTAAAAACCATACACCCCCTGAGGTTACAAAGATCTCAAGGGGAGGACATCTGCTCAAATTGAAGACCCTAGGGGGCCCACTCGCCAGACGTGACCGGACCCGCTTCTCCAACATGGTTAACCTCTAGGTTGCCACGTGTACTGTCAGACCAGAGCTATTACCCGCAAGGGTGAAGCTCCGGGCCAAGTACTGAAACGGCACCTCCGGAGGTAGCCCCTGACCGAGAGAAGCTCCGGACCTGACACGTAGCAGGCCGCCCCGGAGCTTCCCGCTTCCCACGGGCAAGCTCCGGAGCTGCCACGTGTCCATACGTCGGAGCTGGCCGCTTTAAACCCCCGGGAGACGTTGTAACGGCTCCGGATCTCCAAAGGACAGCCACGGACTTCAAGACCCGGTTAATTATCATTAATTCCACATTAATGATATTTAATCGGATGATCTTAACTCCTGTAACGGCACTGTCAGAGCCGTTACAGGGTCATTAACAACAATTAATCTTGTGTATCAATGCCAATAACCGCCAGGGCCACATGTCGGGCCAGGCTGACTTGTAACGGTTTGTCCTTGTACTATAAAAGGACAAACCGCCGATACACGAGGGAGGACTCTGGAACACACTCAAGCTCACAAGTGAATACAACTCACACACACCCGTGGAGTAGGGTATTACGCTCAGGCGGCCCGAACCACGTAAACTACTGTGTCAATCGTGTCCAAATCGCACTTCACTTTCTTAGATCTCCGCGTGCCCAAACCGAACCACAACTCCTTTAAACACTTTCATAGTGTCAGGGGATCTGCCGACTCCAACAGTCGACAGTTGGCGCGCCAGGTAGGGGGCGCCTGAGATCTTCAAGAATGGTGAATTCTGCAGCTGGATCATCCAACGGGCAACCTGCTGCTCAGGCTGTCGGAGGCAATCCCTCCAACATGCAACCACCGGCAGGAGCCTCGGTTCCAGCGGGAGTCACACTCCCACCACCGCCATCTTCTCCGGCAAGACTTGCCGAACGACATGATGGTGCACCGGCGTCTCATTCTGCGCCGGCAAGTCGTGACAACCCAGAACATGCGCTCCATGCAGCGCGTGCTCTCCTTCAGCGACCACCACCTCCGGATGCATCTCAAGGTGCCATGGAACAATGGAGAGCTGATATTGAGCATTTGGTCGCAGCAGCGGCCGAACGCCTCAACAATCAGGGTCCACCTCCTTCAGGGCGGGCCCCGTCGCAGCGACGAACGTTGTCTGGAAGACTTGGTCCACATGTCTCCAACAACCGGAGAAGAGCTGCGTCACAGCAAGTGACGTCGTTGCCCTCTGGAGCACGACGTGCCCATACTGCGTCTCGGCTTTCGACACACGACCTCCGGGCGGAGCTTGATCGCCGATACCGCCAACAGGATGGCCGTGTCCACATCGAGCGAGCTCGAGAAAGACGAGATGCTCAAGACCTTTCTACTCTGGAAGGAGTAGGAGGAGGCTGTTCCGCCCTAGCCATGCATCTGCGTATGGTTAGATGGCCACAGAAGTTCCGGCCACACTTGCCGGAAAAATTCGACGGGACTGTCAATCCCGTAGAATTCCTACAGATATACTCCACTGCGATCTTAGCAGCTGGAGGAAACGAGGCCGTAATGGCCAATTACTTTCCAGTGGCTTTAACTGGGACCGCCAGGTCCTGGTTTATGAGCCTTCCACCCAACTCTATCGACAGTTGGGAGGAGCTATGCCGCTAGTTCACCGCCAATTTCGGGAGTTCATACACCCGTCCGGGCACCGAACTGGACCTTTTTGCGGTCGTGCAAAAAGGAGGAGAATCTTTGCGGTCATTCATCCAGAGATTCTCTCAGGTACGTAACACAATCCCTTCTATCTCAAGCGCTTCTGTCATTGTAGCATTCAGACAGGGTGTACGAGACAAGAAGATGTTGGAGAAGCTGGCGATCAAAGAGATCACCAGTGTCACAGAGCTCTTCAGCCTGGCTGACAAATGTGCCAGAGCTGCGGAGGGCCGTGAAATGCACTCCAAACCAGTTTTGGAGGATCATAAAAAATCCTCCAAAGAAGAAGCCGCTACCTCCGGGAGTGGCAAGAAGAAAAAGAAGACCAACGGCAAGAAGAAGCCGTCGGCCGGCACATCCAACGTTGCAGCCGCTGCAACTCCTGGTGGCCGGGGGCCACGCCCCGAGAAGCGACCTCGACCGTCTTCCGAAGACGGTGGCAAATCCAAGATGTGGTGCCCCATTCACAAAACGGGCAGCCACAGACTGGAGGACTGCCGGGAGGTCCAAAACCTTGCCGAGCGTTACCACAAGCGCCGGGAAGGGTCTCCCTTCCGTCAGAGGGAGGGAAAACAAAAGGTCGATGAAGCTCCGGCTGAAAAGGAATTAGGGTTTCAAGACCCCAAAAAGGTCTTGAAAGCCGTCTACACCTCCGTCGACGATGATTCCGACGTCTCCGACAACGAGCGTCGAAAAACCATGAACACCATCTTTGGTGGATCATGGGACATCACCTCTCGTCGCGTTATTAAGACTATGCGACGGGATATGGCTGCTGTAGCTCCTACAGCTAGACCGGAGCCACATCGAAAGTGGATGGACACACCCATCACTTTTGATGCTTCGGACTGTCCTCAAAGCATGGTCGGAGCTGGCCAGCTGCCCTTGATGGTATCTCCCACCATCAACAACATCCAGCTCCATCATGTCCTGGTAGACGGAGGTTCGGGGCTTAATCTCATCAGCTTCGAAGCTTTCACCAAGCTTCAGCTTCGACCTTCAGACCTCCAGCCCTCTCGACCTTTCTCCGGAGTAGGTCCGGGGGCCATAACCCCACTCGGAGCTATTACTCTCCCTGTTACCTTCGGGACCCGGGAGAAGTATCGCACCGAAAAGTTGGTCTTCGACGTCGCTCAGATCAACTTACCATTCAACGCCATTTTGGGTAGACCTGCCTTGTACAAATTCATGGCAGCTGCTCATTATGGATACCTGGTGTTAAAGATGCCGACACCAGTAGGCGTTCTCCGGATCCGTGGAGATCGCACTGCCGGAGTAACTGCTCTGGAGGAACTTCATGCACTCACCACAGCGCAAGAGGAGGACTCCAGACAGAAGCAAGCTCCACAACCTCCGAGCATTCGTCAACGAGGCTCGACCTCTGCACCCCGTGTGCAGCCAAGCGGCGACACTGACATTCCCGTCAAAGTCGTCCAAATTGGTTCCGATGTCACCCAAACTACCCGCATATCGGGTGGCTTGAACGACAAATAGGAACTCGCGCTCATCACTTTCCTCCGGGCTAACGTTGACGTGTTTGCCTGGCAACCGTCACAAATGCCTGGGATCCCCAGGGAAGTGATTGAGCACAATCTGAAGATTTTCCCCGACGCTCGGCCTGTACACCAGAAACCTCGGAAGCAATCTGTAGAGCGACAGAACTTCATCCGACAAGAAGTGAAGAAGTTGCTCGAAGCCGGATTCATCCGAGAAGTCTACCATCCAAAATGGCTGGCAAACCCAGTGGTTGTGCCTAAGGCCGGCGGGAAACTTCGGATGTGCATCGACTACACCACACTGAATAAGGCATGTCCAAAAGATCCATTCCCACTACCTAGAATGGACCAGATAGTGGATTCCACCTCCGGGTGTGAGTTACTGTGTTTCCTAGACGCATATTCAGGATATCATCAAATCCGGATGTCTAGGGAAGATGAAGAACATACTTCATTCATCACAGTGGATGGATTATATTGTTACACAGCCATGCCTTTTGGTCTCAAAAATGCAGCTTCAACTTTTGTACGAGCAATGTACAAAACTTTCGAAGAACTCATCAGAGACATAGTGGAAGTGTACGTTGATGACATCGTTGTCAAAGTCAAAAACAAGGAGTCCCTCTTGGACACCTTGCAGGCTGTCTTTGACAAACTGCGGGCCACCCGCACGAAGCTAAACCCAGACAAGTGCGTCTTCGGGGTTAGTTCCGGAAAGCTTCTTGGTTTCCTGGTAAGTCACCGGGGTATAGAGGCTAATCCGGCGAAGATAAAAGCCATTGAAGACATGCGGCCACCAACCCGCATCAAAGACGTCCAAAAATTAACTGGATGTCTAGCAGCCCTCAGTCGGTTCATTTCAAGACTGGCGGAAAGGGCACTTCCCTTCTTCAAGTTGCTGAGGAAGTCCGGACCATTCCAATGGTCTGAAGAAGCAGAGAAGGCATTCCAGGAGCTGAAACAGTTCCTCACCACCCTACCAGTCTTGGTAGCTCCGAACCCTGGTGAGCCTTTATTGCTTTACATTTCAGCAGCTGACGAAGTCGTCAGTATGGTTCTGGTTGCGGAGAGACCGGAACTACCCAATACTCAGGAATCTAGATCCCTTCGGGAGGATCCGGAGGTTCCTGAAAGCGGGTCTGGGTCCCAGCTCCCAGACTCGAGCCCACAAGAAGCCACTTCAGAGGACCTGGATCCTTCCGATAGGATCCAAGTCATTCCTGAAGAAGCTCCGGGTTCTTCCACCCAGAACCCGGAGGTCCCTGAAGATAATCTGGACCCCTCTGATAAGGTCCGGATCAATGAAGAGGAAGTTCCGGACCCCACCGGGAAGGTCCGGACCATTCAACGCCCAGTATACTTCATCAGTGAAGTGTTATATGATGCCAAGACTCGATACCTAGAGGTGCATAAGCTGCTCTACGCGGTTCTTATTGCCTCAAGAAAGCTTCGACATTATTTCCAAGCTCACAAAGTCTCAGTGGTAACCTCATATCCACTTCGAGCGATTCTGCATAATCCCAATTCAACTGGGAATATAGCAAAGTGGGCAGCGGAACTGGCTGAATTCAACCTCGAATTCATTCCAAGGCAAGCAATCAAGAGTCAAGCGTTGGCAGATTTCGTGGCAGAATGGACTCCCTCTTCATTAAACCCTGGGGGCCCCAGCGAGCAGAAGAAGGAACCACAAGTTCCGGCCTTCACTAAGCCTCACTGGACCCTTTACTTCGACGGCTCCATGCAGAAGCAGGGAGCCGGAGCTGGAATCCTTCTCCTCGCACCAACCGGGGAGAAGGTAAAATACATGGTGCACCTTGACTTCAAGGCAACCAACAACATGGCGGAGTACGAAGCACTCATATATGGATTGAAAGTGGCACTATCCTATGGTGTCAAGCAGTTGCTGGTCAAAGGAGATTCACAACTTGTCATCAAACAGGTGAAGGGTGAATGCTCCTGCAATAATCTCCAGCTGGCTGCTTATCTCCTTGAAGTCCAGAGGCTTCAGAAGGACTTCGAAGTCCTAGACCTTCACCATGTCCAGCGTGCTCACAACGCTGAAGCTGACGAACTCTCGACCAAGGCGTCAACCGGAGCTCCGACTCCAGACGGAACCTTTGTCCGGAGGTTGTCAAAACCCACAGTTCAGCCTGCCGAACTGAACGAAGGGGGCGAGATCAGCATCCCAAAGCTGACGGTCCCGATGGCCCTGTTACCATGGCAGCCATCAAGGGTCGTAGGTGCTGCCGGGAGCTCCGAGCAACCCAGCACGCAAGACTCAAATGCTCAAGTCAGTTCCGATGCATGGATCTCGGAGATCCGGAACTACTTGAAAGACAACATCCTTCCTGACGATGATGCATCCGCTGACCGGGTAGTCAGATTGGCTAAAAGATACACGTTGGTAGAAGGGGATCTCTACCGGCGCGGTGCCAACGGCATCCTAATGCGGTGCATCACAAGGGAAGAAGGCTGCGAGCTCCTCGCAGAAATCCATGGAGGTGAGTGTGGGAACCACGCGTCTTCCCGCACGCTGGTCGGAAAAGCCTTTCGGCACGGCTTCTACTGGCCTACAGCGCTCCAGGATGCTACTGAGCTAGTGAATAAATGCAAAGCATGCCAATTTCATGCAAAGCAAATTCATACACCTGCTCAGCCCTTACAAATGATACCTCCTACGTGGCCTTTCGCTGTGTGGGGGATGGACATCTTGGGACCCTTCCCAAGAGCCGTCGGAGGTTACAAGTTCCTGTATGTCGCCATCGACAAGTTCACCAAGTGGCCGGAAGCTACTCCTGTTGTGACGATCAACAAACAATCTGCAATCAATTTTCTACAATCTATCGTGAGCAGATTCGGAGTCCCAAACAAGATCATCACTGACAATGGGACTCAGTTCACAAGCTCCGCATTTCAAGGATATTGCGAAGACCTCGGCATACAAGTTTGCTACGCCTCCGTAGCTCATCCTGCCAGCAATGGGCAAGCCGAGAGAGCAAACGCAGAGATCCTTAAAGGATTAAAAACGCGCACTTATGAGCGTTTGAAAAAGCACGGAGCTAATTGGATCGAAGAGCTTCCGCCCACTCTATGGGCTAACAGGACTTCTCCAAGTCGGGCAACCGGAGAAACACCCTTCTTCCTGGTGTACGGAGCAGAAGCGATCCTTCCTCCGGAAATCACCTTGGGTTCCCTCCGAGTCCGGACCTTCGACGAAGCCGCGCAGGACCAGCTCCGGCGTGAAGACCTAGACCTCCTCGAGGAGGGAAGGTGCCAAGCAGCTGTTCGGAACGCCCGATATCGCCAAGCTCTACGGCGCTATCATCAGCGGCATGTACACAACCGACAGCTCGAGGAAGGCGATCTGGTGCTACGGAGAATACTATCCAGAGAAGGGCAAAACAAACTCTCCCCCGGCTGGGAAGGACCCTTCCGAGTGATCAAAGTATCCCGTCCCGGAAGCGTTCGCTTGGCTGCCGAGGATGGGACACCTCTCCCAAATCCTTGGAATATCGAGCACCTCCGTAAGTTCTACACTTAATTCCACGAAGGTGAGTCTTAAGTAACTTGAAGTGTATGTTATAGAGTCATTGTACAGAGTCGGGTAGTTCCTCCGGGAGAGCAGCCGGACCTTTCCCGAAAGGTTTGGAAAGCTCATGCAACACTTGATACAGTCTCCGGACTAGAAGTGTAGCTAGTTACCCTGGGTTAAACGAGAAACCGAACACACTTAGCCTGGTTCCGTACCCTAAGAGTGTGCTTGTTTCCCCTGTACCCCGGACCTATAATGAAAGACATCTTCATGTGAAATAGACTCCACGTGCATTCATTTTTGCATAAGGCTCGACATTTTTATTTTTCTCTTTCTTGTCTATAACAGAAACGTGCAATTCTTAAGAAGTTCTAGTTTAACCGGTTTATGTACAATTTGAGTTGAATTGTCAGATTTTTTAGATTTAATCGTCTGTGATCAACTCGCCTGAAAGTCGCCAAGCCATTCTAGGGCCGGAGTGCGCTATCGACTTAGCCTGGTCAAGCACCCTAAGTACGCCACTCTACCTATATCCCGGCAGGCCAAAGTAAGGCGGGTCCATGGACAATTGGATCTAAAAGAAAAGATAATTCACCCAATTATACTAAAAATCGTGTTCAACTTGAAATTCTCTTGAGAACCGTAAGCCGCAACGAAGTTATAGATAAGGAAAGAATTTTACTGTTTTTCTTGGCTTAAGTGTGCAGGAAAAATAAAAATGATATTGATGGAGAAAAACCGGAGTTAACCAAGCTCCGACTCCCACTGGCGTTAACTCAAAGATGGTGAGAAGACTCTATCACTAGAGTCTGTTGCCAGCAAGCCAGGCGTGGCAAGGGTTATTGCCGGAGCTACTAAGCTCCGACACCTTGAAGTATTAACTATCGATACTCAACGTGTTGGTAGAGGCTCCTGCCGGAGCTACTAAGCTCCGACGAGGGACAATGCCGGAGCTTCTAAGCTCCGACGACTTCAAGGGACCTTCACTATCGAAAACTTCGGACCAAAACTATACGAGTCCGAAGCAAATCTGTCTTAACCAAAAATCAATATCCTTTTGGTACATGTCCACAATCAAATTGTGCACATCTACCAGGGGGCCAAGTGAAGACAAAGATGTTGAAGACAAGAAATGAAATTCACGAAAAATTGGGGATTTCATTTCATTTGAAGACCAGAGATTACATCTGGGGACAAAGGATTACAAAATTGAGGAAGAAGAGAAGATACAAATAAAGGCTAAGAGAGATAGTCCTAGACCCTATGGAAGAACTCGACGACCTTCTGGGCGACCTCCGACACGCTGCCTCGGGTAGCTTCGCCCTCTCCTTCGACGGGACCTTCAAGCACCGGGTCCAGAGAGAATCGAGGGTTCCGGCTAGTGTAACACGTCAACACATACTCTGTGACGTTTCTAGCCAGGGATTGCCCCTCGACCTCAAGCTGGTCCGCGATGACGTCGCCCACCTTGGCGAGCTTGCCACCCGCAGCGTTCAACGCCTGCAATGCAAGGTACGGCTCCGGCTCCGGATCATCCGGAAGCACAGGGCTGAAACCCATCGGCGCTAGCGCATCGTCGGCCTTGCTCAGGAACTCCCAAATTTGCAGGGAGTCCGTCTTCCTCAGGCCCTTCATCTCTTCCAAGGACCTCCGGGCCGCCGCCAGCTCCGAGTTCTCGCGGGAGAGGCGCTCAACTTCTTTGGCGTTTTGCTGAATCTTCGCAGCAACCCGCTTTTCGAGTCTTCCGAGCTCCTCCTCCTGGAGGTGGATCTTGTTCCGGCGGTCGACCAGGTCTTTCTCCCTAGCCTCTATTTTCTTCTCCCGGGCGACGAGGGCACACTCATACTCGTAGAGTTCCTGCCCTCGCACCCAGGTCTTCTCCTCCTCCTCGAGGCAGCGCTCTTCCAATTTTTTAGCGCGCTCCTCGAGGCCCTTGTCCGCCAGAGCTGTCTTCTCGGCGAGCTCTTCTTCACGTCGCAAGACGTCGTCCCGTAGTTCCAGGAGTTTTTGCTCCTCATCCTCGAGCCGCTTTTCCCTTCCCTCAAGTGCCTCTCGGCGCTTGATGAGTGCGGTACTGATGGCTTCGAGTTGATCGAACCGAGCGTTGGCCGCATCATTGGCAGCCTTAGCTTGGTCATGGTACTCCCGGGATTGGGCGTCGAGGTTGTGAGTCATGCTCTCCCTCTCGTCCAGCATCTCACCCCAAAGCTCCAGGCGGATCTTCTCCCGCCTGATCCATTCCTTGTCCTCAGCAATCCTCGACTGCGCCAGCTTGGTCTCGAATTGGAGTCTATTACGCCACCTCCTAAGGGTTTGGCGCTCCTCTTCAAGAACCTTGCTGTCGTGGAAGAAGGCTAGTTGGACTTGGCGCAGACTGGAGCAAGCGTTGTCGATGGACATCGACAGCGAGATGGGCTCCGGACCTTCTGGGGTCTCCTCCGCTGGCTCCAGCGGGTCTTCATCTACAAAAATTGGGTCCCACCCTACGAGAGCGGAACCCCGAGCTTCCAAGGCACTAGGGCCCTCCTCCGGGATGGCCTCAGTCGCCACCGAAGAAGGTCCCGCCACCAAATCTTCATTCGCCCCCTCAGGCTGGGGGCCGGCGACTTCGTTCAGGCACTCTGGCTCCGCCACGGGTACCATCGACGTCGTCGCCTCCAATGGCTCCGGCCGTGACGCTCCTTCCGAGGGAGGCTCAAGCTCCCTCGCCTCTTCAACCACCGGCTCTACAGCCGGCGCCTCCACCACCACCGGCTCTGCAGCCGGCGCTCCAATAACTACCGGCCCTGCGACCGGAGCTTCAGAAGTAACCGGCTCAATTGCCGGAACCACTTCAACCTCCGGCTCGCACGCCGAAGCTTCAGCTACCTCCGGCTCAACCGCCGGGGCTTCAGCACTTTCCGGCTCTGAAGCCGGGACCGCTACTTCCTCCGGTTCGACAGCCGGAGCATCTACTTCTGCTGCACAGGGGCCCGGAGCTTCAACCTCCGGAGCGGGTGCCGCTGGCGCATCTTCAATCCCGTGGTCCGGCGCTACCACGGGAACTTCTGGGGACGAGTCGAGGTCCATGACCACGACAGCCGGCGCCGGAGCTGTCGCAGCCTCCGCCTGGGGCGGCACCGGAGCTGGAGCAGAAGCCCTCATAGCCTCAGACACTGTGGCTGAGGGCGGAGCTTCACTCCCCTTCTTGGGAACGCTGCAGATGAAGAATGAAGAAAATGAGCAAACAGATGCTGTAATTAAAAGTTAATTGAGGTAAGCAAGAAAAATTACCTTGGGAGGCTCACGCACCATCTTGCGCGGAACCTCTTTCCCGGACGTTCCGGGCTGGCCACGGTCGGCGTAGGAGCTCCGGGAGGACTCCCAGGACTTGCCGTAGCCACGGGCGTTTCCCGGGTCGGAGCTCTCCTTGACCGAGAGGAACTCCTAGACCTGGAGGCCCTCACCGCTTCTCGAACCGGAGTCGCCTGTCCCGAACTGGCACCTCCGGAGGGACCCATCACAGGGACAGCTGTACTCCGGGAGGATCCCACCGCCGGAACAGTAGCGCTTCGAAAAGACCCCACCACGGGGACAGACGCTACGGCGGCGGAGGATCTTCCTTCCTGAGGACGGGGAACTGGCGGGGAAGTAGCAAGCCCGACGGACCTTCCGTCAGCATGTCGCAGCTTCCTCTTCCGGCTCTCCGGCTCCTCCGCCAGCTCCTTGCCTTTGCCGGTGACTTCAGCTCTTGGCTGAGAGACGGGGGCGGAGCCGCTTTCTGACAACCCGGGGATCGCCAACCGGGCGGTCGATCTTCTTTCGACGACGCCAAGGTCGTCAAGCGCGGGCATCCTCCGCCGGAGCTCCCTGCTGAACTCAACTTCCACGTTCAGGGGGAGGAAAGCCGGTGGCGGAGTCAGGTACTCTCCGTCTACATCGATGCCGTGCTGGAATTTCTTGAGGTGAAACTCCAAGGACTTCCCCACCATGCTGGACTTCAACCCGGTCTCGACCCGGTCTTCGTCCATCACGCTGTTGAGGGCCCAGGCAAGCTTCTCCCTCCTCTTCAGCGGTGCTCACCTGTTGGACAGGAAGTTGCAGAACACCGCCTGGGGAGTCAGTCCTCCCTCCACACATTGGCGGATCCTGGACAGGATGGGGTCGAAGGCTGCCGCCAGCACCGGAACTTCGCTCCACACCGACGTGTCAATGCCGGGCAAACCTTCTGGCAGCTCCAACCGCTCGTGCTCCTCCACCCGGACGACTACCCAATCTTTCTTCCAGTCATCCCACTTCCCGGAAGGGAACGACCGGAGGTACTTGAACGGGCACTTCTTGCGCTTCACAAAGTAGTAGAAGCCAAGGTACTCGTCACTTCGGCCGGTGGTTTGGACGGTGAAGAAAGTGCGGAAGAGCTCGATGCAGGGAGGGATGCCCACCCACATCTCGCAGAAGTGGACAAAGACGGACACAAGGAGGAGAGAGTGAGGGCCAAGGTGGTATAGCTGCAGACCATAGAAGTCCAGCAACATCAAAAAGAAGGAAGAAAATGGTGGGATCAGCCCCACCATGGCATACGATGAAAAGTATACCATTTCGCCGGAGTGCTCCTTTTTAAAGGGAAGCTCCCCGCCGGTGCGGATTAAACGGTTGAAGAAGTCCGATGACCACCCCATGAGGGCTCGGACCTTCTTCAGATCGCTCTCTGTCTTCAAACGACTCTCACGCAGACCCAACTCCATCGCAGCACAGCTAGGCGAGAGAAGAGAAGCAAAGCACGAGTTGGGAGTTTGAGCGCAAGAACAGATGGAAAGCGTAAAGAACTCCCGACGGTGCGCTTTCCTTCTTAAGTAAGCCCTCGCAGCGCTTGGATGGAAACTGCAGGGGAATCAAGCATACTACTCAAGAATTCAACCCAGCCGATGACAAGAGGGCCCGGGACCACCCCGACGATCAAGTCGAGGCTCTTACCCAGGCGAACAGTTGTCATCACGAGGCGGGAAACCCAAAGGCGGCGGACTGACAAGGCGCGCGGAACCGATACGGTTTTCGTATCGGGAACCGACGACCTTCAATTGCGAGAGATCCGCACGTCAAAGATCTTATCTGCCGCCTGAGGTGCGCCACGCGTCAGGACTTAACCATAAAGCCCCGCAAAAGGCACCTCTGAAGACCCTTGAAGACCCAGTTCAAGAGTCGCAAGTGTGGACCCACCTCCGGCGGAATGACTTCATCCCGTTAGCCTTCCCCGGAGGCAGGTCCAGGGGGCCACTGTCGGTACCCTAAAAACCATACACCCCCTGAGGTTACAAAGATCTCAAGGGGAGGACATCTGCTCAAATTGAAGACCCTAGGGGGCCCACTCGCCAGACGTGACCGGACCCGCTTCTCCAACATGGTTAACCTCTAGGTTGCCACGTGTACTGTCAGACCAGAGCTATTACCCGCAAGGGTGAAGCTCCGGGCCAAGTACTGAAACGGCACCTCCGGAGGTAGCCCCTGACCGAGAGAAGCTCCGGACCTGACACGTAGCAGGCCGCCCCGGAGCTTCCCGCTTCCCACGGGCAAGCTCCGGAGCTGCCACGTGTCCATACGTCGGAGCTGGCCGCTTTAAACCCCCGGGAGACGTTGTAACGGCTCCGGATCTCCAAAGGACAGCCACGGACTTCAAGACCCGGTTAATTATCATTAATTCCACATTAATGATATTTAATCGGATGATCTTAACTCCTGTAACGGCACTGTCAGAGCCGTTACAGGGTCATTAACAACAATTAATCTTGTGTATCAATGCCAATAACCGCCAGGGCCACATGTCGGGCCAGGCTGACTTGTAACGGTTTGTCCTTGTACTATAAAAGGACAAACCGCCGATACACGAGGGAGGACTCTGGAACACACTCAAGCTCACAAGTGAATACAACTCACACACACCCGTGGAGTAGGGTATTACGCTCAGGCGGCCCGAACCACGTAAACTACTGTGTCAATCGTGTCCAAATCGCACTTCACTTTCTTAGATCTCCGCGCGCCCAAACCGAACCACAACTCCTTTAAACACTTTCATAGTGTCAGGGGATCTGCCGACTCCAACAGTCGACAGTAGCGATCATTGTTTAAGAACCGTATGTAGTTGTTCAATTATCACAAGCGGTTTTCATTATAATTACAGAGATGTAGTTGCAATTATCACAACCGTATGTAGTCGTGCAAGCAAAATTGTATCAGGAAAAAAACACAGATGAGCAGATACTAGTACAATAATGCATTATAGGAAATGCTCGATCACCAGTGAGGCTGGTTTAATTGTGATAATACACCATTAGAGGCTTTACAATTATTCAAAGATAATTTCTTTATACACTGAACAAAAATCATGCTACATTCATTGTAGATCGACGATGAAGCTCCCATCGATCAATCTAAATTGTACCGTCCTGCTTGCTCCCGAACACGTCTCTTATATTCAGCTATACCCTGAAAATATTGACATTATTTAAATTAACAAATGTCGAAGGAGGAATGAATAACCTACATTGGTCACTAAGTCAAAATATCATCTAACCTTGATAAGTAGATTATAACAATCATTTTCAACATCATGCACATTTGGCTGATGCAGCAAACGCTGAACTTCAAGTAGTATAGTTTTGATTGTAAAAGCACTGCGCCACCCCTACAAAATATAATTTAAGCAATATAAGAAAACATTTCAAATAAGTTCTACAACAATTATAAGTAATAATTACATGAACAAAACAGGTCTATCTTACAGTCTCTTGATCAAGAATCCCAATGCAGAGTGCTCCCGAACGATGGACATTTAGGTGGAAGAACCCAATTGGAAAGGCGCATCTTGGTGGTACCAAGGGATAGTCCTGAGAGAAGGAGATTGTCAGGGGTTAGTAACCATCTTCCCATTCAGCCTGCAAAAGAAATTTATTAATAGGAGGACGATGGTTAAACTCATATTGTGCTTGTTCTTCATGACTTACCCCTTCTTTACCGGGGACGATGCACTGTCACTTCAATAAATCTCCCGATTCAGGCTTCGCAGAGAAAACCTACGCGGAGAAATTGAAAATACCAAAAACAAACAAGACGGAAAAACAAACTACAGTTAAGTTCATCAGTCCATTACAGATACATATGTATATACAACCATGCGACCGGTGTGCCATATGTACATACATGGGGATGGTTCTTGCGCCACGCCAAGAGCTCCTCCTTCAATCAGCTACACGCCCGAGACATCATTATCTGAAAGACCAAACTTCCAAACTTCCAAATTATTGAGTCCAAACGCATATGTACACAAATGCAAAAGGACACAATCCATATACCAACATTGTTCTAAGTTGATTTCAGAAGATACAAATATATACAATATATATCATCTCGCATTGCTATATATATTTTTTTCAGCATTGACATCTTCTCGCATATAGGGTTTTAAATTCTTTTTAATGCTTCTCTCTACGCGCTTGATGTTTTCTGGTTCGGTGAAAAGGTACATCTCTTCATACAAATTATATTCCTCTTCATTATCTCCCACATTCTCAACTCCAACAATATTTTGCTTTCCAGAAACAACTACGTGCAACTTCTCAGTTTATGGATCTTGAACATAAAAAACTTGTGCAACATTATCGGCGAGAACCCACAGGTCATCTTTGTAACCCACTTTATTCAAGTCTACCGTGTCAGCCCGTAATTGTCCACTTTCAAACCATCAGGATGTTTGACCCATTGGCACTTAAATACGGGCATTACCATTCTTTCGCCATAATCGAGTTCCCATATTTCCTTTATGAACCCGAAGACGGTTAGTTAAGCTTCAATACACGTCTGTGAAGACAAATTTTCATAGGTGGTTAGTTATGCTTCAATACCCATCTGTGAAGACACATTATCATAGGCGGTTAGTTATGCTTCAATACCCGCCTGTGATAAGACATTTATCACAGGCGGTTATATATGCTGCACGATCCACCTATGATAAAGTATCTTCACAAGCGGCTAGCCTAAGTAAAGAACCGTCTATGATAATGTGTCTTCACAGGCGGCCCGCCTAAGTAAAGAACCGTCTGTGAAATTGCGGATTATCACAGACTCTTCGTTTCAGGCGGTTTTAAAAGTCGTCTGTGATAATAGGTTTGGAGCCGCCTGTGATGAGACTTATTGTAGCAGTGAACACTGCAACATTAGAATATCAATCCAAAAGAATCCTCCATTGGCTTATAACAAAATACCAGTTGAAGGAAGAACATCTTATCCTTTTTTACCATTTCAACGCAGCAGTATACATGTGAATCTTCACCCATTTATGCAAATACTGCTCCAGGATCTCTTAAAAATTTTAAAGTGCATAATAAAGGCACAAGAACAAACTTAATGGCATTTGAAATTTCGTCTCAGTGGCCAAAGCACTTGAACACATACATGTGATACTGTACAAAGAAACACCCATGGGAAATGCAATGTTTACTCATGTGATCCAGTTCCCACCAAAAATTAGCACAACAATAGCAAAGCCTTTGTCCTAAGAAAAGTTAGGGTAGGTTACTCTTTTGAGCCACTAGCGCGTAGAGACACAATTCGGATGAGAACAAATCAACATTCCAAACCAAAGCTGTTCGAATTAGTACTCCCTCTGGATTACTTGTCATTTTAGATCTAGGCATGGGCGCATGACATCTAAGGAGCGGTGAAAAAGCATTGTGAACAGGAAATGAGGAGATAGAGATAGATAAGTATTGTGAAGATAAAAGGTGCATTGGGAAGTGAGAGAGCAAGTAATTTGGGAAAATTAGAAGGATAGGATGGCGAGTTCTGTGGGATGGAGGGAGTACATCTCAAGCTCAAATAAAAACAAAGCCACATCACAAAACATAACTATGAAATTTCTTTGTGGAGCTCAAGATCAATCGGCTAAATCAAAACAGAACAGTCAAAGCTACCCGAATGATGTCCAGAACATCTCAACTCAAGATACAACACAAGGAACATAACAGAGTCTATTTAGCAGGGTAAGGGAATACCATCACAGTCCTGGCCTGAGTCTAGTATATTCTAAAAAGAATTACAAAAGGTTGCCACATTCATATGAATCAAGTTCCAACAAAACAAGTTCCTCTGTTTCCAAGAACAGAGGAAGGAAGCATCTGGATGGTTAATATCTGATTTTTCTTGTTCACGTTGCCAGCAAGCATGATTCACAGCAATGACTCACAAATTTGGATTTGATTTTTATTACATAAGAGTATCAATTTTAGTGTTCATTAGATTTCAAACATTCTCCCTCAAGCAAGGTCCCGGCGGCCACGGTGAGGGGCCGGGGAGGGGGCGGCGGGGAAGGGGTGGCGCACGGTGGGGGCTTCGGGGAGGGGACGTCGGGGAGGGGCGGCGTACCTCGACTTGTGGCGGCGGACGACGACGCGGACAGGTGCGGGTGTGGCGGTCCTCCTCGACGGCGTGGCAGCGGGACGACAGCGCGGCGAGGGCGGGACGACCGCGTGGCGAGGGCAGGGCGACTATGCAGCGTCGGAGAGTGGCGGCAACGGTGAATCTGGAGCTCGGGCGAAAATGAGTTCGGCGGGTGCGAACGTCAGACAAGTAAATGGTGCGGGGCCGGGAAATACAGGCTAATAGACGAGGGTTTAGGTCACCATCGTCTATAAGGCCATAATGGACGACGGTTATATTGAACCGTCGTCAATTAATGACTTGGTTGGGCTCGAAATTCGACTTATATGTCGACGGCCGCTAGTTAACGACGGTTGGCCGTCGTCTATAATGCCCGACACTTAATAGACGACGGTCCTAGGGTAACCATCGTCAATTAATGACTTATGGACGACGGCGGAATTTAGCCGTCGTCAATAAGTTAATTGCCGACGGTACCGTCGTCAATAAATTTAGCCGTCGTCTATTGTCGCAATTCCTGTATTGTTGATCCATGATTTAAATTTCATTCTAGGCTCTCCCTCACCATCAGACTCTGGAAGCTGCAATTCATCACCATCAGAAGACATATCACCTGGATCAGCAGTCTCATTCAATGGCTCCTTGCCCTTGCCAATCTCCTTCAGGTTAGCCACTCCTTTGTCAACTACTTCTTCATCTATATTGTCTATAAAAAGGTCATCATCTTCATTATCAAACTTATAGTAACTGTTCACAAACTTACTGTCACTATCATCTTCTTCACATGGTTCCTCACTCATGGCATCTGCTGTTGGGACATCAAAATAAAAAGCAGGAAGCTTCTCACCCCCGTTCTTCTCCAAAGTCACAACTTTACATGGGCTGATCACTTTTGGCAACTCTAAAATTGGGTTTAAGACAATATCATCCCAATTCATACATACAATGTTGTCATGATGATCAAAATAAACGATGAAGTTCTTAACTTCTTCAATAATGTTGCTCATAACAAGTGTGTCTGAATCTGTGGGTATAACTCGCAATCCATCAACAATACTTTTTTTCAGGCAGCAACCAATACACTCTAAAATTTGGTGTTCGCTCATAACCAAGTTCAGAAGTAAAATCATCAAACCATAATGGCGACCAAGTGTCCTTCTCACAGTAATCAAAATCAATTTTGTTTTCCGTCAATGTATGACCTGTTTTCACCTTGCGCAACAAAGAAACCCCCATGATGCACCTCAATCGAAAACAGGTCATCCCCAACTCCTATAAAGAGTACTAAACATGTATTAGAATAGAAACAAATGCATGGGAGGAAATACTGCAGCAGGAAACAAATATGGATACCAACACAAGATACAATATGTACTTCATCATGAGGAAGGTGAACAAGTTGCAGATATCTATCAATTCATACTAACATGAATACAACATGCAAAAATTAGAATTAGTTGTTAATGGCATGATAAGAGCTAAGAGTTCAGTCATTTTTCTGTTCAAAAGTCTGTAACCTAGCAGCCAATGGAAAGAAACAATGCTAACACTGACGTAAGTCGTCAATGCACAAAAAAAAAAAAACAGTGAAGACATAGGTCATACCATACAAAGGCGGTTCTTCCCCTTCCTGCCTCAATCTTGGAGCCATGGTAGCCTATTTCTATCCTAAAAAGCTGTTGCAATAAATACACAAAATATAAATGAGCAACTCAATGAAATTTGCAGTGGCCAATCATATAAAAATGTACCGATTTCAAGTTTGCATCTCACAAACCAATTCCTTTGCTACAATGCTAAAATCGAAAGGCAGTGCAACAAGAAAATATTCCTGTAATAGAATCCTAGAATTAAAAGGCGACGGTGCTAGTGGAGACGGTGCCGACGACATTCTAGATGTGCGGGGGTGCCACTCGGTGGGGATCAACAGCGGCCGCTGAGACATTTCACGCCCATCCCGACAGCATGCCCCCGGATCGTGCCCTCGTCGGCATGGTGCAACACTTCATGCGCTCCCGGGCTACTGCGGGAGATGCGCGAGGGGCACGACAACACGTGGGCAGTGCGCCCGGGGCTCATCCCAACGATACGGAAATCTTCGAGCACGCGGCGACGAGGGGACAGAGGATGAGTGCGGTGGCGAAGGGACAGAGGAGGAGTGCGGTGGCGAGGGGGACAAAGGAGGCGTGCGGTGGCGAGGGACAGAGGATGCGTGCGGCAACGAGGGGACAAAGAGGCGTGCCGTGGTGATTGTGCAACGGAAGCATTACCTGTGATTCCGAGTAGACAAGGCGCACCTACGGTGGGAGAATCGGAGAAGACAGTGGGGGGATGGGGTGAGCGGTGCCGACCTCGATCGCCGCAGCTCGATCGCCACGGGACCTCCACACAACGGGCCACGGGAGCTTCAGATCAGTAGGGTTTGATAATTTTGAGAATAGGAGTAATTAGAGGGGTTTAAACACAAAATAACAAATCCAACATGTCAGCTGACGTGTACGCCACGTGGACGCGCCACACGTGCGATGGACTGCTAATGACACAATTAGTTTAGAGACCTCTAAATGCGTTTTAGAAGTTGGTGGACCTATTTGACACACCCTTAATGTACCTGCGGCGCACTTTACTCTTAAATTAACTAACATTAAATAAAGAGGAATGGATAGAGTAACATTTGACCTCCAACATTTGTGAGTAAGCACTCACGAAACTTTTCTCAGTTATTTAAAAATGATTATGGATAACACAGTCATCTCCTACTTTAATTATCTTAGTCTGACACCCACTTTGTTGAACAGTCGGGCGATTGACCCTGGGTCTGCATGACATTCTTGTCGCCCCATATCCGGGTGACTGGATGATTAACTTTGAAAGTTTATTACTAAAAATTAAATAAAAATCGTTTGTTACTGTAAAAAGTCGAAAAAGTTCTACGACTTCCCGCTCAGTGATCCAGCATCCCCGGCACAGCAGGCAACGAAACAAGGACATCCATTGGGCTGCCGTGTATCACGGCCCAAAGCACTCAGACAATCGGGCCGGCGCAAAACAAACTCCGAAGCCGCCGCCCCGTCCTGCGCCGCCGCCCGCCGCCGCCACAACATCACAAGTACGGTACGGGAAGCGCGGGAATGGCGGAGCGGCAGGTGGCGCAGCTGGGAACCGGCGTGGCGTGCTGCGGCTGGAACCACTGCGGCCGCCGCCTCGCTGCCGGAGCCGTCGACGGCTCCGTCTCCGTTTACGACTCTGACGCGTCCGCCACCTCCAAATGGCAGGTCCGCTTCCATTCCCCGCTGTCTGTACCCTAAACCCTGACGATATCGTAGCCCTGTATCAGACGCGGTTTCTGCTCTGGTGGCAGATTTGTAATGCGCTACGACTTATGCGTTCATCAGACTTCGGAGCAAGTTCAGAGCCTTTTTGCTGTCTGCTTGCCTAGGATAGTAGGATGATAGGACCGCGTCATGGTCGTTTAGATTACCATGTTCCATATGAATGCAATTCGAGGGAGGAATTCAGTCTGTTTTCACCGCAAAAGGTATAAAACATTTATCTGGTTGCTATTGCAAAATTGAGTTTGGACTGCCGATCGGTTGCAGCAACGAGGTTGGCTAAATAATTACTTCTGTTCACTTGCTATTGAAATCTTGAGACTGCATGGCACCTCTTTGTTAAATGCCACACAGCTAAACAGGTCTGGTCAACATCCACTGAACCTTCACTGAGTTCACTGAACCTTCACTGCATCCAAATAACTGGAAAGGAAACACACCTCTGGAGGACTGGTTCCACAGCTTATCAGCCTCGTCATCCAGATCGCGGAAAAAAGGCATCAAGTCCATCACTATTACGGCAACATGGGCAATACGGCGTGAAAGAAATGCAAGATTTTTCCGAGAAAAGGAGACCAAAATGGAAGAAATTGTGGAAGGACTTAAGGAAGAGCTCCGATTGTGGGTCTCGACGGGAAACAAACACTTGGCGGCTGTAGTGCACATCCCACCTTTGTTGTAATTTTTTTCGCACTGATTTTGTTTCTGGCCTGGGCTGGAAACGTTGTACAAAACTTGCTTTCCTACTTATACTGAATACCAGGCATAAGCCTTGTTTTTAAAAAAATGAATTTGGGCATTTGGCAATCTGTTTAGTGAGATTGTATTATTTTCATTATTAGTGCCACCAAGTAGCAGTACATGATCTTGAAAGGCGAAATTTGCTCTTGGACACACTTTAATGGTGACATTTGCAAGTGGAGACTCTCAATATTGTTTTTGCTCGAAGACACTATCCACTGTGGTAATTTAATTTTCTACAACACAACTCTAGTCATTAGAATACTCCCTCTATTCTTAAATTGTTCTCATAGGACAAATTATTGTAACGGCACATTTAGAAACAGAGGGAGTATTGATTATCTTGTATAAAGGGGAGAGAGAAACTTAAAAATGACTATACTGCCCCTACACAATATGGATCAGTTCGGACTCATCAGCCTATTTGTTCATTGGATCACATACTGACGGTTCCTTTGTAAATTATATCAGCCACAATCATCATTACTATTTACCTTTTACAATCATTATCAATGATTGTTCATAATAATTTTTGTTATCCTTCAGAATCATTATTAATTGTAATAACAAAGGGCAATATGGTCATTTTAAATTTCACTCTCGCCTGTACAAGATAATCAATATTTTAATGACTTGAGTGTATTTTAACAAAGTACCACAGTTTGATAGTGTCATTGCCTCTTTGGGCAAAACTAACATGGAGTGGTGTCCACTAGCAAATACCATCACTGAAGAGTGTCCAAGAGCAAATGTTGTCTTGTTGAAAACTTCAATTCTGAAAGTAAATCAGCTAGCAATTGTTCTGCAAGTCATGCTAGGTATCCAGCTATGTGGGGTTGAGATTACTACTCTCATTCTGACATATCCACGAATATATCCAAAAATGATTGGAAATTGGTTTTAGCTTCAAGCCATTTGTCCACTCCTTTTTGATGTGGATGGTTTGTGGGTTCAAACCAGTCTCTCTGCAAAAGCAGGGGTAAGGTTGTCTGAAATAACCTTTCTCCAGACCCCACAATATGTTGGAGCCTTCGGCACTGGCTACATATCCATGAATATACCCCTAAAGGTGCTTCTTGTGCTATAAAATCAGTTGTTCACTTCGTATTAATATGCATTTCTTTGCTTCTTAATTCTTTGGTGATGGGTCAGGCCCATGAGCATGCTATTGTGAATGTCGTCTGGCTTCCTTCAGAGTACGGGGATGCTATAGCTTGCATTTGCGCTGATGGGATGCTTTCTCTGTGGGAAGAGGTTGCTGCTGGTCAGTTACTTTCGTCCCTTTTAGGTTCACTGTATAATGTTCTGTTATTTATTTTGTGCTATTAATAGTTTTTTGTGTATTAAAATATTATTACCTGGTAATTTGTGGGTTGATTCAGATAGAATCGGAAACCAACTAATATTTCAACAATAGTTCAACTCGTGTTACATCCTTTTCTACTCTACATGATTAGCTCATGTACATTATTTAACCATCAAAGCTTATATGGGTGATAAAAGAACTCTTGTCGCATTCGTTACTAGGTTTGCTCTACCATCACCATATTTTAAGAGCAGTTTTGGAAGATACATTTGAACATAGAGACTAATTAGCAATGTCTGATGCTCTTGTAAGATCACAATAATTTGTTTTTAATAGGATACGATCGAATGACCAAATTTTATCTTCTTACTTCAAGTCCTGTTTTGACCTTGGGTTTTCATAAGCTTATATGAGTTTTCATTTCTTCTCTGAATATTTATTGCCATATTTTATTTCTGTTTTATATATATATATATGTTAATGAAATTCAGCTGGAAAAACACGTACCCATAGATTCTTCTTACAGATGATCAACTTCTAACCTGGAGGAAATGTAAAGTATTCGAGGGTGGCAATTGTCACATACTAAATGTACAATTTGGATTACATCTGTCAAGTTTGAAAATGGTGAGTTCTAATATCTGATTTCCATGCTTATTTTTTTATCTCCATACCAATCATCTATTTGTATTACTTATTATTTTATCTGAATTGTGCAATTTGCATAGGCCCAATTTGCTCCAACTGCTTTAGATATCAGATTGTTACTAAGTACTCTCTCTATACCTCCTAAATCAGAGTAAAGCAAAGTTGGAGCATATACATATTACATATATATGATATATTGATGAATATTTAGATATCTAAAGCAGCAAGCAAGCAAGCAAGCAGATCATACTCTTAATATCACTAGAAGCCATACAACAGCAGCAAGCGAGCATGGAAAGCATGTTCTTGTAGTTAAATTGGGCGCATGCTTGATTTTTATTCTGTGAATCTTTTCCGATTGTCTTAATTCATAATATGTTTCCCATTTTGCTCTCAGTAACTTCTGTTTGTTTGCATAGGTTACTTCATACTCAGATGGCCAAGTGAAGATTTTTGAGCTCTTGGATTCGATAGAATTAGACAAGTGGCAGCTTCAGGTTTATCTAGCTATTACTCACCAGTTTCAGGGTTCTCCATTTATTTTATTCCTCTTTACAACAGGATGGTGCATTAAACTCTAACTTTACAAACTAATGTGCTTGTTTGGTCAATCTGCTATAGGTAACAACTGATATTAATATATTATTTAGAAATTAATAAACATAAAGTGATTCATTCTTCTTGCAGGCAGAGTTCCAGAATATAATTGATCCAGTTTATAGATCTGGAAAGCCAGTGTGCACTTCTGCATCAATAGCATGGAACCCAAGAAGAGGTGGAGGTCAACAGGCTAGTTTTGCAATTGGCTTAAATTCAGATTCACCTCATTACAATTCTTGTAAGGTTTGTGGAATTCAATTAAGCATTTTCTTCCATTTGGTCTGACAATTAAGCAAAAATGCTCACATAGAATAGACAAATAAGAAAAACAATCTAATTTCTACTCATAAATGTGTCAATTTTATGTTTGGTGGGAATTAAAAAAATGCAGTCGGGTCAATTACTCTTAATATAGTTCATAGAATACTTGCAACTCCGCCTATAGTGTCTTGACATAGCCGACCCCAAGCGCGGATAAAGGAGGGGTTGTGATAGGCTCGACGAGCCAACAACTACAGTCATTCTTATGGAGATGAAACCCCATAGAAATTTGTTGGGACACTACCCTTTCAGCGACACACCATATTGAAACCTGGGTATGGTGTTAAATGGGCAAAGGCAGAGGCGTCACTCCCTTGGTGGCGTGTCATATCTTGATCTGGATTTTTGGTGATAGGTGAGCAAGGATCGGGTTATCACGTCCTTAGTGGCACACTACATCGCCTCCCGGATGTAGAGCAAAATGAGCAACGGTCTCCTCATTTGACCCGACAGGTGTGGAAGGTAAGGAACCTAGCCAAACCTAGTATGTTGCTTGTAGGTAGTTGGAACGTGGGGCCACTAATACATAAGCTTTGAGAGGTAGTCGATACTATGATAAGGTGATATGAATATTTTTTGTGTTAGTACATGGCGTCGGGTCGATATGCTCGGGGCGCTCGCGGCGGCGGGCGGTCGCGCCACCCCATGTGGCCGACGCCTCCCTCGTTCCTCCCTACCTCTCCTCCGACCTCATCCCCTCCTGCTTTCTTCTCCCACTGCCCTGCTCCGGTTCCGCTTCCTCCTCAGCCCGCACCGGATCTGGTGCGTCCGCCGGCGACCTTGCGGCCGGCGCGCCGGCCATCTACAGCCTTCCCTCTGGTCCCCTCGCCCGTCCTACCTCCGCCTTGCCCCTTCAATCCTCCCTGGTGCGCCTCTTCGCCCCTCCCCCCGCAAGATCCACCTCTGCTGCGGCCAGATCTGGCCACCCCATCGCCGCCCCTGCCTGTGCCGCTGGTGGAGGCCGTGTGACTGGTCCCCTCGCCCTCCCTCTCCCCCCCCCCCCCCCCCCCCCAGGTGCGCCTCTCAGCCTCTCCCTTCCCCGCAAACTGCTGCTCTGTTTTGCTCAGATATGGTCAGGCCTCCGCTGCCCCTGAAGATCCGTGCGCCACCGGCGGCGGCCGTGCGACCTGCGTGCCGCCTTTCTGCCTCCTTGCTGGTGCCCTCCCTCTCCCCCTCCCTTCCCTCACCCTCCCGAGCCAGGTCATCCTCGCCGCCTCCCCCTCCGGTTGGTTCTGCTCTGGGTGAGTCATTCATGGTCGACCCACGACTCTCAGCTCCGGCCATCCTTGTTCCTGACTCGCCTCCCCCTCTGCTCCCGCCTAAGGTCCCCCTGCCTCAACTGGTTGCTCCTTCGACTTCCGTTTGTGAAGTGCCCCGGCCTCCCACCAACACCTCCGGATTCTCTTGGATGCGAAAGGATTGGCTGGCAGCTCCCAAGTCTAAGCTCGTGTCTCCTGCATTGACGTCTTCCCTGTCGGCCCCCTCCTCGCCAACCTCGTCGGTTTCCCCCTCGGCTCAATCCGCCACATGTGCTGCTTCCCAGGTACATGAAGTGCCACACACCACTCCCCCACTGTCGTCCAACCAGAAACCCTCCTTCGGTACTGCCTCCCCTATATCGTTGTCTCGATCCCCATCGAGGTCGCCACCACCACCGTCATATTCACCTCCCCTCTTGCCTTCTCCCCCACCTTTGGGCTCTGTCTTGGGGCCCCCACCCTCCCCTCTCAGTCCTATGAGAAGGCCTGCTCTCCCTCCCGGGGTAGGTACCAAGCATTCTTGTGCTGGTCCCCGACATCAGGTTGCTCGGTCAGTGCCTACCGATCTGATCGGCAAGTGTTTCAAGTGCTTTTCCTTCGATCACTTTGCTGCTAGGTGTTTGGAGGCTACTAGATGCTTCCGTTGCAAGGGAGAAGGCCACAAAGCACGCAACTGTGCTCTTCCTCGCCGCTGCTCATTAGCAAACTCGTCAACATCTATACCTTCTCCCTCAACAACTCTTGCTGCTCCTTCTAGAGTTCTAGAGGAACTCTGCATCACCACTAGCTCAGGAAAGTCGAAGTGTGATTGCCCTGGTTGCCCATTTGCCTTGGCTGCAGCTACTCTGGCTACCTCTTCTCGAGCTTCACTCCCCCAAACCATTATTTGTCGAGTGACCTTCCACTTTGATAAGGAGCTTGATCTCAAGTTGGAGTCAGGGTCCTCTACCAAGAAAATGAAGGTTGCAAGGTTACACTCTTTGGTCGATGATGCTCATATGGTTTATCCAGAAGTTGTGGAGCACTTGGAAGATAGGTGGGACCCTATGATTCTGGAATCTTCATTCCCATCTGCGACACCCTCGTCCGCTCCTCTTTGTGGTGTTATAGGGTTGGGTGGTAGTGACTTGTTTCATGTGTCACTGCCTAGGTAGTTGATTCGTCCTCTACTCTTTGTTGCCTGTCTAGGTGGAAAAGGTTGTTGGTCATTTGTTTTATTTCTCTCCTTTTTGGTTGTGTTAGTTTGTATCGGTCGTGCCAGACGATTGGTTTGGGTTGTAGGTCTATGCCTCGTTTCCTCTTATCTCAAAAGGGACACGCTTTACCTCTCCCAACCAATCTTGCCTTTGGTGTTTGTACGGTAGTTTTAACACTATCTATTTATAATTAATATATTCACTGCAGGGGTTTCTCTTGCAGTTTTGGTTCAAAAAAAAAAAATCTTTGTGTTCAGTAGTGTGCCTATCGAGAAGAAGCTCTTTATAAGGGGAGACCTTAACAAGCATGTAGGTTCTTCTAGCGTAGGTCTTGAGGGGGTGCATGGGGGGTTTTCGGTACGGGAGTACGAACCAAGAAGGGGATGGTGTCTTTAACTTTGCCTTGGCCTATGACTTGAGTGTAGTGAACACCTTTTTAGATAGAGAGCTTCTCATCTAGTAACTTTTAGCAACCACCAACATTGTAGTCAAATCGATTTCATCCTAGCAAGAAAATAGAATAGGCATGCTTGCATAGATTGTAAGGTGATACCCAGAGAGTGTTGTACTTTAAAAGCTTGTGGTAGCTGGTTTTCACGTACTTACTAAATGGTGTAACCACGTCAAAGTGGCAAGGTCAAAGTGGCAGAAGCTTAAAGAAGAGTTTGCACAATCTTTCAAGAAGAGGGTTATCAAAGAGGGCCCTTTGCATGAAGGAAATGATGTTAACATGAAGTTGAAGATGACCACTTGCATTAGAAAATTAGCCTTAGAGGAACTTGGGGTGACTAGAGGCGGCAAGCGTGAAGCTAAAGATACATGGTGGAACGAGGATGTCCAGAAGATTATTAAAGAGATGAAAGAGTTTTTTGGCATCTACACCTAAATAGGAGTGCGGATAACATAGAGCGATATAAGATGACAAAGAAGACCACAAAGTGAGCAGTGAGTGAAGCATGAGGTCAGTTGTATTAAGACCTATACTAGCGATTGGCTAAAAGCTGGGAGAGAAACAAAAGAGACATCATCCAAGTTAAATGCATTAAGGATGAGACAAAGTGGCTCCTAGTAAAAGACGAAGAGATCAAGAAGAGATGACTTCTGACAAACTTCAAAAAAACACTGGAGTTCTTCCATGAGTTGGATGTCTCTTCTTATGACCATAACATGCACTTTGTGCGAAGGATTCTAGAATCCGAGGTCGAAGTGCCTTGAAAAGGATGAAATGAGGCAAGGCGATGGGCTTGGATGGTATCCCATTGAAGTGTGGAGATGTCTTGGGGAATGGGGATGTAGCGAAACTTGGCTCACTACATTGTTCAACATTATCTTTCGATCAAACAAAATGCCAAACGAGTGGAGACGGAGTATTTTAGTACCAATCTTCAAGAGCAAGGTAGATGTTGAAAGTTGTACTAATTATTGCGGGATCAAGCTAATGAGCCATACAATGAAGTTATTGGGATGGATTATCGAACATCAATTCAGAAGATTGACAAACATCATAAAAAATCAATTTGGTTCCATACATGGGAGGTTGACTAAAAGGATACGCCCTTTTTATCAGGGTTGGCTTTGAGCCCTTTCTTTTTGCTTTGGTGATGGATGAGGTCGTAAGGGACATACAATATGTCTCTTGGTGTATGCTTTTTGCGGATGATGTTGTGCTAGTGGATGAGAGCAAGATGAGAGTTAATCAGAAGTTAGAATTATAGAGTTAGACTTTAGACTCAAAAGGTTTTAGGTTTAGTAGGTCTTAAGCAGAGTATACGAAGTGTAATTTCTGTGCTACTGTGAACGGGGAGGGAGATCTCAGACTCGACGGTTAGATGGTACCTAAGAAAGACATTTTTCGCTACTTGGGATCGATGTTGCAGAAGGGGAAAAGGAAGTGCTCAACTGCAAGTAATAGAAGAAAGGGGAGGAAACCAGCTCACCCCAGATCAGGTTGCCACCTCGCTGCCGATGGATGCTACTGAGGGGGAGGCGGAGTGCTGCTGCTGTGCGCCTAGCTCGTGGATAGGGCAGGGAGAGCAAAGGATTGCTTCTTGCTGGCGGCTAGGGCGGGGAGAGCAAGTCAGGGCTGTCTATCCGCCTCATGGAGCACTGGTTCGTGTCCTATAATGGGCCAGAACACATCAATATTTGGTTATAGTGGCCAAATATGTATGACCCAAGTATCCAGTTTTTTGATTTATTTTTTTCGGATACTTGTTGGATATGTATCAATGTTTTCAAGTCGTTTAGTCGACCCTAGTCGCCTAAGGGTCGATTAGGTCGACTAGGATGATTACTCGTCAATTAGAGCGACTAATCGACCCTAGTCGATGCCTAATCGATGTCCGGTCGTCCTCTAGATTTTCCGGAGCAGTACCAAATCGATTCAGAGCAGGGGAGAGGCGGAGACGACGCATAGGGGAGGGGCGTCCATGTGGTGGCGGTTGGAGGCGGGCAGCGGGCGCCAAGCGACGACGGAGGCCGGAGGCGGGCAACGAAGGTCGAACGGCGGCGGAGGTGGAGGGGCAGCAGCATCGCACAGAGGAGAGGCGCCCCAGCGACGGCGACACACTTGGGAGGGGTATCCTTCTAGTGGCGACGCATGAGGGAGGCCCGACGGCTGGCGGAGGAGTCCAGGCGGATGAGGTCGGCTTGGAGTCAGGCGAAGGCGGACTAGATCGGGTTGGGCTTGGGTCGGTTTTTGTACAATGTACCTAAACCATCGGATGAGATCTGACGGTCCACATTCTAGATCGGGTATATAAAATCATATCCCCACATTACCCTAACCCTAAACTCCTCACTTCACACCTCTAGGGTGGCGCGTAGGCCCAACGCAACAGCGGCGTCCAGGCGCGACGACAGCGTCTAGGCAGGGCTGAGCCGGCAAAATCCGGGGCCCTGTAACACTATTAAAATTGTTCACATCTATATAAAAAAATAATATCATAAATGTATATGTAATATAAATAAATAACAATAGGTTATATCAAGAGCATATCAATTATTGAAATTTGCCTCTTGATGCATAATATTTATCCATAGACTCGTTCTTTTAGTATTTTTTGAAATGAAATTTTCAACAATATGTTCATATTCAATCTTCTCAAAGAAAATCACTCTCAATAGAAATATCATCAACCTCATTGTCAATTTGATTAGCTGACTGATTCACGGGTTTAATAATAAATCTATCCATAGCCCCTTTGTGAGATGGAGTTATACTTTCTATTCTTTGTTTTTCTTACGTTTTTTGAAACCTCAAAGACATGACTGGATAGAAAAGTTACTTTGCTTGTTGTTCATAAAATGACAAAGAAAACAATTATATGAAATAATAATCCAACATGCTATAAGAGAGAATACGGAGAAGAGAAAAAAATTCACCGGCTGTCGAAGATGGATCGAGGAAAGCGGCACCGTGACGAACTGCGGCAGACTTGGTGTCCTCGACGATCTGTTCTTGCCTCGGTGCTTAGCCGGACAGGCACACAACGATTGGCGATAGGGCGATAGGAAGCGTCAAAGTGAGTAGTCGAGTACCGATTAATTGATGCGATGTGATCGTGATTGAAATCGTTGTATGGAAGAGGCAGGCTGACGTCGTTTCAGTTTCAGCTTCCGCATGGGCTGTGCCGCGGTAGTGGGCTAGTGCCTAGTGCTCCAGCACCAGCAGGTTAGCCGCTCAGGCACCGCATCCGCTCATTGGTAGCAGGCTCCATGGATGGTTACATGCTGAATTGACTACGAGTGATGACGCTTTATGGCACAGGAAAAAAGGGGGCCCCTGAAAAGCGGGGGCCTTGTGCGGCCGCACAGGGTGCACGCCCCTAGGCCCAGGCCTGCGTCTAGGCGCGGCGGCAGCGGTGTCCAGGTGCGTCGGCGCCTTCTAGGCGCGGCGGCAGCGGCGTCCAGGAGCGGCACCGGCGGTAGCCAGGCGCGGCGTCAGTGACGGCCCTGTGCGGTGGCACCTGCGACAACCAAGGTTCCTGATCGCTAGAATCCCAAGTCAGACGACTAGTCGCCCGATCAGGATGACTAGTCGGACGATTAGTCGGACGACTAGGTTTCTAGTCACCCTGATCTTGTCGACAGGCCTAATTGTGACCAAGAGTGCGATAAGGACGACTAATTGCAATTAATCGCGATTAGTCAAACGACTTGAAAACATTGATATGTATCCATGTAGTATCGATATGTATCTGTATCGGATATGCATATTGATACGCGTACACATCAAATTGGAGTATCCGTGTTTTGTAGTCACTAAGGAGATAACCATAAATAATCTGGAAACTAGCAATACACGTGTCATAATTTTGATTTTCGGTTCACCCTTTTTTACCCTTATATCTTTTCCTTTTGTTTTGGCTATCTTTTTTTATCTGTGTTTGTGTTGGATCTTGTTGGATTCATCTTTAGCCTACCCAACTTGCTTAGACTAAAAGGCTTTGTTTGTTGTTATTGTAGTCCATAGAATACATGGTACCTTGCATGATCTAGCTCTGGCTTTTGCGGCTAATGTGTCATCAAGTTATCTTTTTTTTTTCCCTTTGTACGTCTAGGCGACTGCTGGGCGCCTGGACGCCAAGGCGCCCGCCTTGGTGCCCAACCATAGCGTCCAGGCGGGAGCGTCTGGACGCCTAGGCGACGTCTCAAAAACACTGGTTAGCAGACTGGTTCGTTTCTTCAGACATATTCTAATATAATAATGAATGATTGACAGATATGGGAATTCGAAGAACCTCATCAGCGTTGGCTTCCACTTGCCGAGCTTGGTTCACCTGAGGATAAGGGAGATGCAGTATGTGCTGTAGCATGGGCTCCTAACATTGGCAGGTTATCCCGTGAGCAAGCACTGCATGCTTTATGCTGATTTTTGTTAACTTTTGATATTAGCATCATTTTGTTGTTTAGTCTGCTATGCCCAAAACTCTTTTCTATAATGGCTAATACTGATAATAGTATTATGTGTAACAACTCGTTCTGTATTGTGGTTGGCCATTGTTTTATGTGTAACCACTTGTAGTTTTCTGTGCTTTTTGTTTGGGGTTGCTTTGTATCAGACCATGGGCAGGAATAGCAAAGTAAAATCCAACTTCAAAACACTACAGTACATTATTACATAACGTGGAGTCAACCATTTGTTTTCGTTTTCCACTGTGTTGAGCATGCTTATGGTGCTAAGTTGCTAACTCTGCCTTGGATTTGCTCCATTCAGTTAGTCTTCCAAACGTAATCCACTGCTTCTTGATATAGCTCCAGCAATCAGGGATGCATGCTAAGGAATACGTTTTTAGGAGTCTTGCTCAAACTGTAGAGGATAGCAGGAGACCCTAGTTGCAGAATATGAATACTTTGGCATATAGCAGACCTTGGCCTGCCTGATGGTTGGTTGGGCATATATTATGACAATTTGGGCTGTCAAAGAGTGACGAGCAGCCAAATGTTTTTGTAAAATATGTTTTGATATGCCAGTTACCCTTTTTTAACAATACTGCTACATTGCTATTTATCGTGACATGCTGTTCCAGACCATATGAGATCATCGCAGTTGCAACCTGCAAAGCAATTGCAATCTGGTATGTAGGTTTGTACTCTGACTCTGATGGGGGACCTTCAACAGAGAATGTTGCTGTACTTTCTGGTCACGATGGTGAGGTATAAATTCAAGCCTGCCCGTTGTTTTCCACATTGAGATTTGTTTTTGGAGAATTTGGTATTTGTTACAGTTTCTGAACCCTGAAGTTTCAAAATTGTAGTGCATAGGAGTTATTAATAGTTCAGTCGTGAACAAGACATAGGCTACAATACTTGTAGGGAACATATCAAATGGTATTTGTTGTGTGGTAACTTGCTAACAACCGTCCGTGACCATCAGATCTATCATGAGAGATCACGATTAGAGTTAGTGGATTACCTGCGTATTACTTAAATGGAAGGCCTCCCTAATTGTGGCCCATCACATACCATTTAAGTGATACATGGGTCTTCCACCACCCCTGACCGTGATCTCTTGTAACAGATTTGACGGTCACATATGCATGTTAGCACCATAAGGATCATTTATAATAAATATGTCCCATCACTTGAATCTTGATTCATTTTAGTTGGCCTTTGTATGATCTTATATATCCACATATGAACTGTGCTAAGTTTCAAGATCTCGTTTTACACTTGCTGATTCTGATTAGGTGTTGCAACTGGAATGGGATATGGGTGGTATGACACTTGCATCAACCGGAGGCGATGGCATGGTTAAGCTATGGCAGGCTAACTTCGATGGAGTTTGGCATGAAAAGGCTGTTCTTGACTGCACTGGATCACACAACTAGGGTCACCGGGGAAAAAATGCCCCCCTTATGCAAAGAGGAAATTGTAGTGTTTCTTTTTCTCATCACTCAGCACCTTGGACTATAATTGTGTGGTTGGTTTGGCGCTATCAAAATCAGGTTCCCGAAGGATAACATATCTTCAATTCATCTTATGACATATCTGGCGCATGATTTAACAGTTCACCTTTCTGTTGGATATTTATCTTGTAATAGCTGGTTTGAAATCTTCAGCGTGCCCTTTCATATAAACGCTGATGTGGCTGTATCATTAAAAGCAGACACTCTGTTGGTAGTTACACATGCTATTACATCGCTGTCGCAAGATAAAGTTCGATGTGCAAACTACACCACACATCGGATACCCAGAATCAATTAGTCATGAAATTAAGAGTCTGTTTGAATGATGTCTAACTTGCATAAGCTTAAGCTTAGTTACTTGCCACACTTGTGATGCGTCTAAGCTAATTAATATTAGCATGTGTTTGGTTTGTTCCAGGCGCGTCTAAGAAAGTGTGATATATGTTTGGCTTGTTACCATGAATAAACCTAGACAAAGTGGTTAAGCTTAGACGGTCAATTCGAACGTCACAATTGGAGCAATTTTTTGTTAGGCAATGAAAGCAAAATTTGCCTAACTTCTGCGGCATACTTAACCTTAATCAATAACCAAACATCCGCCTAAAATAGTGTGGCATGCATAACATTAGGTTTAGGCTATTTCAAAATTTAAAACTTACAAGAAAGGTTATCTATGAATCTTATCAGGACTTCCTTTTGAATGAAAATGCGGCCTCAAATTGGACTTGTATCTGGATGCAAAATTGCATCGTTGCAATTTTTCCTTCAATGGACGATTAATGATGAACGAAAGGCAAAAATGGATTTTCTTTACAAGTATCGTGTACTGAATTGGTACCAGGCCGGAAGATGGAATTTATAGCTAACAAATTATGTCACGTTATAACCGTGGCCATGAACGAAACATAAGACGTATTGTCATACTTACCTAATTTATAGATGTTTGGTAGCTAACCTGTCACACCCGGTCCCAGCAAGAAAACCGAATGACTTCCACATGTATGTCAGGATCGATTCTCATCATACATGTGTAGACGAAAGTGTAATATCATTTATTACAAGCCATGTCCGGGTACATAAATGTCTTACAATAATGACCCGTAGGTCTAAAATAAGATTACAAAGCATAACAGCAGAAAAGTAAACTAGTGTGGCTCCTTGGACAGGCGTTGCCCGGGGGTTGCACCAACCTAGAACGTCTCCCCCGGATCAGCGAAGAAGTCTTTGTTCTCCACCTCTTCTCCATTGTAGACTGAGGAAAGATAAGCAACAAGCAAGTTTGAGTACCAACAGTACTCAGCAAGTGAGAAAGAGATGACATGAGGGTGTTTAGAAAGGAAGGCCAACTTTGGGTTAAGCACTACAACATTACATCCTATCCTTAGCTTTCATTAGCACCTACTTCTAAGTGTATGAACCCGACCATAACCCATTTGTAATCCGAGTCCCAACCAACCAAACCACCATTCTCAGTCTTTGACTAATTATGAATTGGACACCAAGCCGCTCTTGTCCGTGAGCACGACTGTCATGACAGTTTCTAAATCTCTGCAGAGAATGTACCCTTTACCCACAAGCCGTGATTTCATCCCCTGTTGCCAGGTGGACTAAGGAAACCTCCCTGATGCCCGTGGTCGCGAACCACATTGCACACTTCATTTGGTGTGAGGCCAGGAGATCACTACGAGGTCTTTACAAAGGATCCTCCCGACGCGTACTAGTCCTCTGAGGTTTCATCCCTGTACAAAAGTGTGAGCCGTTACACCACGACTCAACACCCCATTTGCCCCCTCTTGAGCCATGCGGATCCCAAGGCAGTACACCCTGAACATATTCCCCGCACTATCCAATCACTAGTACTACGCCGGGAGAGTCCTAATTAGTTGACCAAACTGCCCCATACTCAGTCTTGTGGCGATACTATAAGGCTTAGTGGCTTTCTCCATAAACCGGTCCTTAGAATCCGGCAAGGTTCATACCCCAAAACTCGGGTCTCGTGCGTACTGCACCATCCCAAACAAACCAACCCGCCAGATTCCTATCCACTACAATTCAATTCACCATATCTCAATAAATAAATCACAACAATTAACAATAGAACATGTATGTAGAGAAATTTCCCTCCCAAATACTAAGCATGGCTAAGCGTAAAAGAAATAATAACAACTACCCAAACCAACCCGGGGGCAAGGAATTATATGGAAGGGTACAATAAATAGGATTCAATTTATTAAGCATGCAGCTAACTAAAACTTAATAAAATAGATGCAAAATGGTCAAGGAACTTGCCTTCTTTGGAGGGTGGGTCGGTGAAGTGGTAGTCCTGAAGATTGTAAGTCGGCTCGGGAACCGACACTAGGGGGGTTTCGGGACTTGGAGCCGAGCGGAAGAGCGCCGGCGACGGTGGATGGCGGCGGCCCTCGGTGGAGCTCGTCGGCTCGGAGTTGCGGCGACGAAATCCCCGAATGAGAGTGTCCGGTGAGTATCTCGGTGCGGCGGCTAGGGTTGCGAGCTCGGGGGAGGGGAAAAACGGTGGCGCCGGCGGGTATTTATAGGGGGATTCGGGGCGGTGAGGGATGGAAAGTGATCCCATGCTAAGGAAAGGGGTCGGGGGCCTTTAATCCGGCGGATCCTTGCCGGGATTTGTAAACCGGCGAAATCAACGGGCACGGTCGGGGCGCGCGACGGGAGGAAGGGAAGGCCCTGATGGGCGGGTCCTAGCGCACAGAGAAAGGGAGAGGGGAAAGGAGAGGGAGGCGGCTGGGCCTTGGGCCGGCGGGGAGAAAAGGAAAGGGGGAGGGGGAGAATTGGGCCGGCTGCAAGGATTCGGCCCGAGTGGCATTTTTCTTTTTATTTTCTTTTTCTCTTTTCTTTTTCATTCTCCTTTTACAATTTGAATCCCTTTTCAAATTTCAAACGAATTCTAGCGCATTTTGAAATTGAATTTTCAATCAAATGCAAACATACATGATGCATTCCTAGTACATTGCCCTTGTTTTCAAAATTTGAAAAATTTTTGGGTGTTACAACTCTACCCCCCTTAAAAGGAATCTCGCCCCCGAGATTCGGACGTCCTGAGAGAAAAGATCGGGAAACTCGGCCTTGAGATCTTCTTCTCTCTCCCATGTTGATTCTGCCTCAGAGTGATGTCTCCACTGCACTTTGCACATGCGAATCGTCTTGTTCCTCATGACACGTTCTGACGTCTCTAGGATCCTAACTGGTCGTTCTGCGTAGGACAGATCCTCTTGCAAATCCATAGCTTCCATGGGTAACTGTTCCTCTGGTACTCTTAAGTATTTCTTTAGTTGCGACACGTGAAACACATCATGCATATCTGACAGTTGCGAAGGTAGCTCGAGACGATAAGCTACTTCTCCTCTTTTCTCCAGTATCTTGAACGGACCAATGTAACGGGGTGCTAGTTTTCCCTTCACCTTGAACCGTCTTAGACCTCTTGCTGGTGATACCTTGAGATACACAAAGTCTCTGACCTCAAAGGTTAGATCACGACGTCGAGCATCTGCGTAACTCTTCTGCCTTGACTGCGCCGTTTTCAAATTATTCAGGATCTCTTGTACCTGTCGTTCGGCTTCTCTGAGTATCTCTGGTCCAAACACTTGACCTTCCCCAGCCTGATTCCAAAATAAGGGTGTTCTGCACTTTCGCCCATAAAGTGCCTCAAACGGGGACATCTTGAGACTAGCTTGGTAGCTGTTGTTATAAGAGAACTCCACATAAGGCAAGTTTTTGTCCCAACTCTTACTATTCTTCAAGGCACATGCTCGCAACATATCCTCCAAGATTTTATTGGTGCGTTCTGTCTGACCATCTGTTTGTGAGTGATACGCTGAGCTGAAATTCAGATGAGTGTCCATTGACTCATGTAGATTCTGCCAGAATCTTGAAGTGAACTGGGTACCTCGATCAGACACGATCTTCTTTGGAACACCGTGCAAACACACAATTATTGCCATGTATAATTCTGCCAATCGCGAACCATTGTAGCTTTCCTTGACCGGAATGAAGTGAGCAACCTTAGTCAACCGGTCCACGACAACCCATATGGAGTCGTATCCTGATTGGGTCCTTGGCAATCCCAAAATAAAGTCCATACTTATCTCTTCCCATTTCCACTCGGGTATCTTGAGTGGTTGAAGTAGTCCAGCAGGTCTCTGATGTTCCACCTTAACTAACTGACACGTGTCTCACAGAGCCACGTATTCGGCCACATCTCGCTTCATACCAAGCCACCAGTATCTATCCTTAAGGTCTTGGTACATCTTGGTACTCCCAGGATGAATGGAGTAGTACGAGTCGTGGGCTTCTCTCAATATCAACTCTCGGATCCCCTTGACATTCGGCACGCATATCCTCTTCCCTAACCATAAGGTCCCGTGTTCATCTTCCCTGAAATCTGGGGCTTTGCCAGCCTTCATCAACTTCTTAAGTTTTTGGATCTTCTTATCCTCTTTTTGGCCTTCTCTAATGTCTTGTTCCAACGTGGAGTCCACTTCCATAACTACTGCATCTGCATTAGACACTATGCACAGGTTTAATCTTGCAAACTCTTCACATAGTTGCGGTTGATAAGCCTGGATCGTCATACTGTTGCATTTGGTTTTCCTACTCAAAGCATATGCGACCACGTTCGCCTTTCCAGGGTGATAGTTAATCCCAACATCAAAGTCATTAATGAGCTCTAACCACCTTCGTTGGCGAAGGTTAAGGTCTGGCTGAGTGAATATGTACTTCAAGCTTTTGTGGTCGGTGTAGATCTCTGTCCTTTTTCTGATCAGGTAGTGTCTCCATATCTTCAGTGCGTGAACCACCGCTGCTAATTCCAGATCATGGGTCGGATAATTCTTCTCATGCTTCTTGAGTTGTCTCGAGGCGTAAGCCACCACATGTCCTGCTTGCATCAACACACATCCCAACCCCTGTCCGGAAGCATCACAATAGACCGAGAACTCCTTTTGCATATCCGGCATGACAAGCATTGGGGTAGTGGTCAACCTCTTCTTCAATTCGGCAAAGCTTGCTTCACATTCCAGTGTCCACTTGAATGTAGCTCCCTTCTCGAGTAGCTTGGTTAGTGGGCGAGAGATCTTTGAAAATCCCTCAATAAATCGTCGATAATAACCAGCCATTCCCAGAAAGCTTCTGATGTGTCCCACATTTTCCGGCGTCTCCCACTTGAGAGCATCTGCCACTTTACCCGGATCCACTGATATTCCTCCTTCTGATATGACATGTCCCAAGAATGATACCTACTTCAACCAAAACTCACACTTACTGAATTTAGCATACAGTTGGTGTTCTCTAAGTTTCTTTAGTGCCAACCTCAGGTGTTCCTCATGCTCTTCTTCACTCTTGGAGAATATCAGGATATCGTCGATGAATACGACCACAAATTTATTCAGGTACTCCATAAATACTTTGTTCATGAGGTACATGAAGTAAGCTGGGGCATTAGTCAACCCGAAAGACATAACGGTATACTCATAAAGACCATATCGAGAGACGAATGTAGTCTTGGGAATGTCCGATGGTCGAATCTTCAACTGGTGATAACCCGAACGAAGGTCAATCTTAGAGAATACACATGCTCCTCGCAGCTGATCAAACAAATCTTCGATCCTTGGCAGTGGATACTTATTCTTGATGGTCACTGCATTCAATGCACGATAATCCACACACAACCTTTGAGTGCCATCCTTCTTAGGCACGAATATGACAGGAGCACCCCAAGGCGATGAACTGGGGCGGATGTATCCTTTCTCCAACAACTCTTTGATGTGATCCTTTAGCTCGGCTAACTGATTAGCGTCCATTCTATATGGCCTCTTATATATCGGGGCCGTTCCAGGCACTAGGTCAATGATGAATTCAATTTCACGGTTAGGGGGCATACCCGGTAACTCTTCGGGGAACACGTCTGGGAATTCACTGACAACATGGATCTCTTCGGTGACCTCAGTTTGATTTAGCCTGATCCTGTGTGTTGGAGCTTGATCTGGAGAGAACTCTACCTTGGTACCATCGTGGTGGGTCAAGGAGACTGTTCTTGTGGCGCAGTGGATCACCCCATGGTACTTAGTCAACCAGTCCATCCCCAGGATAATATCTAGCCCTTGAGATTCCAGAACAATCAGATTTGCTGGGAAAACTACCCCCTTATGTCTAGCCTTACATTAGGGCATACTTGCCAGGATATCATTTCTCCCCCAGGGGAGTGAACTATAAGTTGGTGAGTCATTAAATGCACTACCATGTCATGCCTCCTCATGAATTCTTTAGCTATGAATGAATGTGTAGCACCAGAATCAAACAACACTGTAGTTAGATGAGAGTCGGCAGGGAACGTACCAACAACCACATCTGGTGCATTGTGTGCCTCCTCAAGTGCCATGTGGTTAACTCTTCCACGTGTAGGTTGCTGCAACGACTTCTTCGGGCAACGATTGGCGAAATGTCCCATCTCACCACAGTTATAACACTGCACAGCCGCGTTGTTACCTTGGGATCTGTTACCTCCTTGAGGGTTCTGTTGCGGCTGACCGTTGAGGCGGGGTGCTGGAGCTGCTGGGCGAGGGGGTTGCGTTGGTTGGCGTGGAGGCTGTGGTGGTTGGCGCATCTGCTGGTTGTATGGTGTGGGTGGCCTGTAGGAGGAGTTTGGGTACCTTTGTCCCGTGTGAGAGTTCATAGGACGAGTCATAGGCGCCGCCGGCTGAGGGGCATAGCGAGGGCACACATTATTTCCAGAACTGTGTGCTTGTGCCAGCTTCCTCTTCCTGTCATCATCATCCAGCTCTTTCTTGGTTCTTTCCACTTCAAAAGCCTTGTCCACCAACTTATGGAAACTGCTGTAGTCACTGGAAACCATAGCGAACTTCAGCTCCTTGTCAAGTCCCTTCTTAAAACGAAACTGTTTCTTTGAGTCAGTGTCCACATCTTCGGGTGCATAGCGAGACAATTGTGTGAATTTATTCAGATACTCTCGCACACTCATGCGGCCTTGCTTAAGCATGAGAAATTCTTCACGTCTCGCCTGGACCTCTCCTTCGGGCACGAAATGACTGCGGAAGTAAATCTTGAACTCATCCCATGTGATATTATCCGGGTCCTGATGGGCTTCGGTGAAAGCAGTCCACCAATCGGCTGCAGGTCCCTGAAGTTGGTGCGAGGCTAACAATACCTTCTCTCGTCCTTCGCATTGGACAATTCTTAGCTTGCTCTCAATTGTTCTCAGCCAATCGTCGGCCTCCATTGGCTCACTAGCAGTGGCAAAGGTGGGTGGATGGGTGTTGAGAAAGTCTCTCATGTGGGATCGGGGTCCTGGCGCTGGCTGTGGGTGAGGCGGATTTGGTGGAGGTGGAGGGGCTTGCTGGGCTTGCTGCATGTTGTCCACCACTTGTGTTAAATTCTGCATCATTTGCATCTGCATGGCCATCATTTGTTGCATATGATTCATTGCAAGTGCTCCACGGGCACCTCTCCCATTCCATTGCGGTAGCTGGAATCCAGCTTCATCATTACCAAGGGGCATACCACGGCCACGTCCACGGCCTCTTCCCCTGCCTGCCATCTGAGTACGAAGAGAATAGAGTCTTAGATACTACTGTAACTAGTGGAAGACTACTATACGATACCCTTACTATATGCAAAAATCACAGCAAACATGCGTATAAATGAAAATTCTTTATTAATAGCTCACTAATTAAAGAAGTATCCAAAAAGGTGCGGTTGTGGACAAGTCACCAAGGCGTTCCACAACTCACACAACACACCAAGACGAAAATCATAAAAAGAAGTAACACAACTCAAGGTCACACAAGTACGTCTACGTCACTCTTATTTAACTAATGAGGGTGTGCCTATCCTTGAGTCGTGGCAAAGGTCGAGGACTACTCGTTGTCAAGCGTGAACTCCTCCAGGTCCTCGTCGTCGTCGTCGTCGGGGTCCTCGGGGTCCTGTGGTGGTGAGGCAGCAGGTGGCGGTGGTGCGGCAGACGCCACACTGGAAGGCTCCTTGAAAGTGCATCTAGGATCTCCGTGGGTTTTGGATGATTGATGACGACAATTAAGTGACTAATGAGCTCAGTGATCTTAAGCACAGGTGTGGACTAAGTGAAAGCACAATCTCTCAAAAAGGAAAAAGATGGAAACGGCGATGTCAACTCGAAAAGGGAAACTAGGTTTCTAGTGTGTCGAGTTTAGACTAGCCAAATTTGTGTGAGGATGTGTGTGTAAAGTGCATTGAGATCAAGTTGGGAGCTCAAATCGGTTTAGAGGTCAAACCTATTTAGAGAAGAGAGTTGGAAGTAGTCTGGCAGTAGGGCCGGACTAGTCCGTGCAGGTGGCCGGACTAGTCTGCCCCTGGCCGGCCAAGTCCGTTTTCGGCCGGACCAGAAGGGTCTGACTGAGATCGGACTAGTCCGTATTGGGACGGACTAGTCCGGGTAGCCGTGAGTGGTTTTTGGGTCTAAGTCCGAAAACCACGGACTTGTCCATTTTAGTCCGGACCAAGAGGTCCTAACCAAGATCGGACTAGTCCGCCCTGGGGGCCGGACAAGTCCGGGATTGAGAGGAGACTGTGTTTCAAAGACTATGTCTGGGAAGGCTGGACTAGTCCGCCCATGGGGCCGGACTAGTCCGTGGCCTTCAGACTGGTCCGTTTTCGCACGGAACAAAATGTTTTGTGTGAGATCGGACTAGTCCGGTGAGGGCCGGACTAGTCCGTTGTTGAAGTGACCGTTTGAATTTGAAGTTTGGCGGGTATGTGACGATTGCCGCGCAGTGCGACAGTTGTCAGGGGTGTCAGTGGTCCCCTAGGTCGGACTAGTCCGGACTGTAGGTCTTTGACTAATTATGAATTGGACACCAAGCCGCTCTTGTCCATGAGCACGGCTGTCATGACAGTTTCTAAATCTCTGCAGAGAATGTACTTTTTACCCACAAACCGTGATTTCATCCCCTGTTGCCAGGTGGACTAAGGAAATCTCCCTGATGCTCGTGGTCGCGAACCACATTGCACACTTCCTTTGGTGTGAGGCCAGAAGATCACTACGAGGTCTTTACAAAGGATCCTCTCGACGCGTACTAGCCCTCTGAGGTTTCACTCTTGTACAAAAGTGTGAGCCGTTACACCACGACTCAACACCCCAGTTGCCCCCTCTTGAGCCATGCGGATCCCAAGGCAGTACACCCTGAACCAATTCCCCGCACTATCCAATCACTAGTACTACGCCGGGAGAGGCCTAATTAGTTGACCAAACTGCCCCATACTCAGTCTTGTGGCGATACTATAAGGCTTAGTGGCTTTCTCCATAAACCGATCCTTAGAATCCGGCAAGGTTCATACCCCAAAACCCGGGTTTCGTGCGTACTGCACCATCCCAAACAAACCAACCCGCCAGATTCCTATCCACTATAATTCAATCCACCATATCTCAATAAATAAATCACAACAATTAACAATAGAACATGTATGTAGAGAAATTTCCCTCCCAAATACTAAGCATGGCTAAGCGTAAAAGAAATAATAACAACTACCCAAACCAACCCGGGGGCAAGAAATTATATGAAAGGATACAGTAAATAGGATTCAATTTATTAAGCATGCAGCTAACTAAAACTTAATAAAATAGGTGCAAAATGGTCAAGGAACTTGCCTTCTTCGGAGGGTGGATCGGTGAAGTGGTGGTCCTGAAGATTGTAAGTCGGCTCGGGAACCGACTCTAGGGGGGTTTCGGGACTTGGAGCCGAGCGGAGGAGCGCCGGCGACGGTGGATGGCGGCGGCCCTCGGTGGAGCTCGTCGGCTCGGAGTTGCGGCGACGAAATCCCCGAATGAGAGTGTCCGGCGAGTACCTCGGTGCGGCGGCTAGGGTTGCGAGCTCGGGGGAGGGGAAAAACGGGGCGCCGGCGGGTATTTATAGGGGGATTCGGGGCGGCGAGGGATGGAAAGTGATCCCATGCTAAGGAAAGGGGTCGGGGGCCTTTAATCCGGCGGATCCTTGCCAGGATTTGGAAACCGGTGAAATCAACGGGCACGGTCGGGGCACGCGACGGGAGGAAGGGGAAGGCCCTGACGGGCGGGTCCCAGCCCGCAGAGAAAGGGAGAGGGGAAAGGAGAGGGAGGCGGTTGGGCCTTGGGCCGGCGGGGAGAAAAGGAAAGGGGGAGGGGGAGAATTGGGCCGGCGGCAAGGATTCGGCCCGAGTGGCATTTTTCTTTTTATTCTGTTTTTCTCTTTTCTTTTTCATTCTCTTTTTACAATTTGAGTCCCTTTTCAAATTTCAAACGAATTCTAGCGCATTTTGAAATTGAATTTTCAATCAAATGCAAACATACATGATGCATTCCTAGTACATTGCCCTTGTTTTCAAAATTTGAAAAAATTTTGGGTGTTACATAACCAAACAAGCCTGTCAGCCTTAACTGTGATGTCAGCATTTGATTATAGCAAATTTGATGGTGCCACTTCTTTGTGCACCGATTTGGTACCAGGTAGGTTGACGGGAATTGTGTCATATTAGTCTTATACCCTGGAAATCATCGCATGCCGTAACAATGGCCATGGACTTAACAAGTAATGTCACTTGCCTATAAATCTAATTGGCAACTGATCAAACAAGCCAACTCACGCCAGCATCTCGTTCTAGGAAATTGATGACATTTGGCTTCTGTGAAATTTTAACCACAAAGAGAGGGAAATAACCAACCCCAATTCTGTTGATGACAGAGAATTCCCCTTTATTTCCTTCATCTGGGAAAATACGTTTCTCTTTCCTCATATGCACCAGTAGAGAAAAATACAACACAGATAGAAACCCAGAAAGAAGTCAACAGCACAACGACTGGATTAAGCTTAAAAAGGTAGTTATGATAGCAGCCCAGATATTAAAAAAAAGCCTGTGCATGAACCTAAATAGTTTTCATGGATGGTGCAAAAGAAATAAAAGAGAACTGAATGAACTGCTGGTAGTAAGATTGCCCTTGCAGAGTAAAAAGCAAAACATGAGAAGGAAAAACTATATACAGAAACTGGAGATGGAAAAATTGGAAGAGTAGGGCTGTAGGGAGACCAAATAATGAGGTAAAGCATGCGCTCCTCGTCAACTTTACAGAAATGTAGACATTCAATCGGTATAATTGTTTTTCTCATTCTTAAGACTGTACATTGTATGATCTTATCTGCCAAGTGATCTCAGGTAAGGAAAAAAGCTGAGCATTGTATGATGTTAGTCACGATCAGCACAGCTAAAGTTGATCAACCTAATCAGGATGCAAGGCTTTTTGATAAACTTGATCCAAAGCGATTGCAAATTCCATTGACAATCTTAGCTTTGCTCCAGGCATTAATAATATTTTTCAATATCGCTTGCTACTACATCCTTTTGCTTAATTTAAGATCAACTATGTTATTCCAAAATCGACGCAGAAGTAAACAGCACTGGACATATTTTTTTTACTTCACAGAAGCAGAGGAAGATCTAGTCTTCAGAATGCACAGCCTTGTCAGGAATAGGTACCATATATTTGTTACAAAAAATAAAGATAAGCTATGATACTTCCCTATAGAACATCAAAAAAGTAGTCCAGACCTTGTCCAATCTCCCAAATTGAAAGGCCAGATCCCCAATTTTCCGCCTCATTCAAACGTACAGAAAGAGACATCAGGGTTGGGTAAAATACAGCATGCCTCACACCTTCATCTGAATAGATGAAATAATGCTCTAAACTTTTGTCATCCCACTGCAAAGAAGGTTTGTACTTCTCAAGTAAATGAACAAAATCTCTTCCAGTGATAGCACCACCACCGCTGCCTGTAAAAATTAGTTATTCAGTTCTTTAGCCGAAGTCCCAAAAATAAATTTAAATAAAAGGAATTTTTTTCTACCGCTCCTTCTCTTGGACTATGTTCATGGAAAGTGCTACCAGATACTTCTATTCCCACTTTGGTCCTTGACTAACGTATACATGTGGCTTCCCAGCATGGTTTTGTCTTATGAACTATATCCATGGGATGGTTATCAGACCGGTTTGTTTCCCTCTGAAAGCATTTGAGCCATTGCTGTACAGTAGAACAAGCGATGGAGACTTAAAAACCATTTACTAGCCTTCCTATGAACATAAGCACAATCCATAAGAATGAACAATGCTGGATACCAGTTCACACAAGTTAGTGGTACATGGGGAGTATTAGACAACAGTTAAGGGTAGTGGTTGTTTTGCTTTTGAATTTTTCCTGATGTACAAGGCACAAATTTTAGAACAGAAGGTTTAAATTTATATCCACAGCTCCCACTGACTTTAATACTGCTTCATGACAAATGCAGTTCAGTATTCATCTTATAATATAGCTCCCATGAAGCAATGCCACAATAGGAAACAGATCTTCCCAAGTGCAGGTCAAAGATAAACTCCAGGCACGCAAAATGTTTGACCACAGTACCACACTTAGCAAATGAGCCACATATACTGATAATACATCAATATGACTGATGATCTTCACTGAGTAAGTTAAGCATAAGGTTAGGAAAAAATAAGACACAGTGTGCAGCATCACATGGGTGAACTTCTGTTGTGCATACAACATCAACAACAAAGCCTTTATCCCAAGCACGTTGGGGTAGGCTAGATATGAAAGGCAACAATTTTATTTTTAAAAAAAAGGAGGTAAAAGAGAGATAAGAGTAAAAAATACAAGAAAACTAAGATTCTAGTGCATGAATTGCATGGTTATAAAAAAGATTCTATGATCATGATAACAGCAAGAGGGGGAATGATGAGTTAATATGTACCTCTTGTAAGTTGAAAATCATTCCCATAAAAGTTGATACCAAGGAATATCATCCTAGAATGGCTAGGAGAAGAATCCTTGGCTGAAAGAAGTGCAGTTAAAGAATGCTGCACCCACTTCAGAGGTGCACTGGGACCAGGATTTTGAGGTCCTGAGAAGTCATATGTCATAAGCGAGAAACCATCTAATGATTCAGCCAACTGCAGGAGATCATTGGGTCCGAAGTCTTGATTATTGAGCTCCACTATTCTTGGAGCTGGGATCACATAAATTAGTTCCAAGTGGTGGCCACTTGATTTGGAACTAACTGAATGCAAAGCCTCCCCAAGCTGCTGAACAAGTTGAAGCGCCTACGGAATGTTGCAAAGGATATGTGATGTGTATGCAAGTAACTATCTCGAAAGCTAGTTAAGAAATATCTTATGAGGATGGGTACACGACGAATAGCACTTCTTACATAAATAGTGGTAGTAACAACTAACAATGTTTCGATGCTCCAAGCCTCTAAAAGGTATGCACCTCTTATATTCAACCTGTATTGTTCTATTAAATTTACAATAATTTAATTTTATCATGCAATCCAAAACTCATAATTTTTTGTTTGGTTAGTTAGCGATGCACAAAAGTTACCAGTGGATGTAACATTGAAAATGTAGTCTAAATTACCTTGCTTGCTAAAAGAGCTGCAACTTATGATTGCTTGATAATTCCAAGTTTTCTTTCTCTACATACCTAAAACCGTCTTAAAAAATAAAAGGAAAGATGCCTATTAGGTGTTAAAGATCTTGCATGACTCATGAAAGTTGGTAAAATTGTTCTTAATTTTCATGTATAAGATTGGAGCTACAACACTGTTGGGCAAGCATTTAAGTACCCAACAGAATCATCTTCCAAGTGTTCTCTTTGTGTTATATGATTCATCAAAAATCATTCGCTATGCGTTATTGCTTTCTCAATATCTGTAAAGGTTATTTGTACAATAGCCTATATTACTTCAAAAGGTAATTGGGTAATGACATTAATGCAAAACATATACTTCATTTCAAATTCCTTGTCTTTCTACCTTTGTCTGAAATCAAAATTTCTATCTTTTACTATCAGTTTTTAATAATTCATATAGTTAAAAAAGATTTATAATTTTAGATTCACCATGAGAAATACTTATATAATATATCATTCACATGTCGTTAAACTACAATAACTTCTAGAAACTGATGGACAAAGATAGAAATATTTGAATTAGGACAAAGTTAGAATGACAGTAATCTGAAATGGAGGGAGTAGATGACAGTACTCCTCAAGTGTGTGCAATGGTAAGTTAAGTACCATGTAATGTACCATGTGAATTGATTTGTTAGAATAGTACTGCAAAACAATGGTAAGCAAAGTACCATGTAACGTAGCTCTGGATCATCGAGCACACCATAAGCAGCCCATCTTGACCACGATTCCAGCACAATTCCATCATAGCCCTTCTCCCTATTGACTGGAGCTGGATATCAAACTGGCAAGCATATATATATGGAAAAGAAATGGTATATGAATTTACCTGCATTCACTCACTATTAGGTCAATAGCTTTTGCTTTTTGCTTTTTTTCCAATAGCACAACAGCAGGAGATGCTTCTAAGACAACTCTCGGTAGTACCTGGAAAATAAGAATAAGAATAAAGTACCCAAAATATTACTGCATGAAATGCTCAACCACCCCTACCGTGTGTACCGTGCAGACAGCAAAAGAATAATGGAATGTTGTTTCCTACAATTTTCGCACGTGGCTAAGGCAATTCGGTACAGTAACACAATTATCAGATTTTAACTATGTAACTTTTCACACTATTGGGAACATATTCCAAGTTTTCTGGATTTCTCTAAGATCATGCCCTGGGGTTCAGGGACTTGCATGCCCACCACCTGCCACTAGTAACACACTGTATGCACACACATATTTACAAGTTGAAGAGAATAAATTTAGTCATTTAAAGACCCAATCAATCATAGACAAAGACAAAGCAAACTGACTAACAGTCCAACACAATGCAAAATAACATACTAAAGCCTATATAGTGGAACATAGAAGGAAGATGAGTTGGTTTACCAGAGATCCATTGCTTTGAAGTTCGGAGACCCAGGCGGCATCAAAATTGTGCTCTCCTTCGAGAACTAGTCTTTTCCCATCACTGTAACAGACAGCTTAATGAAACAAAATACTTTGAAACTGCATTTTGGGAAGGAAGCCACATACCTCTTTAAATCATACCATACTGGTGATATGTGAGTAAGCTTTGAACTGAACAACTTCGCCATGTCATAACCTTTCGAGTTCCTGCATCAGGAGGTCCCACACTAATGCAATCAGCATAAAAATCTAATTGCAGGATAGACAAATACATGACACAAGTTGATGAATGAGTCTATATTTTTGTAGGAAAATCAGTCTATATGACAACACCAAAAAAGAACACAAATCACAGCTAATTATGCTCCCAACTCCCAAGGCCCTCCAATGCTGAATGAGTTTCAAACTACACTTGTTAAGAATCCATCAAATATTATCCCTCACTACCGACACAGACCAGCTTGAGCTCTATGTCAAATATCAGAAGCATAGCCTAAAAACAACATTATCAATATGAGTTACTGTTATGATTCCTCCTCCTGGGAGTATGCAGGGGAGAGAGGAGTCGCTGGTGAGACTGGGGATCAGATCGGAGAGGATATCGTGGAGAATTGGAAGATGAGGAAGGGATGTCGCCACGGCTGGAAGGCAGTCCAGCCAGGGCGACCAAGGAACAAACCCTAGGGAAGGGAGACTTTTATTCCTCTGATGCCTAATACAGAACTAAGCTGCAGCCTTTATAGACTCAGGCGCAGCAATGTGATTCAACAGATTCTGTTAGGCATAATCTTTATCTAACAAACTGAAACAAACTCAGAACAAACAAACCAACTTAGTCTCCCCCTTTGTGCTTATCCTAAGTTTTCCTGCGCCTGCAGTAAGTGCGGCCATAGAATGAATCTATAACATTTCCCTCCCCCTCAAAGAACAGCTTGTCCTCAAGCTGGAAATGAGGATACTTCTCCTTGAAATCATCAATAAACTCCCAGGTAGCCTCTGCAGAATTCCTACCAACCCACTGAATCAGCAACTCCCATCTTCCTCTATTCTTTCTTGTTTTGATAACTTTCTCTAGAGTAGCAATGACTCTGCCATGCAGAAAATCTGGCAATTGTGCCGGTTCTTCTGGAGGGACCCCCCGAAACTTCTTCAACAGTGAGACATGAAAAACATCATGGATTCTTGCCCGGTCTGGTAGCTGAAGCTTATATGATACATCTCCAATACATTCCACAATTTTGAATGGTCCAAAAAACTTCAGTTTCAGTTTGGATGTTGTATCATTGGTAATTCCAGTAGCCGTTCTCTGATGAAACTTCACCCAGACCCAATCTCTCACTGCAAAAACCACCAGTCTCCTGTTCTGGTCATGATAATGACGCATGGTGTCTTGTGCCTGCAGCAACCGTTCCTTAATATCAGCAAGAAACTCATCTCTACTTTTCAACTGTGAATCCACAGCAGCTATTCTTGATGCTCCTGCCTGATAGGGTGTCACAGAAGGTGGATCTCGGCCATAAACCACTCTAAATGGTGTTTCCTGCAGAGATATTTGGTAGGAAGAATTATAGCAATACTCAGCCCATGGAAGCCAGTGGAGCCAAGTCCTTGGTCTATCTCCAGCCAAACATCTCAAATACATTGTGATAACTTTATTGACCACCTCAGATTGCCCATCGGTTTGAGGGTGGAAGGTTGAACTCATATGTAATTTGACACCAGCTTGCTGAAACAGTTCCTTCCAAAAGTTACTAGTGAAAACTGTATCTCTATCACTCACAATGGAACATAGGAAGCCATGTAATTTGACAATATGCTCAAAGAAAGCCCTAGCCACTGATGCTGCTGAATATGGATGGCCAAGTGGAATAAAATGTGCAAATTTAGAGAATCGATCCACCACTGTCAGAATTACTGACTTACCTCCCACTTTTGGGAATCCTTCAATAAAATCTATAGAAATGTCACTCCAAATCTGTTAGGGAATAGGCAGCGGTTGTAGCAACCCTGCTGGATGCAGGTGATCTGTTTTATTTCTCTGACAGATAACACACTCCTGGACATACTCTTTCACACGACGATGTGCAATGCTGCTGTAGAAAAACCCCCTGAACCTATGTAATGTTTTCTGCCTGCCTTCATGACCCACATGAGCCATAGATAGTAGTTGGGGCCACAATGCTGACTGTTCAGACACGAAAACCTTCCCTTTATACAACAATAACCCATCTGCTATTGCCCACCCCTCTGGAGCAGTTTGGAACTCCACCTGTTCCCACAAAGTGACCGCTGACTGGTCAGATTTAAGCTCCCTGCGCAAGTCATCAAAAATATCAAATGATGGCGTTGATAGCACATAGACGATATCCCTTCTGGACAGGGCGTCCGCTGCCCCATTCTGCTTACCAAGACGATATTCAACGGTGAGATCAAAGCCAAATAATTTACTAACCCATGTATGTTGTGGTATAGTAGTCAGCCGTTGATCTAATAAATACTTTAGGCTATAATGATCTGTTCGAACAGTGAACTCCCATCCCCACAAATATGGCCTCCAGAAACGGACTGCCTTGACCAATCCGATCAACTCCCTCTCATATGCTGGCAGTTTAGCATGTTGAGGAGCCACTGGACGGCTGAAGAAAGCAATTGCCCCATCTCCTTGGTGTAGAACAGCCCCAAACCCCGAACCTGAAGCATCACAGTCGACATAAAAGCGCTTACTAAAATCAGGGAGTTCAAGAATTGGTGCTGATGTCAAAGCCTGTTTCAGCTGCTGAAATGCAGATTCAGATGCCTCATTCCAAGAAAAACATCTCTTTTTAACAGTGTTGTTAATGGTTTTGCAATGGCTCCATATCCGGCGATAAATCTGCGGTAGTAACCTGCCAGCCCTAGGAAGCCCCGAAGACCCCTAACAGATTTAGGCGTTGGCCACGCCCTCCACTGCCGCCACCTTGGAGGGATCCATGGACACCATCCCTTTGACAATAATATGACCCAGATATGATACTGAGGTCTGTCCAAAGAAGCATTTGGACTGTTTCAGCACCAAATTATTGTCCTGTAAGACCTGAAGTACAGCCCTGACATGCTGCAAATGCTCGGACCAAGATGCACTAAATATCAATATGTCATCAAAGAAAACCAGCACTGATCTGCGCAAAAAATTCTTCAGTAGATCATTCATCAATGCTTGAAATGTTGATGGCGCATTTGTTAGCCCGAAGGGCATAACCAAAAATTCAAAATGTCCATGGTGCGTCCTGAAAGCTGTTTTCTCTATATCACTTTCAAACATTCTGACTTGATGATAACCACTCCTCAAGTCCAGCTTAGTAAAGAATTTGGCCCCCTTCAATTCATCGAACAACTCTTCAATCACCGGTATTGGGAATTTGTCCTTTACAGTCTTCTCATTCAGGGCTCTATAATCAACACAAAACCTCCAACTGCCATCAGCCTTTTTGACCAGCAATACTGGTGATGAAAAAGCTGAGGTACATGGCCTAATAATGCCCTGCTGCAACATCTCTTCACATTGCCGTTCTATCTCATCCTTCAAGAGTTGTGGGTAACGGTATGGTCTCACAACTATTGGGGCAGTTCCCGGATGGAGATGAATACGGTGATCATGGCGGCGTTTGGGTGGCAACCCTTGGGGTGCAGCAAACAATCCCTCAAACTCCTGCAGCAAAGCTTCCATCAAATTTGGCCTTGCAATTGTCATTGCTGATTTATACACCTTCCCTTTCAGTCCAGACCAGCAAATATTAGTTCCAGCCCGCCAGAAGGTCATTGTAAGATCATTAAAATTCCACAAAACTGGTCCAAGAGTCTGCAACCATTTAACCCCCAACACCAGATCAAAGCCCTGCAGTGGTAAAACATAGCAATCCACTGTGAAAGCTTCCCCTTCAATCTCCAAGTTGGTTGCTGTGCAGACACCCTTGCTGGTCATATGATCTCCATTTGCCACCGCCACTCTCAATCCAGGCCTGTTAGTCATAGGCAAGGATAACTCTGAAGCCAGATGCTCATTGATGAAACTGTGAGTGGAACCAGAGTCCACTAAAGCCTTCACATTGCGACTGCCCACCTTTACCATTAACTGCATGGTATTGGGCATCCCAATTCCAGACAAGGCATGGAGAGAAATACCCAAATCTTCTACGGCCACCTCCATATCATGATCATCTTCTAACTCCAACAAGAAAATGCCTTTGCCGGTACACTTATGTTCAGGGGTATATTTCTCACTGCAATTATAGCATTCTCCATTTGCTCTCTTGGCAGCCATCTCTTCTGCAGTTAATCTTTTGAAACGGGGCTTGGACGCTGCTGTTGACCCTTGAGAAGATGTCCCATTACCTCCTTTACTTGCTGCCGAAACCACTGTCCTGATGCAGACACAACCTGTTTCAGGCTGTTGTGGTTCAGGTTAGAAGAGAGTGGTTTTGCCGCTGCTGTGTCGTGTAACCAGCGCTGTTCATACGCTCGTGCTAAACTCATTGCCGATTGAAGATTGGATGGCGAATGTAGTTCAACATCGGTGTGCAATGGTTGTCCCAAACCTGCTGTAAAGAGATTGACTTGTTGGTCAACAGTTAGATCATCATAGCGGCACAGGAGGGCCAAAAATTGCCGCTGGTATTCATCAACCGTCCCTGTGCGATGTAGCTCCTTTATTTCTGCCAATCCATTAGTACGGATGGGAGGGCCAAAACGAAGATTGATAAAATCAGCAAATCTTGCCCAAGACAACACCCCATGATCTCGTTCCAAGGCATAATACCATTGAGCAACCATACCATCAAGATGCAGAGAAGCCAACCATACCTTCTCTTCCTCCATTGTCCTCATACCTTTGAAGTAGGACTCACATTTAGTGAGCCAAGTCAAACGATTCGATTCCCCATCAAAACTTGGGAAGTTTATTTTAGGAAATCGGTGAACGGGGCGCCTATCCTCCCCTTGGACGGTCCTGCTGCCAGAGCTGTCATAATCTAGGCGCCTAGGTGCTCTAGAACCAGCCAGCTCTTTGAGCACCTCCTTGATCTCCGAGATTGCATCTTTTGTCTTGGCAATACGTGTATCATGAGTTTCCATGCGTCCAGTCATGGTGGTCATCTGTGCAGAGAGGCGATCCAGTTTCTGTGAAACTGTCAACTCCCCAGGATCAGCAGCGCCGGCCATTGATGCAGGGCGCTGCACTGAATCTGATACCAAATTGTTATGATTCCTCCTCCTGGGAGTATGCAGTGGAGAGAGGAGTCGCTGGTGAGACTGGGGATCAGGTCGGAGAGGATATCGTGGAGAATTGGAAGATGAGGAAGGGATGTCGCCACGGCTGGAAGGCAGTCCAGCCAGGGCGACCAAGGAACAAACCCTAGGGAAGGGAGACTTTTATTCCTCTGATGCCTAATACAGAACTAAGCTGCAGCCTTTATAGACTCAGGCGCAGCAATGTGATTCAACAGATTCCGTTAGGCAGAATCTTTATCTAACAAACTGAAACAAACTGAGAACAAACAAACCAACTTAGTTTCCCCCTTTGTGCTTATCCTAAGTCTTCCTGCGCCTGCAGTAAGTGCGGTCATAGAATGAATCTATAACAGTTACACAAGAAACACAGGTAACACATTCAAGTGCCGCCTTTGGAACAACAGCGCACTAAACCATTACAATTGTTAGTGCAATGCTGCAGGAATGCAGAAGCAGGGCCAAATAGAAAAGCATGCGCCAAATAGGAACAACGACATACCAAGGGGTCACGTAGGCTAGAACGGGGTTCTGGAAGTGGCGTCGTGACCGGTTCTCCGAAACCCTAGCGTGCTCCTGCATAGCACCCGCGTCCAAAGGGAAAAAATAAACACCGCGTCAGTGGGCGACCAACGCTCGAGCAAGGAAAAGCTATTCAGCTAGGAGGCGCCGGCTCCGGATCTTACGGCGAGGATCTCGCGCGCGGAGACGTCGCGCTTGACGAGGCCCCGCTCGTACACGGAGAGTGGAGTGGTCTGCAGAGACTGGGTGTGGGGAGCGAGCCGTGAGAAGCGACCGGAATAGCGAAGGGAGGCGAGGATTAGGACCAGGAGGAGTGGAGCGAGAAGGGTCAGGCGCACGCCTGTGGATGAGGAGCCTGCGGAGGGCGGTGTCCTTGCATGGGAGGGCGGTGGCGACGGCGGTCGCCGGCGTTCTCGCCTCCGCGGCGGCATTTCTCCGGCAATGCAGTGCGGCGAGCAACAACACCAACGAAGTGGAGTAGTTTAGTGTGGCCCGGCCCGGCCTCCGTTGGTTTACTTCCGTCTTGGAAATTGGATGGCCCAAACCCAATTAATTAGTTAACGGGCTTTTCGAGCGAGGCCGGCACCATTACACGAAACCGTAGGCTTGAACCCTAGATTTGACCGCACCGAATCGGCGAATCCGGGCCTCTCTCTTCCTCCGCTCCGGCCTCTCGCCTCGCCGCCGCCGGTCGCCACTTCGCATTCGCAAGGTTAGGACCCTTGGCTGGGTAGTGGATACTCCTCAAATGTTTTATCACGGAGCTTCGTCTTCACGTGGGTTGCCTCTGATTACGCGGCAGGTGCGGAGGATTAAGATTCCGGAGGGATGGCTTCCGGTGGTCAGCCGCAGTTCCGGTACACGCAGCCCCCATCCAAGGTGATCCACGTGAGGAACCTGCCGTGGGACTGCACCCCCGAGGAGCTGGTCGAGCTGGGGACGCCATTCGGCAAGGTCGTCAATACTAAGTGCAACGTCGGCGCCAACCGCAACCAGGCCTTCATCGAATTCGTGAGTGCCCCCTGCTTCCTGCCCACGTTAGCAAGCTCTGAACATCCTGTCCTTGTCTCTCCGGTGCATCCGCATCCATGGATTGTTAAAGCTGATCTAGTGGTTCCTGTCATAGGAATTCATTCAGTCGACTTGAGTCTGAAATTAGGATTGTTACGCCATTCTGTTTCATATTGTAGTCACTCTTCTAGGGTTAAGCTAGTGGACATGGATCAAAAATGTGTTGGAATTTGCTTCTAGAATGAGGAACGACTCATATTGGGGTGAAACCTAAAATATCAGGCGCTGTGAGAATGACTGGATGTTCTTATTTTTATTTGTTCTGTTTTGCAGGCTGACCAAAATCAGGCAATTGCCATGATATCATATTATGCATCATCAGCAGAGCCAGCACAGGTAAGAGGGAAAAATGTGTACCTTCAGTACTCCAATAGACAGGAGATTGTCAACAGCAAGAGTACTGGGGAAGCCGCAGGCAATGTTTTGCTAGTGGGAATGGAGGGTGTCGCACCAGATTCTGTCAGCATTGATGTTCTACACTTGGTAAGTATGTGAACAGTTGCATGGGGATTTCTGTTGTTTAGGTAAACTGATTTTGTCTGCAGGAATATTTGATTTGCCAGGAATATCTTAGTATCTTCTAGTGCATTCTTTTGATGATCTGAGTGGATTAGCAAGCCATTGTCACGGAGTATCATGGCAGGCTTCTGCATCTGGAACACATGTGTGTGTTTGTTTCCTCTCCCTCACTCATCACCTGTCCTACTCCTCCCACCCCCTCCCCTCCCCTTCCCCTTCCTTCCCCTTCCCTCCTCTCCACTACCCCTTTTCACCTAGGTATTCCCTTTTAGGCTGTATCACGCTGTTCACTCTGGTTTGCTACTAGTAGTGGTGAAAGTTTGACTATCTATTTTCCTCAGTAGAGATCATTCAGCTGAATAGGTGGCATGGTTGTACTATGAGTTCTTCCCTAGACTGCCGTATTCTTTTTCAGCCCAATAAGCTATATGATACGTCTCTTACAGTGTTCTAGAGTTACTTGGACGATGTGTTTTACTTGAATACAAATATGATGTTTAGACTTGCTACAACTATCTCAGGAAGCTGCGCATACCGGGCAACTCGAAATGAATATACTGGAATCGTCAACATAGTGAAGACGTATAGCATGATAACAAGTCAAACACCAGATGATACAATTGTTCTATCTTTTGAATCCCTTTTCGCTGATGAAATGCTGTTGCGCAAATGCTGCATCTCCGATCTCAATAAGCCACATTGAACGCTTGTTAAGCAAGGTGCTTAGATGTACACACATCCAAAATGGCAAGGAGGTGGGAGTGAAATTTTATTCAATGGTTAATTATTGTAAATCATTTTGTAATTATATATTAGATTTGACAGGAATCCCCCAAACTTCTAAGGTGCCATCAGATACAATTCCAGATTTGCCTTTTTTTTCTAAACCAAAGATGATAAGAGGCCAAATAGCCAGGAATAGGATTGGATCTTCTTTTCTGTTAAGATAGAATTATTCCGAAAAATGTTCAAACCAACCTCTCTGCAAAAGCAGGGGTAGGGTTGTCTAGACATAACCCTTCCCCAGACCCCACGGTATGTGGGAGCCTTCGGCACTGGGTACACCTTTTAAGAATTATTCTGAATATTACGTTTCATATGAGGTTACAGATGTTTGGAAAAATCCAACTGAATAGTAAAAATGCTCAAGTGACTCAGTGAGAAAATCTGCTATCTTTTATAATCTATTAGAAGAACCTTTTGTTATATGCTTGGTAATCTCGGACTCTCGGTTGACACTCTTTTTAAGGAGTAAGGACAATTTTAAGGGTGAAATACATGGATGAGCTGTTCGCAAGAATGTCTGAACAATATTGACAAAATACTCATAATCCAAAAAATAAATTTTAGAACGTGACATTACAATTGCGATTTTTTGCTTGCTTCTAATCTTTCTGGTGTAGAGACATTATTTCTTCGATTTTGTTCTACTCGCACTTTCTCAGTCACATTTGAATGCATTCTAGATGTGCTTCTTTCTGAACTGATGAATTGTCTTCATAGAAGCTACAATGTTGACTCTGTAACATTTGTCGAATCTTTGATGGGCGTGATTTTAATTGATAAATTTACAGTAAGATAGAAGGATCAATTCTGTGCAGTTATCTGCTAGTGTCATTGATTCAGTGTTATTGACTTTTGGCAAATCTATCTTGTATTTGTACGCACTTCCACATGCTTTATAAGAAATTAGTTGTTCCTGGCTTAGAGATCAGCCATTTTTGTCATAACTTCCCATTCAAGTTTATTTCATCTTTCCAGTTGTGTTAGACATGCATTTTGTTTTTGTATACTATTTACCTTTTCTTTTGACAACTTATGTTTATGTGCCCAGGTGTTTTCTGCTTTTGGGTTTGTTCATAAGATTGCTACCTTTGAGAAGACATCTGGTTATCAGGTGATGGATTTATTTTTACTTGTAACATTCTAATTATGTATATCCTTTTCAGCCCTTGATTTTGTCTTATATTTATAATTTCTTCCTCTTCCTTTTTTTATCTCTTTGTGTCCTTCCTGACCTGATTTATGTTTGGTTCTGACATGTAGGCATTGATTCAATTTTCTGACACCGAAACTGCAACATCTGCAAAAGATGCTTTGGATGGTAGATGTATTCCTAGGTATTGTTCGCAAGCATTAATGTGTATGTTGTTGTCTTTGACTCTTTTCAAGACTAGTGTGTATTTACTTCTATTGTAGCTATTTGCTTCCAGAACTGGATGGGGCCTGCACTTTAAGAATAAGCTACTCGGCACATAGTGTTCTAAATGTCAAATATCAGAGCCGCAGGAGCAGGTTAGGATTGCTTGATGGACAGATTAAAAAATAACTTTTGTGTCAGATTTCTGTTTCAATTTGATTAGTTTTACAGTTTAGCAAACATGAATCATTAATTATGTGTTGTTTCTTTTAGGGACTTCACTAACCCTTACCTTCCATTTCTGGATTCTGGTTCAGATGGCTCTGGACCGGTAACACTTCTGTTCTGACATTTTTCGCATGTATGTTTTCTTCTTTGTGCTTGTGCTAATATAGTTGTTGATTCATACTATTATACCCAGGATGGGAAAAGGCAGGAAGCTGAGAGCAATATTCTCCTTGCATCCATTGAGAACATGCAGTATGTTGTTACAATAGATGTGCTTCACGAGGTAATCTATTAAATAGTGATGTTAAAGTATTATGAGTGTAGTTTGCAGTTTGCACCAACTTTGTGGTACCCTGTGGCAGGTCTTTTCTGCTTTTGGATTTGTACAGAAGATCGCCATTTTTGAGAAGAATGGCTTTCAAGCTTTGATACAGTATCCAGGTCAAAATCAATTGTCGCTACGCAAAATTAATCTGTTTGTGCATAGCATGCCCCTCAAATCTTTTATGATTTTTCTGTAGACATTCAAACCGCAGCAGCAGCCAAAGAAGCATTGGAAGGCCACAGCATCTATGAGGGTGGATATTGCAAGCTTCATCTTGCATTTTCACGGCATACTGAGCTTAATGTTAAGGTAGTCATTACCAATTCCTCATTATAATCAAATTTGACATAGTAGGTGGTGCTTCATCATGCTAGAAAATAAATATAAAAAAGTGAATGGTTTTGCTGAAGCGAGTAATTAGCTAATTTCTTAAACAAATGTTTTGAAAAGCTCATTCATTGATTGTTTGGTCCTTTTTCAGATTAACAACGAGCGGGGTAGAGATTATACCAGAGCGAACGTCACTCCAGCTAATGATCAACCTTCCATTCTTGGTCCTCAGCCAACACCAAATGCTGGTGCTGTCGTACCACCACCGCATAGCAGTGTTCCTTCTGCTGCCACCAATGCAGTAACACCACCAGCAGTGCCCACTCAAACAATGCCTGGAGAATCAGCAATTATTCAACCTCATCCTTCCAGTGAGCTCCACTCACAAACTGCTGTTGTTCCCACCGGTGGACCTCCCCAGTACCCTAGCCAGGCAATGCTACAAGGCCCTCCTGGTATGGTCCCTCCACAGTTTTCGGGCTATGGAACCCTACAGTTCAATCAGGGCTCAGCTCAAGCTCCAACGATGCCATCTTCCAGTCAAGGAAGTCAAGAGATGTCCAGCAATGTGAACTACCTACCTCCAGGTTCAACTCAGTTCATGTATCTTGGCAACAGCAGCCATCCAACTTCAAGCGCACCTGGGCCACAAGCATTTCTTTTCCCTGGTCTCGGAAGACAGCAGCTATCACCAGGTGCTCAGATGATGCAAGCTCCACGTTACGGCGACCTAGCCTTTCCACAAGGTTCAGGGCGACCGATGCCACAGTTCCCGATGTATGGCAGCCAGCAGTTTCCTCCGGGTATGGAGCCCCAGATGATGCACTTTCCGGAACAGAGAGGTCAGCAGTTTCCTCCAGGTATGGAGTCTCAGATGATGCACTTCCCTGAACAGAGAGGTCAGCAGCTTCCATTTGCCCCACCGCGCCATCCCTATAATCGTTAGGGGCCTTATCTATTTAATTGTTAGATTGCAGACGGATTATGATTTATGTCATGGTTCTGTGTTCCTGTTTTCCTGTGAGGCTAAGAACTATACCATTCTGAGTTGCGGTGGACGTGCTGGTGTTATATGTGATGAGAACTAGCGTCTAATCAGGAAATGTTTCACAATGGGCATTGTATCCATCTTTTTTGCGATAGGCGTTATGGTAGCGTTAATCGATCAGATCATGTACATGGTCATCGCTTGCCTTCTATGACCTGAATTTGATATGTTTTGGGACCACCACCAAAACCTGTCACAGGATATGATGCAAAACCATGACCTGGCTCACCTAGGGATGGAAACGGATAAAATACCTGCAGATATTACCCGTATGTACCGGTACCCGTTAGATAAAATCCATACTCGAAACTGTACCCATTACCTGTAACGGGTAGAAACCGTCACCCGTACCCATTACCCGCGGGTAATCTGTACCCGCAGCATAGCTGGCTACACAACAGCTTAACACAATAACAAATGATCAATTCACACCATAAATATCACCAGATAATTACTCATCGAAACGTAACAGATCATAAAATAGTAGTTCAACATTTCAACCCATACATTAAATTTCGACACACCATAATAGTTCAACAAAACATCATGGTTCAACTCTAATAGTCCTCACACAACTCATGCAGTCATACTCATACACATGAAAACAATTAATTTTTTACTCAATTACACATGAAACACAACAATTTAAAATAGGGACTCCAAACTGAACCATCTCAGCATGGCATTCCCAGCATGGAGCCATGGATCAACACCAACTCAACAGTCCCACCTACAACATGCATTAGGGACAGTCATCAGTACAGGAAACAAAAGTGCAAAACAATGTTGATTTACAACAGAATAAAAATCAGAAATACTTAAATAAATGAACTGCAGATTACAGGAAACAAAATGTCCTTAATGCGTAGTCATCAGATTACAGCTGGCTGGCTGTGGTGTGAAAGTGTGAATATATATATATATATATATATATATATATATATATATATATATATATATATATATATATATATATATATATATATATATATATATATATATATATATAGACCCACATGTCAAAACGGGTACGGGTATGTGGGTATAGATATGGTTTTTTTACCCGCAAAAAATACCGCTGGATACAATCTATTACCCGAATCCGTACCCACGAGTACAAATTCGTACCCAAACCCGTACCCGTCGGGTATCCGCGGATAAGCGGGTAATGGGTATCTATTGCCATCCCTAGGCTCACCATATTTCGTCCCATTTTGCAGAACAAATTTGATGGAACACAGGATAACAATCGTCGTTCAGTTCGTGAGGTATCTAGTACAAATAATTAGCCAAAAACATATTCATCGTATTTGATGCGGCAGCCTCGTATAATGAAGTATCTGTCTGACTTAACGAACTGGACAGCGGAGAGGAGGGTAGTGGCTGTCTTCAACATCAGAGTGAATTTGAACAGAAGCTCGTCCCAGACGTGGTGGTCAGTTCTGTGCACGGTGATGGCTGCACGTCCAGTGCGCCACCGCTGACAGCCTGACATTTCCACGGTCGGACTGGTGCATTGCCATTGAACTTAACGTTAGACAGGCAGATCCTGAAGAACGTTGATTTGGCAATGCCTTTGATCAGCCCAGCCTCCTTAATGTTCTGGCCCTGGACATTCTTTATCATCAGGGTGTCGACAGCTGGAAGCGCGCTCCGATTGTAGTGTTCATCAGGGTGGCCTCCAACATCGCCGGCAATCCGCAGGCCGTACCTGACATTGTCCAGGGTCACGTCGGAGATGGTGACATTCCGAATGAACCCTCCCCTTCCCGAGTTGGTCTTGATATGGATCCCGACCCCTGAATTGAAGAAATTCAGATGCTCTGCAAATATGTTCTCCACTCCACCGGATGTCTCGCTTCCGATAGCAAAGCCAGCAAAAGGGGAGGAGCCTGTGATCCGTCGGACGGTGATGTCGGAGCTGGGACGGCCGTAGGTGATTCCGTACTCATCCCATCCACTCTTGATGGCAATCGCGTCATCTCCAGTTGAAATGTAGCAATCCTCAATGCAGACGTTGCTGCTGGAATCTGCAATGCATGGACCACAGATCTAACCTTAAAATCAATACGACAGTACATTTCTGCATGCATATCTTTATGAGGAGAATTAATATCTGTACCTGGATCAATTCCATCAGTATTCGGGGAGTCATGTGGAGCAAGAACAGTCACATTTCTTACCAGAACATTGCTGCACACACAGGAAAGATGACCTATACATTTACTTCTCAGTTGGGACAATGATTAATGAAGATTTTGAACCACAAAAAGACTTTTGCTAAAAACAGTTGGAACAGACAAGAAAATGGACCTACATTGATGTGCTGGATTTGTTTGGTATATCTGGCGATTTCTGTACTTTAGTTATGGTTCACTGGTTGCTCCTAACAGTTTTTGTAGTGATATTATGACATGATCACATGACAAAAACCCAGTCTGGAATTCTCAATCAATTTATAATGCTGCAAATGGAATGATGGTACAAGTGCATGCCCTTATATCTTACTATACACTGCAGTGGGGCTCAAAAACAACTTCTTGTGGCCAAACCAACTAAAGAGTTAAGCTGCAGAATTCTCCAAACGACAGCATGATACATGTGCAGCATCTATTCTTCTAGCTAGATAGGAACATTACAATATCAGCTTTAACAAAACCTGGCTCCCATTGAGCCTTTTCTTCTAATTGACATGCAAAGTTTTTTGCATGTTCTAAAAAATTGCATATCAGCTTTTTCCACACATAAGAGTAGAGTTTTGAGGATTCTGGTCCGATGTAAACAAAATTGTTCTGCTCACCTGCAATAAACAGGATGAATGTTCCAGAATGGTGAATCTTGGAAGACGACGTTGGAGACGATGATATCAGAAGAGCTTCTCAGTTCGAGCAGGTGAGGCCTTGTGTAGGGCAGTGTGCCCCGCTTCCACATGTCCCACCACACACTGCCTTGGCCATCAATAGTTCCATTGTCACCTGCACAAATCACAGTTTTGTCCATAGATTATCATCACCTCAAGAACTTTGATCTTTGAGTGTGTGCATATGACTCGGAGTGAGGCATAGTTTTTTCCTACTGAGTGTGCAGATGCCACATTGTGGTGGAATCAACAACCATTACAGCTACGAGAGGATTTTAGGTACTACTAGCAAAATAGAAGACCTGTGATGACAACATCCTGAAGGCCATTGCCGTGTATCAAACTTATGTATCTTCCGCCGGGCAGCTCTCGCCCTCTCCCATATGACGGCAGTGGTTCGATCAGCGGCCAGCTTGACGTGTCCTGCTCCAAGAAAACGCAAGGCAAGCTTTAACAAATCTGAGTTTCTTTTGGTACCTCTTATATAACCCAGAACTCCCAGAAGAAGAAAAAAAAATGCGCACTAAAATAAGACGGACGCCATAACGGGGAAGAGCGTGAAGTACGGCGTGCCAACACCATTAAGGGATCCAAAGACCAATACAAAGGGCGACTTGTTTTCCTCTCTGAATTTCAAGATCTTTGACGAATCATGTGAAGATCCGACCATGCCTCGAACAGAGCATTAGATTAACGGCGTGGGGTACGGGAAGTGGCCGATGGAGCGGTACCTGGGTGGCGCGTATGACGGCGCCGCGCGCGAGGTAGAGCGTCATGCGCGAGGTGAGGTTGAAGGGCCCCGTGAGCCACACCCCGGGCGGCACGTACAGCGTCGCACCCCCCGTCGCGCGGCGGCGCTCGACGCTCGCCACGGCGCGCGCGAACGCCGCCGTGTTGAGCGTCCTCCCGTCGCCGGCCCCGCCGAAGCCGGCCACCGACACCCACGCCCCGCGGCGCGGCGGCGGCGCCGCCGCCGCGCGCGAGCACGCCTCCTGCGCCCCGGCGGCGCCGGCCGCCGCGCAGGCGCAGAGCAGCGCGGCCAGCGGCCACGGCCACCGCCCGCAGGACGACCGCGCCGTGCGCATCATCCCGCCCCCTGCTTCCAGAAGGTTCTCTCGATGCCCAGCCAGCCAGCCCGGGGAGGAGGCGCGTGCCAAGAAACAACTGCCCGGCGAGGGGGAGGGGGTTGAAAAAGGAAGGAAACGAGACGCGAGAAAAAGCTCCCGCGAGCCGTTTTGCGGGCGGATTTTACGTGGGAGCTAGTAGATTAGATTACCGTTGTGATACGATCAGATGGAGGCCGTTTCCGTAGGTAGAGCGAGAAAAAGTTACAATTTGTAAAAAGCGTGCTTGCAAGCTACTGCGGCTCCATGGACGCGAGTGGAGGGGGATCCATCATCATCCATGATGGCTTTTTGCTTTTGGTGCTGTTTGTTTTGCGCTTTGGCTCGCAGTGCGCGCCGGCGGTGAGCAGCAGGAGGGCAACCGAGTCGGCGAAGGCGATAGAGAGAGAGGGGGGGCATGTGGATGTGGAAAGACGTGAATGCCGAGTGCGGACTGCCAGGACCGACACGCGTGCTGCTTTCAAGGCGCATGTTGGTGGTGGTGGGTCCCCGCACGAGAGCCTCCTTGTCGGTTCTGTCTTCGGCGGCGGTGCCACTGGCTACATCGTACAACGCTGCATGCATGCATTGTTTTGTTTGAATGGTTAAATATAAAATATTTTGGGTTTAGTTGAAGTCAATTTTTTTTTTAAAAAAATGTCTGCGATAGTATAAGATTTATAACATTGGCAGATCAAAAAATTATATTACGAGATTCATCGTAAAATAAACTATCATGATTATAACAGTTTTATTTAAAAATAATTTTTTTACAGGTATTAATAGTTAAATTTAAAATCGTTGCAGTTCGGCCGAACTAAAAATCCTCCCATTTGTGCCGGCCGGTGAAACTTCGACGCCGTGTTCTTCGGTTCCGTTGAGGGGACTATTATACATGCGTGCAGTCTGCAGTTGATGCGTGATACAGTATAGACTAATAGCAGTAGTACGTATTTGAGTGTGCTTCGGCTGATGTGTGATTTATAAAAAGAGGACTGATGAACCGCGTGAGGTAGGAATAGTGGAAAAAATGTAGGAGTTCAAGGTCTTGAGGGCAATCTGGCAATGCGGCGAGAACAAGGCTGCTCCAGATCTGTCGGTCCGGAAGGTGAAGGTGATGAGGGCAATGCGACGAGCAGTCGAGCACAAGGCTGCTCCAGATCTGCCGCTCCGGCCCATGGCTGCCGTGCGAGATGTTTGCTCGCTATGCACGAGTCGTGATGCTGAGGCCTACAGCCATTTGAAGAAGTGCAGCACTACTGGAAGTCCTATCGATTGCTATATATTCCGGTCACGGGATTTATCTTAACTTGCGGTAAGTCAGTAGATGGAAATTTTCTCGCACGACTTAACTTTTCTGGCCCGAAATCAACATCAAACTTGGGCCACCTCCATTCCTGCACGCGGCCCGTCTAACCATGGCCCAATCTGTCATGACTGTACACGCTACTGTTCTTTGCAGCCCAGGCTGGCTTCACCCTTCCACGGGCCAGCTGTTGTTCATCTTATCAGCCCGCCAGGCCTTCTTTCTAACATTTTTCTTTTCATTTTTTCTCTTATTTTTTATTTGTCTTCCGATATTATATTTAGGTCAACATATAGTATATTTTTGTTGAATTTTTTTATTAATATACGATTTATAAGCGTTTTTAATATAAACAACACACAAAATGAAAAAAATTTCAAAACTGACCAACCTTCGTATGTGTCATGTACGAAATTCAAATTTCGTATGTGCCATGTACAAAATTAAAATTTCGTATGTGTTAAAAACGAAATTCGTTTTAAGCTGGCGCAGGTATGTTTTATTGAGTTTTGAACCTCATTTTATGAAGCTTTAGAGTAAGAATCTGAAAGTTTTTCCAAAACACAAAATATAGAGTAGATTGTGAAGTTATTTATGTAATGAGGAACATATTGTTGTAGTATTAGGAATCAAAAGTTATTGAATATTGAATTGTATAATACGATCACAATCATTCAGTTTATGTGATCGTAATACCAACTTCGAAAATCAATATCTCTCAATTCAATGGACGAAATATATTGAAAACCTATTCCTTATACTCACCAAAACTAACACTATAATTTATTATATAACATTTTGAAGCAAATGTGCCTCTAAATATTTCAAAACTGAGATTCAAAACTTAATAAAACATACCTGTGCCAGCTTAAAACGAATTTTGTTCTTGACACATATGAAATTTGAATTTTGTACAAGGCACATACGAAATTTAAATTTCATATGTGACACGTACGAAGGTGGATTAGTTTTGAAATTTTTTCATTTTGTGTGTTGTTTATATTAAAAACTTTTAGAAAATCGTATATTAATAAAAAAATCATTTTTGTTTTGAAGACACAAATTTATTACGCATTTGATTCATAGCCATTAATGTGTCGAGATCAATCTTTCTGACTAAATCTCACACGTCAATTATTGAAAAAATTGTGTCAATTTTTTTTTAAAACTTGACAAGTTATAATTAAGAATTTTAAACATTTAATATCATTCAAGTTTGATTAAAAAATATGACAAATGGTGACTAGCTTTTCAGATTTCTTAATCAACCGAACATGCAGATATTCATTCTACCCTTTTCAGACTTTTTTAGATAAGTTGAACCGACATTTATGAGTGCCAAAGAGAAGCTAGGCTTCACAGATCTGCATTCACGATGGTACCACATGGCGTAGCACCATTAACAAGCTTAAGGCTATTCACACTCATATTTTCTAAATCATACTTCATACTCTATTTTTCATTATATCTCTCTATATTTTTAATATATTCATTCTATATACTTACTTTATGCTTCTAATATATCTACAATTGAATACGCTCTAAAATACACCAGTACAGACGGTCTAATCAACTTAGATCCACGATGAAACCAAAAAGTTACAATTCCATCCTTCCTGTCTACCTTGGCCGCATCGGGTGCGTTGCTTGAGCCGGAGTGCATATCTGTTGGCTCGAGAAGACGGACCACTGGACCAGTCTGCAGAATCCAGCTCCGACACCGACCAACAAGGCGAATCGAGCCAAGCCGTCATCGTCCTCGACCCGAGCCGTCCGTCCCCGTCAGAACCGACGGCCCGCGTGAATCCTAGCAACCGCCATCGCCGCCCGTCGTCGGCCCGTCCCCTCGCCTAGTCGCCTCTCGTCCCTCGCGAGCGATAAGGCTACTGCTCGTGTCCACGGAAACCGAGAGACCCTTCCCCGTGAGAGGAAAAACGAGGGAGCCCCTCCCTCCAAGTCACCGCGCCGGCGACGGCCGCCCGCCCGCCATGAGCGCGCTCCAGGCCACCCTCCTCTTCCGCCCGCTCCCCTCGCCCGCCTCCCCGCGGCGCCGGCTGCCCGTCCCCTCGTCCTCCGTCCACTTCCCCCGCCGCGCCCCGCCCCGCCTCCGCGCATTGGCCCCCGACGCGCCGCAGCCCGTGCCGGAGCCGCCCGCGGCCGCTGCGGAGTCGGTGGCCGAGCCGGAGGCGGAGGTGGAGCTCCCGATGGCCGTGGCGGGGACTTCATCCGCGGCGAAGGGGGAGCTGGAGGGCCTGGCGGAGAAGGCTAAGGCCTGGGCCCTCGCGGTCGCGGCCGCGGTGGTGGCCGCGGCCAGGAGGTTCTTCGACTGGGTGGTGTCCAGGGACTGGATGAGCTGGTGGCCGTTCTGGAGGCCCGACCGCGGCCTGCAGCGGCTGATTGACGAGGCCGACGCCAATCCTAAGGACGCAGCCAAGCAGAGCGCGCTCCTCCACGAGCTCAACAAGTTCAGGTGCGTTGCGTTGCTTCGAGAATGGGGCAAATGTGATTATCATCGAGTGGTTATGTGCGGATTGGGTTAGCTGTTGACTTACCTAAGGGCTCAATGGTAGGGAAGTTTGGAGAAATTTTGCCCATATGAGTTCCAAATTTTGTGATGCTGAGTGGATTCTGCACCCTAGATGAATCCCATAAGTTCATCACACGCCCGAGAAAATTATGAGTAATTCAAGGAGTGTTTCATGGTTCCTACTGTTGGGTCGTGGAAAGCAGCACACATTGGGAGAGTTGTTAATTTTTGTAGACAAACTAAAGAGTTAGGAAATTTATGGCCAAGACCTCTGGCTTCTCTCGCACTGGAGACTGTTTGTACATCCGGTGGATTCCTCTCCCCTGTCATCTTTTGTTACGATGTTTGGACAACCAATGAGAATCAGGCAATATTATTCTTCGCTTCCTGCACGTTGTACGGAATTGTTGAAACTAGACAATGATATGGTTCCCTGATTTGCTTTTGTTGTGTTTTGGAAACATGGCAGCCCTGAAGATGCCATCAAAAGGTTTGATCAAAGAAGCCACGCTGTGGATAGCAGAGGGGTTGCAGAGTACCTTCGGGCACTTATTCTCACCAATGCTATAGCTGATTACCTTCCAGATGAACAATCTGGGAGGTCTGCAAGTCTGCCGGCCCTGGTATGTTTCATTTATAACTATGTATCGTGTCATGACCTTGTGTTGTACGGTGTTTGGTAACCTTAACTGAAATTCAACGAAATATTTGTGCCACAAAATGTCCATCTTTTATTTCTCGTTTGTTGAATCAATGTCCCTATGATTTTAGAGGTGTTTATGGAAGTTGCTATTTGTTGAGGTCTGAGATACACTCTTTGAGTACAACTTGTCTGGTTCTTCACACAGATAAACGCTGTGGTCATTCCTGCAAAAATATCAAAGCACCCTTACCATCATTTTTCCTTCCACTTATCATTCCGTGTTCACTTCTACAATATTATTCACTATGTCATAGCGACTTCTTCACTTGCTGTAATATTTTATGTCAGTAGTTGCAAGAGTTGAAGCAGCGTGTATCTGGGAATGAGGACAAGCCTTTCATGACCCCTGGGATATCAGAAAAGCAACCATTACATGTAGTGATGGTAAGTTTATTAAACTTTTCAATCATGCTATCCTAATATATTCCATTACCATTTTGATGTGCTATGTGCCACCTTCATCTTGTGATCTGAATTATGTTTTGATCATTTCATTAGGTTGACCCCAAAGCTACGGGTAGATCAACACGGTTTGCTCAAGAGATCTTCTCAACAATATTGTTCACAATTGCTGTTGGAGCAATGTGGTATGTTCAACCTTTCACACTTCTTATTAGCTATTATTTTTAAGTTCATACTTGTTTATTGTCCCCTTGATGTTCATGTCAATCTTCTTTTTTCACTTCAACTTGGTTGGATGGCCAAGTTACTGAAATGTTTAGTTTGATGTAACCATCATGATGAAATAAAATCCTTTTGGTGATCCATTGTAAATTACAAGTCCAACATCCCTACTCTCTTATGGTTTAAGTTAGCCACAATTTTTTTTATGTCATACCCAAACATCAAGTGGCCGTTGGTGCCTTCTATGAAAAGTTATACTAGCAGAGATAACCTTTTCGGAACTTCTATTGTCTTTCTATACAGACGTGTAAGCCATTTTGTGTTCCTTATGTGATGAATAGTTGTTCAAATTTGTTAATTGTTTGAGCCAAACTTTTTTGTATCAAACAATTTCTTTTTTATCACGATGTTACATTTTTTGTTCAAGGGTGATGGGTGCTGCTGCTCTTCAAAAGTACATTGGTAGCTTAGGTGGAATTGGGGCATCAGGTGTTGGTTCTAGTTCATCGTATTCCCCAAAAGAGTTGAATAAGGATATCATGCCAGAAAAGGTATACTGCTAAATTGTTTAAATATATTTTTATACAAGAACAATATAATACTTCACTTTGAATTAAGAAATAAGCTGTATCTGTTTTCACTGTGATTATTTTTTAATGATGCAATTTCTCATTACATAAAACGACTCTCCTGTGTTGTTACAGAATGTCAAAACATTTAAAGATGTCAAAGGTTGTGATGATGCAAAAAAGGAACTTGAAGAAGTAGTTGAGTATCTAAAAAACCCTTCAAAGTTCACGCGCCTTGGTGGAAAGCTACCGAAGGTAATAACCCAATGCCCACCTGAAAGTAGCATATGACAATGTATCTACCTTGTTATCTTGCATTTGTTGATTGAACTATTGTAAATATTGATGTTTCATAAACTCTGTACTTTATTTTTCTTCTGCAGGGAATACTTTTGACTGGTGCTCCGGGAACTGGAAAGACACTACTTGCAAAGGTAAATTTATATGCATCGTTTTATTTCTTATGCGAAAACAGCCCACATGGATAGACTCTGGTTGGCAGCACTTAGCAATTTTATCTCTTGTGCCTTTCACTCTTTTTATTCAAACACATATGGTCATGTCATCTCCTGTGTTTTACTTTCGAAGTACTTTATTTTATTATGCAGACCAAGAACATAAAATGTACCCCCCTCATTTCAGCCTACATGAGCAATAGTCTGTAATTATCCTATAATTTTATGTTACTGCCGTCATACATTGGTGGCCCTGGCTTTGTGCTTTAGGCTATTGCTGGAGAAGCTGGAGTGCCATTCTTTTATCGAGCAGGTTCTGAATTTGAGGAGATGTAAGACCTCTTTCTTCTATAATCTTATTTTATCAAATTGTAATTTTATCTTTCCTGATTCAGAAAATAACTCGCTGTACATATTTTTGATTTTGAATTCACTCTACAGTACCGTTAAAATGATGCTATAATTACCTCATTAGCATTCATAACAACTGTAACTCTATAATATCTGAAATTTTTAATGGTCCTGTGCTGAACTGCTGATAATATTTGTTTTGTCATGTACAATTATTTTTTCTTTTTAACTAACTTCTTGTCACCATCTTTTATCAGGTTTGTTGGTGTTGGTGCTCGGAGGGTTAGGTCCTTGTTTCAGGCTGCAAAGAAAAAGGTTTATCTTTCTTCTTACAACTTGTATTTCTCTTAGCTTTACCTGCTTTAACATTTTTCTGTGTGTTATGATTTTCCAGCCATAGATTGCTGTATTGGAATTTTTTTACTATTGGGTGTAATTAGTCTCGTGTAGCAGATCAGTTATTTTGCATTGTTCTTTTCAATGAGTACAAATCATTAATTACGTCTCCTTTATTTCTTTCATCAGGAACCGTTATACTCCCATTCAGAATCTTTGGCTCCGCTTTGACTACTAATATTATAAAACTATTCTTTTGTTAGCAAGAAAATCATATATGTTATGAAAATTGCTTCTGAAACTGATACATGCTTTTTTTCTGCTTTCTTCTTTCATATTGTTATAAAACTGATTTGAACATGATTTTTTTAGCGCAAACTGCAGGGGAAAATCCCTACAGTACATATATTGATCAAACTGTAAAGTAATTACAAAATTGGTAGCCACTAGGTATATTGATTACAAGTCTGTATAGGGTTTCTTAAGGTAGGAGACCATACTACAAACTCTCAATCCAATCCTCTATTGTAGCTCTGTCCTGAGTCTTGAAGCGACATATCTGTGTAGTCATCGAAGCTTTGGAACATTCCTTCCAGGCTTGGACTGTCGGCTGTGCCTCTCGAAAGATTTTTGCGTTTCTCTGCTTCTAGATTTCCCAAGACGCAGTTGCAAACACTTCCATGAAGCAATGTTTGTTCCAATCTTGCTTTGCATTTTCTATAGTGTTGAAGAAGTATAATTCGTGGTCCCAATTGACCCCAATGATGTCCCAGCAAGTCTCGCTGAATGAGCAGCGAAATAATAGATGATAAGCAAACTCTTCTGTGTTCGTATTGCAGAGAACACAGGAATAGTCGTCTCCCTCTATGCTTAGGTTTTTGCGTTTCAGGATGTTTCTTGTGTTCAGCCGGTCTTTGAAGAGTAGTCAGGTGAAAAAAATTGATTTTCTTTATTACCCTGGATTTCCATATCCATTGAAATGGCGGGGGCGGGTTGATGTGGTTGAAATTCCTCAAGTAACCCTTCTTGGAGCAATAAAGTTCCTTCCCAGTTGTATCCAACCATAGATCCCTGGGTTGGCCCCTGTTGATTACCTGTTCGATGATAGTTTTGAGGGTATTCAACTCTGCCGAAGCTTCCTCTGATAGCAGGGTGAAGAAACGTTGTACCAATTCAGGCTGAGAATTAAATTTTGCAAAGGAATTGTTCCTCTTGGCGAATGTAAAGAATCTTGCAAAGTCTCTTTTGAATAAGTGCCCCTCCAATTCGTCATTCCATAGTGATATAGTGTCACCAACCCCTACCTTGGGTGTTGCTAGTTTCCTGAAGTCGCCCCACTGGCTCAGCACATCCCTCAGCTAAAACGAGCCTTTTCCTTGAGTGTAGTGCGGCGGAATACCATTCCTGTAGTATGTATGAAGCACCAGGGGTGCAACCCACGGAGTGTCATGCCTGTTGTATTGATTTGAACATGTTGGGACTGCATCTTATTTAAAGATGCATATATTTTTGAGGGGCAACATATTTGGTGTAATTGATCTGTGGCACTAACATGCTAACAAACATATATGGCCATATGATCCATTACGAGAGACCACGATTAGTCATGGTGGACCGCCCACATTATCACTTAATGACTTAATGTTCCCTGTGATAGGAGGAACTTCCATTTAACTGATAGGTGAGTCTTCCATCACCCATAATTGTGGTCTCTCATGATGGATCAGATGGTTGTTAACATGTTAGCACCACCAAGACCATTTACACTAGATATGTTGCCTTCTTGAAGAGAGGGACTATGGACAACGTGTTTTTTTTTGTCAGCTTATACAAACTCTCTTTACAGGCACCATGCATTGTCTTCATTGATGAAATAGATGCTGTGGGTTCAACTAGAAAGCAGTGGGAAGGGCACACGAAGAAAACGTTACATCAACTTCTTGTTGAGATGGACGGATTCGAACAAAATGAGGTAACATTATCACTTTATCAAGTAATTGCACAGGGCAATGGAAACATTATATAATGGTTGCAAAATCTTTTATATTTTAGGGAATAATTGTAATGGCTGCAACAAACTTGCCAGACATCCTTGATCCTGCTCTCACGAGACCTGGCAGATTCGATAGGCATGTATGTCATCTTAGCCAATGTTTTCCTGATCTGATGAGAAACATTAATCATTCCTAGAGTTCTGCCGTGTTAAATGCAATATAGTATTGATTGATTATCTTGACCTTTCTTTATTAGATTGTTGTCCCGAGTCCAGATGTGCGGGGTCGCCAAGATATTCTGGAGCTCTATTTGCAAGACAAGCCGGTGGCCAGTGATGTTGATGTCAATGCAATCGCTCGTGGTACCCCTGGCTTTAATGGGGCTGGTATGCACATTTTTGCTCGTTTTATTACTAGATACGAAAATGATCAGTTCCTTCAGTCTTTAATATATGATGTTATGACCTCTTTCTTAGTTCAGTATGAACTATAAAAACCGTCCTACATCATAGAATCAAAACTGGAGGGAGTACGTTGTATTTCACTTTATAAGCACCATAGGATTTTTTTTGTAAAAGGGATTGGGTGCTTCTTTTCATTACCAGCTGCATCCTCCTATTTTTGCTTTATACCCGAAGTAGAAGTACTAACGTTTCTTTTTGAGTAATTACTCAACACATTTTTTATTTTATGAGAAGGTGTTAAGCTTGACAAAGATTCTTGTCATGCATGGATTACAATATCAGCGCAGGGCTTTTCTGCACCAATGTTCTGACTTTTCTTTGTTTCTTCCTGTTAGACCTAGCAAACTTGGTAAACATTGCAGCAATTAAGGCTGCAGTTGAAGGTGCTGACAAGTTGAATGCTGCACAGTTGGAGTTTGCCAAAGATCGTATTATTATGGGAACTGAGAGGAAAACAATGTTTGTATCTAATGAATCGAGAAAGGTATGTTAATTATTGTTTCTTTTCATTTCCAACAAGTAAATAACGTCTATTTTTTAATATACAGATTGGACAAATTGTGAATTATAGTATATAATTTCCTTTTGTTCTTTAGCTTACTGCCTACCATGAAAGTGGGCATGCGATTGTTGCTCTCAACACCCAGGGTGCTCACCCCATTCACAAGGCAACTATCCTTCCTCGTGGTTCTGCTCTTGGAATGGTCACACAACTCCCTTCACAGGATGAGACTTCTATTAGCAAGAAACAACTCCTAGCACGTCTTGATGTTTGCATGGGTGGGAGGGTTGCTGAAGAGCTCATCTTTGGGGAAGACAATGTTACAACTGGGGCAAGAAATGATCTTCATACTGCAACAGAGCTTGCTCACTACATGGTGATTATCTCATCTTCTGGATAATATGTTCTTCTTAGGTGTTTTAAGTGGCTTTTAAGTAACTATGACTATAGGTGTCAAACTGTGGGATGAGTGATACTATTGGTCCTGTGCATGTGAAAGAACGGCCAAGTGTAGAGATGCAATCAAGGATAGATGCTGAGGTACTTTATCATCTTATGCTGGGTCATGACATTTTGGTTTTAGTAGCCCATTTATCTAAACAGTTAGGTAGACTTATTCCAGTATTTTTGGTTGAATATTAGGTTGTCTTAATGTCTTATATGATTAATCCATTCTTGAGTCTGCATTTAATTAGCCTAGCATATACTCCCTCCTGTGTTGTCAACAAAGTATAACAGGAGGGAGTAGTAGGTTGCCATTAACAAATGTCCAGAGAGTGGTTGTATTGCCAATCTTAATGAAGAGATTACAGTTTCCTCTTGCATTGTCTGATTAGATGCCCTTGCAGGTGGTAAAACTCCTAAGAGAAGCTTATGGGCGAGTTAAACGTTTACTTAAGAAGGTTTATCACTCAACCATGATAATTTCATTTGCTTAAGGTTCATCCTGTAGTTCACTTAATGCTGATTCATCTTTCTGAACTTATTTTCAGCATGAGAAGCAATTACATGCATTAGCTCATGCACTGCTGGAGCATGAAACACTCACTGCAGATGAGATCAACAAAGTAGTTCATCCCTACCAAGAAGAACCCCAGTTTTCCTTCCAAGATGAGGAGTTTGTCCTCACTTAATTTTTTATTGTTTCATCAAGACAGTAGCCAGCATCTGTGAATTGCAAGTCCATGTACAGTAAGTTCCACCTAGATAATCCGTTAGTTCTTTCAGTTATCCCCATCTGTCAAATGGGGTGCAACACCTATTGTGCATTTTGCTGGCACTGTTTGGCAAAAAGACCAGAAATCTGAAGATGGGTATTGTTGAGGAGATGGCGTTGCAAAGGGTCCTCAAGCTTACTGATTGTGATAAGAGGACCACCATGGTCCCCGGCAAGCTTTGGGTCGCTAAGCGCCCACATACTTTTGATTTAGCTAGGAGAGAAATATCAGTGTAACATTGCATATTGTGAATGCTAGATTTCTGGTTAGGGTAGCCTGTTTCAACTATTTTCTTTTTATCCTTCTATTGGTATTTGTTGTAAGGAAATCGTAAATATAATGGTTGGATATTTCGTAACAATATAACGAGTTTGTGTTGAAACTAATATAGACATTGTTGGCTACATGTCTTATAGTCACTTTATTTTTTATATTATTGTTGTTAGGACAACAACTTTAATTCATTTTTGAATTAGAATTTTTGTTTTAACATTCTAAGAAAGGTGCCTTTGTTGGAAAGAAAATAGGTGTCTTCGGCCGAGGTGCCGTGACTGCGGGTATTTTGGTTTGGTTTCTCTCCGAAACGATGCAATTGAGATTGAATAGTTACTATCTCTGAAACCAAGAAATATCTGTGCCAAGGGGAGTCGTAGTTGCGCTCTGCTTGGTCCATGAGGAACACTATCGTTTTTTCTCTCCTCTAAATACTAGGCCAAGCTCGAGCCCTAGCGGGCACAGGGCGGCATCAAGAGGATCAGAGCACGCTGTACCCTGTCGGTGACGCTGTACCCCGTCGCCGGCGAGGCAAGGCTGCTCGCATGAGGGCCAGCCCCTGTGCAGCTGGTCAGCACGTGGAGCGGCGGCAGTGACCACAACTTATTACCAAGCCAGCCAGCCCGTCGTCACTGTTGGGGATCTAGAGGAGGATCGGGTACAGACATACTGGCCGTCGCCAAATCGCACGTCAAATCGAAATTTAATTCCATTGATACGAGAACAAATTTACACGTTGAGTTCATTCCCTCAGATGAACCCCATGATAATGCATTGTCTTATTTAGCAGCCTGCATTATTTTGCCGGCCGCCAGATGCTCCTAAACAGACATGCTTACAATTTACAAAGGAAGCTACAACACCAAAACAGCCGTGCATTTCTTCTATTTACCAGTACCACACCCAGAATAAACACATGAACCAAAGAATGTACACCACTCAATCAAGCAAAGCAATGCGATGCGAAGTGCAAAGTTGCAAACCAGCGTTCCATCTCTACGCTTCGGAGACCAGCTCCTTGGTCCTGACGGCCACCGGTTCCGGCATGACGGTGCCGGCGATCCCGGGCCACCAGTACCGCTGCAGCCGCTCGACGCCGGGCAGCTGCCAGACGATCTCCGGCTGCTTCGGGCGCCGCGGCGGTGTCCTGGCCAAAGCGCTGAGCGCCCTGAAGTAGTTGCTGGACTCGTGGTCCCGGAGGATTGCACCCCCGGCGCCGTAGGCGGACAGGTCGCTCAGCGTCTCGAGCGGGTGCGGCGAGTTGAGGAACGCCCGCAGCGCGCTGGCCACGAGTGCCCTCGGCGGGCGGTCCGCGCCGCGGCCGACGTCGTCCGGGTCCAGGCGGAACAGCGCCGCGCCCTCCGGCAGGAACGGGTGCCGCGGCGACGCGCTGCTGTCCGGCTGCAGGATGTACGTGGCGCCCATCGGCGTGTACAGCATCTTGTGGCTGTTGAGGCAGGGGTGGGTGCGGAGCACGCTGTTGAGGCGCTTGAGCAGCGCGATGGCGTGACCGGGGTAGCGGCAGGAGAACGCCCTGGGCACGATGTCCCGGTGCATGGCCACGGCCCGGACGTGGCCCTCCCCGACGCCGAGCGCCTCCAGCACGCGGTCCCCGCCGCAGAATACGGCGGGCGCGCCGAACGTGACGACCGGGTGCAGCGCCTCTGGCCGGACCACGCCACGCGCTAGCAGCATCAGGCTGACCAGCACCGCGAGGCTGCCGCCGAGGGAGTGGCCCGTGAACCGCAGCCGCGCCGCGGTGGGCCCGCGCGCGGCCACGTGCGCCTCGATCTCCGGCGCCACCTGCTCGTAGATGCCCTTGGCCGCCTCGTAGATGCCTCGGTGCACGAGGACGCCGGTCCCTTCGAACTCGGTGGGCTCGAACAGCAGGTTGGCCTGCCACGACGCCAGCGAGTCGGAGCCCTGGATGACGAAGCACCGGGTGCGCGCGTCCGCCTCGTCGCACACGAACCACTCGCACGGCGACGACAGCGGCGACCGCAGGTCCCGGGCGGCCTCCTGCCGCGCCTCGTCCTCCGCCGCCACCACCGCCGTCACCGTGGACGCAGCCATGTATGCCGCCACGCCCGAGTTGTACAGCCTGCCCTGCCCCTGCCCTTGCTGGCCGCCGAACGATAGCAAGCCCCGCGCGCGCGCCTGCACGTAGGACGCGGCCGACGCGGCCACCTCGTAGGCCAGGTGCGGCCGGATCGGCCGACGCGGCTGCGGGCCGGATGCCACCTCGTACGCCGGCGCGGTACGCGGCCGTGTGGAGTCGGCGTCCAGCTTGGCGCTCAGGATGCCGGCCTCAGCCTTCTTCGCCAGCGACGACGTCATGTACTCCAGCCCGTAGTGCTTCTTCAGCTCATCAGCCTGATAAGTATAGGATCCCAGCAAGAAGAAAACCAACGATTCATCAGACAACTCACATTGCACTGACCTGCCATCACTTATTACTCTGCTTCTCACTAAACTAAGTCTTAAGACTAATACGCTTTTCAGTTAATCAAAAATCCAAATACTGAGCTTGTTCAAGGATCGGTTAAATGTAGCAGTAGCAAAACTAAAACGAGAAGCACATTACCCTCGGAATTCAATTCACGAATTAATTAATTACTCCCTCCTAGTGACAATTATTTTGAAACGGAGGGAGTAATTGTTAGCTCGATGGTGAGCCGGTACACGAATCTTTCCAGCCAACCCAACCGCCTAGTGGACTAAGTACTACATGGGCGGTGATGATGGGGTTTTGCACCTACCGTGCGTGTGCATGGACAGATCAGAGACCACAATTTGGAGCTAATCAAGCAGCGAGGCGAATTAAAAGCCCGGAGGTCCTAGTCCTACCTAAATGTGGCAACCATTAAAACCGATTCCCGTACCAAGAAAATTGATACTAATAATTCAGTGCCAAGTGGACGTGGACGTGGGCCTCTTGTGATTTGGGCGGTGGTTTGAGTTGAGGCGTTCTCGGTTGGATCTCTGAGTTGGACGGCTAGGATTTTTTCTTTACCTTGATCTCGGGGATGACGTAAGCCATGTTGCAGAGGAAGGCCAGCTGTGAGAACAGCCGAGCCTCGCCGGGCGGGGCCCGCGCCAGCAGCTTGCCGAAGGACTCGCGGTCCCACCTGGCATCCTCTTCCTCCACGTCGTCGTCGTCGTCGTAGCTCACGCCGCATCCGCCGTCGTCGATGTGGTACACGTCGTCGTCGTCGTCGTGGTCGAGGGCGTCGCGCTTGGTCGGGTCGTGGAAGCGGGACCGCAGCTCCAGGAGGCGCTCCAGCCAGTGCGCCTCGTTCCTGCGCGGGACGGCCGGCATTTCCGGCCCCGGCCCGGTCTCCGTCGGCGGGTCGTCGTCGGCGACGGTGAGGAGGCGCGAGCCGTCGCCGCCGCCGTCGGGCAGCGGCGGCGGGCGCAGCGGCGCGGCGCCGAACTGGAACGGGAAGACGCCGATGGAGCGGCTGGTGGTGAGCGCGGCGCCCGCCGCGCCCCCGCGGCGGGAGCACCGGAGGTGCGGCTCGGAGCGCGACCGCCGGATGCCCGCGTGCATGCTCGCCGGCTCGCTCCTGCACTCGCTCCGCTGCTGCCGCCGACGCCCCGCCGTCGCCGCGTGGGCCGCCGCCGCCGCCGCGCCGGCCACGCTCGCCACCATGTTCGGCGCCGCTCAGCAATTGATGCGTGCCTCCGGATCTTGGAGACGGTTGGTTGGTGTTTGGTTGGGGTTGAGAGAGTCCCGTCCCGTGCGTCCGAGGGGAGCACACGGGGGCCGCCTGAAGAAGGCGTTCCGGCTTTTAATACTCGTAGTAGCTCCCTCGGTGCTGAAACAAAACAACGCTGCAGCAGTGGCGGAGACCGAGGAGGAGGGAGGGGGAGAAGAACACGAGAGCCGGAGGGAGACGCCACGACAGCTAGCGTGAGGACAGATGGAATAGGTAAATTTACCCTTGCTGCTCACCTCGGGGCGTCGCCGTGTTTCTCCGTCCAGCAGTTACTGATTCGAGTTTTCTTGCTACTATAACTCATAATACGTGAATTTCTCACTCACAGTATGAGTTTCCTAAATTAGCATTTTCAAACATTGTCTATCCCGCGCGGTTAAAATAGCAAGGGCAATTAGGCCCTTCAGCATGTTCAAAAATAGAAAAGAAAAGAAAAATTGTTTACACTATGAGATAAATCTGTTTAACCGGTGCGATAATGTTAGTAGTTTCAGTTTACTGAAACCAGTCTTATAACTCATTCTGTCGAAACCACAAATTAGGCTTCTATGGTACCAAAGTTCTATGTACTCCCTCCATCCCCAAAAAGTTGTCGCTTTGTAGTTCATTTTTGAACTACAAAACAACAACATTTTGGGGATAGAGGGAGTACTCCGTGGGAATCGTTGTTTTCAGCGAGCTAGTAAAAAGTACGTATAAGCGACACGGGGTCGCGTGGAGGCGGCCGAGCCCGAGCAGAGAAAAAAAAAACCGCAGCCGGCATCGGGGTCTCCGCCACCGCCCCGGACGAAAGCGAGGCGGCGCCACTTGGTTATTAGGTTACTCCTACCGCGCCGTTTCCAATTCTTTTCCAAAGCCTCAGTGTAGTAGTACGTGTTGGTTACCACACTACCCAACTCCAACTCCGGCCCGTCGTGTCGTGTTGTTTTCCCTTGCGGTGGGCAATCGATCGGTTGACCCGAGTTTGGATTTCACATGATTAACTCGAGCGGGTTGGTTGGTCCATCCGCTGTGTTAATTAAATTATTTGGAGGTCGATCGACTCGACGATGGAGCAACTGCGCAAGCAAGGGACGGATTGATTGTGAAGAGCAGGGGAGGAGGGACCAATCGATGCATATGCATGCATGGCCGGAGAACCTTGTAACTAGCGGGCAAGAATACCTTGTCTCGTCAGGCGCACTTACAGACGCACGGGCACTAGACAAACACCATCGTTAATTGCCAGGAGCGATCTTGTCTGTCCTGATGAAGGCTGCTTCCAACTATCTACTAATACTGATACTCACGGTTCTGTTCAAGATCAATCGCCGCACTAGCACTAGCTAGTAAGGAGACTAAGGAGGAGTATGGTTGTTCACTCCGTGTTTGCACATGGATGGTGGATGCCAAAAGAAAAAACATGTATAGATAGATATGTCCATGTTGAACGAGTGAATGCCTTCAATGAACGCGCGGGACCGATGCCGCCTGCCTTGCCTCCTCGACCACCACCACCAGCACCCAGGGCGCCCTGCGCCGTCGCAGAAGAGCACCAGTAGTACACCACTGGCGCCGGCGTAAATTCTGACGCACGGCTCGCCATAAAACGCGGGCCTGCCGCGCGCACCCGGCCAGTACTGCGTGCGGTCGGCGACGGACGGTGCTCATCTATCGGCAATTTTGTAAGTATTTTTGAGGCAGCGGCGGCGGGCAGGTGGTGCCCTGCATGCCGCGCCACCCGTCCTACAGCCTCGCGACGTACGACTGGCCTCACGTGCCAAAGGGATAGTTTAGTTTAGGCTGGCGCGCCATGGCACGGTGCCATTGGCACCAAAGATTCTCAGTGCACGTTAGCCATGACGTAGACATTACGACGCAGGGATGTAAGTATGTAACTCAAGATCGCCTCCTCGATCGTCCATGTGGTTATTTGCTTCGTAACAGCTGCAACATTGCGCATATCCATCCATTGTTCAGAAAGGAAATACAGTATAAAAGAAAAGCACTGGTCAGGGAACTTCATTTCTGACGATCGTCCTCGCATATTCGGAGGATCACCGACTCCGATCAACCGCTCGTTCAGCTCCAACGCGAATGGCGTGATGTTGACCGTCGCTCGCACACGGAACCAGCGTGGCCGCCAAAGCCTCTCTTGACCGGATCAACATCGGCACGCCTCTCGCACCTACCGACCTCTTTCTTACCGCCCCCATGAATCTCAAGATACCTAGCGGAGTACACCGACGATGACAAAGCGGAGCGCTCGACCAACAATGCAAAGATGACGTTTTTGCCTATTCCACCGAATATCACAATGGAACAATCTCAAGGCTTGGTAAAATGTACTCCCTCCTTGAAAGAGTACTAAGTAGTTAAAGCGATGATGCTAGCATGAGCAAATGATTAAGTCCAGCATTAGGGTCCCCTGTGGTAGAGTGATCGAGTGCAATCAAAAAGAAAAAGGAAACAATTTCAGCGTAAATCACAAAATTGCAATTATCAGTTACATTAAGAACCATTTGCCTTGTGGATAACGGGCCGGTCAAGATTTGGCTTAAGAAAGAATGCAGCAGTCACCCTTGAACCTCATGAACGCTGACTTCTGAGGGTTGTGGTGGCAGTGTAGATGGTCAAAATCACTCTGCTCTGCTAATCTTCAAAATCCGCAGGCCGCAGTACCAAGCAAAAGCAAGGGTGGAAGTACTATGACATAGACCGTGCTGGGAGCAACAGGGTTGGTCAAGAACAGAGTGATTTTGAAGCGTGCTGGGAGCAACAGGGCTCCGGTCTATGACCTAGTAGCTTGTTATGGTTATGGCACAAGGTCCTGCTTCACTTCCGGTCTCAAGGGCTACACAGACCGGAGCCCGGGAACGTTGCTAAGGCCCATCTTTCGTAGAGTGAGTTTGGGTATGGCTGGCGGAATTGAGAGCCCCATGCTCTGGCTGAATTCTTCCGCGAGCCTAACAAGTCTGGCCTTGTCTCGTCTGATGACCTTGTTTGAGTTGTAGTATCCCAACCATGCCTGATACGCAGATTCCTTGTCCTTCATCTGCACTTTTCTGACTGCATCTTTGACCTACCCAATGAAGACGAAATGATTAAACCAAACAGGTTGTACCATGTTTGTCAATGTTTACAGGCCAAAATTGACTTCAGATTTCTTGGGCAGCCAAGATAAGGGGCTGCTAATTGCAGTTAACTAACCAAACTACATAAGGAGATACATTACTTACTGCTGCCTGAATGCTTGAATCCACTGAAGGTGTTGCAGCCTCTGATATTGACAAATCTTTAATGCTGCTAAGAAAATGCACCTCCCAGGGAGCCAACAGTAAGAGGCCCTGTCCTTCCTTGCCTTTCCGTCCAGTCCTACCAAGTCTATGTATATACTGTTCTCGATCAGCAGGCAGCCCAACCTACAAAAGCGAATAAATTTAAAATTTAGCCACGAATGTATATTTTATTTATCATTGGTAGACAACAATAGCACAACCCACCTGTATGACAAGGCTGACATCAGGATAATCTACACCACGGGCAGATACATCAGAGCTAACTAATATCAGACCCTTTGATCTCCTGAATTCGTCAGAGACCTTAGTTCTTGCAGATTGCGTCTTTCTGGAATGAATCTCTCTTATATTCAGTTTTAGATGGGAAAGAATCTCAGCGACAAGTCTTGTGACCATTGCAGTCGTACAAAATATAATCACCTACACAATTGAATTGTCCATGACAGACCGGAAACATTTAAGATCTATAAACTTGCAATTACTTTGGTGAGAAAGCTTACTTTGTACTCTGCATCTTCTGCAACATGCTTCTTCAATACATCGTATACCAGGGAGAAATGCAGGTCTAGAGGCGAAACCATGTACATCTGATTTACCTGATGCAGAAGAAATAATGTAATGCTTAAGGTACTTGAATGATAGCAAAATATTTTTTTTACCAACACATCAAATGAAAATGAAAACTTGAAACCTGTGAATGTGTCTCCTCATCACCCTCTTGAACAGTGTTAACGAACACATGATCCTTTTTCATTGCAACGTGAGACATTTGACGGACCTAACAGTAATGATTTTTTTTAGCAAAAGATAAATTATTTTAGGTACAAAAGAGCAAGAGCATAATGACAAAAGGAGATACCTCTTCTGGAACAGTAGCAGAAAACAGCAGCGTCTGTCGTTCTTTAGGAATGAAGGAAATTATTCTCTCAATGTCTCTTCTGAATCCCATATCCAACAGGCGGTCAGCTTCATCAAGAACAAGAACCTTCACACCTTTAATACGGGTAGAGAAACCAGGTGTGTTCTCAAGATGATCCTTAAGCCTTCCAGGGGTGGCCACAAGAATCTGTTTGATTAGTACAAAGTATTAGTGTGAGACTACTGACTATCACCTAGATCGCTCTGTGCTACTGTAATTCACGAGTACAACCTGACATGGGTTAGCTTGCATGCTCCGCTGCTCTCGTGGTAATGGTGTGCCACCAATTACAACCTGCACACCCAGAGAGCGATGATACTTGAGAAGCTTCCTGGCCTCAACAGCCACTTGATTTGCAAGCTCCCTTGTAGGGAGCATCACCAGCAAATTTATAGATGATGAACGAGGTAATGCAGAGAGAAGCTCAATTGCTGGAAGCTAAAGAAAAAAAAGTTCAGAACTCAGTCAGATCGGTTAGTCTTGTTGAGACATCACTGTAATAATTCATAAACTTCCATAACAATCAATTGATTAGTTGGGATGTAGATAAAGGAATACCAAAAAAGCAACTGTTTTTCCTGTCCCTGTCTTTGCTTTAGCAAGAACATCGCTGCCTGCAACCAAAAAATATAACATTTATGGGATACCAAGGAGGGCATGTCAAACTACTGGAGCAATAGTGTATTGCATGTCTGCTGACCTTTCAGAATTATTGGCAGGGTAGCCTCCTGAACACGGGTCATCCTTTCATATCCAGCATCTTTGACAGCTTTTAGTGACAACGGAGAAATAGCACACTGATCAAACCTGCAACAAGCATAACAACCACACTAATAAAGCATAGCAGCCGCAAAGCTCCAGAATGATGGAACGATTCCCAGCAATCAGACAAACACTATCAGGGAAGACAGCAGATAAAGTAACAAGACACAATTAATCGGAAATACATCTTTGGCAATAAGCCCCAGTTCCAGATGATACCCAAATGTCAATAACTCCTAATGCATTGGCATGCACTAGCTATCTTAACAGATTGCTAGGGACATGTCCGATTTTTTTTTTAAAAAAAATAGGGACATGTCAGATTCAAGGCTTGTTAGTTGTTACAAGTATCGAATAGCCAACCACGATGATTACGCAATGATCGTAAAATTAAAACTATACTAGAACAGAGATTATTTCCTTTAAAATATGGAGAGGATTTCATATGCACGTTCCTAGCCTAATTTGTGGCGCGAGACATTACCGTGTCTCCGTGAGGTACGAGCCGTCGACGCCTTCCGCTTCGTTGGCGCTCCTCCCCGCGTTCGACGCCGAACCCGCCACACCGTCGGCGCCCATCTGTCTGGACGAGGCGACCACCCTAGGGAACGCGGCCGCCTCCCTCTGCACCCCATCGGCACCCTGCTCGTCGTAGGCAGACGTTGCCCCGACGGTGGCCATCGGCGGACCCCACCGCGACCGTTTCGCCCTCGGGTTGGCGCTGTTAGACATGATATGGCTGACGTCCTCGGCGATGCTTTTGACCTAGACGGCGGCCAGGGGCGAACTGCGGCGGCGTGCAGGGGAAACGCGGAAAATTCTGCAGCTACTTAAAGCATTACGTCACTTCATATGCCCTAATCGTCTCATTTTTTTTTTCCGAGGAAATGCCCTAATCGTCTCTGTGCATGTAGGTGTATCCTTCGATCCTTTCATTTTTGAGATTTGCCCTCCTAATTGATATTTCAGTCGTTTACCCTCCATACTAATAGTTTTATAATTTGCTATTGTTATGAAATTTTATTTAAAATTTACCATTCTGAGTAGACGTGTCAAATCAATATTTTTAATTTGATGACATAACAACCTCTTGTAAAATGATACTCCTTCTTGCCCAATTTATTTAACGTTCCGATAAGCTCTTTAGTTGTTTTTTTTAGTTATTTGCTTTGGTCTGCGTCAATTATTAATATTAGGAGGTAGTATTTGTTTCCCTGAGTATCTCCCTTAGTTACCAAATTGCCCCTTCATTTTGATCTGACACAAGAACTCAGCCCGGTAGAACGAATCAATCTTTTCTCACCTTGTAGCTTGCAGTAACGAAGGATTTCCACCAAGCTCTCCGCTCTTTCTAGTGCTTGCCATGCTAGTGCTCTCCTCTCCTCTCACACTTGTAAGGAAATTGCAGTGCAGCAGAGTGCAACTCGCGCCAGGCCGTCACGCTCACGGCATCACCCTGCCTTGGTCAGCGTGCCCAGGAAACAACACAATAGCGTGAGCTGAAGCCTGAAGCGGTGCATACTGTAGGACGGAGATAGGTCTCCTCGGCGGGGAATTTGGTACTCCCTTCTTACAAAGAAATAAACTACAAATGAACTAGTAGGTAGTGTCCGAACGTGAAACAAAAAGATAAAGAGGGAGTAATTTAAAGGAGGTGCTCAGGGGCATGAATGTAATTTTACTAGAGACTGTCATGTCATCGAATTTAAAATGATGATTTGTCATGCCTAACCAGAACTATGATGTCAAATTATGAATAAAATCCTGTAACGATGGCTAATTATAGAGGTTACTCGTAAGAGGATAAACGAGTATGCGTTATTTGTAAGGGTGGAAAATCCTCAATGATCACTCGAAAATATCTACATCTCCCTAAAGCATTACGTCACCTCATATGCCCTAATCATCTTTGTTCATCTAGTGGATCCTTCGAGCCTTTCATTCTTGAGATTTGACCTCGCTATTAAGGAGGGAAACACGGAAAATACCACTACCACATCTTTCCAAATTATAATGAAGTTGCTAATTTTCACTGGTACTAAATTAGCATATCTTTTCAACCTACACCCTGAGTCATCACTTGCATTGTTTTCTATACTAAATACATAAATATTTTTTTACTATACTAAATACAGAAATATTTTTTATATAGTCAATACGTAATCCTACAATAACAGAAAAACATCTAACAGTGGGTGTAAGACTCAGGACGTAGGTTGAAAATGTTTATTTTAAGCTGTTGAAAATTAGCAATTCCCATTTTTTAAAGCTTATTCTCTAAAATTTGATGTAACACAACACATAGGTGTATAAATGCTTCGGTTCACATTACACCAGCTCAGATTGCATTCGGTCAAAATTACCCTATGGCTGTCCTGAACACCAAAGCTTAACAAACTTTGTAAAATAATAGGGAGAGCACTTAGTCCCTCGGTTCTTGAATTGTTATCCTTGGGAGAAGAATTTTAATTTAAAATTAAACTAAAATTGTTATCTTGATGACAAGTCGGAAGGAGTAATGAATTTCCAAACATCTAACACAAATTTCTATACAAATTGATAAATAAAAGTTCAATGCAAATAAAATAGTGGGGCAATAAATAGATGTAATAAAAAGCTGGTAAGCTTAGCATCTGAGTAAAGGCAATGACTACTATGCAATCAAAGATTTGGTGCAATCGTGCAATCAAGTATCCACAACCGTCGGATCTGCATCTTACGGTCATTGCCTATTTTTATTTAACCCCCTCCACCAGATAGAGGGGTGGTGGAGGGGGTTAAATAAAAAGTGCACTAACCGTTGGATACGCATCTATTGGTTGAGAGTGCTTGATTGCACGATTGCACCAAACACCTGCTTGCATTGTAGTCGTTCCCCTGAGTAAATGATACGGATCAAAATAGGCCTATGACACTATAACTCTCTGCTGCCCTGTAGTAGTACAATGAGCAAATATACATCACTTAATAGGAAATGCCAATTGTAAAAGGTTCGGGACTTCGGGGGTAATGCATTTCATGCAGATCACTATCCTAGTGTAAAGTTGTTATATGTGAAGAATAATCCGGTCCATCTGAACACTCTGTTAATAGTGGACTGGATAATATTTGGGTCCAAAATACATCCGTCATGCTTCAGCAAAGGATTTCCAGACCCGATGCGTGGGCAGAAAGGGGAGGCAATTGACAAACTTCCAACCTTCACCAAACAAATCTGCTAGCGTGGAATACGGAGCACAGTAGTAGTGTAGTAGTGCTTACGAGGTTGAGGGCATAATTGCTATCAAGTGTCGAGTGCCCATGTTGTGTTCTAGCATAAGTCCTGCTTGATATTGGAGCATCAGGATTATGATGAACGTAGCCCAGGAACATTGTTAAGACCCATCTTCCGGAGAATCTTCGTAGGTATGGCTGGAGGAACCGCAAGACACATGCTTTGGCTGAACTCCTCTGCAAGACGAGCAAGTTTGGACTTGTCTCGACCAATGGTCTTGTTTGAGTTGTAGTACCCTAGCCATGCTTGATAGGCACATTCTTTGCTCTTCATCTCTACTTTTCTAATGGCATTTTCGACCTATCAAGTTTAAAAGAAATAAGAAGGCATCGAGTATGATATATTTATAGGCTAAAAATTGAAACTAGAGCTCTTAGGTAGGCAAAAAAGGACTTGCACAGTTAAATTTGAACATAGTCTCAACTAATCACATAAGCTAGATGGGAAATACTCCGTTTCTGACAAGAAAAATGACTTGCAAGTGAACTGTGTCCTATGTCTGAAACGACAAATAAATAGGACCGGAGGGAGTAATATACTACTTACTTCCTTCTCAACACTTGAGTCTACTGAAGGTACCGCAGCCTCTGATATTGTTAGATCCTTAACGGTGCCAAGAAAATACTTTTCCCAAGGAGCCAAGAGTAAGAGTCCTTGCCCTTCCTTGCCTTTCCGTCCAGTTCTGCCAAGCCTGTGTATATACTGTTCTCTATCTGCAGGAACTCCAACCTGCAGAAGAAAGGAAATTGCATTGCTCATTTGAAAGAAGCAACATATTCATGATCCCATAGATTAACTCATATGTGCCCTGGTGCCCATGATACAGAGATGGACTACCAATATCTCTGGTTTGCAAACATTCAAGAATTAAACCTAGCCACCTAGGGATTGACACTTTAATATAATGCCTATCAAATTCAACATGAAGATATGGTGAAACGGATAATGCCATAACACACCTGTATCACAAGGGTCACATCAGGGTAGTCAACACCACGGGCAGATACATCAGAACTGACCAGTATCAAACCCTTTGACTTCCTGAATTCATCCGAGACCTTGGTTCTTGCAGACTGTGACTTTCTGGAATGGATCTCTCTTATGTTCAATTTCAGCTGGAAAAGAACTTCAGCCACAAGTTTGGTGAACATTGCAGTAGTGCAGAATATAATAACCTGCAAAATTACAGAGGCAAATGACACACTAGAAAATTTGTATGATATAAGTTAGCAAAATGGTAAGCCACTTACTTTGTAATCTGCATCCTCCGCGACATGCTTCTTCAGTACATCATATAAGATAGAAAAGTGTTGTTCCAGGGATGCAACCATGTATGTCTGGCTCACCTGATGTACCAAAAAATAAAGTATGTAAATTAAGAGCTAGCAAAAGCTTTAAATTTACAGTTACAGAAAAAAGTGACAGATCTAAACCTGTGAATGTGTGTCCTCATCACCATCTTTAACAGTGTTGATGAACCTATAATCCTTTCTCATTGCGACGTGAGAAATTTGGCGGACCTAACAATATGTCTTCAATTTATTAGATTGTTTGACATAGAACAATAATTCGAAAAAAAAAACAGAGAAATACCTCTTCTGGAACCGTAGCAGAAAACAACAGCGTCTGCCGTTCTCTAGGAATTGAAGCAATAATTTTCTCAATATCTCTTCGGAATCCCATATCCAATAAGCGGTCGGCTTCATCAAGAACAAGAACCTTAACACCTTTAAGTCGGGTAGAAAAGCCCGGTGTGTTCTCCAGATGATCCTTGAGCCTTCCGGGTGTAGCAACAAGAATCTATCATAAGAGTGCCACGTGTTAGTGCAAAACATAACACCTAGATGTGAACACACTGTAATTGATGCTCACAACCTGACATGGGTTAGCTTGCATGCTTCGTTGCTCTTGAGTTAACCGTGTGCCACCAATTACAACCTGCACGCCAAGTGAGCGATGATACTTGAGAAGCTTCCTGGCCTCGACAGCCACTTGGTTTGCAAGTTCCCTAGTTGGGCACATCACCAGCAAATTTATGGGTGGCCGCAACTGATTCCGCTGATGAGGTAATGTGGAGAGCACCTCAATGGCTGGAAGCTGAACCAAAAGGTCAGAACTCGGTCAGAACGTAATTACCAAATGGTGTCCATGCAGTAGTCCAGTTGCTGCTAATGGCACCAAATCGACTAATTGATCGAGGAACCAGAAGCAATACCAAAAAGGCAACAGTTTTCCCTGTTCCAGTCTTTGCTTTTGCCAAAACGTCCTTGCCTACATGGCAACAAATATTGAAATATCACCTTCTAGATTTGCCAATATATTGATATCACAATATGAGCAATAATATATTCAATTTAACTGACCTTGAAGGATTACTGGCAGAGTTGCCTCCTGAACCTCAGTCATCCTTTCATATCCGGCATCTTTGATGCCTTTCAATGATAAAGGTGAAAGAGCGCATTGATCGAACCTGCAACACGCATAATGTCAAACAACCAAACATGGAAGCTTCAAACTCGATGGTAACTCGCAATAATCAGATTGGTCCAAAGTTCCTAACAGGAGCAACCAGTAGCTTCCAAGTTCAAAGTATATCCCCAGCTCACTGAGACGAGGAAGTATTACTAGAAAAGTTAGTAAACTCTAAACTGAGTCATAACGTAGACGATTAGACCCACAAAGACCACTGATACACTTAGCCAGAATGGAACTAGTCGGAGATAAGATAAGTAATATTTCATCGTACGTCTAAGTGTATTCTCAGCTCGCCACTAGTGGTATCACAGCAACGAAAAATTGGGAGTACGTTGCAGTTCGAATTACCTTGTCTCACTGAGGTACGACCCATCCACACCTTCACCCTCATCGCCAGTCTTCGCAGCGCCCAATTCCAGAGCGTCCCCTTGCGCTTCATCCTCATCCTCGTTGACAGCGTCCCTCTTCGTGACAACCCTAGAGAACGGTCGGACCTCCTCCGCGTCACTCTGACGCCGCTTCTGGACGGCCACGTGTCCGCCCGACCTGACCCGGCCGACGACGCCGGCCTTGGCGGCGGCGGCCAGGGGAGACGCCGAGCTGCGGCGGCGGCGCGCGGGGCCGCGGAGACTGAGGCGGCTTGGGAAGGCCCTGGCGAGGACCGGGGCACCGGCGTGGGTGCGGAGGAGCAGGTCGCCGCCGGCCATCTCCAGCGAGTGGGGTTTTGGGGGGAGCAGTCGAGTAGAGCTGCTGGGTTCTGCGGCTTGGCGCGCGGCGACGAGGAGATAAGATTTTTCGAGGGCCTTTTTAAAGCGGTGCGGGCTTGGGTTCTCGGCACATTCGTTTACGATGAAAATAGAAAATCAGTTTTGCACTGAACTCTTAGGCGTACGGATCTGAACCTTAGGTGTTCACCTCGTCCAAGTACATGACCCAGAAGCAGACGCTCCGAAAGAAATTATAATGTTACCACAATGATCACTGCCCATTGAAATGTATTCGGTCGAGAAGGATGTAGCAGGCCAACAATGCCTGAACACTCAGAAAGACTATCGATTAAACGCACTAGACCAAGAAAACGGCATGGGAAAACACTAAACTATGATTCCTTATGAAAAAAGAGGACTGAAACTATGAAATAATTAATATATGAACAACAAATGAAGAGGTCATATTTCGAGCGGTTTACATCATGACAATTGACGGTGCCAGTAGATGCAGAATAAGTAATGATAAAATCAACTTTGATTGGTTGATTGGGGTGAATCGTCACCCATCTTATCATGACAAAATTCAACAACGATGCATGTTATATTGTCGGTGCTCCCTCGCTTGAAGGCGATCTCCGTCAGCTTCTGGGCTGCAGCCTCAGGGCCATCCTCTCCCTTGACAAATGCAACAGCATGCTGCAACAACCACATTCATTAGATATCATGCACAAGTTATGAAAGGGACAGGGAGTAAAACTGAGTTCCACTAATTCTTGGTTTTATGTGCAAGCGAAGCACATGATTTTCTTTTTCTTTTTCAAAACAAGCAATTTTGATAGTATGGAATGGCTGAGTAAGTAATAACCGTTGGAGGCACTGCCCTCAATACTTTTCATTTGAACTGCCTTACCTGTTTTCTACATAAATTTCTCCATAAAAAATCCAAGGATAATGCTACTGATGACAGATACTACTATTTGAAGACTTGTATCCAGTAGATGGCTAGATGTTCATTCCTTTTACCAAGATACCTTCTTACAATGATTTCGCAAAAGACTATACTTACATCTAAGATCAATAATTACATATATTTAAAACTATAGCAACCACACCTTAGAACCCGACACCATTTTTGTAAGTCATGTTTACATGATGCTAAAACCAAAAATAGTTTCACTGTTGCACCTAAACAATGATTACCAATAGGATATTCAGAATGTCAAATCAGTTAGGGCACCATGCCAAAATCGCTACAAAACTGTCATGATCCAGCTGCGAGTTGGCTAGTTCAGAATTTCCCTATATTCTTGTCCTACGAAAGTCACAACAGATGCACTATTCACAAGAGGAAAGGAAAGCATATCAGTGCATCAAATTTGGAATGTCATACTAACCTCATTTGAAACCACATCCCACAGCCCATCACTTGCCAAAATTAGAAACTCCAATTCGGCATCTATGTTTTGTTCCTGACAAAATATTATCCAAGTAAGTGCTTTGACTTGTCAATTGTGCCCACGAGCACAAACCACATCACTGGATATTGACTTATTGTCCCCTTCAATCTCAATGGATGAAATAAAAAGTATTAGCATCAGAGGTCACCTGAATCTCAGGGTCTGCAACAACAAACTGTCTCTGCTTCAAGAAACGATTGCCAAATGCCCGAGACATTGCAAGTATACCACCTACCCTCCATGTTCCTGCAAAGTGTATCTGCCATTATCATCTAAAAGATCTTTAGAAGAAACCCTTGCAGTATGTAATTGATTAAACACATGAATAGAAGTAGTAATGACTTTGGTGGAAGACGAGCAGACATTCCCATCAAGTAGTTGATATGATCGATTTGACATACCGGAAAATGTAACGAATCCCCCAGCATCCTCAATCCGTTTCTGCTCATCACTTCTATTTGGTTTGTGATCATCAGAGAATGGAATAGCTACAAACAAGAGTAACAAAAATGCTTTAACAACAATCCAACGTATCATACGATGCATATAAATTCAACAGAAGTACACTCAATAAGAGAAATTTTTAGGCCAAACGGGATTAATTACCATTTTTCCTTGGGCAAATATACAGCACCAAATTATAGCAAAGGAGTAAAGTAATTATAAGAGCATCAATGGCTTTGGTTTGCATGATATAGTTGTCTAAGAACCTGTTATTCTTCACTAGAAGTCAGTTGAATAATAATGAAATAAGATCATTCTTTTTCAAAAAGAAAAAACAGCCTGCCTTGTTGCAATTATGGGTTCAAATAGCATTTAACTGGGCATTGGGCCATGATAGTTACCAATGGTAAAAGTTGACTCCGTCATTTCGGGCATTAGTCTTATATGAAAAGGTCAGGCAAGAATCATGATAACCGGTAATCAAACACACAATTATCACCAATTGGCTGAGTATCAAAATGCAAAAAAGTTATAGTAATTTAATAAAAGATTCATTGCTTTTAATGAAAAAATGGTTAAGATTTTGATGTTACTGACATGGATGAGCATGTGATTAATGACGCTAATACAATAATGATTAAAAATGAGAGGTTTGCACCTTTGCCTGCTTTTGATATTACAGCTCGTGAATCACCAACATTTGCCACATATAGAAGGTTTCCAACAAAAATGGCCGTTAATGCAGTTGATCCATCCTCTCTAAAACTATTGCTTTCAGCATCCAAAAAGTCCGAGTCAGTTTTATTATAGACCTCGCCTGTGATTTGCAATTAGCTAGATCAATACAAAACGCAGTGCATTATCTTGAAGTAACAAAATATGGGAAAATGCCATACTTATTGCAGATTTTGTATCAGTAATGAAAGTTGGATGTTTCAAAAGGTTTGCAAATAAGTGCTCCTTCAAATATTCAGCAGCACGTTTACCACCATGACCATCAAATACTCCAAAGAAGCTTATTTGTTTATCATCAATTTCTGATGATTTTATGTCGTAGAAGTCTTCCATGCTCGCTCTTCTCCCCTTTAGGCTTGAATATCCACATTTTAGACTTCCATCCTCACTGCAAAACATGCATTTCAAAAGTCAAACAAATTACAGTCTCTGAAGGGATGGCAAGAGGATCTCCCGGCGATGGAGAGATTTATGGGTGCATGGTGGTACTGACTCCCATGCATAGCCAGTTTTAATCGATGAATAACATCAACTACGTTCTAAATAGATCCTATAGCCTCTAGGATTCAGTAACCAACTATAACAATATGTTGGATAGTCGTAGGCTCTGCTTTTCAGATTCATGATTTAAGTCTTGATTTGTAATACAGGAAATACTGTCTGCGTAAAATTGTGAAATGCTTGAGCTTAAGCTTAAAACTGCCAAATGCTTGAGCCATGTAAACATGTGACAAGGGGACATGCTAAAATAAAATCATAATAGTGCAACTTACAGAACCCAACTTACGAGCTTCCAAAAGAAATTAATCAGTCCCAAAAATGTCAAGATTGTGAGGTCCGTAATCAGCATCTCTCATCCCCTTTAGCCAAATCTACAACTTAGCAGCAACACCAGTTTCTTCCCTCATTTCAAGCGACCCCACACAAAGGAACTACCATTAGTGGTTCCATCTTTATCCATGGGAAAACACTGAAATATACAGGGCAACAGCAACACATGCATTGGCCCCAAAAATACATCTCAGAGAGGCATTGTTGTTCCCACAACAGACAAAACATATACGGTGACTTTGGAATAGGAGTGCTGCACCAACTAATAGCTGACTTTTGCCTTCCATATGTTAGAATTATTTTATTACGCAGCTCAGACAACCCAGATATGCAAACAGTTATTTCTCACAGAGAAGGGGATGGTTGCTCCTGATTTTGCTTTTTTTTGTAACAAAAGTGAAACCACCATTAGTTTGAAGCTATTTTATTATGCATGATATATTGCCCAGTCGACCAAAATGAATAAATGATTTTTAAGTGTTCTCCAACTTCAAGTAATATTGACGTAAAAAACATAAATGGTTGGCAGTTGAGTGAAACCTTCATGAAATTTCCTGTTGCTCATTTTTCTCAGGAGAATGATAGCTCATAAACATGCTATCAGCAAGTGCCATTGAAAAGCTTCTGCTGTCAGTTTCTGTTATTTCTCTTGGGATTATACATGCATGATTTTTCATATTGTTGTTACATTCACTGCACCATGATATCCAGGTGTATGTATGCGCTAGTTAACAAAATTAGAAGACTATTGTCACAGCTCAAGAGTCTTAGGTTCAGTTTAGATGGAATAAAAGCAAGTCTGTTTAAGGCCTGGCTGAATTAGGAAATTTAGAAATAGGAAAGTCAGTTTATCTTTAGTAATAAGAGTCATGTTTGGGTCGGACTGATAGAGTCCTGATCAGTTAAGAAGTCAAGTTTGTTAAAGATAGAAACCAGAGATTGAGTCTGTTTTTCAGGATCCACCAGAATCAGATTCGGTTGAAGATATTCTGGCCGGATCAGGAGTCTAGAATTTCCAAAACTGTAACTTTCGGTGGCTATATAATGCCACCAACGATCAATGAAAAAAGTAAGCAGATTTAGAGAAGAAAATAGAGAGAGTTATCTCAGTTATCCAGGGCCTTGTTCCTTTGCGTAGTCTTCACTCTTCACGACGGCGCCGGCGATCAAGCGCCCTGTTCGGCGAGAGAGAACCAGACCCAAATCCTATCACCCCTACAACCTGCGGCCAAGAGCTAATCACCAATCCAACAAGGGTTGTGACAACTATGTGAGTGACTGATTGTGAAGTACACCTCAAATTAACGTGGACATCCAGGACCCTCACATGGGAAGTTGCATCACTTGCTAACTTCTATTTATATATTATATATAAGGCCAACAGGCACGATTTAGTTCCAAATTGGGACATCCTATGTGTCCGCGTATAAGCTGAGATTTGGGTGACCTACAAGGTGGCCTTGGAGTTCGGCAGAGGGGCATGATGCTCGTTCACGATCGTAAGAGGATCAAGAAAGGACACGAGATTTTACCCAGGCCCAGACCGCCCAGAGGCTAATAGTTCTACGTCCTGCTCCTGCCTTAGACCGTCCGCACCGGTTGTACTGGGAACTTTACTGAATAGTGTAAATTTAGAGTATATACTGGAAAAGTAGAAGGAGAATAGTGTATAGAGTATGCTTTAGAGTAATGAGTGTGGACAGTCTTAGAGATGTATTCAGCGGTGGGTGTTAGTGTTACATGTTTTTGTGTCCTCTGTTTTTTTCCGCTCTCTGTCTTCTTTTTCTCCAGCCCGAGGCCTCCCCTTTTATAGCCCAATGGGGGGCTCTTACAGAGATGGGCCAGAGCAGGTAGCACTTATGGTGGTTAGAAGTAGCTGGTCTGTCAGTAGAGTAGATGGGCCGTCTTCCATGGTTTTGTGTTCCCATCGCGTCCCGTTCCGTCCGCGACGGTTTTCCATCATGCACCTACCAGCGCACGTGGGTGCGCATGCCAGCTCCGTATCAAGTGGTAGTGAGGGAAGTGGGGGCCTACAGCGCGCCGCTTGACTGGACACGATGCTTCCAACCCCGGGATGTCTCACATCATCCGTCAACTCCCAACAGGCGGGTGAGAGTGGGAACGTGCTTCCCCATCACTTGTCGCATCTGGCCTCTGCCCAAGGCCATGGCACGGTGGCGAGCCTGCACTACCAGTCACTCCCTGCCTCTGCCCAAGGCTATGGCAGGGCGGTGACCCTGCACGCCTATCACCACCTGCCCTGCACGAATAGTTTCCTCAGGATAAGCGCTCGTGCTCGGTCAAAGTTCAGGATGGAAGCTAGTTTAGTCCGGCCCCGACTTGGCTAGATCGGAGGCGTAATGTACAACAGGTGACGTGTTGCTCCCCGGCTTGGGTTGCTAACGCCATTGGGCCAGGTCGGGAGACACTCCCCGACCTGACCTGACCCCCCTTTCCTTTAGTGCGGATCATTTGCCTTGCAGGCTTGTCTCTCTGTGGCCCAACACTTCTTGACTGAGGTTGTGGGCTGCGTCTTTCTCTTGGTGCTTCATTCCCATCGTGGCCCACACGGCATTACTATTTATGATAGTTAATGGGAATCCCCGTTCCCAATATACTGACACCATGAAAACAAAACTAGAAAGGAACTACACTTAAGCTAACAACGCAATTAGAGGAGTTCCTATGGATACATACATGTGAAGAATGCTATGGACATATAACCTTCTTGCGGTAAAATATTTCTGATTCAAAGAATGCTATGCACATAAGACCTTCTTGCAGTAAAATATTTCTGTTTCATACACAAGAGCAGCAAGGACCCCGGGCTATTGAGTTGCCTAATACTAAATTGAAAAGGTGCAACTGCATCTATTGTCTGCGATATATGTAAGGAATGTAAAATAGAAGCATTGTGAGTTGCACAGCCTTTCGTTATTTCTATATAGCCTGCAGGTTCGATCTACTATAAGTCTACAACTGTATGGAAACTAAGCAACTCCCAAATCGGTTCTAAGTAATCGACCAACAACAGCATGTCGAAAAGCTACTTCACTAATCAAAACCGCCATTAGCACAAGGGCCGTTACCTCTTCCACCCGCCGCACACCTGCACCGGCCCCTCGTCCGCTTTCTCGGTCTCCCTGTGCGCCGCAAGGGCCGCCACCAGCGTGGCCTCCCCCACCTCCCTCATCCTGGCATCCGACACCATCTTGGCCGCCGCGAGGAACCGAATGTGCTTCAGCGGGTGGCGCACGCCGAGTCCCTTGAGCCTCCGGGGCCTCGGCGGCCGCACCGCCCGCGCCACCGCCGCAGCGGGGGAGACCGCGGCCGCAGGCGCCGCGCCCCGGCCCGCCCGCTCCTTCACCCCGCCACCGTACACCATCGGAACCGCCTGCGGACCCGAACCCTAGCAGTAGCGACTGCGGCGTGGATAAAAAAAAATCAAAACGGAAACAGGTCGGTGCCGGCAATGCGCGATCGGGCGGAGCGGGAGGGGATGCGGTTCGCGTCGGCCGGCGACGATCCAGCAGGCTGTATAATCTCCGGTGGATGATCGCGCGGGCGCGGGCGCGGTGGCCGTGAACCCGCGTGGGTGAGCTGGACTCGGGGTGGCGTTGGGGGAGCGGGGCCGCCGGGGGAAGGCGATGGACCGTCAACTTGTCGAGGGCCGGAACATGTGGATCGCGATCAGTGGGACCGCATGGCGAGCCCAACCTGTCCGTTAGGGTAGCATGATTTTTTTAGAAAAAACATTTTTTAGAAATAAAGTCTTCAAGAAGCATTTCAAAACTGGACCTTTTGAATGACATCTTGTCTTTTATCACCGTAGTTAAGTAACATGGTGTCAAATAATTTGACATTGTTTCTTGTACACGTGAGTAGAAGGGGTGTGTTCGAGAGCTAACCAACCAACGGTGTTAGAGCATCTCCAACTGGTATATTATTCGATTTGTTATCTTATTGTTTAGCCAAGACAGATAAAAAAACAGCTTCAATCGATGTGCTATACGGTTTGCTACTTTTATGTGTTTGCTATTCGGATGTCTACTTGGTTTCTTATATATGAGTTTTGTTGTATGAAGTTATCTTTAAAAAAAAAAGTTTTGTCGTATGGATGTAGATGATTAAATGCTCTACTAATTGGTGCGTCCCATAGGTCTTGCAATGCAAAGGAGCAACATACTACCACTGAGAAACGTACAGCTCAAACGTCAAACGTAAGGTTACCGTCCAAAAGGACGACTCTTTTTCCCTTTACAAAATTCGCATCATCATTGCATTATATATTCGCAGCTCCATCAAATGACAAGCAAGAGAACCAAAATCAAATGACAAACAAAAGAAGCACAGGATGCGTAGGTAGCAAGTTGGGTGATCCTCTGGCTAATAGTGATGTGACGAGACTAGACATTAGCTTGCACAGGGTAGAAAACCTCAGTAGTTTTGCGTCTTGGGCAACAATATCTGAATAATGATCAGGGACAAAAGATTTCCCTTTTAAAGTTCTCTTTCCATCTTCACCAAGGGAATACGATTTGACCGCAATAACAGTGACCATAGCTGAAAAAATGGAATATTAGGTCAAATGTTGATGTTCTATTTTAGTAAATATACAATCAGAAAGGTAACATGCATCAGAGGGTGGCTAAGGAGGCGAGTAAAATAGGGATGAGCATGGGTACCCAATGAGTATCCATAGATCTTTTCTGGTTCTTCTTTTAGCTAGAGGAGATCCATGGATAGCCATAATTGGCTTCACCCTCATAACCTCGTTCCTAGTAAAACTATATAAATTTTAGAACTTAAGCAAAATTACAACAATACTAAAAATTGAAAAGGGGGGCAGCAGGGAGATCCAATTGCAATAGTGATTATATGAAAAGGGATGATAGAATATACATCAAGGAAGTAGACTGGTCATAGCCGTATCTAATACAATAGGAGCATCCAGATGACCCCTCATAAAGATGCTAACCAAGAATCGAATGCATCCTTAGATTTATAAGGCATTGTACGGGCTTGAAGCTTGCACTCTTCTGCAAATAATTTCTTTCCAGCTCTGATCCACATTATCAAATATGGTATTATTCCTTTGCTTCCAGATAGTCCAACATGCTATGATTAACACTTCCATAAAAATAGGTGCATGGTAGTTTTTTGCCTAGATATTATGCAGAGGACCCAACTATAATCATTATTCTGAATTCGAAAAAAAAAAATCTTCATAGCAGATCACTGGTATTGAGTCTGTCCAAGAATAATAACCAGACGAATACCTTTAGTTTGCTACTGCATTTACATGCCCATATTTCCCGAATGGGGTGTGGAGGATTGAACTGTTTGAGTGGCCTGTTGTAGAATTTCTTTGAAGAGTATTTTGATGAAGCCCAAATACAGAGCCACTTATCCTACTCCCAGTTATATGGAGATCATGAATAACCATTCTTAACTGTCTTAGTTCATCATATGCCTTCTGAGAATGGAATGTAGAATTGTCGCTCGATTTGATCTTCTTAAAGAAAGTTTTACAGAGTATTTTATTTCTTTTTAGAAAATGAATATAGATATAGAAGATCATTCTTCAAGTGGTAGTCATCCAGACATCATCTCAAGTGTGACATTGGGCTGTTAAGAATTGTAAACAACCACCTGTGTGTTACCACCTACGTGTGGTGAATGTGTCAGGCACTTAGAGTGTTTTTAGGATCACTAGCTAACAACTTCTAGGATTTAGTCTCCCACGACCTCCTAGCATCTCCCTCGATCTCCTGGCATCTAGGAACTGAACATCTTGTACTCTCTCTATAAATATGCAGCAATGAATCAGAGAGGGTTGTTCTGACTTTTCCCTTTTATCTCATTCTTTTCATGGTAACCAGAGTCACCATCTGAGCAAGCGACTTCTGCCATGTCAGACCAGCTCAAACACAGCCACCTCAAACATCTCCCCTACTCAATCTAGCCTTCTTCCAATGCCAGCCTTCGAACAATTTATTAGCATCAAGCTTACGCGGGACAACTACCTGTTATGGACCATCCAGATCGCTCTATATCTTAGGAGCCAAAGGATCATGGATATGTTGATGGAAGTATGTTTGCGCCGAGCCAAACCATTGTGGTGCAACCGAGTGAGGAAGGCGACAGCCGGAGAATCATCGTCAATCCAGAGTTTTCAACCTGGTGTCATCAAGATCATATGGTCTTGAATGCTCTTCTGTCATCACTAACAGAGGAGACACTTGGGCAGTCGTTTGGGCAACGACCTCACACGAGGTATGGAGCATTCTTGAGAACAACTTCGCTTCAACATCACGCTCTCAAATCGTGCAGATTCGGATGCAACTTATCATGATCTAGAAAAAGGATCTTAGTGTTACAGAATATTTTTGCAAAATGAAGCAGCTCTCTGACACACTTTCTGTTATTGACATACCTTTACAAGATGAGAAATTTATCTCATACTTGATGTGTGGTCTCGGTTCAGAATATGATCCGTTTACAACTCAAACTAATCCTTATTTAGTCAGCGATGTTTATTTACATATGCTGAGCTTTGAAATAAGATAAGAGTAGAACAATATTTCCAAGTCTCGACTAATAGTGCAGGAAGAACTACCGGTCGAGGCAATGCGGGGTGGCAACCGTGGTGGCAATGGTTGTGGCCGCAACAGTGGTCGCAGTCGCGGAAATCGCTAAGGCCAAGGTGGACAACACGGTGTTGGACACAGAGATATCGTGTGCTAGGTTTGTCACAGATCAGGCCATGCCATGATGCTCTCCGTTGTTGGCACAGATTTGATCACAACTTTCAAGCTGAAGATGCCACCAAGATTGTAGCATCAGCAGTGTCTAGTGGGAACTCAGTTGATCCCAACTGGTACATGGACATTGGGGCTACAGATCATATCATTCATGATCTGGAACGCCTGACAACTCAAGAACGCTACACTGGTGCAGATCATTCAAGTTACAAATAGTGCAGCTCATGTTGGAAACTCTTTTAATCTTGGTCCTAAACACTCACTTCGACTAAATCATGTCCTTCCCGCACCTGAGATTAATAAGCATTTACTCATTGTTCATATACTTGCCTTTTGTTGGACAATACACGTGACATGCAATTAATTTGATGAATCGAAACAGGAAAACAACTAGAACCGATCTACTAAAAGTCAACAAAATCAGTGCTAGTACTATGTAAAAATATATTGAACCAAATGCAAACAAATCGCTCATCATAAATACTGAATTGGTCATGGATCGAGTAATTTACTTACAGAGTGTTCCACTGTGAAGTAGAAGATGGAAAGATGACGAACTTGATGAAGACATTGATGAATAAGGAGGTATTGCGAGCGGTCGTGCGAGCCACTATATATATTGGGCAACACCTATCTAGATGGGTAACGCAGGACTAAACATTTCAGCCACCTCTCCACACTATCTTGACTTTCCACCAAAGGATTTGATCCAAATAAACCAGCTCGCGTATTGGGATGTTGTGGCCAAATCCCAACACCCTTGACAATGATGCCTTTATTGAGTTTCATCCCAATCTTTTTGTTTTCAAGGATCGAGCCACAAAAATAGTACTACTGAAAGAAAAGTGTAGGAATGGCCTCTACACAGTTCCAAACATAAGAATCAGTCAAACATTTCTTTCCACCAAAGTGACTCAAGAGAGACGGCATCAAAAATTAGGACATTCAGCAATTGTTAGGAAAATTCTGCAGAATAATGATCTTGCTGTAATTTCGATCCTAGGATGTATGCAGCGGAAATAAATTTGTAATTTGAGTGTCACACTACTATGAACTAGGATGTAGCACAAATTAATCTTATATTCAATGTTTCAACGTAAAGTAAACAAGATTGATTGAAACTCTAGATAGATATGAAGAGTAAGAACAATATACGCAAAGTAAGAACACAAGCTCTTTATCCTGTGGTTCGGTTCCCACAGAGGCAACCTACATCCACGTTGAGGAGTCTACACAAGGACCGGGTATTCTCCAACTCTACCCTCGGCGGATCGCCACGGAGGTCAATCCTTTTCACTAATCACAAAGGACAAATAACTGAATTCAAGGGGTCTTCTCACAAGTTGAGGGCTCCCCAAGATTACAAGATGAACTCCACCAAAAACACACTCTTAAGATCACAATAAAAACCACAGGAGTGTGTTAGGGAATCAAACCAAGAGCTCAAACATGTGGAATCTTGTCTCTCCTATGATCCAAAGTGAATCCTTAAGGGATGCTCTTTCTTGCGTTGGATTTCGTGGAGAGAGGTGTTTTCTAGGCTCTTGGAAGGTGTGACGGCGCAGGGTGTCGAGAGATGCGAAAGATGGGCCGTGCACACCTATTTATATGGGGTTCCCAAAAGTTACCGTTAGGGTTTAGAAAGATCAGACTAGTCCATAGTGGACACCGTACTAGTCCAGTGTGGTGCGTGTTGGAAACCCTAGGCACTACAGGAAACCCGACGATTTGCGATAGCCAGGGCCGTCGCAAATAAGCCAAATGCCGTCGCAAATAAGCAATTTGCGACGACTTTTCTTATTTGCGACGGTTTTTTGGCCGTCGCAAATAAGTCATCACAATTAAGCTTATTTGCGACGGCCAGCGTCGCAAATAAACTTATTTGCGACGGCTAGCAGTGGCTGTCGCAAGTTACTGCCGGGGGCCGGTGGGCCCCGCAACAATATTTGCGACGGCCGGGCCGTCGCAAATAAGTTCAGCTGGCAGGGCCCATATGTCCTCCTTCGGGACCCACACTGCTATTTGCGACGGCCTAGCCATTGCAATTAATGTTTATTTGCGACGGCCAGGCCGTCGCAAACAGCAGTGGCTTAATTGTAACAGCATGGAACCTTATTTGCGACGGTACTGTATAAAAGTCGTCGCAAATAAGGTTTTTTATTAAAAAAAAATAGAAAATACTACCCGGCTCGATGGCCAGAATCACAGAACAAATAGTATAAATATCACAACAGTCTAAAACACATCACAACATCGTCGAAACATGGGACCAACATCAACAAACTAAACATGAGCTCACTCGCCCATCTGACCTCCGTATCCACCTCCGTGGCCACCTCCGGAGCCACCTCCGAAGTCGAAGTTGTCGTCGCGCCTCATTCTAGGTGGCGGTAGCGACGGCGACGGTGTTTGTGCAGCCGTCGCGGATCCCTACAATTAATGAAACTTAGAGTTAGAATATAAATGCATCAACATCTCCCTCCCTCTCTTCCTTTCCCTCTATCTTCATCTAGATCCTCCTCTCTTCCTCTCTCTTTTCATTTCTCTCTTTGTCTCTCACTCTATCTTTCTCTCTCACTCTATCTCTCTATTGCTATCCTTTTCCATCTATCTTCCTTCCTCTACCTCCATCTACATCTCTCTCCCTCTATCTTCCCCTCTCTCTATCTCTATCTACATCTTACTCTCTCTCTTCATTCCCCTCCTACTCTATCTAACTATCTTTCACTCTTTCTTCTGTCTCTCTCTTTCTTCTCTCTCTCTTTCTTCTATCTCGATCCTTTTCTTCTATCTAACTATCTCCCTCTTTCTTCTATCTCAATCTTTTTACGTCGAAGAAGAAGGATTACATAGAAAATTACCAAACCCGCACAAGAAGGATCGCCTGGAAGGACCGGTGGTAGTACCGGTAACTGGATCCCCAGACCTTGCGCTCGAGCCATGGCCTGTCATTGCAAACATTAAATGCTATCTATTAGTAATTCATTTACGCTGAATTAATGAGAACTTTAGTTTTTATTTTGTTACTTTCATTGCTTCCCGCATCTGCACCAACGCTGTTCCCTGGGTTTGGATCGTGGCCTCCATCGCGATCCTTTGGCATTCCGACTCCTCCTGTCACCTGAAGAGGGACTGCATCTCAATGTCCCTCTTCGAGGCGCTACGACTAGTCGTGCCCACCGAAGAAGCCTACGTGGAGCTGCCTCTTACAGGTCTCCCCACCCTCGAGTCGACAACTCCGTCGAATATGGTGAGCCTATAAAAAAGAGAGTCAGTAATATGAAATTGAAATATCTTGAATACTTTGAATTGAAAATGATAAAATGACTTATAAACTCACCTTCTGTGTACTTTTCCACCACCTCTTGCATACGCGGCTTGAGGATCGATTGGTTGACGTTCCCAATCGAAATCCTCGCCTTGTATCTTCCTAGCCTCCTCCCCGTACTTAGCCTGCAAAACAAGAAAACCGTGTAAGTTTGACAATCTATATAGTTATATTTAATATGAATGATTTCTAAATTTACCAATCGCTCGGCTGCAGCCTGACTGCACCCCGTCGGCTGAGAAGGGTCCCTGTGACCTCTCTTCCAGATCTTAGTAGGGGTCGGCGGCACCCCCGTCTCGCGCTCCTGTCAATACGTGTTAGTACGAACAATATATTATTAATATATAAACATAAGTTACACACAGTTATCATGCGTTTAGCTAAACGCAAGTGGTTATCTTGCCCATGCCTGCTCTTCCCCTTGACCCCTCTGCAGTCTCGAGCCTTCTCGAACTTAGCTTTAAACTCATAGCTAGCCCAGTAGCGACAAAGGGCCCGAAATGCATCGGTCCGACCCTGCAACCAGCTCACGTGGCCTTGCACATAGTTGGAAGTCGTTAAAAATACCATCGAGGAAATTATCAAAAAAAAAAAATACTTACTACACTCCACGTACCTGCGCGTACTCCTCCTTCGTCAGGTGCATCTCGCTCGCTTGCCGGAAGTGTAGCACGGGCTGCTGGTTCGCCTTCAAGTGCTCATTAATAATTTGAACACGGGCGTTCGACAAAGCTTGTCGAAGCGCCTTGGCAGCGTTGTAGTGAAACACTCGCCTCACATCCTCAAACTGGCGATGGTCGTTCAGGTCTTCTAAAGTATATCTTGCCTGTGATAAAGAATATATTGAAGAGATGTTCACTAAAAGAGTTTAAGAGTTGAAAATTAGAATTTTTTTAACATACTTACCATAAAATCGGCCCATACGGCCTCCTGAAGGTTGTCGTGCTCCTGGTGATGGACGCGTGTGTAGTCCTCCCACGAAAGAGCAGGCACCTCGTCGATGACCCCGAGATAGTGCAAACGCACTATTGACTCAAGGACACCGTTCACCGGTCTGTGGTGTCTCTCACCGGTGAAAGACGTGTCGTCCCAAACCCTGCAAGATATTTATTAATTCATTACTTAAGTAATCAAAAGAAACTAAAATTGAACACTATAATTTTTAGTAAGACCTATGTGTGCTGAATACATTGGCTTGTAGTGAATACACTTGCTTTGACGATAAAAGTTTTGAATATCACCAAAACACCTTTTTATTTAGGTCCAACTAGTTTTGTAAGCTCCGGCAGGAGCTTGGTTGTACTAGTTTTGGTAAGATCTGGAGCTCGGTTCTACTAGCTTTTGTTAGCTCCGGCTCAAGGTACGGGTTGCTCTGGCAAGGTCCGGAACTTGACCGCAGTGCTTCTGCTTTTCATTTGCAATGTTTCGTACTTGCTTTACATCTCTGAAAAGGTTGCTTAGTATTCATTTGCTAAGTCTTTGGTGCATTTTTGGTTGACATGGATGATATCGTGTTACTGTGGTTTTGCAACATGCTTATGTGAGGTTCTCACGTAAGGTGTTGTGTTCGGAACTAACTTAAGTCAAGTTGAGGACTTGGGCTCGTATGGATTGGTTGTTTATTCATGTGCATGTGTTGATTGAGTTCAAGACATAGCTGGTGATGGGATCTATTGGACTAGTCTCAGGGAGGAGATGAGGTTCCAACAACCAAATTCAGGAGGAATTGTGGTCGAGCTGATCAGGAGGTTGTGCAACATGATTGAATCAAGAACAATGCATGTAAAGGTATCGTGAACGTCATTGGAAGATGTTTGCATGTGTGCAAGGAGTGCATGGACGTGGCTACATGGTTCCGAAATGTGATGAAGAGATGTGGACGTAAAGAGTTGGTCGGAAAGGTCCAACCGACTAGGTTATGGACTCAGGCTGCGGCTGAGTCGGGTTTGACTCAAATATGGAAAGATTTGAGTTGGTTATGATAGGATTTCATGTGGGTCACGAATTTGAGTTGTTTAGGAATGTGTGATATGTTCCTAAGGGGTTTGGAAGTCTTAAGATTGCTTCTATCTGTGTATAGAAGAATCCTAAGCAGTTATGGAAAGTTATGATTCGTGAACAGAGTAGAATTAGGTTTCTGATTTGAGTTGAGTTGGCTTTCGAGCTGGTTATATAAGCAAGGGAGCCCAGAGCTTGTGGTGCACGACTTTGGGGCTGTTCCTCTTGTGTTCTATTGAATAAAATTCGTAGTTTTAAGGAACTTTTGTGCCTTGTTCGTCCGACTTGTTCCACACAAGTTTTACTCGTCGAGTTTCTAGAGAGCACTACCTTTCGTCGGTGGTTTTATCATAACTCGAGTTTTACATATCCAATTGACGTGATTCTTTCTGGGTTGTCTTTACAACTTGATTATCTATCATCTGTCAAAATTTCACGGTCATTGGATTTGTGGTCTATGACCTACATGAGTTTCTTTGCAGCGTTCCAGAACTGTTTTTTTTGATAGGGCAGATTGACCTTTGTTTGATATTTCGATCATAACTTGAGTTTTTCTCAACGAATTTGAGTGATTCTTGTTGTGTTGTCTTAATGACTTGATTATCTCTGATATCTATCACTTTTTTCACGGTGAAACACGTTTAAATTAGTCTCACACATGATTTCTTTAACAGATCGTTTTTCTGCCGAAGGGGTTGGGGTTTAATTGTTTCCGCTGCGTAAGATTTTTAAATCTACCATTCACCCCCCCTCTGGTAGATTTTCACGTGCTCTCCGATCCTACAATTGGTATCAGAGCTGCGGTGCTCTAATCATTGTGATTTGCATGTGTTTTTGACTAATCATCATGGAGAAGTACTTTGTCAAACCTTGTGTGTTCGCTGGTATTGATTTTCAGGTTTGAAAGGCACGCATGGAGGCTTTCATCTATGCACAAGGCTTTGCAATATGGGAGAAGGTATACAAGCCTAACAAAGTGCCATCAAACGATCAAGTTACAGCTACAAATCTGAGAGATGTCGACAACAACAACAAGGCTCGTAACTTGATCATACAAGGATTAACTCAAAGCGACTTCGACCGTGTTGCACACCTCCGATCTGCATACGATGTGTGGAAAGCACTTTGTGACTACCACGAAGGATCCAACACGATCAAAGTGTTAAGGCAAGACATGTTCAAGAAATAATACATGCGCTTCGAGATGCAACCCGGTGAGTCTATTGATGACCTTTTTGCCCGCTTTAATAAGATTCTCAGCAACTTGCGTAGTGTCAGCGTTAATTTTTCAGATGCTGAAAATGCTAGGAAATTGCTAAGTGCATTAGTTATGTCAATTTGGGAGATGAAAGTCACATCTATTCGTGAATCTACTGTCATGAGTTCACTTACTTTAGATGTGCTATATTCTAAGCTAAAAACTCATGAAATTGACATAATATCACGTAAGAACCCCAATAAGTCTATGCTTTTGTTTCTCAACGTGATATGCCTAGCTCCGGCCAATCTTCATCTTGTGGTACACTTGCTTTTTTGTCCTCTCTAACCCTTGAACAGATTGAGGAGTTTCCAGAGGAGGAGCTAGCACTTCTCTCTACAAGGTTCTCAAAAGCATTGCAAAATGTGAGAACTAGAAGGAGAGGAAGCTCCGGACCTCAACGATAATTCGAATGTGGTAAGACAGGACACTTTCGTACAGATTGTCCTAACCTTTCAGGTCCTACCTCTCGGGAAGAAAAACAATCAAGGATAAAGCACTCCTCAACAAATGATAAGAAGAAAAAGAAGGGCTTTACAAGTCGCCAACTGGTGAACAGTTTTGTCTCAGCACTCTAGGAACTTGGCTCAAGCGAGGTGGACATTGGAAGTGATGAAGATGAAGATGATTTGGCAAACTTGTGCTTCATGGCGGGCAAGTCAAGATCAAGTATGGAGGAGGCAGAACACAATAGCGACAATGAAGAGGTATGTCCTACTTGCGAAGAAATGTGTGATGCTATTTCTCGTGCCATAGTTATTGTTAGGAAATAGGACAAAAAAGCTTAGGGACAATGCTGTTAAAATTGAGTCACTAGAATCTGAAATTAATCGTTTGAAATCCTTGATTCCTAGTGATGATTCTTGTTCCTCATGTGACTTAATATATGAACAATTGTCCTCCCTAAGAAGTGCACATACCTCCTGAATGTGGCCTAGAGGGGGGGGGGGGTGAATAGGCCTTTTGAATTTCCTGCACACTTAATAGAATAGTCAAAAACTTGGTTGGCCGGACTAGTCCGGTTGCGTGGGCGGACTAGTCCGGTGTGCAAGAAGTATGTGTGTTGATCAGGTGTTAATTGAGAAATTAAATTTCTTTAGCGGCGGAGTTAAGAACAACTGATATTTATACTTGAAATTAATATAAGAATGCAGGTGTAACTTCAAATTGCCTTAAGTTAATGTTTAGCACTTAAGTGATCTAATGAACAAAATTTAAAGTAAATGAGACACGAGACACAAGAATTTTTCCCGAGGTTCGATCTCACAACGAGATCTACGTCCTCGTTGAGGAAGCTCACACAGAGCCGGGTCTCCAACCCTTTTCCTCCTCAAGTCACCACGAAGGCCGACTTGATTCCACTATCACATGTAATCACCAAGTTTGTGGGGCAACCTCACACGTTGAGGGCTCCCACGAAAATTACAATGAACAAGTGATCAAATACACTCAAAAGTATTACAATGCAGAGTATGAGTGTATAAAGATCAAACTCCAAGAGCTCGCGATGAAAGAACGACAATCTCCCAATCCCGAATCTAAGTGTTCAATTGATTTCACTCTTTTTGAACTTTAGATGTGTGGGGAGATGTGTTTTGGGCTCTTGGGACTGAGTGGCGGCGCTAGGGTTTGCTCCTTTTTCAATATTCGACGTGTCTTATCATGGGAAAGTCGTGGATCACCTATTTATAGGGTTTCCAAAAGCTAGCCGTTGAAAAACCTAACACCGGACTAGTTCGGTGCAAGTCCGAACTGGTCCGGTCTCAACATGTTTTGAGGTCTAGAAAGTCTGCCGGACTAGTCCGGTCCAACCTCGGACTAGTCCGGTACTGTGTAAAGATGACTCCAGAAAGTTCATCGGACTAGTCCGCGGACTAGTCCGATTTCCACAAAAGGGATTTTACAGAAAGTTCAACGGACTAGTCCGGTCCATGATCGTACTAGTCCGGTCCCTCGGTATGAGAGACTCCAGAAACTTCAACGGACTAGTCCGGTGGATGCACGGACTAGTCCGGTCTCCTTGTGGGTGTGATTCCAGAAAGGTGAACGGACTAGTCCGGTCCATGATCGGACTAGTCCGGTGCTTTGTGAAAGTTATGTTAATTTTAATCCCTTATCCTCGCGCAAAGTTGTGAGCTCTTGGAGTGTGTCTTTCATACACTCCCTATACATTCAAATCTATTTTGGTCTTTCGAGCTTCATCAAAGTATCTCTCTTTGAACACCACTTCATTTTTCACCTTTTTGTGTGCACCGATATGTCTCACTTGTTTGTCCTGCAATCATCTCAGTAGTTTCATTAGGATCTCATATGTTTGTCATCAATTAGCCAAAACCCACAAGGTATATCCTAGATGCACTTACAATCTCCCCCTTTTTGGTGATTGATGACAACCATTTGAGATATCACAATTGAGAGTAAAATCTTGATTTTCATAAGGTGTCCACATATGAGAATAATGATAAGTCCACAAAAAGCTTCTCACATGTGCACACACCTTATGGTGGGGTGCCTAACAAGTGTGTGATCAACAGGGTGTGATGTAGTAAAGATAATCAACAATGAGTATAAATATAATCATCCAAGCAACAGTAAGCATCACACATAAGAGAGGGAATAGTGCATTACAAGGTTTTAAAATTAAGTACACATGTCCTTGATCACAAAAACATAAAGACACCAACTACTCTTAAACTAGTAGTCTTAATCTCTCCTAGTCTCAATCTCCCCCCCTTTGGCATCAAGGCACCAAAAAGGGAAAAAATGAGGGAAATCACTCATCGCCACTCTCTTCCTCCGTTTCAGTCCGGTCTTCATCTTCACCATCATCATCATCATTCGCCGGAGCGGACTCTTCCTCGGAGTCCTCGAAGGCAGGCGGGGATCCCACCAGCTCAATCTCCAGCTTATCGCATATAGCTTTGATGTTGGCATTGACATATTGTTGATGCTTCTTTTGCCTGACTTCAATCTTGCGGCAGCAGGCAAAGATGGAGGTGAGCATTTTGAGCACACCACCGGAGGGTTCACGAGCAGCTGCAGAGCTAGGAGGAGCATCTGAGGATCTAGGTGCATTCACATCCCGAGCCTGTTTAGTCCTCCTCTCAGTCTCAGGGGAGGGAGGTGCATCAGGGGCCGAAGGTAGAGTGTACTCCGTAGGCTTTTGTGGCTTCTTCCCCGTATGGTGAACATCCTTGACGAACTCAAGTCCAGTCACCTTCTCAATCATGTACATGATGTACGGGGCATACCTGCAAGATCTGTTTGGAGTGATTGATATGTTCACAATGTCATTGTAGATGTATTCAAAGACATTGAATGGTCTCCTCCCACCAATGACCTTCATTAGGGTCCTCAAGGTCCCTTGAATAGTCCCCGCATATCCATCCTTTGGGGCTATTGTCTTCCTCAAAATTCTGTTGAGGACCACATAGAAGGGCTTCAAGTACTTGATACTGGGAGCAACATATGGCATCCTTGTGTCATAGAGAAATTTGAGCTCATCCTTCTCCAGGGGTTGCATGTTGTGGATGACTAGATCATGATCCAAGGTATGCTCAAGGTGGAGAATCCTTGCAAACTCATCATAAGTGACACTATACTTGGATCCATGGGTCATCCAAGTAAGACTGTCTCCATCACCCCGAGCAAAGTAGAGAGTAGAGTAGAATTGGGCGATCACTTCATTGTTCCAGTCATTCTCAAAGGAGAATAGTTCTTTCAGTCCGTGCCTTTCCAGGGCCTCAACCACCTCACGGAAAGCAGGATACTTCTTTGACTGCATGTACCCGATGTTCACCCATTGACTCTTCACAACGGGATTCTTCATCTTCATGTACACATGCTCATAGTAGTCGGCATGGAAGTTGCTCCAAAATCTTGGGTCTGAGCATTTCCGAGGCTGAGCATACACGTTGACCTGCCTGAAGCTATCGGCAAGCTCACCCCCTTTCCCAGTGAAATCCTTGCTTGAGCGCTGCCGGTTGCGGTGACTTGGGTTCTTCATTTTCAAGGGTCCAATAGGACCACTAGCAAGTCCTTTCCCTTTGTTGAGAGTCCTCTTTGGCCCTGAGGAACTCTCACTGGCCTTTCCTTGGGCCTTCTTCACCACTACCCTCCTTTTCTTGGGCAAGTTGTCGTCGGAGGGTGGAGAGTGCACATTTGCATCATGCCTTTTCTTCATGTACCTCTCCTTGGCTCTTTGCACTTTTTCGTGCTCAACTTCTTCATCAACATGGAAGGAGCTGTCATCTGAGATTGAAGACATCGTGCCTAACAAGGAGTTCATGATTTAGATGAAGATGAGCTGAAAATGAAGGTGATACTAGGACTCAAGTGTCAGAGACTGGACTTGTCCGGTTTCAGAGTGCGGACTTGTCCGGGGTACCGGACTAGTCCGTACCTAGGAGCCGGACTAGTCCGGCCTGGCACAAGAACCCTAACAAAACTTGAATCACAACTTCTATCTAGGGGTGCAAATGAGCATGAAGGTGAAGGGAATACATCTATGAAGCTAATGTACTTCCTTGGAATCAAGGGAAATAAACTAGAACTAGAAAAGTTGAGAGTTTGACTTTGGGGAGAATTTTACCGAAATTTGAGGATTCGCGTCGAAGGAGCGCAAATATGTCCAGATGAGTTTGTAGATGAGTACCAACTCGTCGAGGGGAGAGTTTCCATTTCCCATGGAGAGAGCTTGGATTTTGAGGGCTCAAACCGAAAATCACCTTTTGGGGGGTTAGGGTTTTAGAGGTGAGAGTTTAGGTCAAGTGGAGGGAGATTTGAAACGGGCCAGCTGCTTATATAGGCAGTCGACCGGACTAGTCCGGTCATGGGGCGGACTAGCCTAGTGTCCCTGGAAAACCTAGGTATTTGGAGATTATCCGGACTACTCCGGTGCCAAACCTGACTAGTCCGGTGTTGCTGGACAACCTAAGTATTTGAAGATAACTAATAGTGATCCAAGGACAAGTTTTGCAAATAATCTTGGTGTTTATGACCAGAAAGCAATCCACACAAAAACATGGTCATAAATTTCAAGATTTCTTCATTAAAAGTAGTTTTCTTAGGAGAAAAAGAGGTGAAGGGCAGTTTTAGCAATAAAATGCAACATTTGAAGTATCAACCAGATGTGCAACGTTTCAAGCCACATTTCGAGAGTCAAGAATATTAAGTTCATTCCTAAGTTCACAAAACCTTTTCTCATCCAATGGTTTGGTAAAAATGTCTGCAAGTTGTTTTTCAGTTCTGACATGTGAAATAGTAATGTCACCTTTTAATGAATGATCTATAAGAAAATGATGACGGATATCTATGTGCTTAGTTCTTGAGTGCTCTACTGGGTTGTGTGCAATTTTTATAGCACTTTCATTGTCACATAGAAGTGGGATATTGTTAAGATTGTAGTCGTAGTCCCTAAGTGTTTGCCGCATCCAAAGTAATTGGGCGCAACAGCTACCGGCTGCAATATATTCTGCTTCTGCTGTTGAAAGGGCAATGGAGTTTTGCTTTTTAGATGACCAAGATACCAGGGACCTACCAAGAAACTGACAAGTCCCTGACGTGCTCTTTCTATCGACTTTGCATCCTGCATAGTCGGCATCGGAATATCTTATCAAGTTAAATTTGGACCCTTTGGGATACCAAAGGCCCAAGTTGGGTGTGTGCACAAGGTACCTCAAGATTCTTTTTACAGCAACTAGATGACACTCTTTGGGTGTAGCTTGAAACCTTGCACACATACAAACACTAAGCATAATATCTGGCCTAGATGCACATAAATAAAGTAAAGAGCCAATCATGGACCGATATACCTTTTGATCCACGTTGGGACTGTCTTCATTGAGGTCGAGATGTCCATTAGTGGCCATGGGTGTCTTGATGGGCTTGGCTTTGTCCATATTGAACTTCTTGAGAATGTCTTGTGTATATTTGGTTTGGCTTATAAATGTACCTTCTCTTAGTTGCTTCACTTGGAATCCCAAGAAAAACTTTAATTCGCCCATCATTGACATCTCGAACCTATCTGTCATAATTTTGCTAAACTCTTCACAAAAGGGTTTGTTAGTTGATCCAAAGATAATGTCATCAACGTAAATTTGACATATAAATAAGTGATCATCACAGTGTTTAGTGAAGATTGTATAGTCAGCTTTACCAACTTTGAATCCATTCTGAATTAGAAAATCTCTAAGGCACTCATACCAAGCTCGAGGAGCTTGTTTGAGGCCATAGAGAGCCTTACGCAGTTTGTAGAGATGGTTTGGATACTTCGGGTCTTCAAATCCTGGTGGCTGCTCCACATAAACTTCCTCCTTGATAGGGCCGTTTAAGAAGGCGCTTTTGACGCCCATTTGATACAGCTTAAAATTATAGTGAGTAGCATATGCCAATAAAATACGAATGGACTCAAGTCTAGCTACAGGAGCGGAAGTTTCATCGAAGTCCAAACCTTCGACCTGAGAATAACCTTTGGCCACCAGTCTTGCCTTATTTCTTGTCACTACTCCATGTTCATCTTGCTTGTTCTGAAATACCCATTTAGTTCTGACTATGTTCGCCTTTGGTCTCTCCACTAGCCCCCATACTTCATTTCTCTTGAAGTTGTTCAACTCCTCTTGCATTGCAACCACCCAGTCTGGATCCCCTAAGGCTTCTTCTACCCTGTATGGTTTCAGAAAAGACACAAAAGAGTAGGATTCACAAAAATTTGCAACTCGAGATCTAGTAGTTACTCCCTTTGCAATATCTCCAATGATGTTGTTGACAGGGTGGTCTCTTTGCACGCTCTGGTGTACTCTTGGGTGTGGAACTTGTGTAGTTGCTTGTTCTTCATGTATATTGTCTCCCCCTTGATCGTTGCTTCCATGATGGTCCTGCTCTTCTTGATCTTCCTCCTCTTGATCTTGTGCAAGGGCTCCCCCTTGATCATTGCTTCCGTGTTGAGGTTCATCTTGTGCATTTGGATCAAATGTTTGCTCTTGTGGTAAGATATCACCAAGTCCCATTTTCTTTAGTGCTTCATATGGAGCTTCCTCATCATCTAGCACACACTTGTCAACTTGCTCCACTTGTGAGCCGTTAGATTCATCGAACACTACGTCACGTGCTACTTCAACAAGGCCGGACACCTTGTTGAAGACACGATAGGTGTAGGCATTCGATTCATAACCGAGCAAGAATCCTTCATCGGACTTTGAAACGAACTTCGAGGCCCTCTGTTTCTTGTTCAGAATAAAACATTTGCAACCAAAAACTTTAAAATAAGAAACATTTGGCTTTTTACCGGTAAGGAGCTCATATGGAGTTTTCTTCAGTAGTCGATGGAGGTATAGTCGATTAGTGGCATGGCAGGCGGTGTTCACCGCTTCTGCCCAAAATTGATCTGATGTCTTGTATTCATCCAGCATAGTTCTGGCCATTTCGATCAATGTTCTGTTCTTCCTTTCTGCCACTCCATTTTGTTGAGGGGAGTAGGGTGCTGAGAATTCATGATTTATCCCTTCTTCATCAAGAAACTCTTCAACTTGGATATTCTTGAATTCTGTCCCGTTGTCACTTCTGATGTTCTTTATGGTTGATGAGAATTCATTCTGAGCTCTTTTTAAGAACTTCTTGAGGATCCCCTGAGTTTCTGATTTATCATACAAGAAAAACACCCAAGTAAATCTAGAAAAATCATCAACAATTACTAAACCATACTTGTTACCGCCGATGCTGATGTACGAAACTGGACCAAAAAGATCCATGTGGAGAAGTTCCATCGGTCTCGCGGTAGTCATCACGTTCTTGGCGGGGTGTGGTGCTCCGACTTGTTTTCCTGCTTGACAAGCGCTGCACGACTTGTACTTTTCAAAAACCACATCCTTAAGACCACGGATGTGACCACCTTTTAGAAGTTTCTGCAGATTTCTCATCCCAACATGGGCTAGCTGTCTATGCCACAACCATCCCATGTTGGTTTTAGCAACCAAGCAAGTGTTGAGTTCAGCTTTATCTTTGTTGAAGTCAACAAGATAGAGCTTGCCCTTCAACATTCCCTTGAATGCAATCGAGCCATCGCTTCTTCTAAAAACTGTCACACCCTCATTAGTGAATAAACAGTTGTAACCTTTGTCGCATAGTTGGGATATTGACAAAAGGTTATAATCTAGAGAATCTACATGTAAAACATTTGATAAGGTATGTTGAGAGGAAATTTTAATGTTACCGCTACCAAGGACCTTTCCTTGGCTGTTGTCTCCGAAGTATATGCCTTCACCTGGATCCTTGTTGTACTCGTACTCCACAAACATACCTCTCTCTCAGGTCATGTGATTCGTGCATCCGCTATCAAATACCCATTTTGTTCCGCCGGAGGAGTAAGCCTGCAAAAAAGAATCATTCCTTGGTTTTAGGTACCCAAGCTTGCTTGGGTCCTTTCAGGTTAGTCACAAGAGTCTTAGGCACCCACACACAAGTTTTCAAGTTCTTGTGGCGTGGCCCTATATATTTGGCAATGACTCTTCCACTTTTGGCCTTCATAAGAACATAAGAAGCATTAAATGTGTGAAACAACATTTGAGGTTAAGATTCATGAGATTTCTCTTTGACAAAGACAATTCTATTCTTAGCATGATTAGAAATAGCCATGTGTTTGTTCTTATCAAAACCAAGGCCATCTTTGACATTGGGAGGTCTAGTGACCATATATGCACTGCGTGCATATTTGATCTTCTCCTTATCAAAGATGCCGCTTGGGGGGGCATGCATATTACGAGAAGTTGATGTATTAGAAATAGTATTCTTCTTACTAGAGCAAGTGCAAGTCTCGATTGTTGTCGAACTCATATCTTTGGAGGAAGAGCTCTTGGAGGAAGAAGAGTCACTTTGCTTGAGCGACTCAACTTGCACCTCAAGGATCTTGTTAACCTTTGACAAGTTAGCAAGTTCTTCCTTGATTGCAATATGTGAGTCTTTTAGCTTTGAGTAAGTTTCCTTACTCAAGGCTAGCTCAACTTCAAGCGACTTGTTCTTCTCTCTTTCAAGCTCGAGAAGTTTCTCAACTTCTTGATATCTCTTCCTTTCATGGATGAGCATATCTTCTTGTCGATCAAGAAGTTCTTCCTTCTCAAAAATTTCGTTCGACAACATTTCCATTTTCTTTAGAGCAATTTTACTTAATCCTCTAAACATTTCTTCGTTATCGCTAGAGCTGTCAAAGTCATCAATAGAGGAGTTTAGTGTGGGAGGAGTGAGCCATACCTTTTTCTTGCCTTCCTTAGCCATAAGGCAAGTGTGGTTGTTCATGTCCTGTCCTCCCATGTTTGGAAAGAGTGTGGCCTTCATAGTAGGTTTCTTGACTGCAATAGTGGCCATCTCTTATTCTTCATCGGAGGAGGACTCGTCGTTTGAGTCCCACTCATTGCCAATGTGAGCTTGATGGTTTTGCCTTCTTTTTCTGAATTTTTTCTTTTCTTGAGATCTTGTTTCCTTCTTCTTTTTGTTTTCTTCATAGGGGCAGTCCATCATGAAGTGACCATACTCTCCGCAGTTTTAGCAAGTGCGTCGAGCCTTGGATTTTCCTTTGTCCTTGCTTTTGCCTTCATTTGAGTTGTTGCCGTGTCTTCTTTTCATCATTCGCTTGAACTTCTTGATAAATAGTACCATCTCCTCATCATCAAGATCGGTGCTCTCGTCACTTGTGTGCCCATCGTCTTGATCTTCACGAGCTTCTTTGAGTTTGGGTCGGCATGTAGCTTTGAGAGCGACCTCTTTCCTTTTGGAGGAAGTGAGTTCGGCCAAGTCTTTGACGTATTTTGCCTCTTTTTCCATCATCTCATGGTTTATGATCTTCCCCAACAGCTCATCGGGGGTCAATTTGTGGAAACCGGGGCTTTCTCTAATCATTGAGCAAAGTGTGACATTTCTTGGCATGAAAGCTCTAATCATTCTCTTGACTACCTCATGATCCGTCCATTTCTTACTTCCATAGGCACGTAACTTGTTGATGATTGCCTTCATTTGGTTGTACATGTCTTGAGGTGATTCACCTTCTTCAATAGCGAACCTCCCCAACTCTCCTTCAAGCATTTCGATTTTTGCTTCACGAACTGATCTATTTCCTTCGTGAGCCATCTTAAGTGTATCCCAGATTTCCTTTGCACTTTCTAAGCCATCAATCTTGGTGAATTCTTCTCTGCTTAATGATGATGTGATCACGGCGACAACTTGTGCATTTCTGTGAATCTCTTGTTCTTGTTCTGGGGTGAGTTCTTCATCCGTGTCCGGGATATCTATGCCAGTGCAGACGATGTGCCATAGGCTAGGATTTAGGGATATTAGATGCATCTTCATGTTGTACTTCCACATTGTATAGTCGCTTCCGTCAAACTGTGGAGGTTTTCCCATGGGAATGGAAAGATAATGATTGTTGGAGTTGAGACGGTTGTAGTTGTAAGGCCGTCGGGAGTAGTCATGATGACCACTCCCCGTCGTCTTCTCTTCTTCTTTTCCCTTTTGTCCTAGCAGTTTTTTCTCAGGAGTGCCTTCAATTGTCGCACTTCTTCATCATCGTGTGGGCTCTCTTTCAGCACATCAAAAGCCTTAGTTTCTTGTTCCTCCTCATTAATGTTCATCTTCGATATATTGTTGTTCTTCTCAAAGGCCATTGATCTCTCCGAGATGTGAGTCTCGTTGGTGGAGAACCAAGCTCTGATACCAATTGAATGTTGCCTAGAGGGGGGGTGAATAGGCCTTTTGAATTTCCTGCACACTTAATAGAATAGTCAAAAACTTGGTTGGCCGGACTAGTCCGGTTGCATGGGCGGACTAGTCCGGTGTGCAAGAAGTATGTGTGTTGATCAGGTGTTAATTGAGAAATTAAATTTCTTTAGCAGTGGAGTTAAGAACAACTGATATTTATACTTGAAATTAATATAAGAATGTAGGTGTAACTTCAAATTGCCTTAAGTTAATGTTTAGCACTTAAGTGATCTAATGAACAAAATTTAAAGTAAATGAGACACGAGACACAAGAATTTTTCCCGAGGTTCGATCTCACAACGAGATCTACGTCCTCGTTGAGGAAGCTCACACAGAGCCGGGTCTCCAACCCTTTTCCTCCTCAAGTCACCACGAAGGCTGACTTGATTCCACTATCACGGGTAATCACCAAGTTTGTGGGGCAACCTCACACGTTGAGGGCTCCCACGAAAATTACAATGAACAAGTGATCAAATACACTCAAAAGTATTACAATGCAGAGTATGAGTGTAGAAAGATCAAACCCCAAGAGCTCGCAATGAAAGAACAACAATCTCCCAATCCCGAATCCAAGTGTTCAATTGATTTCACTCTTTTTGAACTTTAGATGTGTGGGGAGATGTGTTTTGGGCTCTTGGGACTGAGTGGCGGCGCTAGGGTTTGCTCCTTTTTCAATATTCGACGTGTCTTATCATGGGAAAGTCGTGGATCATCTATTTATAGGGTTTCCAAAAGCTAGCCGTTGAAAAACCCTAACACCGGACTAGTCCGGTGCAAGTCCGGACTGGTCCGGTCTCAACATGTTTTGAGGTCCAGAAAGTCTGCCGGACTAGTCCGGTCCAACCTCGGACTAGTCCGGTACTGTGTAAGATGACTCCAGAAAGTTCATCGGACTAGTCCGCGGACTAGTCCGATCTCCACAAAAGGGATTTTACAGAAAGTTCAATGGACTAGTCCGGTCCATGATCGGACTAGTCCGGTCCCTCAGTATGAGAGACTCCAGAAACTTCAACGGACTAGTCCGGTGGATGCACGGACTAGTCCGGTCTCCTTGTGAGTGTGATTCCAGAAAGGTGAACGGACTAGTCCGGTCCATGATCGGACTAGTCCGGTGCTTTGTGAAAGTTATGTTAATTTTAATCCCTTATCCTCGCGCAAAGTTGTGAGCTCTTGGAGTGTGTCTTTCATACACTCCCTATACATTCAAATCTATTTTGGTCTTCCGAGCTTCATCAAAGTATCTCTCTTTGAACACCACTTCATTTTTCACCTTTTTGTGTGCACCGATATGTCTCACTTGTTTGCCCTGCAATCATCTCAGTAGTTTCATTAGGATCTTATATGTTTGTCATCAATTAGCCAAAACCCACAAGGGATATCCTAGATGCACTTACACCTCCACACTTGATAAACTTGAACTTGAAATTGAAAAGAACAAAAAGCTTGCTGCACTTAATATTGAAAACTTAAAAGATGCTTCTTGTTCTACAATTGATTTGCATTGTTCTAGTTGTGATGATCTTGATAAGAAACTGCAAGATGCTATGAATGAAATCTCTATATTGAACAATGCTTTACATTGTCATGAAGTTAAATATTGTTCCAATTGCAAATTAAAAGGAAAAACTTCATGTGAAAATTGCCTTGATCTGTCCAATAAACTTGATGACATGAATAGGACACTAGATCGGTTTTGTAATGGGAATAAGAACCTAAACTTGCTGCTGAATTCATACAAGTCTCGCAATGATAAAACTGGTTTAGGTTTTGATTCTCATGCTCATGCTAAGGCACATCCACCTAAAATTGTAAAGTCATTAGGAAGTGGTTTGATTCAAACAGTTCCTAAACAAAAAGAAGTGGTTTTCAAATCTGCAGGAGTATTGTCTCATTCGGCTTCAAATAAAAATGTTGTTTGCTCATCTAGACATGAGCACAAAGTTAAATTTCATTGTACCTACTGTGGTAGAGATGGTCATGTCATAGATTTTTGTTATAGACTAGCTAAACAACAGAAAAGGGAAAGAATGGTTGCTAGATCTCATAACTTCCATGCAAAATTTGCTGCACATATTGAACCGAATGTACAACCTGCTGTTTTGAGTCAAAAACATTCAAAGTTTATCTCTGGACCTTCTGTTTTTGCCTCCGGAGCTACTGATTTTTGTGCTACACAAGTAACACCTTATAGGTCAGTAGTTAAGAATAAAAAATCTCAAACTTTGACTCATAAACCTGCTATTTTGTCTCAGCTTTCGCGTGTTTTTCCTGCTGCACGTCGTGTGACTCAGTACTGGAATCCTAAATGCCTTTTGACTAACCCCAGTATTGAGTCATCAATGTATTGTGCTTCTATGTAGGTTACACGTTTGAGGAAGGAGAACATTTGGATTGTGGATTCAGGTTGCTCACGCCACATGACCGGTAACAAAGATTGGTTCTCCTCCCTCTCTTTTTGTCATGTGTAGAGAATGTTACTTTTGCCGATAATTCTTCAACTCCTATAATTGCTAAGGGTTCAGTTAGAGTAAATGATCACTACACTTTGAAGGATGTGGCACTTGTCAAAAATTTGAAATACAACTTGCTTTCTGTTTCACAATTGCTAGATGAAAATCTGGAAATTATTTTCAATAAAAACTGCTGCAAAGTTGTAAGTTCAAATAGTGAGCTTATTTTTAACATGTCTCGGTTTGGAAGATTTTTTAAAGCTGATTTTGATATGTCTTTCTCTAAGCATAGGTGTCTAGTTGCTAATGATTCAAAGGACCTATATTTTTGGCATCGTAGACTTGGTCACGTAGGCTTTGATCACCTAACGCGTGTTAGTGCTCTTGATCGCATACGTGGGCTGCCTAAGCTTAAAAGGGACAAAGAAATTGTGTGCTCTTCTTGTAGACATGATAAGATGGTTGCAGGTTCACATACTCCTCTCACAATGATCATGACAACTGAACCATGTCAACTTTTGCATCTTGACACCATAGGACCTTCACGTGTTCAATCCTTCGGAGGTAAATGGTATGTACTTGTGATTGTTGATGATTATTCTAGATACTCTTGGGTTTACTTTATGGCGTCTAAGAATGAAGTTTTTAGTCACTTTAGAACTTTATTTCTTAGATTATCAATTGATTACCCAGGATCTTTAAAAGCAATTAGAAGTGATAATGGAACTGAATTTAAAAATCAATCTTTTGATCACTTTTGTGCTAAAAATAGAATAGATCATCAATTTTCTTCACCTTATGTACCTCAACAAAATGGTGTTGTAGAAAGAAAGAACATAACCTTAGTTGAGATGGCTAGGACTATGCTTGATGAATATCAAATTCCTCGGAATTTTTGGGCTGATGCGTTACCAACCGCTTGTTATGTCTCAAATCGTGTTTTCTTGCTTGCTAAGCTAGGTAAAACACCATATGAGATCCGGTTTGGACATAGGCCTAGTGTTACACACTTTCGGGTCTTTGGTTGCAAATGCTTTGTTAAGAAACATGGTAATCTTGATAAATTTGAACCTAGATCCATTGATGGCATGTTTCTTGGTTATCCATCTCATACTAGAGGCTACAGTGTGCTTTTACTTGACTGAAGTATCTTTTGATGAAGCTAGCCCAGGTACTAGTTCAAACAATGCAGGTCCAGATCCATATCCGCAGGGGGAGAGCATTTTCGTTGAAGATGAGGAAGAATTGGAGCTGCTGCCTGAAAATTCAGCAGCTAAAGACTTTGGTTCAGCTCCGGATGTTAATTCTCAACCAGCACCGACAACCATCAATGCTGATTCAAATCATCCTCAAGTCACAAGCTCATCGATTTGTGATGAACATGAAGAAGAAGAAGCTTGTGAGACATCTGTTCCCCTACGGTTTTACAAAGATCATCCCCCACAACAGATGATTGGAAGCTTGCACGAGCGAGTCACACGGTCCAGGTTTTGCGATCCAAACTCTTATGCTCATTCTGCTTTTGTTGCTTCTTTTAAACCAAAAGATATATCACACACACTCACTAATGAATCTTGGATTATTGCCATGCAAGAAGAGTTAGAAAATTTTGAAAGAAATAATGTTTGGAAACTTGTACCTCCACCTCAAGATCACACTTTAAGTGGAACTAAATGCGTATTTAAAAATAAACAAAGTGAGGATGGGGTTGTGGTTAGGAATAAGGCTAGGTTGGTTGCTCAAGGTTTCACTCAAGTTGAAGGTCTAGATTTTGATGAAACTTTTGCTCCCGTTGCTAGATTAGAAGCCATAAGAATTTTGTTAGCCTTTGCTGCATCTAAAAGTTTCAAGCTATATCAAATGGATGTTAAAAGTGCTTTTCTAAATGGCTACATAGATGAGGAGGTTTATGTCAAGCAACCACCAGATTTTGAAAATCCAGATTTTCCTAATCATGTTTACAAACTGTCCAAAGCCTTGTACGGTCTCAAACAAGCCCCTAGAGAATGGTATGATAGGTTAAAAACATTCTTACTTGAAAATGGGTTTACCATGGGCAAGGTTGATACAACTCTTTTTGTGCTTAAGCATGACAATGACTCATTATTCGTTCAAGTGTATGTGGATGATATTATCTTTGGTTGTGCTTCTCATGATCTTGTGTCCAAGTTTTCAGCAATGATGAGTTCCGAATTTGAAATGAGTATGATGAGTGAACTCACTTAATTTTTGGGGCTGCAAATCAAGCAAACAAAGGAGAGTACCTTTGTGCATCAAACGAAGTATACAAAAGATCTCCTAAGGCACTTCAACATGGACAAAAGCAAGCCTCTTCGGACACCAATGGGAACAGCAACAACACTTGGACTTGATGAAGATGGTGAACCCGTGGATCAAAAAGAATATAGAAGCATGATCGGATCACTTTTGTACCTCACGACATCAAGACCAAACATACAATTCAGCGTATGTCTTTGTGCACGGTTTCAAGCTTCCCCACGTGCTTCATATCGTCAAGCCATCAAAAGGATTCTCAGGTACTTACACGGAACTCAAGAATTTGGAATTTTTCTTCCTTCTTCCTCAACCGTTACTTTGAAAGCTTTTTTCGGATGCTGATTTTGGGGGTTGTAGGATTAATAGGAAAAGTACTTCCGGTGCTTGTCATTTTCTTGGTAATTCTCTTGTTGCTTGGTCCTTTAGAAAACAAAATTCAGTGCACAATCCACAGCCAAATCTGAATATGTAGCTGCTGCTAGTGCTTGCTCACTTCTTTGGATTGTTTAAACACTTAAGGACTATGGGGTTGATCTAGATAGTGTTCCACTGTTCTGTGATAACACTAGTGCCATTTGCATTGCTAAAAACCCCGTGCAACATTCTAGAACTAAGCACATTGACATTAGGTATCACTTTCTCCGAGATAATGTTGAAAAAAGGAAACATTGTGCTTCACCATGTAGATACCGAACAACAATTGGCTGACATTTTTACAAAACCTTTGGATTTCACTCGTTTTTGTTACATTCGTAGTGAAATAGGGGTTATGCATCCTCATGGCTTAAATTGAGGGGGAGTTTTGAAACTTGGGAAGTCTATGTATGAATCTAAATAATATGAGCATAGTATTTCATACATATATGACTTTGTGATTCCTTTTACATGCTGAAAGTTCTTACTACATTACTCGTGTTATACATTTTGTAGTTTTTGCCATGTCTAGTAATTGGAATAATTACTTAAACTAAATTTGGTCATGGTCGATCTTTCTTGCTCTTTTGAACTTGTTACATGTTCACAAGTGCTTTTAATCATTAAGAATTAATCAAGTAATCAACTCACATGTTGAGTTTTTATAAACAAATATAAATTGAGAAAAGATCAAGAGAATATGCATGCATCACACTTCTTCTTTTGAGATGGCTTATCATTGCACTTAGATATGAACTTGGAAGAAGTTGTGTATGACTAAAACCATGTCCTTATGCTTCTGATTGTCAAATGACATAGGCTTGGCTTGGTTGGTTAGAATAAGGTAGATGCTCATATAATCTCTTGCAGATATCATATGATCTAAATTTATGCTTTGAAAAATAATAAAATGCAGCAACTAGTGTCAAGCTTTCAGGTTTTGAAATAGTTAAGTTTGTGATATCATGACTTGCTTAAATTGAAAATTACATTTGATCTCTAGCATGGCTTACACTACTTTATGTATTTCATTGATGTGATAATGTAAGGTACTTGATAGTATGACTTGGATGAGCTTTGTTTATATGTATATGTTATAATATGCTCATAACAACTAAAGGGGGGAAGATAATTTGTTTATATGCTCATGACTTGCTGAATACATTGTCAAAGGGGGAGAGATAAGCATGAAGAGGGAGAGATAATGTGCATAAGGAGAGATGGTAAACGGGGAGAGATATGTGAATTTTGAATTTTTGATTTTCTTCTCATTTTACCTTTGATTTACAAAGGGGGAGAAATTGTCTTCAAATCTTTTATGTGAATAAGCCAATGTTCGGATTTTAAATGGTGTTGCCAATGCATTCATCAAGGGGGAGATTGTAAGACCTAAGTGTGCTGAATACATTGGCTTGTAGTGAATACACTTGCTTTGACGATCATAGTTTTGAATATCACCAAAACACATTTTTATTAAGGTCCTGCTAGTTTTGTAAGCTCCGGCGGGAGCTTAGTTGTACTAGTTTTGGTAAGCTCCAGCGCTAGGTTCTACTAGCTTTTGTTAGCTCCGGCTCAAGGTCCGGGTTGCTCTGGCAAGGTATGGAACTTGACCACAATGCTTCTGTTTTTCATTTACAATGTTTCGTACTTGCTTTACATCTCTAAAAAGATTGCTTACTATTCATTTGCTAAGTCTTTGGTGCGTTTTTGGTTGACATGGATGATATCGTGTTACTGTGGTTTTGCAACATGCTTATGTGAGGTTCTCATGTAAGGTGTTGTGTTCGGAACTAACTTAAGTCAAGTCGAGGACTTGGGCTCGTATGGATTGGTTGTTTATTCATGTGCAGGTGTTGCTTGAGTTCAAGACATGGCTGGTGATGGGATCCATTGGACTATTCTCAGGGAGGAGATGAGGTTCCAACAACCAAATTGAGGAGGAATTGTGGTTGAGCTGATCAGGAGGTTGCACAACATGATTGAATCAAGAACAATGCATGTAAAGGTATCGTGGACATCATTGGAAGATGTTTGCATGTGTGCAAGGAGTGCATGGACGTGGCTACATGGTTCCGAGACGTGATGAAGAGATGTGGACGTAAAGAGTTGGTCGGAAAGGTCCAACCGACTAGGTTATGGACTCAGGCTGCGGCTGAGTCGGGTTTGACTCAAATATGAAAAGATTTGAGTTGGTTATGATAGGATTTCATGTGGGTCACGAATTTGAGTTGTTTAGGAATGTGTGATATGTTCCTAAGGTGTTTGGAAGTCTTAAGATTGCTTCTATCTGTGTATAGAAGAATACTAAGAAGTTATGGAATGTTACGATTCGTAAACAGAGTAGGATTAGTTTCCTGATTTGAGTTGAGTTGGCTTTTGAGCTGGTTATATAAGCAAGGGAGCCCAGAGCTCGTGGTGCACGACTCTGGGGCTGTTACTCTTGTGTTCTATTGAATAAAATTCGTAGTTTGAAGGAACTTTTGTGTCTTGTTTGTCCGACTTATTCCAGACAAGTTTTACCCGTCGAGTTTCTGGACAGCACTACCTTTCGTCGGTGGTTTTATCATAAATCGAGTTTTACAGATCCAATTGAAGTGATTCTTTTTGGGTTGTCTTCAGAACTTGATTATCTATCATCTTTAAAAAATTCACGGTCATTGGATTTGTGGTCTATTATCTACATGAGTTTCTTTGCAGCATTCCAGAACTGTTTTTTTTTGGTAGGGCAGATTGACCTTTGTTTGATATTTCGATCATAACTTGAGTTTTTCTCGACGAATTTGAGTGATTCTTGTTGTGTTGTCTTCGTGAATTGATTCTCTCTGATATATATCACTTTTGTCACGTTGAAACACGTTTAGATTAGTCTCACACACGATTTCTTTAACAGATCATTTTTCTGCCGAAGGGGTTGGGGTTTAATTGTTTCCGTTGCGTAAGATTTTTAAATATACCATTCAACCCCCCCCCCCCCCCCTCTGGTAGCTTTTCACGTGCTCTTCGATCCTACATTTTTATTACCTGTCTCTGACTGTACGAATCACGATCCTCTGTGAAGGGACCGCAGGAGGACTGACAAAGTGAGTCCTCCTCGTCCTCCGCGTCTCTTGGGGAACCACGTCAGGTTGCCCAGACGGCTCCTCACCAGCCGAGCCAAAGGCCTCAGGAATAGAAGGATCACCAGCCGAGGGCTGGCTCGCCGAGGGCTGGCTGGCCGAAGGGTAGCCAGGGTCAACTAGCGCCGCAGCCTCTGAGTCAGCCGGTGAGGATTACAACATTCAAATGATTCATAAGTAAGATTAATGTGAAATCGAATTTAAAGAATTTGTTAAAAGTGAGTGAAATTTACCTGTGACGAAGCTCTAGAGCTGCTCAGAACGTGCCCCAACAGCTGAGAGCATCTTCTCCCAGTCGACGAGGCACCAGCGAAAGCGTCCTTCTTACCCTTCTTTGATGCCATCCTGTTTTAATTAGATAATCAGTAAATATGCAAATAAAATATACAAAATTCATGTTACTATCTTCAAGAAAATATTACTTGTAATCACTTTCAAAATTCATCAACATCATTATCATGTGCCTGTGCCTTACTCCTTAAACCAGCCCAACGATCTTCCATCGTGGCCTGTTCTAATTTCCGTTTTCGCATATCATCTGCCTCTACATCTTCAACGTCTTCAACATCTCCAAATAATTGATCGAGTCCTGCACCAAGCTCGACGATAAAAGTGTCTGGCAACTCTTCTTCTTGGTACACTTCTTCAACGTCTTCACTATCATGGTAACCATCATCTCCAGGAGTATATAACCGCTCACGAGAATTCACCTTATATACCACCCACCAAACACTGAGCTTCGTGCATGGATAAGGTAGATAATACACTTGTTCCACTTGATGTGCAAGAATAAATGTATCGTAACCTCGTAGTCGGTCCTTATGTTTCACTTCCACCATTCCAAATTGGTTTTCTCGAGTTCCATGAGTGCGATCAAACCAATCACAATCAAAGAAGACAACTTGAAGGGTCTTATTTCCAATAAAAGTAAATTAAAGAATTTTTTTAATGATCCCATAATAATCGGTTAAATTCCCTTGAGTGTCTATTGCTCTCGTCACAACACCGGAATTTGATGTTGCCACGAGAGGACGAAGAGCTTCAAAATGAGTTGTATGGAATCGAAAGCCATTTACGTCATATCGACCATAGCTTCTAACATTCACCAATCCATAAGATAGCTGCCGCAAATCTTCATGGACATTGTGAGTCCGACACTGTCATAAATGATCGTAAGTTAAAATAATACTTCTTTAATAATAGTAACTTATACTACATAGAAGACAAGAGAATATTACATAATCTCGAAACCAGGATAGGAAACTCTGCCCCCCATTTATTCCTTCTTTTCACATCGCTTCTACTTGTTTGGCCGTAGGTTGATGCCTATGTGGCCAACATTGTCTGTGGAACTCGCTGAACATGAAAAAACATCTTTTAGAGTACATGTGTAGCAAAATATGTCGATTAGCATAAATGTAGGACAAACACTTACTCAAAGTATTTCTGCATGCCTTCTATATTTGCATACATGTAGAGTAAAGCAACAATCCTTTCATGTTCCGATACCACGTAGGTCGTGTAGCTACCAACGGTGGTGCCTCTCGTTTGAAAAATGGAAAGGTCGCTTAGAGGGGGTGTTTCGTCCACATTGTACTGCATCGCCGAAGTATTGATATTGTTTTCTTCCGCAAAGTAGACACTTGAAAAGTATCCTACTTCCTTAAGAGCATATGCTTCAGCGACGCACCCTTCCACCCTTGCCCTGTTGCCAACCATTGGTTTCAGATATCGTAGTGCTCTTTCAATGTGATACATCCACCTATATTGCACAGGACTACCAACTTTAGCTTCGAATGGAAGATGGATAAGCATATATTGCATTGGATTGAAGAAACCCGGTGAAAAAAAATTCCATCTTACATAAAAGTATGGGTATCTCCTTCTCTAACTTATCCATCATCCCGATCTTGATTTCTTTAGCACAAAGCTGTCTATAGAAATAGCTGAGCTTGGCTAAAACCTTCCACACCGCATCATCTAGATAGCCTCGAAACATAACAGGTAAGAGTTGAATGTAGGCCTAGAGGGGGGGGGGGGGTGAATAGGCCTTTTTGATTTTTCTCGGTTCCTGTAACACTCAACAACAAGGTCAATACCAGAGATATCGGACTAGTCCGGTAATGTGCGGACTAGTCCGGTTTTCACGGGCTAGGTTGATCGAGTTCAGAAAATTTGATTGATTCGTTAATGTTTGCAGTGGAAATATAAACTTGAATCTCAATTTAATAGTAGTATGTCAGATTCTATTGAAGTTAAAACTCTTGATCAACAATTAGACTTAGATTGAACAAAGTGAATCAAACCCTAGATTAAGTTGATCAAATTAGATGAAGAACACAAAAAGGACAAGACACACGATTTATCCCGTGGTTCGGCTACCACGAAGGCAACCTACGTCCACGTTGAGGAGCCCACAAAAGGACCGGGTCTTCTCCAACCCTTTCCTCGTCGGATCGCCACGAAGGCCAATCCTCTTCCACTAATCACAAAGGGTAAATAACCAAGTTGAAGGGGTGTTCTCACACGTTGAGAGCTCCCTTGATTACAACTCACAATGACACCAATAACACACTCGAAAATTACAAATTGAAACATAAGAGTGTGTTAGGGAATCAAACCAAAAGCTCAATGATGTGTGCCAAGTGTCTCTCCAATGATCTAGAAGTGATCTTCAATGGATTGATTGATTTTGCACTTAATTTCGTGGAGAGAGATGGTTTTTGAGTCTCTTGGGAGGTGTGACGGCGCTAGGGTTCGAGAGTTGGTGAAAGTGGGCCGTGCACCTCTATTTATATGGGGTTTCTAAAAATGACCGTTAGGGTTCAGAAAGATCGGACTAGTCCGTGATGGTCACCAGACTAGTCCGGAGTGCTGTGTGTAGCAAACCCTGAGTGTCCAGGAATATCGGACTAGTCCGGTTGAAAACGGACTTGTCCGATTTCGCTACTGGAAATCTTCGGACTAGTCCGATTGCCATCGGACTTGTCCGGACATATGAAACCCTAAGTGTTTGGGATGACAAATCCGCACTTGGAGGACTTGTCCGATTTAGATCAGTGTGTATATCGGACTAGTCCGTGTAGACACCGGACTTGTCCGAAGTGGATCAGAATGAATATCGGACTAGTCCGGGTCACAACGGACTTGTCCGATTTTGTGTGACTTGTGCATTGTGTTAAGGACTAGTCCGCAGAGGACTAGTCCGAAGTGGATCAGAAAGATATCGGACTAGTCCGGTGGAGACCGGACTTGTCCGATCTAGTGCAGAATGTGATATCGGACTAGTCCGGCTGATATCAGACTAGTCCGGTCCTGTATAACTTTGTGCATTGTATGTGTGTGCTTGAAAGTGATTGAACTCTTGGGTGTGTTTCCTTAACACACTCTATACATAATAATCTACTATTTTCTTCTTCTTGAGCTCAAATTCACTTTGCTTCTCATTTCCCTTCTTTTTGGCATTTTGCTCATTTTTCATTATTTGCCTGCATTCATCTCAACAAAAGGATTAGGATCCCAATTGCTTGTCATAAATCATCCAAATCCCACAAGGGAGTCCTAGATGCACTTTCAATCTCCCCCTTTTTGGTGATTGATGACAACCAATTGAGATTTCACAAAATAAGGCAAAAAAAATGAGATTTTCATAAAGTATGAACATATGACTCAAAAATACATCAAGCAACAAGAGAATTATCCATATGTGCATTCTTTATGGTGGGATGCATACTAGGTGCATGAATACATTGAGAATGACAGAATTTGCATTAACCAACCGATATCAAATGCATATGACATTCCAGGGGCAAAAGCACAGTTTTCATCACACACTCCAAATAAATTAAGCAATTCATCACAAGACCAAATTTAATATGAAAACAGAGTTAAGCTATTACAACCACAAATAAAAGATAAAGAGAACTCTCTCCTCGCACCCTAACACAGCTAAAGCTAAGACTCCCCCTCAATCTCTCCCCCTTTGGCATCAAGACACCAAAAAGAAGGAGATGAGGGTCCTAGGGTCTTCACTCTTCACTGTCGGTCCTCTCGTCATCGTCTTCATCTTCTTCGCTTTCTGCTTGACGAGGAGGAGAGGGAGGAGGAGGAGCGGAGCTGCTCGAGCCCCCAATGCCAAAATAGGCAAGCTCGGAAGGGGTCAAGGGCCCGAGCTCGGTGAAATCCGGGTCAGACTCCTCAGATATCACTGGAGATCCAATGGGATCGATCTCCAGCTTCCGACAGATTTGCTCCACATTGGCCTTTATATACTTCATGTCCTCCTTTCTTTTCTTGTTGATTTTGTGGACCTTCACTTCGGTCTTTTTGCAGGAGGAGAAGATGGCGGTCAGGTACTTTAGGATCCCACTTGCTGATCCTCTCTGAGTGGCTTCCCTAGAGGTAGGGACAGCCCTAGCAGTATCTCTTTCTCTTGCCGGTGCCTCAGGACTCGAGGCCGGCGAGGGAACAGCCTGGACACTCACAGGCTGAGGCTTCTGAGGCCTCAGAGGAGTGTGCTCCACATCCTTCACGAACTCAATACATGTGACTTTCTCAATCATAAACATCAGGTAGGGAGCATAGCCACAGGACCGGTTGGGGGTGCTTGAGATGTTGACCATGTCGTTCCAAATGTAATCTGCAACATCAAACTGTCTCTTCTTGCTTATGACCCTCATTAGAGTCCGGAGGTAGCCCTGTACACTCCCTGCATCCCCATCCTTGGGGGCAATGGTCTTCCGGAGAACTCTGTTCAGGACCACAAAGAAGGGCTTCATGTTCTTTGTGGAGGGAGGAACATACTTAGAGTTGGGCTCATACATGAACTTCATTCCGTCCCTCTCAATGACCCCTATGTTGTGGATGATCAGGTGGTCATTTCCAGCAGAGTCTAAATGGAGCAGGTTTGCAAAATCCTCCTGAGTGATGGAGTACTTGGATCCATGGGTCATCCAAGTCACACTCTCTTCATCTTCACTCGAGAAGTGGCACGTTGCATAGAATTGTGCAATCACTTCATCATTCCAATTGTGTCTGAAGGCAAACAGATCCTTCAGGCCATGCCTCTCAGCTGCTGCAATGACTTCATCAAAAGCTGAGCACTTCTTCTTCTCTAGGTAGACCCAGTCAATCCACTGACTGCGCACCACCGGAGTCTTCATCGGCAGGTAAACCAGCCTGTAGAAATCTGCATGGAAGTTTGTCCAAAACCTTCCATCAGCTGCCTGCTTTGGCCTCCCATAGCAATCAATGCTTCTGAGCTTGGCTGCCACATCACTGCCTTTCCCATTGAATTTCTCTTCATTAGGGTCCCGGACCCCTTCCCTGGGAGCGTGTAGCTTCAAGGGCCCAACTGGCCCCGTTGCTACTCCCTTGCCCTTTCCTTTTGCTTGACGAAGGCCGCTTGTAGACGGAGCAGCCTTCGAGGTGGGCTTCTTGACACAGACCTTCCTTCGAACCCGGGGAGGGGAAGTAGCAGGCTCGGAAGGTCTTTCTTGGCGTTTCTTGCCAAGACCCGCCGAGGACCGAGATGCCACCTCGTGGTCCAACTCGGCCTCAAAGTCGGAGATTTCGTTGTCGGAGCTCGACATGATCTGAGAATGAATGAGCAAGAAAAATGACAAGTTATGCAAGGCATAGGTGAGACATGATAGTAATGGATGGCATTAGGGAATTAAGGAATTAGGTTTAGGTTCAGAAACATCGGACTTGTCCGGTTCCTCGGAACGGACTAGTCCGGGGTACCGGACTTGTCCGTGCATGGACCGGACTAGTCCGGTGTTCATCCTCAAAAACCTAACAGATTGAACTGGACACAGTCCCTAATGCAATTCTAGTCTAGCATACACGTAGTACATCAGATAAACATGTAACTAGTGCAGGGTGCTAGGCCAAACGATCAATGATTGAGAAAAATACGATTTCTAGGGTTTTGAAGGTTTTTACCGAAGAAATCGTTGGAGACTTGAAGTTTTGGGGGTTTGAGGCCGGACTTGTCCGGTGGAATCAATCCCCAAGTGTTCAAGCTTGATCTCCGCCCAAACTTGTGGCTTTTCGATGGAGGACACAAGAGATTGCTTTGGGAGCTCGAGCGCAAGAGAGAGAAAGGCGTGAGCAAATGTGGGGATGAGTGGATTAGGGTTTGGTGGCGGCTAGGGTTATGGACACGAGAAATCAGACAAGTCCGGACTCGACCGGACTAGTCTGAAGTCATCCAGAGACCTATATCGGACTAGTCCGTGGTCCGTCGGACTAGTCCGGCCTAACCGGCACTCTGCGGACTAGTCTGCATGGGCGGACTAGTCCGAATAACCACGGACTAGTCCGTGGTTACCAGGAAAGAATTGCATAGCCCATTCATATATATTTGAAGGTTCAATAATAGAGAATAGAGAGGCAAAACAATTCAAGCAATCTTGATGAATTTGACCAGTAAGCATACAACAATCATACAATGATCAAAATTCATCAAGATCTAATAATTGACATAGTTTTTCGAGAGAAAAATAGGGAGGGGTAATTTTCACAAATCAATCAACATTTTGAAGTAATCATACAGGTATGCAACTTTTCAAGCCACACTCCGAGAATCAAGAATATTTAGCTCATTTCGGAGTTCGCAAAAACGCTTTTCATCAAGTGGCTTGGTGAATATGTCGGCCAATTGTTTTTGTGTGTTGACATGTGAGATGGTTATGTCTCCTTTCATGGAATGGTCTCTCAAGAAATGATGTCTTATGTCTATGTGTTTAGTCCTAGAGTGCTCAACTGGATTGTGGGCTATTTTAATGGCACTCTCATTGTCACAAAGGAGAGGAATATGGTTCATATTGTAACCGTAATCCCTTAGAGTTTGTCGCATCCAAAGAAGTTGTGCACAACAACTCCCGGCTGCAACATACTCCGCTTCGGCTGTGGATAAAGCAATGGAATTTTGTTTCTTAGATGACCAAGAAACCAAGGATCTTCCTAGGAATTGGCATGTGCCAGAGGTGCTTTTTCTATCAACTTTGCACCCGGCATAATCTGCATCGGAGTAACCAATGAGATTGAATTTGGAGCCTTTTGGGTACCATAGACCAAGGTTGGGTGTATGAACTAAATATCTCAAGATTCTTTTTACGGCTGTCAAGTGACATTCCTTAGGGTTGGCTTGAAATCTTGCACACAAACATACACTCAACATAATATCTGGCCTAGATGCACATAAGTAAAGTAAAGATCCAATCATGGAGCGATATACCTTTTGGTCGACGCTCGGTCCATCTTCATTGAGATCCAAGTGGCCATTCGTAGCCATGGGAGTCTTTATGGGTTTTGCCTTGTCCATGCCAAACTTCTTGAGTATGTCCTGCGTGTACTTGGTTTGGCTTATGAATGTTCCTTCCTTTTGTTGTCGCACTTGGAATCCCAAGAAGTACTTCAATTCTCCCATCATTGACATTTCAAACCTGTCTGTCATAATTCTACTAAATTCTTCACAGAAAGATTGGTTAGTTGACCCAAAAATTATGTCATCAACATAGATTTGGCAAATAAAAAGATCATTATCTAGGTTTTTCGTGAATAGTGTATAATCTACTTTGCCAATCTGAAAGCCATTATCAATTAAAAAATCTCTAAGACACTCATACCAAGCTCTAGGAGCTTGTTTGAGGCCATAGAGAGCCTTACGAAGTTTATACACGTGGTCAGGGAACTTTTCGTCTTCAAATCCGGGTGGTTGCTCCACGTACACCTCTTCCTTGATCGGTCCATTGAGGAAGGCGCTTTTCATGTCCATTTGGTACAGCTTGAAATCATGGTGAGTAGCATATGCAAGTAATATTCTAATTGATTCAAGCCTAGCTACTGGAGCAAAAGTCTCATCGAAATCCAAACCTTCGACTTGTGAGTAACCTTTGGCCACAAGTCGTGCCTTGTTTCTTGTCACCACCCCGTGTTCGTCTTGCTTGTTGCGGAAGACCCACTTGGTGCCCACTATGTTTGCATTGGGTCTTTCCACAAGTTCCCAAACCTCATTTCTCTTGAAGTTGTTCAACTCTTCTTGCATTGCCACCACCTAGTCCGGATCCTTCAATGCATCCTCAGTCCTGCGTGGTTCCAAAAAGGAGACAAACGAGTAATGCTCACAAAAATTAGCTATACGAGATCTAGTGGTTACTCCCTTTTGGATATCACCGATGATGTTGTCGATTGGGTGATCCCTTTGAGTGCGTTGGTGTACTCTTGGGTGTGGCACTTGGGGAGTTGAGTGTTGGTGATCATTTTCTTCTCCCCCTGACTGGTTGCCTTCGTTGATTTGTTGATCATCTTCATATTCTTGTGATTGATCTTGTATCGAGACTCCCCCTTGATTGTTGATCTCCTCTTGTGGTTCACTTTCCTCTTGTATTTGTGACGATGACTCTTGTGGACGAACTTCGCCTAGAGCCATTCTCTTCAATGCTTGATAAGGAGCTTCTTCTTTACCTAATTCACATTGATCAACTTGCTCCTTTTGGGAGCCATTAGTTTCATCAAACACTACGTCACGTGCCACTTCAACAAGTCCGGAGGCCTTGTTGAAAACACGATAGGCGTAAGTGTTCGAATCATAGCCAAGAAGGAAACCTTCATCGGACTTCGAAGCGAACTTTGAAGTCCTGGGTTTCTTGTTCAAGATATAACATGGAGAGCCGAAAACTCGAAAATATGAAATGTTGGGTTTGTTACCGGTGAGTAGCTCATAAGGAGTCTTCTTGAGTAGTCGATGAAGGTAGAGTCGATTTGCGGCGTGGCAAGCGGTGTTAATCGCTTCCACCCAAAATCGATCCGAAGTCTTGTATTCATCGAGCATTGTTCTTGCCATCTCTATGAGCGTTCGGTTCTTCCTTTCGGCGACTCCATTTTGTTGTGGAGAGTATGGTGCTGAAAATTCGTGCTTGATTCCCTCCTCATCAAGGTACTCCTCCACTTGTATGTTCTTGAACTCCGTGCCGTTGTCGCTCCGAATACTCTTGATCGATAGTGAGAACTTGTTTTGAGCTCGCTTGAAGAATTTCTTGAGAGTTCCTTGTATTTCTGACTTGTCATGCAAAAAGAACACCCAAGTGAAGCGGGAAAAATCATCAATAATGACTAAACCGTATTTATTACTGCCGATGCTTATGTAAGCAATTGGACCAAACAAGTCCATATGAAGTAGTTCGAGCGGTCTTGTCGTAGTCGTAATGTTCTTTGCAGGATGATGTGCTCCTACTTGCTTCCCGGCTTGGCATGCGCTACAAGGCCTGTCTTTCTCAAAAACAACATCTTTCAAACCTCGGATGTGATCGCCCTTGAGGAGTTTTTGAAGATTCCTCATACCAACATGTGCTAGACGTCTATGCCACAGCCAACCCATGTTGGTTTTTGCAATCAAGCATGTGTCGAGTTCGGCTTTATCCTTGTTGAAGTCAACAAGGTAAAGCTTCCCCTTTAACATACCCTTGAATGCAACGGAACCATCACTCCTCCTTGAGACGGTCACACCCTCGTTAGTAAACAAGCAATTATAACCTTTGTCACATAATTGAGATATGGACAGCAGGTTATAATCTAAAGATTCAACATGTAGAACATGAGAAAGAGTGTGTTCAGAGGATATTGCTATTTTACCGGTACCGAGCACCCTTCCTTGACTATTATCTCCGAAGTAGATGCCTTCGTTTGGGTCCTCGTTTTCTTCATATTCCACTAACATCCTCTTTTCTCCGGTCATGTGGTTGGTGCATCCACTATCTAGCACCCATTTGGATCCACCGGAGGAATAGGCCCGCAGAAACAAATTATGCCTTGGTTTTAGGTACCCAAGCTTGCTTGGGTCCTTGGAGGTTAGTTACAATACATTTGGGCACCCACACATGGGATTTTGTGTTCCCATGGCGTGGCCCAGCATAGTAAGCATAAGCTTTACCAATATTGTTTCTCATTAATACATAAGAGGCATCAAAGGTTTTGAACAAGAGTTGTTGTTGTTTATGGATCGGACTAGTCTGGGTAACCGGAATTGTCAGAATGACCGGACTTGTCCGGGCCTCCACCGGACTAGTCCGACGTTTATGAGAGTTCAGATTCTTAATTTTTGAGTTACCAGGTTGTGAGGGTCCTCCCTTCACAAAGGTAATCCTTCCCTTGTTATTCTTATGACTTCCAGCATTTTGCTTTCCATCGTAAGAGTAACCAATGCCATACTTGACGTTAGGAGGTCTTTGGACCAAGTATGCACTACGTGCATAGTTGATCCTCTCCCTGTCAAATATTCCACATTGGGTAGGATTTTTATCCTTTGCGGAGATAGACTTTTCCTTCAAGCTGATATCGACTTTGCCACATTTGCACATATGAACAGGATTAGTTGAAGTGTGTTGGGAAGGTAGACTTGAAGAGGAGGAAGGTTCACTTAGCTTGAGTGACTCAACTTGCACTTCAAGGATCTTGTTGACCTTGATCAGGTCATCAAGTTGATCCTTGATTGCAACGTTTGAGTTGGTTAATTCCAAACAAGTTTTCTTGCTTGAAGCTAGCTCAAGCTCTAGTGAGTTGTTTTTCTCCTTTTCAAGAGCTAGAAGATTGTCAAGTTCGACATACCTCTCCTTTTGGGAGATAATCATGTCTTCTTGACGATCAATTAGCGATTCCTTCTCAACAAGTTGGACAAGTAAAAATTTTATTTTAGCAGCAGTTTTTCTATCTAATCCAGTTAACATATCTTCATCATCACTATCTAGTTCATCATCACTTGAGTACGAATGCATGGAAGGAGTTTTGATGTTTACCTTGCGTTTACCTTCATTTGCCATGAGGCAAGTGCCATGTCCCTTCTTTGCACCGAGCGTGGGGAAGAGTGTGGGATTCTTGGACGAGCTTTCAATGGCTATGCTAGCCATCTCTTCTTTATAGGATGATGAGGAATCATCGTTTGAGTCCCACTCTTTTCCAATGTGTGCTTGTTCAGCTTGTTTCTTCTTTTTGAAGAATTTCTTCGGTTGAGGCTTGGTTTCTTTATTCTTCTTCTTGTTGTCCTCATACGGGCAATCGACTATAAAGTGGTTATACTCACCACAATTATAGCACGCCCGCCTCATCTTTGGCTTTGTCCTTTCCTTGTACTTGCCTTCACCAGATTTTGTTCCTTGTCTTTTCTTCATTATTCTTTTGAACTTTTTCATGAACAAAATCATATCCTCTTCGTCCAGCTCACTGCTTTCGTCATCGCTATCCTCCTCAAACTGAGCTTCTCTTGCTTCTTTGGATAGAGGTTTGAGTGTGGATTTTAAGGCAGCTCCCTTCTTCTTGGCCGATGTGAGGTCGGCTATTTCTTTGACGTGCTTGGCTTGTTTCTCCATCATTTCAAAATTGATGATTTTGCCAAGCAATTCATCTGGAGTCATCCTCTTGTACCCGGGACTTTCTCTGATCTTAGAGCATAGTGTGACATTGCGAGGCATAAAGGCTCTGAGGATGAGCTTTACAACCTCGTGGTCATTCCACTTCTTGCTCCCATAGGATCGAACCTTGTTTACAAGTGTCTTCAATCGGTTGTACATGTCCTGGGGAGACTCGTCTTCCTCAATTGCGAACCTTCCTAGTTCGCCCTCAATCATTTCAATTTTGGCCTCCCGCACATGCCGGTCACCTTCATGGGCTGTTTGTAGTGTGTCCCATATTTCCTTGGCAATCTCCAGTCCGTCCACCTTTGTGAATTCATCTCGACTTAGAGAGGAGGTGATCACGGCTGCGGCTTGAGCGTTTCTGTGGATGGCTTGCTCTTGACTTGGAGTGAGCTCTTCGTCGTCATCTCGGATGTCTATTCCTGTGCACACAATATGCCATAAACTTGGGTTAAGGGAAATCAAGTGCATATTCATATTTTGCCTCCACATGGAGTAATCACTCCCATCGAAGTGTGGGGCTTTTTCAAGAGGAATAGATAGGTAATGGCTGTTGTTAGAATTTAAACGATCATAGTTGAAAGGATATCGGGAGTAGTCGGTGTGACTACTCCCCTTCTTCTTTTCTTCAACTCTAGCTTTCCCTTTGGAAAGTGCTTTCTTTCTGAGTAGTGCTTTCAGCTCCAGCGTCTCCTCGTCATCATCATCGAAGTCTTGAATTGCTTCGAGATACTTTTCCAGCTTTTGGTCCCTGTCTTTGTTTACTTCTTCCTGGTTGTTGATTTTCTGAACATCTTTCATGTCCGACATGATCTCTTCGAGTGGTTGCACTCTTTCTTGAAGAACCTGCTCTGATACCAATTGAATGTAGGCCTAGAGGGGGGGTGAATAGGCCTTTTTGATTTTTCTCGGTTCCTGTAACACTCAACAACAAGGTCAATACCAGAGATATCGGACTAGTCCGGTAATGTGCGGACTAGTTCGATTTTCACGGGCTAGGTTGATCAAGTTCAGAAAATTTGATTGATTCGTTAATGTTTGCAGCGGAAATATAAACTTGAATCTCAATTTAATAGTAGTATGTCAGATTCTATTGAAGGTAAAACTCTTGATCAACAATTAGACTTAGATTGAACAAAGTGAATCAAACCCTAGATTAAGTTGATCAAATTAGATGAAGAACACAAAAAAGGACAAGACACACGATTTATCCCGTGGTTCGGCTACCACGAAGGCAACCTACGTCCACGTTGAGGAGCCCACAAAAGGACCGGGTCTTCTCCAACCCTTTCCTCGTCAGATCGCCACGAAGGCCAATCCTCTTCCACTAATCACAAAGGGTAAATAACCAAGTTGAAGGGGTGTTCTCACACGTTGAGAGCTCCCTTGATTACAACTCACAATGACACCAATAACACACTCGAAAATTACAAATTGAAATGTAAGAGTGTGTTAGGGAATCAAACCAAGAGCTCAATGATGTGTGCCAAGTGTCTCTCCAATGATCTAGAAGTGATCTTCAATGGATTGATTGATTTTGCACTTAATTTCGTGGAGAGAGATGGTTTTTGAGTCTCTTGGGAGGTGTGACGGCGCTAGGGTTCGAGAGTTGGTGAAAGTGGGCCGTGCACCTCTATTTATATGGGGTTTCTAAAAATGAACGTTAGGGTTCAGAAAGATCGGACTAGTCCGTGATGGTCATCGGACTAGTCCGGAGTGCTGTGTGTAGCAAACCCTAAGTGTCTAGGAATATCGGACTAGTCCGGTTGAAAACGGACTTGTCCGATTTCGCTACTGGAAATCTTCGGACTAGTCCGATTGCCATCGGACTTGTCCGGACATATGAAACCCTAAGTGTTTGGGATGACAAGTCCGCACTTGGAGGACTTGTCCGATTTAGATCAGTGTGTATATCGGACTAGTCAGTGTAGACACCGGACTTGTCCGAAGTGGATCAGAATGAATATCGGACTAGTCCGGGTCACAACGGACTTGTCCGATTTTGTGTGACTTGTGCATTGTGTTAAGGACTAGTACGCATTGGAGAGGACTAGTCCGAAGTGGATCAGAAAGATATCGGACTAGTCCGGTGGAGACCGGACTTGTCCGATCTAGTGCAGAATGTGATATCGGACTAGTCCGGCTGATATCGGACTAGTCCGGTCCTGTATAACTTTGTGCATTGTATGTGTGTGCTTGAAAGTGATTGAGCTCTTGTGTGTGTTTCCTTAACACACTCTATACATAATAATCTACTATTTTCTTCTTCTTGAGCTCAAATTCACTTTGCTTCTCATTTCCCTTCTTTTTGGCATTTTGCTCATTTTTCATCATTTGCCTGCATTCATCTCAACAAAAGGATTAGGATCCCAATTGCTTGTCATAAATCATCCAAAACCCACAAGGGAGTCCTAGATGCACTTTCAAGAGTCTTTCTATTATAATGTGATAATCATGACTCTTCAACCCAGTGAGGTTTTCGGTGTTAACATTTACGACTCGTTTTAGGATAGCTGCGTAACCATATGGGAATTTCAAAGTTTTCATCCATTTCATAACTTCTTTCTTTTCTTTCGATCGAAGACAGAAAGAAGCACGTGGCTTTCCACCACTTTTAGAGATTTCAAGAGTTGGACGGTGACAAACGTCTGCCAAATCTAGTCTATCTTTATAATTGTCTTTCGTTTTGCCAGGCATATCCATGCAAGTGCTTATGATACTTTCGCTCATGTTACACTCCTGATGCATGACATCAATGTTGTGCATTAGAATAAATGACTTCACATACGGTAGCTCCCAAAGTCCACATATGTGAGTCCAATTGTGTTCCTCTCCATAACCTACGAAATATCCAGGACGACCTTCATCAGGCACCAGTTTATCCAACATATCAGAAATTTCTGAACCGTTGAGACGCTTCGGTGGTCCTTTAGTGACAACAGTGTTCTTTCGAAAGACATGCCTCTGCTGCCTAAATATATGATTCGAGGGCAGCCAACGTCTATGACAATCGAAGTAAGATATTTTGCCTCCATAAGTTAGTCGAAAGCAATCTGTGTCTGAAGTACATATCGGACACGTCAGACGACCGTGAGTGCTCCATCCGGAAAACATGTCGTATGCCGGCAAATCATGGACGGACCACAAATAAGCAGCTCGAAGGTTGAATATCTGCTTCTTGTAACTATCGTACGCTTTGACTCCTGTCCACAAGACTTTCAATTCTTCGATCAACGGTTTTAACATCACGTTGAGACGTGACCTGAGATGATCAGGTCCAGGTACAATGAGGCTGAGAAACATGAACTCGTTCTTCGTACAAAAAGCAGGCGGCAGGTTGTACGGAATGACAAAGACGGGCCAACATGAGTATGGTGTGGCATTCGTACTGAATGGTGAGAATCCGTCTATCGCTAATCCGATGCGAACATTCCTCGCATCACGAGAAAAGTCTGGATCGAAACGGTCTAGCGCCTTCCATGCATCACCGTCGGACGGATGCGTCAAGAATTCTTTGTTCTCACGTTTACCTTCTTTGTGCCATCTCATGTGTCTTGCGGTTCTTTTTGAAAGAAACATCCGCTTCGACCGAGGTGTCACAGGCAAGTAACAAAGCTGCTTATGTGCGACATCTGTCATCACATTATTGCCATCATCATTAACAACTTCGACATACCTCGATTTACCACATTTCAAGCACATCTTCTCATTGGCGTGCTCTTTCTAGAATAGCATGCAGTTGTCTGGGCACACATCGATTTTCTCATACTTCATACCGAGACTAGATATCTTGATCTTTGAATGATACATATCGGTCGGCGCATTGTGAGGTTGTGGAAGGATATCGCAGATCAATTTCATGACATCATTGTAGCAGTTGATGGAAAAAAGTACTTGGACTTAATTGCCATAAATCTGGTCAAGAAAGCAAGTACAGTCACAACCGTGTGTTCGTGCAACGGCTCTTGTGATTTCTTCAGCTCATCGAAGAACTTCTCTGCCTCATTTGTTAGAGAATCCTCCGCTTTCAGAGCTTCTAGCATCTCATCCATCCTATCAACCTCTGTTATATCATCATCCCCATCCACTTCAGCTATGACTCGAGAATTATCTCGCCGTGAAAGGTCCACACTTCATAATGTGGAGTGAAACAGTTTTGACATAAGTGAAACGAAAGCTCCAATCTTCTCAAAAACTTGGTGTTCCGACATTTTGTACATGGGCACCGCACCATATCTTCCATTTACAACGAAAATGCTCGATCCAAAAATTGATCTAACTTGATAAACCACTCATCCGAGTGACCACCAGTTCTGCTCTTCAAGCCAGTATACATCCAACTGCAGTCTTCACCCATGTTTGGCTCTGCAGTTTAACACGAAAGAAATTGTCGTTAATGTATTGTTATATTATGTCACGGCCCCACAACCTAGGCAGATAGATCCTAAACCCACCCAAGAGTGACCGAGCGAAGCGTCCTCATGACGAGATGCGTGATCCGGATTCGAACGAAATTTCAGCAGCATAACCCCGCTGTTCTCCACTGCACGCCCAAAAATGGTGCAGCAGAGAACAACAGGGTTACGCCACCGAAATCTCGTCCAAATCCGGACCCGCGTCTCGTCACAAGCCACGCCCCCTCGGTCACTCCAAGACTGTCCAAAAAGGGACAATTCCGAACCTGCATGAGACGTGCCGATCTGAAACGGGTAATACATTGCTATAGGTTACGTTGCTCATTTTCATTTTGTGGTCATTTAAGAGAGAGGAAAGAACTAGAGAAAGAGTGAGAGGAAAGTTGGTCTTAGATGACAATTCCACATCCATTTCCACCATCCACACAATCATGGGTCATTGACGTGCTTACCAACCCGTTCGCTTCCGTGTCGACTTGACGCATACGGTACCACTACAATGGTCTACACGACACGATAACACCTATTACGTGTCGTGCCCTTCCGGGTTGGTCCGAGCCGACCTAAAATCCCTTTATATATATATATATATATATTAAGTAGTCACTCAAAAACATTATATGAATGCACTAAAGTCCAAACATACACTAAACCGAATAGAAAAAAATTATTAATTCTAAACACTCACGCAATCAAAAGAACAAGAGAAAAAATATTAATTCTAGTAACCTACATAATAAACATATTTACCAAAGCATGACAATTAGGATCAAATTAGGATCTAATTCTCCGACTCAACCCGGCCAGGATCTGGACTAAACCCAAACTCAGTCCATTTTTTCTATATCAATCAACCCGCCCTGTGACGCCCGGTTCCGAAAATGAACCAAGCTAACGCATATGTGTGCCCAGGATGTTCATCACACATACACGAGTGCAATCACAAAAGAGTATACAGAAAATTACCACAGAACAAGATTAATTATCAAATTTCATTACACAACCCATATTATCCTCGAATACAAGCTCTAACGAATATTAATGACAAGTTCACTAATGCAGCGGAAATAAACTAATTAAGCAACTATGCAGCATAAGCAATAGGGTATATATGCGAAGCTCCAATCAACACCACAGGCAAAGCTGACGGTAGACACGGCCTAGAACTCCGCATTATCACCATTAAAATCCCAGTCCTGACCTGCAACTGTTGGGGTGGGGGATTGCAAGAGTGAGTACATGTCGTACTCAGCAAGTGTGGAAAGTATGACATGTGGCTGATTCAAATGACGACAATAATAATGGCAAAGTGCTGAAAAGTACATTAAAACATTTGAAAAGCAATACACTACATGTATGTGAAATAAACCCATCATAATCATAAGTAATACCATAATACCAAACTGAATTCATTACCATCATCAATAATTCTAGATTTCACCATCGTCAATAACCATATTCAATACCAGAAATTAATCCGTAACCATCCGTAACCATTACCAAACCATAACCATCCCAAATTCCAATTTCCCTCTAATCATGGAAGTTGTCCAGGTGCTCATAACCGGGAGCACGGCTATCATGATAGTTTTAATTAACACTCTGTAGAGTTTGTACCTCTTTACCCACGTGTTCATGATTTCATCACCTTTCAGCGACTAAGAATCTCCCTTATGCCCAAGACCCGTCGGTCATATTACACACTTCCGTTGGTGTGTGGCCAAGAGATCACAAAATAGCCTTTACAAAGGGATTACTAGCCTATTTAGACCCCACTGAGGTTTCACCGGTGGCGATGTCTCCCGCAGATCACATCTTCAACCAAGGGCCCCCTCTTGAGCCATTCGGATCCCAGGGTAGTCCCACCAATCATCAACAAACCCAATCTGACTACCCCTTCCCCGAGCATCCACAATGGTCCAAACAGCACTAGCAAAGCCCTAATTAATCAGCTACGCTGCACCCATACTTGGCCTCGTGGTGGCACTGTAGTCCTGGCTTATTCTCGCATGAACCGGTCCTTAGATCTAAAGCAAGCAAACCACCATAACATCCAACCCATCCACATACCAGGCTTGCTTAGATCATCCATTACCATACCATGTTTAACCAGTTCATGTTAACCATAATCTCATCCATGCATAATTAAATTGAGTGATATAGTTGTTTCCCATCCCAGTTGGTTAAGCGAAGCAAAAAGGTAAAAATCCTTCCCGACTCTCTACCATAAATTCCAGGTGACAAGGGTGGTTTAGCAAATCTAGTAAACTTCCTACCATAGGATTTCCCATCAATTTGACACAAGCATGCAGTTTTGCAAACAAAACATTTATTTTAAAACAGGATCAATATGCTTCAAGGACACTTGCCTTGCTCTTGCTGTTGATTAGGGTCAAAGCCTTCAAACTCTTGATGTTGTAGATCCTCCGTGGAACTCTCTAGCGCAAATCCGTCTAATCCACACAATAAACATACAAGACAAGAAACACAATCAAAGAGTGCACAAATATTACTCAATATGACATGACATGCATGATTAATGCAAATGCAAGGTAGAACTTGTTAATAGATTGCTTTTAATGATCACTAACTAGCTCTAATAGATTATAACAGGTTTGTACAGGTTTGGGGTTGATTAGATCAAATTTTAGAATTAATCCAACACAATTTAACCAGAAAGATCGGACTAGTCCGCTAGGGACCGGACAAGTCCGCACTTGACGAGATCAACAGATTAGGGTTTTCTAGATCGACGTGAATTTGGAATTAGGGGTTGAATTCACATAAGGAAAAGAGAATAGAAGGTATACCAGGTGTTTAGACCTCCAATGAACCAAGTAACTTGGAGGTAACACTTGGATCTTGATGATCTAGGGTTGGTGATGAACTTGGAGATGGATTGGTGGTGAAGGACGAAACTTGGTGGAGATCTTGATCCTCCTTCGTTTCCTCCTCTTCTTCCTCTTGCTTGGGATCTTCTCCTCCCTCCTTGATGGTGGCTCCCCATGAACTAGGGTTTGGGCGGGTGGAAAAGTGACAAATAGATGTCCAACCAAGGGGTGGGGTTGTTTATATAGACGTGGAGGCTAGGGTTAGATGGATTTCGAGTTTAGGATGAGTAGAGGCCGTTTTAGAGTCCCACGTGGGCTCTAAAAGAGTTGGGCACGACGTCCCTAGGCCCACTTGACGTGAAACCCAAGAAACAAGTCGTAAAACAAAAGGTCAATCTCGGAGTCACGAAATATCGGACAAGTCCGGACAGGACCGGACTAGTCCGAAGTCGTCCAGAGAGAAAATCGGACAAGTCTGGCCAAAAATCGGACAAGTCCGATCTTAGTCAGAAAGGAAAACGGACAAGTCCGCTGGAACACCGGACTAGTCCGGAAAAGTCCAGGGACTTAGCAAATTTCAAGGATTCATGGAATACCGGACTAGTCCGCACAAAATCGGACAAGTCCGAAGTTGTCCAGAGGCAAATATCGGACTAATCCGCAGCAAAAACGGACAAGTCCGTTTTTAGACAGAGAGAAATCGGACTAGTCCTCAGCAAAACCCTACTAGTCCGCACTTTCCTACATTTTTAAGTGCGGTTTTGCTCCAAATAAATTTTAACTTGTTCCTCTTGTTATGGGTTAATGTTAAACATGTATATGAGTGCATGTAGGGCATGATGCATGAAAATGAGGGTGTTACAAACCTACCCCCCTTAAAATGAATCTCGCCCTCGAGATTCGACGCGGAAGAGAAGAGATAGGGAAATTCCTTCTTGAGATCATCCTCTAATTCCCACGTTGCTTCTTTTTTGGTATGGTGCTTCCATTGGACTTTACACCATCTAATGACCTTGTTCCTTGTGACCCTCTCCTTGGTTTCCAAGATTTTGACCGGTTGCTCGGCATACGTCAACTCTTCCTCTAGTTCCAATTCTTCCATTGGCACTTGTTCTTCCGGTACCCTGAGACACTTCTTGAGTTGGGAAACATGAAACACATCATGTACGTCTGAAAGATGAGCTGGCATCTCCAACTTATATGCTACTTCTCCTCTTTTGTCCAAAATCTTGAATGGTCTAATATAACGAGGTGCTAGCTTTCCTCTTATGTTAAACCTCTTATGACCTCTCATTGGTGACACCTTGAGGTAAACAAAATCTCCCACTTCAAAGGCTAGTCTCCTTCTTCTATTGTCCGCATAGCCTTTTTGCCTTGATTGGGCAGCCCTCAAGTTTTCACGAATCATTTTGACTTGCTTTTCGGCTTCTTGCAACACATCCGGACCAAATACTTGAGTTTCTCCTGCCTCATTCCAGAATAAAGGTGTTCTACACTTCCTCCCATAAAGCGCTTCATATGGTGACATTTTCAAGCTTGCTTGGTAACTATCGTTGTATGAAAATTCCGCGTAGGGCAAGCTTTTGTCCCAACTTTTCCCATGCTTTAGAGCACAAGCTCTTAACATGTCCTCCAAAATCTGATTGGTCCTCTCGGTTTGTCCATCCGTTTGAGGATGATATGCTGAACTAAAATTCAACCTCGTCCCCAAAGCTTCATGCAATTTTTGCCAAAATATGGAGGTAAATTGAGAACCTCTATCGGAGACTATCTTCTTAGGGACTCCATGTCGACACACAATATGCTCCATGTATATTTCGGCCAATCGTGCAGCTGTATACTTTGTTTTCACAGGGACAAAATGAGCTGACTTGGTTAAGCGATCCACAATTACCCAAATTGAGTCATACCCGGACTGAGTACGTGGTAACCCAACTATGAAGTTGTAAGGATCGAAACGCCCAAGAGGGGGGGTGAATTGGGCTTTCTTTCAAATTTTAAGACAATTACAAACTAACAACTTAAAGCCCAATTCCCTATGCAATTAAACTATGCAATCAATGTAAATTAAAGTTGCGGAATGAAGATTGCATAAGAGTAAAAGGGAGAGGGATGCAAACGCTCAAAGGGACACGGAGTTTATCCCGTGGTTCGGTAAGATCACAAGGATCTTCCTACGTCCACGTTGTGGCACCCACCGAAGGGTTTTGCCACTCCCAAGTCACCGAGACTAGGGGCTTCTTCACTATTCTTCTCCGTTCGCCAACCTTGGCAAGGTGGAGCTCAAGCCTTGTACACTTTTGGGATCCTCCGGGCTTCCACAATCCTCTTGGCAAGCTCCGGAAGTTGCACACACCAAGAACACTCCCTTATGGCTCTCACTACACTAGAGACTCCAATCACCAAGAATGGAGGCACCCAAGCACTATCTCTAGCTAGTTCTAGCCTATTTCTTGGTGTACAAATGATGAACAATTGATGTGGAAGTGATTGCTCTATTGCTTGAATGCTCTAGGATGTGTAGAGTATGTCTGGGCTTCAAGTCTTGTCGATTTGACAGGTTGAAGGGGTATAAATAGCCAGCCTCCACGAGATAGCCGTTGGAAAAGTAGGCTGACATCACTTCTCTGCGAACACCGGATGATCCGATGTCTCCCCTTCAGTTGTCATCGGTCAAAGCCAAATTAGCTGATGTCACTGTGTCAGATATGACCGTTGTTAGACCGATGTTGATCTCTCTACTCATCGGATGATCCGGTGGCTCTTCCTCCAGAATTTTGCTTGATCTTGAGGCTTACTGGAGTGATTGACCGATGTGTGTAAGTGTGCACATCGGATGATCCGGTGCTTCACTTGGTCCAATGGTATTGCAATCTGTGATGATGGACCGATGTCACTGAGCCACTCACATCGGATGATCCGGTGAGTGCATTTGTCTGAGGTCTTCTTCTTCAATTGAACCAACTTGACCGATGTAGTCAACTCATATAACGTCGGTTGATCCGGTGTGTTCAACTTGTTGACTTCGAGTTGTTTTGAGTTGTTCTTTTGGAATTTTGAACTTGTGACCTCTTTGACACTTGTTGGAAATGTTGTTTTGATTGTCTTCAAGCATTGAGTGATGTCAAATTAGAGCTTTCACTTCTTGTCTTCATACGATTTGATTTGATCTCATTCGTTGATTTTATATGGGTCTCCAATGTAATTTTGATTTCATTTGATTGAGTGTCATTGAGACCTTGCATTCACAAATTCATTAGTAATATCGAATGGTTGTCATTAATCACCGAAACCGTACCTCATGGGGCCTAGATGCTTTCAATCTCCCCCTTTTTGGTGATTGATGACAACACAATAATTTAAAGCGCAATAATAATGAATTTGATGATAATACTCAAGAATATATGCAATGAATACAACATAGGATACATTAAGTTTGCAAAAGAAATTTGTGGTGCGAAAAGCTCAATTGATTAAAATCATAAGCAAATGAGACAAAATCATAAGCAAATGAGACAAGTGAGAGAGTGCTTAATTAAAATTACAAAAGAGTACTCAAGCATGAATACAAAGGATAAGCACACACACGATAAGCACACACGCACACTCCCCCTACACACACACTCCCCCTGAGACTGCTACTCCCCCTGACTCTTCTACATCTTCTCCCCCTTTGGCATCAAGACACCAAAAAGGGATTAGAACGCCTACAGACCCTGAGAGCTAGGCGCGGGGAGAGAGAAAGAGGCGGCGGCGCGGGTGTTTAAATAGTGGGACCCAAACCCTAGCCGTTTTTTAAACACCGGATGGACCGATGATATGAGAATTGAGCATCGGTCAATTGCCACAGAAAGGATATTCAGAGAATGCCGTTGACATCGGATGGACCGACGTTTAGGGTTTTGAACATCGGTCGATTATCACAGTAAGGGTGTTCAACCGAGTGATATTGACACCGGATGATCCGACGTTAGAGGGAGGTAGACATCGGTTAAATAGATCACAGCTCCAGAAGAGTGAACATCGGATGGACCGATGTTTTCCAGGATGAACGCGTCGGATCATTTGAGGTTCTGACAGAGTTGGGTTTTGAGGATTGAACACCTATTTGACCGATGAGGGATTGACATAGGCATCGGATAATCCGATGACAACAGAACGAAAACATCCCATATATGTCCTTCGACCGAACAAACAATCGAGGAGAAACACATGTCTTAGGACTTTTTGGGCAACCCCTTACCCCTCAAAAAGCTAATATGCCAATAGCTTGGCTAGACCTTAACACAAACGGAACACCAAGAAAAATGGAGGAAAAAATATCCAAATAAAATGTAAGGCCCATGCTTTGTGAGGTAGAGTATGAAGACTACTATCTCAATGAAGCATGTTCCTCTAGGCATTAACGTACCTAACATTTTGTTCTTTCCACCTTATATGAGTTGAGATGTTGCATTTCAAACAAGTCTCCTTCTCATGAGGTGGGTTCCCCTTTGTGACAATCTACCGTTATGCAATGCCAAACAAATTATAATGCAAGATATTGAATGAGTGCAACTTTATATGGCAGGGATCATGCAAGGCATAAAATAAATCTATCTTGCCAAGTTTGAACCTTCCAAAGGCTTCCTCAGGGAAAACTACTTCTAGCTTGCCCCTATCCTTTGGGAGTTAGACAAGACCTATATGATATGCATCCTTACATGAACATGGCAACTTACATGACGTTAGATGCATCTAGCACATTTAATTCACTTCTAAGTCTAGAAAAGGTTTTCTCATCAAGTGGTTTTGTGAAGATATCCGCCAATTGTTCTTCGGATCTAACACCTTGCAAAGAGATGTCTCCTTTAGCCTCATGATCACGCAAGAAGTGATGGCGAATATCAATGTGCTTAGTGCGGGAGTGTTGAACGGGGTTTCTAGCTATCTTAACCGCACTTTCATTGTCACAAAGGAGAGGCACACAACCAATTTTAATTCCAAAGTCCAAAAGGGTTTGCTTCATATATAGAATTTGGGCACAACATGCACCGGCCGCTATATACTCCGCTTCCGCGGTGGACAACGCCACGGAATTTTGCTTTTTGCTCGACCAAGATACTAGGGAACGCCCAAGTAAGTGGCACCCACCGGAGGTACTCTTGCGATCCACACGACATCCGGCAAAGTCCGAATCCGAGTATCCCAAGAGATGGAAACTAGCGTTCTTGGGGTACCACAAACCTACACTTGAGGTATGCTTGAGATACCGAAGTATCCTAAAGACCGCCTTCTTGTGCGATTCTTTAGGTGCCGCTTGAAAGCGAGCACACAAGCACACACTAAACATAATATCGGGCCTAGATGCGGTAAGATATAACAATGAGCCAATCATAGAACGGTAATGAGATTGATCAATAGGTTTACCGTCCATGTCCGCGTCGAGATGGCAATTTGTCGCCATTGGAGTGCTTCTTGAGCTACAATCTCCCATCTCAAATTTCTTCAAGAGGTCCTTTGTGTACTTCTCTTGATAGATGAAGGTCCCCTCTTGAAGTTGCTTGATTTGGAATCCAAGGAAGAAGTTGAGCTCTCCAATCATTGACATCTCGAATTCCCTAGACATCATTTTGCCAAACTCATGGCTAAGAGATTTGTTAGTTGAGCCAAAAATGATATCATCGACATAAATTTGACAAATGAATAGATCCCCGTCGATGTGCTTGGTGAAGAGTGTAGTGTCCACCCTCCCGATCTTGAATCCTTGCATGACTAGGAAATCCCTTAGTCGTTCATACCATGCCCTAGGTGCTTGCTTGAGTCCGTAGAGTGCCTTGTGTAACCTATACACATGGTTAGGATTCCTCGGATCTTCAAACCCGGGAGGTTGCTCAACATAAACAAGTTCGTTAATATAGCCATTGAGAAAAGCACTTTTAACATCCATTTGATAAAGCATTATATTGTGATGTGAAGCAAAAGCAAGGAGTATGCGAATAGCTTCTAACCGAGCGACCGGAGCGAATGTTTCTCCAAAGTCTAGTCCTTCAACTTGTGAAAAACCCTTGGCCACAAGCCTTGCCTTGTTGCGGACCACGACGCCATTCTCGTCTTGCTTGTTCCGGTATACCCACTTCGTACCGATAACGTTCTTGTCCTTAGGTCGCTCCTCCAACACCCAAACTTCATTGCGGGTGAAGTTGTTGAGTTCTTCTTGCATGGCCATCACCCAATTTGGATCTTGGAGTGCTTCCTCTATGTGAGTGGGTTCTACACACGAAACAAAAGAGTAGTGCTCACAAAATGAGGCGACATGGCGGGAACGAGTGCTTACGCCCCTTGAAGGACTTCCAATGATTTGGTCTATTGGATGCGCCTTGGAGATGCGTCCATGCCTCATAAGTGGTTGTGAGTCACTTGGCGGTGGTGAAGCTTGTTGTTCCTCTTGTGGTTGGACTTGATCATGGACTTCTTCTTGTCGTTGGTGTTGTGTGGCTTGTGAATCTTGCATTGGCAATGGATCATCTTTTTCTTCTTCTTCCTCATCAACTTGAGGCATCATGGAGGTGTTGATGTTGGAACTTGATGCTCCCCCTTGATCATGGCCCTCTTCAACTTCCGGCTTGATGTCTCCAATGGTCATGTTTTTCATGGCTTCTCGTAGAGGCTCATCATCTATTTCATCATGACCAAAACTCTCCTCTTGGGAGCCATTAGTCTCATCAAACTCAACATCACAACTTTCTTCAACTAGACCGGAGGTTTGGTTGAATACTCGATATGCTTTTGAGTTTGATGCATAACCAAGAAAGATACCAACATCACATCTTCTTTCAAACTTACCGAGCCTTTTCTTGCGGTAGATGTAGCATTTGCACCCAAAGACTCTAAAGTAGGAGATGTTGGGCTTTCTCCCAATGAGGAGCTCATATGGGGTCTTTTGGAGTAGTCGGTGAAGATAGACCCTATTTGCGGCATGGCACGCCATGTTGATTGCTTCGGCCCAAAACTTCTCTGACGTGCCATAGTCATCAAGCATTGCTCTTGCAAGGGTGATAAGGGTCTTGTTCTTCCTTTCAACGACACCGTTTTGTTGGGGGGTGTATGTGGCCGAAAACTCATGCTTCACTCCTTCACGATCACACCACTCCCCAATGTTGTAGTTCTTGAACTCGGTGCCGTTGTCACTCCGGACTTTGATGATGGGAAGTTGAAATTCCCTTTGAGCACGTTTGGCAAAGGTCTTGAAAACTTCCGGAGTTTCACCCTTGTCACCTAAAAATAAAGTCCAAGCATATCGAGAATAATCATCAACGATAACAAGACAATAGAAGTTACCACCAAGACTTTGATATGTAGATGGTCCGAAGAGGTCCATGTGGAGTAGTTCGAGCGGCTTGGAGGTTGACACCATTGTCTTCATTGGGTGGTGTGAAGCAACTTGCTTCCCGGCTTGACAAGCACTACAAAGCTTGTTCTTTTCAAACGTGGCATCCTTCACGCCGGTCACCATCCCAAGTTTGAACGACTTCTTAAGCTTGCTCATCCCAATGTGAGCAATGCGTCGATGCCATAGCCAACCCAAGCTTGTCTTAGTGAAAAGACAAGTGGTCAAGCTAGCGTCCTTGTTGGAGAAGTCGACCAAGTAAAGATGTCCATGCCGAAATCCTTTGAAGATTAGTTCTTTGCTTGATTCACTAGTTACTACAACACCATTCTTGTCAAAGGTGCACGTTAGTCCAAGATCACATAGTTGTGCAATGGAAAGTAAATTGAAACTAAGAGACTTAACATATAGTACATTAGAAATGGACAAATCATGCGAAATAGCAATTTTACCTAAACCAATTACCTTCCCCTTTGAGTTGTCACCAAAGGTGACTTGTTCATGATTATCGGGGTTCTCTATGGTAGTGAACATACCATCATTGCCGGTCATATGTTGAGTGCACCCGCTATCGAGTACCCAATGTTTTCCTCCGGCTTTGTAGTTCACCTACACACATGAAGTTAGTTTTTGAGTTTAGGCACCCAAGCTAACTTAGGTCCTTGTATGTGTGATACAAGTGATTTTGGGACCCAAAGTTGCTTGGGGAGCTTCCCCTTCATGCCCTTAATGTCTTTGCCGATGAACCTTGCCTTCACCTTGCCACCTACTTTGCTTAAGAGATAGTGATAATCATGGAAAGTAGATTTGTAGTTAGGAGGCAATTTGGGAGAAGGACGGTTGGGAAGAGGACACTCCCTCGTGTGGTGTCCGGTGACCTCACAATGTTGGCAATAGGATCCAACTTCTTTGATGAAGCTCGTCCTAAGCTCCGGTGAGGGCACCTTTCCTTTGTTGAGCACCGGGAAGGATCCAAGTCCTCTCTTGTTGAAGCCTTTGGCTTGTTGGTAGAGGATTTCCTTGTGCTTGTCCTCTCCCTTGGAAAGTCTCACCACACTAGTGCGGAGACTTTCAATTTCGTCCATCAATTCCTTCTCCCTAAGGCTTGCTTTCAAAGGCAAAGACTTATCCAAAGTGTTAGTGGTATGTGAAATAGTTGATACTTTGCCATCAAGGGTTTCCTTTTTCATGTTTTTCATTTTTAGTTCCATTTTCTCATAAGCAAGGTTAAGCACTTCATGTTTTTGAACCAAGTCATTGTGCTTTCCCAAGAGTGCTTGGTTTGCTAAGTCAAGCTCATGACGATCAAGCTTGATTTGAGCATTTTCCTCCTCGATTTGCTTGACATGTGTTTTGAGCGTGTCATGCTCTTTAAGTATGGTTACATACTTGTCATGCAAATCGAGCTTCGCACTCTCAAGTTTGGCACAAGCTTGTTCAAGTGCTTTAACCTTGCTCTTTTCCCTTTTTATGATGACATGGTATTCATTAATCATAGATGCTAGTTCATCGGGGGAGAGCTCATCATCATCGCTAGAATCGTCACATACCTTGGAGTTACCTTTAGCCATGAGGCACATAGGAGGTGGACGAAGAGGTGAGTTGTCTTTGTCGACGACGGCAAGGCCCGCCAAGTTCTCATCATCTTCACTCTCTTCATCGCTTGACTCTTCATCCGTGATCCACTCATTTGCCTCGCACATGAAGACTTTTTGAGGCCCTCTTCTCTTCTTCGGAAAGAGCTTGGTCTTCTTGCCCTTGTCAAGTTTCTTCTTTCCAAAGGAGCGCTTGGGTTTGACCTCTTCTTCATCTTCATCACTTTCTTCTAGCTTTCTATGCTTTCCTTTGTGGTTGTCCTTCCTCTTGTCGGGTCTTGGACAATCATATGATATGTGGCCTTGATCAACACAATTGTAGCATGTTTTGTTTTCATCTTTTCTTGGGAGGAAGGCTTTCTTCTTTGGATCAAAGGAGTATCCCTTCTTTGCGATTTTGGAGTTTAGACGTGAGAATTTTCTCATCATCAATGCAAGCTCATCATCGTCATCTTCGCTTGTTGCTTGCTCTTCTTCGCTTGAGCTAGGCTCAACCACTTTCTTTTTCTTGGGAGTGGTCTTCTTGGTTGAAGCCTTGAGAGCAATAGTTTTTGATGATGACTCCTCCATCATTCCAAGTACGCTCATCTCATGAGCGTGTATTTATCCAATGAGCTCCGAAACTTCAATGTTGTCAAGTGATTCCTTTTGGAGCATGGAGTTGATGATGTTGTACTTAGGCTTGGGAAGGAGCATGAGGATCTTTCGGTTGATAAGTCCCTTGCCAAGAGATGCAATGTCAAGAGCATTAATCTCCTCAATAAGAACATTTAAGCGTGAAAACATTTGGTTAACATTCTCATGAGGAAGCATTTTGAATTCATCATACTTGGATTTTAGCAAGTGATATTTGAGTTCTTTAACACGAGAGGAACCCTCATGAATTTCAATTAAGCATGCCCAAATTTCACAAGCCTTTTCTTTACTAGCTATTCTTGCAAATACATCTTGACTAATGCATTCATAGATGGCATTTCTAGCCTTAGCATCCCATTTTAGTTGATCCCCAACATAGTTAAGATCTCCAAATCCCGCATGGGTCGCTTCCCACACTTCGGGAGCAATGGCCTCTAGGTAGGCACGCATGCGTGCTTTCCAATAGGCAAAGTTCTTGCCCTCGAAGATAGGAACCGAACCCCCATTCTTGGCCATTTAAGCTCTCTAGCGGTGAAGCTAGAATGATCCAATGAGCAACAAGGCTCTGATACCAATTGTAAGGATCGAAACGCCCAAGAGGGGGGGTGAATTGGGCTTTCTTTCAAATTTTAAGACAATTACAAACTAACAACTTAAAGCCCAATTCCCTATGCAATTAAACTATGCAATCAATGTAAATTAAAGTTGCGGAATGAAGATTGCATAAGAGTAAAAGGGAGAGGGATGCAAACGCTCAAAGGGACACGGAGTTTATCCCGTGGTTCGGTAAGATCACAAGGATCTTCCTACGTCCACGTTGTGGCACCCACCGAAGGGTTTTGCCACTCCCAAGTCACCGAGACTAGGGGCTTCTTCACTATTCTTCTCCGTTCGCCAACCTTGGCAAGGTGGAGCTCAAGCCTTGTACACTTTTGGGATCCTCCGGGCTTCCACAATCCTCTTGGCAAGCTCCGGAAGTTGCACACACCAAGAACACTCCCTTATGGCTCTCACTACACTAGAGACTCCAATCACCAAGAATGGAGGCACCCAAGCACTATCTCTAGCTAGTTCTAGCCTATTTCTTGGTGTACAAATGATGAACAATTGATGTGGAAGTGATTGCTCTATTGCTTGAATGCTCTAGGATGTGTAGAGTATGTCTGGGCTTCAAGTCTTGTCGATTTGACAGGTTGAAGGGGTATAAATAGCCAGCCTCCACGAGATAGCCGTTGGAAAAGTAGGCTGACATCACTTCTCTGCGAACACCGGATGATCCGATGTCTCCCCTTCAGTTGTCATCGGTCAAAGCCAAATTAGCTGATGTCACTGTGTCAGATATGACCGTTGTTAGACCGATGTTGATCTCTCTACTCATCGGATGATCCGGTGGCTCTTCCTCCAGAATTTTGCTTGATCTTGAGGCTTACTGGAGTGATTGACCGATGTGTGTAAGTCTGCACATCGGATGATCCGGTGCTTCACTTGGTCCAATGGTATTGCAATCTGTGATGATGGACCGATGTCACTGAGCCACTCACATCGGATGATCCGGTGAGTGCATTTGTCTGAGGTCTTCTTCTTCAATTGAACCAACTTGACCGATGTAGTCAACTCATATAACGTCGGTTGATCCGGTGTTTTCAACTTGTTGACTTCGAGTTGTTTTGAGTTGTTCTTTTGGAATTTTGAACTTGTGACCTCTTTGACACTTGTTGGAAATGTTGTTTTGATTGTCTTCAAGCATTGAGTGATGTCAAATTAGAGCTTTCACTTATTGTCTTCATACGATTTGATTTGATCTCATTCGTTGATTTTATATGGGTCTCCAATGTAATTTTGATTTCATTTGATTGAGTGTCATTGAGACCTTGCATTCACAAATTCATTAGTAATATCGAATGGTTGTCATTAATCACCGAAACCGTACCTCATGGGGCCTAGATGCTTTCAGAAGTCCATACCAATTTCTTCCCACTTCCATTCCGGAATCTTCAACGGTTGCAATAATCCGGCTGGTCTTTGATGTTCCGCCTTGACTCGTTGGCACACATCACACAGTGCTACGTATTCAGCTATGTCCTTCTTCATGCTATTCTACCAATAGCAAGTCTTCAAGTCCTTGTACATCTTCGTACAACCGGGGTGAATTGAGTAAGGCGAGTCATGTGCCTCCTTTAATATTGTCTCCCGTATGTGCTTCACATTAGGCACAACGATCCTCTTTCCAAGCCATAAGGTACCATGTTCATCCTCATCAAATCTGAATTCTCTCCCTTCTTCGGTCCTTTCCTTGATTTCCTTGATCTCCTCATCTGTGGTTTGTGCCTCTCAAATTTCTTGCTCCAAGGTTGGGTTTAACTCCATCATCTCCATCTCGTTTACAAACCCAAGGTTCAACCGTTCAAACTCCTTGCATAACTCGGACGGTAACTCTCGAACTGTAAGTTGATGGCTTACTCCCTTTCTACTCAAAGCATCGGCCACTACATTGGATTTTCCTTGATGATAGTTGATCCCCAAATCATAATCTTTGATGAGCTCCAACCATCTTCGTTGCCTCAAGTTCAGATCTGTTTGTGTGAAAATATACTTCAAACTCTTATGATCCGTATAAATTTCACACCTATGTCCAAGAATATAGTGTCTCCAAATCTTCAATGCATGTACCACGACTGCTAGTTCAAGATCATGCGTGGGGTAATTCTGCTCATGTTTCTTCAATTGTCTCGACGCATAGGCGACCACTTGACCTCCTTGCATCAATACACATCCAAGTCCTTGTCTTGATGCATCACAATAGATGTCGAAACTCTTGCTTACATCCGGCAATACCAAAATTGGGGCTGTTGTCAACCGCTTTTTCAACTCCTCAAAACTCTCTTGACAAGATTGAGTCCATTGGAATGCCTTTCCCTTCATTAGCAACTCCGTCATAGGCTTGGCTATCTTGGAAAAATCTTTAATAAACCGACGGTAATATCCAGCCATCCCAAGAAAACTCCTTATTTCCTTGACATTTCGCGGCGGTTCCCACTTCAACACATCCCTCACTTTACCAGGGTCAACCGATACTCCTCCTCCTGAGATGATATGACCCAAAAATGACACCTCTTTCAACCAAAACTGACACTTGTTGAACTTGGCATACAATTGATGCTCCCTCAATTTCTGCAACGCAAGCCTCAAGTGTTCCTCATGTTCCTTCTCATCCTTCGAGTAGATCATAATATCATCAATGAACACCACAACGAACTTATCCAAGTACTCCATGAAGACCTTATTCATGAGGTACATAAAGTAGGCAGGTGCATTTGTCAATCCAAAAGACATCACGGTGTACTCATAAGATCCATACCGTGTCCTAAAAGCTGTCTTGGGTATGTCCGATGGTCTAATCTTCATTTGAAAGTAACCTGACCTTAAATCAATCTTGGAAAACACACAGACACCTTTCATCTGATCAAACAAATCCTCTATACGGGGCAAGGTATACTTGTTCTTGATTGTTACCTCGTTGAGAGCTCGGTAATCCACACACATCCTTTGGGATCCATCCTTCTTGTCCACGAATAGAACGGGCGCTCCCCAAGGTGAAGAGCTAGGGCGAATAAAACCCTTCTCTAATTGCTCTTGAATTTGTTTCTTGAGCTCCGCTAATTCCATAGGAGGCATCCTATACGGCCTCTTAGCTATAGGTGCAGTTCCAGGTATTAAATCAATAACAAACTCAATGTCTCGATCGGGTGGCATACCTGGCAACTCGTCTGGAAAAACATCCAAAAATTCACACACTACCGGAATCTCCTCAATTGCGGCACCGTCCATATGATTCAATTCCAATTGCTTTGGTGCGGTTTGAGATGCTTCAAATTCTACGGTGATCCCTTCCTCATTGGTCAACTTCACCGTCTTTGTGGCACATTCAATAACTCCATTGTGCTTCCTCAACCAGTCCATACCAAGTATAATATCCAACCCTTGAGAATCTAAAACAATGAGGTTGGTGGAGAAGTCTACCCCCCTTATTCTAAGACTTACTTTTGGACATACTATATTTGTCCTCATCTCTCCTCCAGGAGACTTAACCAACAGAGTAAACTTCATATGAGAGATGGGCAAACTATACTTGGCAACATACTTCGATGCAATGAATGAATGCAATGCTCCAGAATCAAATAACATAGTCGCGGGGTTGGAGTTGGCGAGAAACATACCAATGACCACGTCATCCGCTTGTTGAGCATCCTCCGTAGAGACATGGTTCATGTTGCCACGAGCAAAATTCTGCTGTCCACGGCTTCCTTGTGGCTGTCCTCCATTAGGTCTTGGGTTTTGCCTCGATGCATTGCTTCCTTGACCAAGGCCCGACTTAGGACATTGATGTGCAAAGTGTCCAGCTTCTCCACAAGTATAGCACCTCTTAACTCCACCAGAATTATTGGGACGAGCTTGGTTTTGAACATTGGCTCCAGGAAAATCAGCACGAGGTGCATAAGGCATCGGAGGCCTAGGTGCTTGCATGACAGGGCGCTGCTGCACAAACTGAGTTGGGCGCGGTGCAAAACTAGGGCGCTGAGCAGGAATAGAGGAGCTGTAATGAGGCGCATTGGGTGGTGCAAAGCGAGGGCGCACATTACTTCCTTGTTGCTGTCCTTGATATGGCGCCTTCCTCTTGATTTCTTGCTCCATCTCACGGATCTTGTTCTCAACCATAATTGCTTTGTCCACAAGCTTCTGAAAATTGGCATAATCGCAGTTGAGTAGTTGCACTTGGATCCCATTGTTCAATCCTCTCATGAACAAATACTGCTTCCGGCTGTCCCGACTAACATCCCCAGGCGCATATCTTGAGAGTTGAGTGAACTTATTGAGATATTCACTCACGCTTGATCTTCCTTGCCTTAAGTTCTCGAATTCTTGCCTCTTCAAGATCATAACACCTTCCGGCACATAATGAGAACGGAAGTTCTCTTTGAATTCCGCCCAGGTGATCCTCTCTTGATTCTCATGAGCATTGCATAGTGAATCCCACCAATCGGCGGCTGCTCCAACGAGTTGATGAGAAGCAAATAGGACCTTCTCCCGGTCACTACATTGGACAATAGCAAGTTTCTTCTCCACGGACTTGAGCCAATCATCCGCATCCATAGGGTCAGCAGCTTGAGCAAAGGTTGGTGGCCTAGTCCTCATAAACTCTCCTAAACGGTTATGAGGAGGCGGGGGTGGCGGTGGAGGCATGTGGGGCTGATTGTTGATATTGCCAGCCTGCAGCTGTCCCATTGTTTGTATCATGGTCTGCATGAGCTGGTTTTGCATAGCCAATAGCTGTTCAATGTTGATAGCTCCATGAGCAGGTCCTTGTCCAATATTGTTCTGAGGTACTCCATGGTTCTCCTCCTCATCATTGACATCCCTCTGGTTGCGAGTCCTCACCATCTGGAGAAAAGCAATAGGTAAGAATTTAGAAACGTCCCCAACTATATGCATCAAGGGATATGAAGCCAACCAACTAGCTACACTAGCCTAGGTGGACATGGCAATGCTAAAGCATCCCAAAATCCTCTATTAAGCACACAAGCAACCAATATATGTAGCAAACAGCACTCCAAGCAAAAACACATCGATTCCTGAGTGCTCCTATGTGCTCTAGAGTGTCCATTCTATCTAGGCTGCGTCCTACGGTCAACCTGTGGCTCTGATACCAATCTGTGACGCCCGGTTCCGAAAATGAACCAAGCTAACGCATATGTGTGCCCAGGATGTTCATCACACATACACGAGTGCAATCACAAAAGAGTATACAAAAAATTACCACAGAACAAGATTAATTATCAAATTTCATTACACAACCCATATTATCCTCGAATACAAGCTCTAACGAATATTAATGACAAGTTCACTAATGCAGCGGAAATAAACTAATTAAGCAACTATGCAGCATAAGCAATAGGGTATATATGCGCAGCTCCAATCAACACCACAGGCAAAGCTGACGGTAGACACGGCCTAGAACTCCGCATTATCACCATTAAAATCCCAGTCCTGACCTGCAACTGTTGGGGTGGGGGATTGCAAGAGTGAGTACATGTCGTACTCAGCAAGTGTGGAAAGTATGACATGTGGCTGATTCAAATGACGACAATAACAATGGCAAAGTGCTGAAAAGTACATTAAAACATTTGAAAAGCAATACACTACATGTATGTGAAATAAACCCATCATAATCATAAGTAATACCATAATACCAAACTGAATTCATTACCATCATCAATAATTCCAGATTTCACCATCGTCAATAACCATATTCAATACCAGAAATTAATCCGTAACCATCCGTAACCATTACCAAACCATAACCATCCCAAATTTCAATTTCCCTCTAATCATGGAAGTTGTCCAGGTGCTCATAACCGGGAGCACGGCTATCATGATAGTTTTAATTAACACTCTGCAAAGTTTGTACCTCTTTACCCACGTGTTCATGATTTCATCACCTTTCGGCGACTAAGAATCTCCCTTATGCCCAAGACCCGTCGGTCATATTACACACTTCCGTTGGTGTGTGGCCAAGAGATCACAAAATAGCCTTTACAAAGGGTTTACTAGCCTATTTAGACCCCACTGAGGTTTCACCGGTGGCGATGTCTCCCGCAGAGCACATCTTCAACCATGGGCCCCCTCTTGAGCCATTCGGATCCCAGGGTAGTCCCACCAATCATCAACAAACCCAATCCGACTACCCCTTCCCCGAGCATCCACAATGGTCCAAACAGCACTAGCAAAGCCCTAATTAATCAGCTACGCCGCACCCATACTTGGCCTCGTGGTGGCACTGTAGTCCTGGCTTATTCTCGCATGAACCGGTCCTTAGATCTAAAGCAAGCAAACCACCATAACATCCAACCCATCCACATACCAGGCTTGCTTAGATCATCCATTACCATACCATGTTTAACCAGTTCCTGTTAACCATAATCTCATCCATGCATAATTAAATTGAGTGATATAGTTGTTTCCCATCCCAGTTGGTTAAGCGAAGCAAAAAGGTAAAAATCCTTCCCGACTCTCTACCATAAATTCCAGGTGACAAGGGTGGTTTAGCAAATCTAGTAAACTTCCTACCATAGGATTTCCCATCAATTTGACACAAGCATGCAGTTTTGCAAACAAAACATTTATTTTAAAACAGGATCAATATGCTTCAAGGACACTTGCCTTGCTCTTGCTGTTGATTAGGGTCAAAGCCTTCAAACTCTTGATGTTGTAGATCCTCCGTGGCACTCTCTAGCGCAAATCCGTCTAATCCACACAATAAACATACAAGACAAGAAACACAATCAAAGAGTGCACAAATATTACTCAATATGACATGACATGCATGATTAATGCAAATGCAAGGTAGAACTTGTTAATAGATTGCTTTTAATGATCACTAACTAGCTCTAATAGATTATAACAGGTTTGTACAGGTTTGGGGTTGATTAGATCAAATTTTAGAATTAATCCAACACAATTTAACCAGAAAGATCGGACTAGTCCGCTAGGGACCGGACAAGTTCGCACTTGACGAGATCAACAGATTAGGGTTTTCTAAATCGACGTGAATTTGGAGATTAGGGGTTGAATTCACATAAGGAAAAGAGAATAGAAGGTATACCAGGTGTTTAGACCTCCAATGAACCAAGTAACTTGGAGGTAACACTTGGATCTTGATGATCTAGGGTTGGTGATGAACTTGGAGATGGATTGGTGGTGAAGGACGAAACTTGGTGGAGATCTTGATCCTCCTTCGTTTCCTCCTCTTCTTCCTCTTGCTTGGGATCTTCTCCTCCCTCCTTGATGGTGGATCCCCACGAACTAGGGTTTGGGTGGGTGGAAAAGTGGCAAATAGATGTCCAACCAAGGGGTGGGGTTGTTTATATAGATGTGGAGGCTAGGGTTAGATGGATTTCGAGTTTAGGATGAGTAGAGGCCGTTTTAGAGTCCCACATGGGCTCTAAAAGAGTTGGGCATGACGTCCCTAGGCCCACTTGACGTGAAACCCAAGAAACAAGTCGTAAAACAAAAGGTCAATCTCGGAGTCACGAAATATCGGACAAGTCCGGACAGGACCGGACTAGTCCGAAGTCGTCCAGAGAGAAAATCGGACAAGTCTGGCCAAAAATCGGACAAGTCCGATCTTATTTAGAAAGGAAAACGGACAAGTCCGCTGGAACACCGGACTAGTCCGGAAAAGTCCAGGGACTTAGCAAATTTCAAGGATTCATGGAATACCAGACTAGTCCGCACAAAATCGGACAAGTCCGAAGTTGTCCAGAGGCAAATATCGGACTAATCCGCAGCAAAAACGGACAAGTCCGTTTTTAGACAGAGATAAATCGGACTAGTCCTCAGCAAAACCGGACTAGTCCGCACTTTCCTACATTTTTAAGTGCGGTTTTGCTCCAAATAAATTTTAACTTGTTCCTCTTGTTATGGGTTAATGTTAAACATATATATGAGTGCATGTAGGGCATGATGCATGAAAATGAGGGTGTTACAAACCCGTTATAATCTATTAGAGCTAGTTAGTGATCATTAAAAGCAATCTATTAACAAGTTCTACCTTGCATTTGCATTAATCATGCATGTCATGTCATATTGAGTAATATTTGTGCACTCTTTGATTGTGTTTCTTGTCTTGTATGTTTATTGTGTGGATTAGACGGATTTGCGCTAGAGAGTGCCACGGAGGATCTACAACATCAAGAGTTTGAAGGCTTTGACCCTAATCAACAGCAAGAGCAAGGCAAGTGTCCTTGAAGCATATTGATCCTGTTTTAAAATAAATGTTTTGTTTGCAAAACTGCATGCTTGTGTCAAATTGATGGGAAATCCTATGGTAGGAAGTTTACTAGATTTGCTAAACCACCCTTGTCACCTGGAATTTATGGTAGAGAGTCGGGAAGGATTTTTACCTTTTTGCTTTGCTTAACCAACTGGGATGGGAAACAACTATATCACTCAATTTAATTATGCATGGATGAGATTATGGTTAACATGAACTGGTTAAACATGGTATGGTAATGGATGATCTAAGCAAGCCTGGTATGTGGATGGGTTGGATGTTATGGTGGTTTGCTTGCTTTAGATCTAAGGACCGGTTCATGCGAGAATAAGCCAGGACTACAGTGCCACCACGAGGCCAAGTATGGGTGCGGCGTAGCTGATTAATTAGGGCTTTGCTAGTGCTGTTTGGACCATTGTGGATGCTCGGGGAAGGGGTAGTCGAATTGGGTTTGTTGATGATTGGTGGGACTACCCTGGGATCCGAATGGCTCAAGAGGGGGCCCTTGGTTGAAGATGTGCTCTGCGGGAGACATTGCCACCGGTGAAACCTTAGTGGGGTCTAAATAGGCTAGTAATCCCTTTGTAAAGGCTATTTTGTGATCTCTTGGCCACACACCAACGGAAGTGTGTAATATGACCAACGGGTCTTGGGCATAAGGGAGATTCTTAGTCGCCGAAAGGTGATGAAATCATGAACACGTGGGTAAAGAGGTACAAACTCTGCAGAGTGTTAATTAAAACTATCATGATAGCCGTGCTCCCGGTTATGAGCACCTGGACAACTTCCATGATTAGAGGGAAATTGGAATTTGGGATGGTTATGGTTTGGTAATGGTTACGGATGGTTACGGATTAATTTCTGGTATTGAATATGGTTATTGACGATGGTGAAATCTGGAATTATTGATGATGGTAATGAATTCAGTTTGGTATTATGGTATTACTTATGATTATGATGGGTTTATTTCACATACATGTAGTGTATTGCTTTTCAAATGTTTTAATGTACTTTTCAGCACTTTGCCATTATTATTGTCGTCATTTGAATCAGCACATGTCATACTTTCCACACTTGCTGAGTACGACATGTACTCACTCTTGCAATCCCCCACCCCAACAGTTGCAGGTCAGGACTGGGATTTTAATGGTGATAATGCGGAGTTCTAGGCCGTGTCTACCGTCAGCTTTGCCTGTGGTGTTGATTGGAGCTGCGCATATATACCCTATACCCTATTGCTTATGCTGCATAGTTGCTTAATTAGTTTATTTCCGCTGCATTAGTGAACTTGTCATTAATATTCGTTAGAGCTTGTATTCGAGGATAATATGGGTTGTGTAATGAAATTTGATAATTAATCTTGTTCTGTGGTAATTTTCTGTATACTCTTTTGTGATTGCACTCGTGTATGTGTGATGAACATCCTGGGCACACATATGCGTTAGCTTGGTTCATTTTCGGAACCGGGCGTCACACGGCCCAACCCAACCTGTAAAATAAACATACAAAACCAAACCAACCCAACCCACACCTACTTTTGAGCCCAACCAAAACCGATATGTTTTCAATAACCACGGTTTGGAACCGGTTCCAACCCACAAGCTCGGCCCAGTAGCCAGACGAGGAGGTTTGTCCTCCTCCATCGCCCCTCCCCTGAGACGCCATGCGCCATGTCCGGCAAGGTGACCTGCCCCATAGATGCATTCACCTCCGGCCCCCTCCCTGCGGTCTCTTGGGCCCCATCCCAACTGATATCGCCGCCCACCAGCGGCGCGCGAGGCCCCCAGATCGCCACCGTTGCGCCCCCACGGCGTCACCCCCCGCGAGGCCAGGCTCTTGCAGCTCCCAGCACGGCGATGAGCGGTTGCGCCTCCTAGTCATGGCGACGATGTTCGCCGCACAGGAACCCCCCCCCCCCCCCACCAACCGGCAGTTCCGCATCCCCGCCATGGCGACAATATTTGCCCCTGCATGCCCCCCGCCACGACGCCACCGAGGGGTGCACGGGGACACGACGGCGATGCCCGGCCACTCGCTTCCCACCGACGCGATGCCCGGCTAACCCGATCCCTAATGCACGTCGGTGCCGGCGGTGGGCCCCACCCCCACAGGTCGGCAACGGAGTTCCAAAATATGGAACCATTAGAGTTCCAACCATGATTTCGAACTGAAACTTAACTATTACAACCCAAACCAGGGTCTGTCTTTTTTGCATATTTGCATTGCATTCCTAACGGAAATGATCCCATATGCAAAATTGATCCTAATTGATCCCGTATGCAAAATGAGAATTAGATGCTAATAACTAATCATTGTGAACTTCAGATTACTATCAATTAGGATTCGAGGGGGCGACGGGAGAGAGGGGCGTACCTGGAACGGCGGCAGCGCGGCAGACCGAAGCCGGTGAGGCCGGGGCGGCGAGGGCGCAGTGGGTCGGGGGTGGCGAGGTCGGGGCTGCGGCGGTGTGGCGGTCCGGTGGCAGGAGCGGGGGCGGCGAGGTGCGGCGCGGCGGCATTGTACTCGGGGCGCGGGGGGGCGCAGCCGGCCAGGGCCGGCGAGGTCGGGGCGGCGGCGCGGCGGGCCGGCAGCGGGAGCGGGGGCGTCGGGGCCGAGGGAGGAGCGGAGCGGTGGCGGCGGTGGTAAGGAAATGACGAAGGGAACGGTTCGGCCTGACGGTATAGGGCTTAACTTGCGACGGCTAGCTTATTTGCGATGGCCCTAGGGTTGGCCGTCACAATTAATACTATTTGCGAGGGCTAGAGGAAAAGGCCGTCGCAAATAAGCTTTATTTGCGACGGCCTCCTTATTTGCGACGACCACTTTGGAAAGCGTCACAAATATAGGCTTATTTGCGATGGTTTAACTTATTTGCGATGGCCAGCTGCGGGCCGTTGCAAATAAGGCCGGTCATCGCAAATGACCGCATTTCCTGTAGTGAGGTGTCCTGAAATATCAGACTTGTTCGAAGTGAAAGCAGACTAGTCAGATTTCGTTCTGGAAATCTTCAGACTAGTCCGATGGGTATCAGACTTGTACGGATAGGTGAATCCCTAAGTGAATTTTGGGAACAAGTACGCACTTGGAGGACTTGTCCGATTTAGGTCAGAGGGATTTCGGACTAGTCCGTGCTAACATCAGACTTGTCCGATTGACATCAGAAAGATATCGGACTAGTTCATTGTTTTATCAGACTTGTCCGATTTTGTGTAACTTGTGAAGTGTTTGGGGGACTAGTCCGCACTAGGGAGGACTAGTCCGATTCTAGTCAGAGAGATATCACACTAGTCCATGGTGATATCGGACTAGTCCGGTCAGTGAAAAACTGGACTATGAGGACAAGTCCGCATTGTGAGGACTTGACCGATCTGGTGCAGAAAGATATCGGACTAGTCCGGTCCTATATATATTTGTGCAATGTGTGAGATTATTTGTGCTTGAGCTCTTGGGGTGTGTTTCCTTAACACACTCCATACACAGTGATCTACTACACTTGATTCTTGAGCTTTTTTTCGCATTGCTCCTCATTCTCCTTTCTTTTTGGCGATTTGTTCATTCTTTCATTAGAACCTGTGCTCATCTCAACAACGTGGTTAGGATCTCATTTGCTTGTCATAAATAAACCAAAACCCACAATGAATTCCTAGATGCACTTTCAATCTCCCTCTTTTTGGTGATTGATGACAACCAATTGAGATTTCACAAAATGTGATAAACGTTGAGATTTTCATAAAGTGTGCACATATGAGTTTGAAACACATTAAGCAACGAAAACATAAGTCATATGTGCACTCTTTATGGTGGGATGCAAAACTAAGTATGTATAAACGATAATCATGATGAGAATGACATAATTGACATCAATATATCCACACCAAGCATATATGTCATTTTTAGAGCAACAACACAGATTTCACAAATATCTTCATAAGCAGTTCATAACATTGCATCACAAGACCAAAAGTACCAAAAGGGTATGATATAAGTTTAACAACCCACAAAGAGACAAAAGATACAAAAGATAGCTCTCCTCGCAGCCTACAGCTAAAGCCTAAGACTCCCCCTCAATCTCTCCCCCTTTGGCATCAAGACACCAAAAAGAAGGAGAGGAGGGACCTAAGGTCTTCAAGTCTCGCTGTCGGTCCTCTCATCATCTTCATCTTCATTCTCGGGCTGAGGAGGAGGAGGAACGGTACCACTCGAGCCCCCAATGCCAAAATAGGCAAGCTCGGAGGGAGTCAAGGGCCCGAGCTTGGTGAAATCAGAATCTAAGTCATCAGAAATGACTGGAGATCCAATGGGCTCGATCTCCAACTTTTGGCAGATGTGCTTCACATTCTCCTCGACATATCGCATATCGGCCTTCCTCCTCTTGTTTAGCTTATGAGTATTCACTTCCGCCTTCTTGCAAGAGGCAAAGATAGCAGACAAGTATTTCAAGATGTCACTTGGTGGCCCCTTTTGATGGCAGCCCTAGCATCTCTGCCAACTCTCACTGGAGCATCTACATTGGAAGCAGGATAAGGAGCAGTTTGAACACTTGCTTGTTGAGGCATCTGGGGCCTCAAGGGGGTGTGCTCCACATCCTTGACGAACTCGATACCTGTGACCTTTTCAATCATAAACATTAGGTAGGGGGCATAGCCACAGGATATGTTCGGCGTGCAAGAGATGTTGACCATGTTGTTCCAAATATAGTCGAAGACATCAAACTTCCTGTCTTTGCATATGACCTTCATCAATGTCATTAGAATCCTTGGACACTTCCTGCATCCCCATCCTTCGGAGCAATGGTCTTCCTAAGGACCCGGTTGAGCACCACGAAGAAAGGCTTCATGTTCTTGGTGTAAGGAGGATTGAACTTTGAGTGGGGTTCATAGAGAAACTGCATCTTGTCCTTCTCAAGGACTCCAATGTTGTGAATGATCAAGTTGTCATTGCTGGAGGTATCAAGATGAAGCAACCTTACAAACTCGTCATAGGTGATGGTGTACTTGGATCCATGAGTCATCCAAGTCACCCACTCTTCCTCATCGCTGGCAAAGTGGCATGTCACATAGAACTGAGCGATGACCTCGTCGTTACAGTTGTTCCGGAAGGCAAATAGGTCCTTCGAACCATGCTTTTCGACTGCCTTGACCACCTCAACAAAAGGTGAGCAACCCTTCCTCTCAAAGTGCGCCCAATCTATCCATTGATTGCGCACAACTGGGGTCTTCATCAGAAGATAGACAGGCTTGTAATAGTCTGCATGGAAGTTACTCCAGAACCTCCCGTCAGCAGCCTGCTTGGATCGGCTGTAACAATCCACATTTCTGAACTTTGCAGTTGTGTCGCTGCCCTTGCCATTGAACTTTTACTCAGCGGGATCTCGGGCCCCTTGCCTTGGAGCTGACATCTTGAGGGGGCCAATCGGGCCCGTGGCAATCCCCTTTCCTTTGCCCTTAGCTTGGCGAGAGGTTGCCAAGCTAGGGCCTGCTGCAATCGCACCCTTAACTTTTGACGCAGGTTTTTTTCGCGAGAACCTTGCGTCTAATCTGCGGAGGGTAGGGTGCTGGCTCGGACGGGCGCTCTTGGCGCTTCTTGCTTTGGCCCGTCGAGGACTGAAGCAAGGCTTCTTGGTCCATCTCAGCCTCGAAGTCGGAAATTTCGTCGTTGGAGCTAGACATTGTCCTGAGAATGGATTTCACGAGGTATTGATGAGAATAGATGACAAGGAATTGCACTGGGGAATTAAGAAGTTAGGGTTGAGTTCAGAAAAATCGGGCTAGTCCAGTGTACAGGTACGGACTAGTCTGGGTGACTAGACTTGTCCGTACATGGACCGGACTAGTCCGATATTCAACCTCTAAAACCCTAACTATGAGAAAAATGGTGATTCCTAATGCACAAGTAGCTTAGCATCAATGTAATACATCAAGGAAGCATGTATATAGTGAAAGAAACCGAGCTATTTGTTCACCAACCAAGGAAATAGCGATTTCTAGGGTTTGGGAGAAAATTTTACCGAAATTGCTTGATTCTTGAGAATGAAGGGGTTGAAGGTGCGTACAAGTCCGTGGTCTTCAATCCCTGAGCAATGGAGGTCTTTTTCCACCAAAACACAAAAAGTTTTGATGGAGGATGAAGAAAATCTCCTTTGGGAGATCGAGCGAGGAGAGAGAGCGTAGGTGAGGTTGTGAGGATGAAGAGGATTAGGGTTTGGCGGCAGCTAGGGTTATGGACACGAAAAATCGGACTTGTCCAAAAGTGATCGGACTAGTATGAACTTTTTCAGAGCCTATATCAGACTAGGCCGTGGTAGGTCGGACTAGTCCAGACATACAGTCACTCTGCGGACTAGTCTGCATGGGTGGACTAGTCCGGCCAATCACAGACTAGTCCGTGGTCACCAGGGAAGAAATGCTTAGCCCATTCGTATATATTCGAAGGTACTTATTAAGAAAATAGGGAGGCAAAGCAAATCAAATAATCTTGATGAATATGATCAGTAAGCATACAACAATCAATCAATGATCATAATTCATCAAGATCTAGTAATTGACATAGTTTTTCAGAAAAATTGAGAGAGATGATTTTCACAACACAATCAATGAATTTTGAAGATAGCATTCAGGTATATAATATTTCAAGCCACATTCTGAGCATCAAGGATATTTAGTTCATTTCGGAGCCCGCAAAAGCGTTTTTCATCAAGTGGCTTGGTGAATATGTCGGCTAGTTGTTTTCCGGTGTTGACATGTGAAATGGCTATATCTCCCTTCATTGAGTGGTCTCTCAAAAAGTGATGTCGAATGTCTATGTGTTTGGTCCTAGAGTGCTCAACGGGATTATGGGCAATTTTAATGACACTCTCATTATCACAAAGGAGTGGAATACGGCTCATATTGTAACCGTAATCCCTTAGAGTCTGTTGCATTCAAAGGAGTTGTGCACACCAACTCCCGGCTGCAACATACTCCGCTTCGGCCGTGGATAAGGCAATGAAGTTTTGTTTCTTAGAGGACCAAAAAACTAGATATCTACCTAGGAATTGACATGTACTGGAGGTACTTTTTCTATATACTTTGCATCTGGCATAATCTGCATCGGAGTAACCAATGAGATTGAATTTGGAACCTTTAGGATACCAAAGGCCTAGGTTGGGTGTATGAACTAAATACCGCAAGATTCTCTTTACGGCTGTCAAATGACACTCTTTTGGGTTGGCTTGAAACCTTGCACACAAACATACACTCAACATAATGTCTGGCCTAGATGCACATAAGTAGAGTAGAGATCCAATCATGGAGCAATATACCTTTTGATCGACGTTAGGTCCATCTTCATTGAGATCCAAGTGGCTATTAGTTCCTTTTGTTTGGCTTATGAACGTCTCTTCCTTTTGTTGTCTCACTTGGAATCCCAAGAAGTATTTTAGCTCTCCCATCATAAACATTTCAAACCTATCTGTCATAATCTTACTAAATTCCTCACAAAAAGTTTTGTTAGTTGAACCAAAGATAATATCATCAACATAAATTTGATAAATAAAGAGATCATTGTCAAAGTTCTTTGTAAACAATGTATAATCTACTTTACCGATCTTGAACCCATTTTCAATTGAGAAATCTCTAAGACACTCATACCGAGCTCTAGGAGCTTGTTTGAGGCCGTAGAGAGCCTTACACAATTTAAAAACGTGGTCGGGGAACTCTTCATCTTCAAATCCGGGGGGTTGCTCCACATACACCTCCTCCTTGATTGGTCCGTTGAGGAAGGCGCTTTTCACATCCATTTGATAGAGCTTGAAATCATGGTGAGTAACATATGCAAGTAATATTCTAATAGACTCAAGTCTAGCTACGGGAGCAAAGGTTTCATCGACCATAGTCGCGAGGATCTTAATAGTCGGTCACGACTGTTGTCATAGTCAACAACGGTTGAAACTTCCAGGAAAACCATACCTTCGACTTGTGAATACCACTTGGCCACAAGTCGTGCCTTGTTCCTTGTCACCACCCCGTGTTCATCTTGTTTGTTGCGGAAGACCCATTTGGTGCCGACGACATTGAACTTGGGTCTTTTGACTAGTTCCCACACCTCGTTCTGTTTGAAGTTGTTGAGTTCTTCTTGCATGGCCACTACCCAATCTGGATCCTTCAATGCATCCTCAACCCTGCACGGTTCCAAAAAGGATACAAATGAATAATGCTCACAAAAGTTAGCTATGCGAGATCTAGTAGTTACTCCCATTTGGATGTCACCGATGATGTTGTCGATTGGGTGATCCCTTTGGACGCATTGGTGTACTCTTGGGTGTGGCACTTGCAGTCTTGAATCTTCATGATCATCTTCTTCTCCCCCTAGTTGGTTGCCCTCATTGACTTGTTGATCATTTTTGTCTTCTTGAGGTTGATCTTGTATGGAGGCTCCCCCATGATCATTGGCCTCCTCTTGTGGTTCATCTTCCTCATGCATATGTAGAGGTGGTTCTTGTGGTCGAACTTCACCCAATGCCATTCTTCTTAGTGTTTGGCAAGGAGCTTCTTCTCTTTATAGCACACATGGATCAACTTGCTCCTTTTGGGAGCCATTAGTTTCATCGAACACTACGTCACGTGCTACTTCAACAAGTCTGGAGGTCTTGTTGAAGACATAATAGGCGTAAGAGTTCGAATCATAACCAAGCAAGAAACCTTCATCGGACTGTGAAGCGAACTTTGAAGTCCTAGGATTCTTGTTCAAAATATAGCATTTAGAACCGAAAACTCGAAAATATGAAATATTAGGCTTGTTACCGGTGAGTAGCTCATATGATGTCTTCTTGAGTAGTCGATGAAGGTAGAGTCGGTTTATAGCGTGGCAAGCGGTGTTAACCGCTTCCGGCCAAAACCGATCGGAGGTCTTGTATTCATCGAGCATTGTTCTCGCCATCTCTATGAGGGTTCGGTTCTTCCTTTCGGCAACTCCGTTTTGTTGAGGGGAGTAAGGAGCTGAAAACTCGTGCTTTATGCCTTCTTCGTCTAGGTACTCCTCAACTTGTGTGTTCTTAAACTCCATGCTGTTGTCGCTTCGAATATTCTTGATCGTCAATGAAAACTCATTTTGAGCACGCTTGAAAAACTTCTTGAGTGTTCCTTGTGTTTCTGTCTTATCATATAAAAAGAAAACTCAAGTGAAGCGAGAAATGACATCAACAATCACTAAACCATATTTGTTACCGCCAATGCTTACGTAAGCAATTGGACCGAAAAGATCCATGTGAAGTAGCTCGAGCGGTCTTGTTGTAGTCATGACGTTCTTCGCGGGATGAGGTGCTCCTACTTGCTTCCCGGCTTGACACGCGCTACAAGACCTATCTTTCACAAAAACAACATCCTTCAAACCTCAGATATGATCGCCCTTGAGGAGTTTTTGAAGATTCCTCATACCAACATGCGCTAGCCGTCTATGCCACAGCCAACCCATGTTGGTCTTTGCAATCAAGCATGTGTCAAGTTCAGCTTTATCTTTGTTGAAGTCAACAAGGTAAAGCTTTCCCTTTAACATACCCTTGAATGCAATGGAACCATCACCCCTTCTAGAGATGGTCACACCCTCATTAGTGAACAAGCAATTATAACCTTTATCACATAATTGAGATATGGACAACAGGTTATAATCTAAGGAATCAACATGTAGCACATAAGAAAGAGTATGTTGAGATGATATGGCAATTTTACCGGTACCGAGCACCTTTCCTTGACTATTGTCTCCAAAATAGATGCCCTCGCTTGGATCTTCATTTTCTTCATACTCAACGAACATCCTTCTTTCTCTGTCATATGGTTGGTGCAACCACTGTCTAGCACCCATTTCGATCCACCGGAGGAATAGACCTACAAAAACAAATCATGCCTTGGTTTTAGGTACCCAAGCTTGCTTGGGTCATTTGAGGTTAGTCATAAGGGATTTGGGCACCCACACATGAGATTTGGTGTTCCCATGGCGTGGCCCAACATAACGAGCATAAACTTTACCAAAATTACTTCTCATTAGAACATAAGATGCATCAAAGGTTCTAAATAGCAACTGTTGTTGTTTATAAACAAAGCCAGTTCGGGTCACTGGACTTGTCCGGAGGTCCGGACTTGTCTGTGCTGGTGGCGGACTAGTCCGATCTTCCCGTGTGTTGATTTTGTTGGACTTCCTAGCTTGAGAGGAATTTCCCTTCACAAAGACAAGGATCTCCTTGTTGTTCTTATGACTTCTAGCATTTTGCTTTCCACCATAGGAATACCCAATGCCATATTTGACATTACGAGGTCTTGTGGCCAAGTATGCACTACGTGCATATTTGACCTTCTTCTTGTCAAATATGCCACTTTGGGCAGGATGCTTATTCTTGGTAGAGATTGTCTTGTCTTTCAAGCTAGTGTCAACGTTACCACATGCACAAGTAGAAGCAATTTCAGATTTAAGGGGTTGAGAAGGCGAGCTTGAAGAGGATGAAGGGTCACTTTGCTTGAGTGACTCAACTCAATTTGTACCTCAAGGATCTTGTTAACCTTGATTAGGTTAGCAGGAGTGTGTTAGGGAATCAAACCAAGAGCTCAAACGTGTGGAATCTTGTCTCTCCTATGATCCAAAGTGAATCCTCAAGGGATTGATCTTTCTTGCGTTGGATTTCGTGGAGAGGTGTTTTCTAGGCTCTTGGAAGGTGTGACGGCGCAGGGTGTCGAGAGATGTGAAAGATGGGCCGTGCACACCTATTTATATGGAGTTCCCAAAAGTTACCGTTAGAGTTTAGAAAGATCGGACTAGTCTGGTGTGCTGTGTGTAGGAAACCCTAGGTGTCCTAAAATATCGGACTTGTTCGAAGTGAAAGCAGACTAGTCCGATTTCGTTTTGGAAATCTTCGTACTAGTCCGATGGGTATCGGACTTGTCCGGATAGGTGAATCTATAAGTGAATTTTGGGAACAAGTCCGCACTTGGAGGACTTGTCCGATTTAGATCAGTGGGATTTCGGACTAGTCCGTGCTAACATCGGACTTGTCCGATTGACATCAGAAAGATATCGAACTAGTCCCTTGTCCGATTTTGTGTAACTTATGAAGTGTTTGGGGGACTAGTCCGCACTGGGGAGGACTAGTCTGATTCTAGTCAGAGAGATATCGGACTAGTCCGTGGTGATATCAGACTAGTCCGGTCAGTGAAAAACCGGACTCTGATGACAAGTCCGCATAGTGAGGACTTGTCCGATCTGGTGCAGAAAGATATCGGACTAGTCCGGGGTCAGTCGGACTAGTACGGTCCTGTATAAATTTGTGCAATGTGTGAGATTATTTGTGCTTGAGCTCGTGAGGTGTGTTTCTTTAATACCCTCCATACACAATGATCTACTACACTTGGTTCTTGAGCACTTTTCCGCGTTGCTCCTCATTCTCCTTTCTTTTTGATGATTTATTCATTTTTTCATTAGAACCTGTGCTCATCTCAACAATGTGATTAGGATTTCATTTGCTTGTCATAAATCAACCAAAACCCACAAAATATTCCTAGATGTACTTTCAGCTTGCCTGCAAGGAAAGGCACATCAGCTTCCGTCTAGTTCATCCAATCATGTTTCCACTCATTCTTAGACATAACTCAAACAAATGTTTGGGATCCTGCAATTCCATCTGTGAACAACTCCAAATTTTATGTCTCCTTTGTGGATGATTATAGCAAGTATTTATGCATTTATTTTATAAAAACAAAGTCTGAAGTGGAGTATGTTTTTCTTAAGTTTCAGAAGCAAGTTGAAACTCTGTTGAACACCAAAATTGGGATTGTACAGTGTGATTGGGGTGAATAGTATCATCATCTTCATGCTTATTTTAAAAGGTGTGGCATTGGACATCGCATAGCTTGTCCTCACACACATCAACAAAGTGGTGTTGTGGAAAATGACTACAGACATGTTGTAGAAATCAGCCTAACTCTCATCGCTCAGTCTCAAATGTCACTTCAGTTCTGGGATGAGGCTTTCTATGCATCATGCTGTCTCATCAGCCGAATGCCAACGCCCACTATTGATAATGATACTCCTATTCACAGGATCCTAGGAATCAACCCCAATTGTTCTTTTCTACGTATTTTTTGATGCTCCTGTTGACCTAACCTAAGACCCTACAACACTAGTAAACCCAGTTTCAGAACCAAGCAGTGTGTATTTCTCGACTACTACCCTTCACACAAAGGCTACAAGTGCTTTGACAGGACCACTGGCAGGATATACATTCCCAGAGATGTTGTCTTTGATGAGACAACATTTCTCTTTGCCCAACAGAAAAATAATTCAGACTACATCCCAAGCAATACCAATAATCCAACTCTTCTTCCTGTCACTCAGTTATATCGTGAACATTCCTTAACTAACAACACTGCCCACCTAGAAAACATTCCTACAGAACAAGTGACAAAAGATTTTCAACTAAGCACTGACACTGACACTGACACTGCTAATGCTAGTGTTGGCAGTCTTTCTTCAGGATCTTCATCTGCATCTGAGTTTGATCAGGAGGAGGACAAATGCCAATATAACATCCCTCTCTGAAGTAGCTCAACATATTATGTGCATCAGAGTCGGGGACAATATAGTTAAGCTCAAGGCCTTTACAAATGGAATTGTGAGATATTCAGAGAAGGACAATAAGTTTACTAATTGAAAGTTGTCTAGAAGGGGGTGAATAGACGAATAACTTAAAATTTAACTCAATAAAAGCCGATCAAATTACAGAGCGTGGACTAGTCCGGCTTGGGGGCAGACTAGTCCGGTCATGATGATAAACTTGATCAAAGGTGAGATTTTTATGTGATCTAACGAATGTAACTTGATGAAACGTAAAGTGTATGAGCCTAGCAATCTAGAAGATGAAGTGCAAGAAGTAATAGCAACTAGATCGAGGCGAATCACAAGATTGAGATGAAGAACATAAGTAGCCCTAACTTGATCTAGCGAAGAAGGAGGAAGTCAAATCAAAGACACAAGACGCGGGATTTATCCCGTGGTTCAACCCCACAAAGGAGCCTACATCCACGTTGAGGATGCTCACGAAAGGCAGGATTTCACTCAACCCTTTCCTCACATAGCCACCACGAAGGTCGGCTACTCTTCCACAAAATCACAAGAGCAATCACCAAATTCGTGGAGCAACTCAAAACCTGAGGCTCCCACAAGTTTACAACTCGAAAAGATCGAAGATCAACACCCACACGAACTCAAATCAATCAGTCAAACTGAGAGAATCAACCAAGAGCTCAAGATCAAGCAAACACTTTTCTCTCCTCTTCCACACCCCACAAATCCTCAAGAATCGCTCTTAGGACTCCAAGAATCGTTGATAGAGGGATAGGATGGCTCTAGGAAGACTATGGTGGCGCTAGGGTTCAAGAGAGGGCCTTTGGAGGCTGGGGATCCCTTTTTATAGGGATCCCGACAGGTAGCCGTTGCCACCATAAAAAGTGCAGACTAGTTCGACCTTTGACCCCGGACTAGTCCGACCTGTGGGGACCAGTGATGTCACATTTGACCAACCACAAAGTCCCCTGCCACCTTTTGAATTCAAACGGTCACCAAACCACGAATTGGTTCGTCCAACAACGGACTAGTCTGATCTCACACAAAACTGTTTGTTCTGGTTGAAAACGGACTAGTCTGGCACACCAGACTAGTCCGTCCCCAGAGGACGGGCAAGTCCAGTCGTCTAGGACTGAGTCCGAGTAGCCACCTCCAAGTCCTCAACAGACTAGTTTGACAGGGAATGGACTAGTTCGATCTCAGTTAGGAACTACTTTTTCGAACTAAAACGGACTAGTCGGTCCCATCGGACTAGTCCGGCCCCCAGGGCGGACTAGTTCGATCCTTTAGGACTTAGTCCCAAAAGGACACAGACATACTCACAACAGACTAGTTCGTACCCAAAAGGACAAGTCCGAACTCACATAGAATACTTTGGTCCGCCTAACATTGGATCCGTCTGATGTGACCGGACTAGTCCAGCCTTCTAGCCCGAACAAGTCTGGTCCTGTCCTTAGGGCTGCTTCAACTCATCTCTCAATCTAGTCTAGCTTGGACTATGAGCTCTTAGGAGATTCTCAACACTTGACTCATTGAACATACTAAAGCTAAGTAGCTGAACTCAACACAAATAATTTAAAAGCTTAAATTCTATCTTTTGAGTTCTTCGCCTTTTTCTTCTCTTTTTCCTTTTTGAGTGCATTCAACGCCGTCAAACTTTCAATCACATGTGATTATACTTGCAAAGCTCATTAGTCCCTTAAGTGTTGTCATTAATCATCAAAATCCACAGGGATCAGCCTAGATGCACTTTCAATCTCCCCCTTTTTGGTGATTTGATGACAACATATTAAGGTTTTTGATAAAAGATATAATTGAGTTGATTTTTATAACATACACATGTATAAGGATCTCCCACTAAATGTGTGAATGGAAGATTTGCAATAACATTAATGCACAAGAATGAAGTCTATGGGAGACTTATACATTTGTGTGTTATGGCGGGGTGCCTACGTGTGATGCAATTGTTGAGATGTGAAAAGTGGAGTGAAGTATGCATCTCAAATTTTAATTTAGCATCATCACACATATTTGACTAGAATGATGTTCAATAGAATCATCATGACAAAATAGACAATAAGATTCACACAACATAGAGTGATATCATAGTGATAATGGCATTACAAACCAAATAAGAACGAGTAGGAATAATTAACATTACAACGCAGATTTTCAAATTAACATAGCGTCCATAGATCTATAATGCTCCCCCTCAATCTCTCCCCCTTTGGCATCAAGACACCAAAAAGGAAAAAGAGTAAGGGAGAAGAGAGAGCCTAAAGCTACTCATCGTCGCTCTCGCTCGCCTCTCAACGGTTTTGGTCGCTCTCTGTCTCCTCGTCATCACTTTGACCATCGTCTTCGTCCTCATCATCTTCATCACGGACCTCCTCAGCGGTAGGAGCAGTGCTAGAGGAACCACCCCCACCACCAAAGTGTGTAGCTTCTGCCTCTGAGAGCTCCGAAAAGGGAGTGATGTCTTCATCTTTAGAGGCCTCTGGGGACATAGGAATGTTCGTCTTTCTGCAAAGCTTGCGATGGTACTTGTCATGCATCTTTGCAGTCTTGTGAGCCTTCACTTCCGCTTTCCAGCATGAGGTGAAGATTGACTTGAGAAACTTCAATGTAGCACTCACAATTTCACCACAGGAGGAGGAGGCGGCAGGAGCTGGAGGAGGAGGAGAAGGCACAAAAGAGGCACCTCTCCTCGAGGCTCCGCCAATCTTTGGCGCAGGAGGAGGAATCTGAGGGTGGGGAGCTCTATGCTTGACATCCTTTATAAACTCCAAGCTTGATACCTTCTCAATTAAGCACATGATGAGAGGAGCATATTCACATGAGTGGTTTGAAGTGTGGGATATGTTGAAGATGTCATTGTATATGTAGTAAAAAACATTGAACTTCTCATCTTCAACTATCAACTTCATTAGGTGCCTTAGATTTCCTTGGATCATGCCTGCACCCCCATCCTTAGGTGCTAGAGTTTTTCTCAATATCCGATTGAGCACGCTAAAGAAGGGACGAATAATCTTGGTTGTTGGGGATTGTAGAAGCCAACCTCGTACATGAATTTCATCTCCCACAAATCTAGAGCCTTGAGGTTGTGAATAATCAACTCATGGTTTAGGAACTCCTCAAGTCCAAGGATCCTAGCAAACTCATCATAGAGCACGGAATATTGAACTTCGTTGGTCAACCAAGTGATTTTTCTATCTCCAAAGGTGGAGAAGTAGCATGTGGTGTAGAATTGAGCCACCACTTCCGTGTTCCAGTTGTACCTGAACTCAAGCAGTTCTCTAAGTCCATAGTGCTCATCAGCTTGGATTACTGCACTAAAGGCTTGGTGATTCTTCTTTTCCATATAGGCCCAATCTACCCGTTGAGCATCCGTCACTGGAGTCTTCTTGGATAGGTAGACCAAGCGATAGTAATCGCAGTAAAATCACACCAAAAGCGAGGATTTGCTGTTGCTTTCTCATACTTGTAGGGATCCTTCAACCTTAGCCTTTTAGCTTTCTCAGACCCTTGTCCTTTGAAAATGTTGCTTCCTAGCTTTGGTTGCCGATTAGGATCATGCATAGGAGGAGTCATGACCAAAGGGCCAATGGGTCCTTGTGGAGGACCACGAGGCTCCGCGGGTTGGTCACGAATGACCAAGCTTCTCCCTGCAAGGGCTTTCTTCATGGGAGGAGCCTTTTTGAGGGGCATCTTCTTTGCGGGCTCCTTTCCCTTGCCTGTTGCTTTGCTGCTCTCTCCCATGGGTTCTTTGCCCTTATCGACCGATTGGACCTTTTGCTTCTCACCCACGGTGACAATCCTTTTCCTCTGTTGGCTTGCTCTTTGACCGCTTGACCTTGGGCTGCATCCCGATCGTGATTCTTCTTAGTCCGAGCTTCACGCATACGCTCAAGCTCCGCTGCAACGGCTGCTTCTTCCGCTTCTTTTCGACGATAGAATTCTTGACGGGTCGCCTCCCTTTCCGGATCGGAAAGAGGAGAGTCGTTCCGCAGAGACATGCTGAAACTCATGGATATCTTTTATTATAAAATTTATCCAAATGTTTCAACAACAATGTCTTATTTTGATTCCTTGGGTTTAATATTCCAAGACTGTCATTCTTTTTTGTCTAGTACACTCATCCCAAGCCACCAGAGTTATAGTTTTGATATGCTCATACCCTAGACATCGATACTAAAAATAAGGTGCTAGTTTATTGTACAAGTGAATATATTATTTCCACCCCTAAATTCACCGGTACAAAACAAAAACTTCTGTATTTGCTGTGGCCCTTTCTACGAGGAGCAGAGGCGGACCTACAGGGTATGTCAGGTGGGCCCCGACATACCCTGGGCCCAGAGGAACTTTAGTATATTTATTACCTATTTTTTCTCACCAGTCTGGCTGTTGCATGCTATACCATCGGAAGTCAGCGGAACCGAGTCCGGCACTGGATCGAGTTCGGCACAGCAACCGAGTCCACGATGCTAGCACAGCAGGAAATTGTCGGTACCCTGCGTACCGGGTACCCCACAACACCGCAAGAAGTGCAAGAGAGTTCCACCTCTCAGAGTTGAGGGTTCCCCAGGCCCCACATGTCACATGGCACTGAACCCGCCTCCCTCATATGGGTAGCTCCGGGACTGCCACGTGTAATATCAGACCAGAGTTAAACTCCCAACAAAAAGAAGCTCCAGAGTTGACACGTGGATAGTAACCCCGGACCTAACCCCCAGTAGAGGGAAGCTCCGGTGCCGCCACATGTATAACAGCTCCGGACCCATCTCACCGCGAAGGGAAGCTCCAGAGCTGTCATGTGTGGATCCTCCAGAGCTTACACCAACGGGAATATTGGCGGATCTTCAACAGCACGGACATTTAAGGGACAGTTAAAGCGGCAGTTGCAAAATTTGATTACGTGTCATTAATGCTATATTAATGACACATGATCAGTGGGCTGTTAATAGGGATAATGATGCTATTAAGGCACGTTACCGCACTATTAATCACTCTTAATACTCGTACAACATGTATTAGGCTATTAAATACGCCAGGACCACATGTCGGGTCAGGCAAATGTTGTAATGGACAGTCCTTAGACTATAAAAGGACTGCACTGCACGGTACATGGACAACTGATTTGATCCAGGCTCAGACGCACACAAGTATTGCTAAGTCCTCAATACAAACACACACCCCGTGGAGTAGGGTATTACGCTCAGGTGGTCTAAACCACGTAAATCTCACGTGTCATCATCTTGTTACTGATCTCCGCGCGCCCAAATCGATACAAGAACCTCCGCGGGTTTAGTAGTATCGGGGAAAGTGTCGTTTGTACACTTCGACATTTGGCGCGCTAGGAAGGGACGCCTGAGATCGCAGGATGGTGAACTCCGCCGCAGGATCTTCCAACGGTAGCCACGCTCAACAGCTCGCTGGAGGTAATCCCTCCAACATACAGCAGCCAACAGGCACTGTTGTCCCGGCGGGTGTCATGCCACCACCGCCACCATCCGTCCCGGCAAATAATGTTGGGCAACAAGATGGATCATTTGCGTCGATCACCGCATCGACAAACAACAACCCCAAGAACGTGCTAATTGCTACGCGAACTCTGTTGGAGCGCCCACCAGCGCCCGAAGCACCTCGGGGTGGGATGGAGCAGTGGCGTGCTGATGTGCAACACCTGGTTGCAGCCGCAGCCGATGCTATCAGAAACCAAGGTGCTCCCCCTTCGGGGCAGGCAACAGATCAATGTAGGACCTTGTCTGAAAGACTTGGTCCTCACGTGTCACAGCACCGACAGCGTGCTGTATATCAGCATGTGACTTCGCTGCCTTTAGGGGCACGACGCACCCACACCATAACCAGACTTTCAACTCATGACGTGTGGGCGGAACTTGATCGCCGTTATCGGCAGTAGGACGACCTCATACTTATCGAGCGTGCTCGTGAGAGACGAGAAGATCGGGACAACCCTGCTCCTCAAGGAGTAGGAGGAGGCTGTTTTGCCCTGGCCATGCACTTACGCATGATCAGATGGCCACAGAAGTTCTGGCCTCATTTGCCAGAGAAATTCGATGGGACTGTCAACCCCGCCGAGTTTCTTCAAATCTACTCCACTGCTATACTTGTGGCAGGGGGCAATGAGGCTGTGATGGCCAACTACTTCCCAGTGGCTCTAACTGGGACCGCTAGGTCCAGGTTTATGAGCCTCCCGCCTGACTCCATCAACAGTTGGACGATGTTATGTCAATAGTTCACTGCCAACTTCGGGAGTTCATACACCTAACCTGTCACTGAATTGGACTTGTTTGATGTGAAGCAAACAACGGGGGAATCACTATGATTTTTTATCCAGCGATTTTCAAAGGTAGGCAATACCATCCCCTCAATCTCAAGCGCTTCTGTTATCGTTGCATTCAGACAGGGCGTTCGAGACAAAAAGATGTTGGAGAAGCTGGCGACTAAAGAAGTCACCAGTGTCACGAAACTCTTCAGCTTAGCAGATAAATATGCTAAAGCTACGGAGGGACGTGAGATGCACTCCAAACCACCTCTGGAGGCCAACAAGAAATCCTCCAAGATTGAAGCCACTACTTCTGGAGGTGGCAAAAAGAAAAAGAAGCCCAACAGCAAAAAGAAGCCATCGGCCAGCGCACCTACTGTTGTGGCTGCCGCAGCTCCGGGTGGCCGGGGGTCACGCCCCGAGAAACGACCTCGACCATCGTCAGAAGACGGCGGCGGATCCAAAATGTGGTGTACGATCCACAAGACGGACAAGCACAATCTAGAATAATGCTGAGAGGTACAGAACCTTGTCGAGCATTACAACAAGCGCCGAGAAGAAGCTCCTTTCTGCCAGCGGGAAGGAAAACAAAAAGTCGATGAAGCTCCGGCTGAAGAAGAGCTAGGATTTCAGGACCCCAAGAAGGTTCTAAAGATTGTCTACAACACCATCGATGATGACTCCGACGTCTCTGACAACGAGCGTTGGAAGACCCTAAACACCATTTATGGTGGTTCTTGGGACATTACCTCTCGCTGCATCCTCAAGACAATGTGGTGTGACATGGCTGCTGCAGCTCCCATCACTAGGGCGGAACCTCATCGGAAGTGGATGGACACTCCCATCATTTTCGATGCTTCGGACTGCCCTCGTAACATGATCGAAGCTGGCCAACTCCCGTTGATGGTGTCACCAACCATTAACAATGTTCAACACCCCATGTATTGGTGGACGGAGGTGCAGGGATGAACCTCATAAGCTTTGAAGCCTTCGTCAAGCTCCAGCTCCGACCTTCGTACCTCCGCCCCTCTCGACCTTTTTCTGGGGTAGGTCCGGGGGGCATTACCCCTCTCGACTCCATCACACTCTCAGTGACCTTTGAGTCTTGGGAGAACTACAAAACTGAGAAGCTAGTCTTTGACGTGGCGTAGATCAGTTTACCGTTCAACGCCATATTGAGCAGGCCTGCTTTATATAGGTTCATGGCTGCCGCCCACTATGGCTACTTGGTGTTGAAGATGCCGACACTTTCGAGCTGTGGGCAAGCAGGATTACACCTAACTGGTCAACTAGAGAGACACCTTTCTTCTTGGTGTACGGAGCTGAAGCAGTACTTCCTCCGGAGATCACCATGGGGTCGCTCCAGTCTGGACCTTCGATGAGGCCGCGCAGGACCAGCTCCGGCGTGAAGACCTTGACCTCATCGACGAGGGAAGGTGCCAAGCAGCTGTTCAAAATGCACGCTATCGCCAAGCGCTCTGACGCTATCATCAAAGGCATGTGCGCAACCGACAGGTCGAGGAAGGCGATCTGGTGCTGCAGAAGATACAAACTTGTGAAGGGATGAACAAACTTTCTCCCATCTGGGAAGGTCTCTTCCGAGTGATCAAAGTATCCCGTCCTAGATGCATTCGCTTGGCAACTGAGGATGGGACACACCGCTTCCTAATCCTTGGAACATCGAGCACCTCCGTAAGTTTTATACTTAGAATCACGGAGGTGAGTTTGTAATTACACACAATGTATATTATAGAGTCAATATACAGAATCGGATAGGTCCTCTGGGAGAACATCCAGACCCCTCCAGGAGGGTCCGAGAAGTTCAAGTAACACTGATACAGTCACAACATTAAAAGTGTAACTACCTTCCATGAGCTAGTACAAGATGTATAACGCACTTAGCATGGTCATGTACCTTAAGTGTGTCCTTGTATCCTCTGTAATTCTGACCTATAATAAAAGACATTGTTGTGTGAAAAAAAGACTCCACATGCATTTATTTTTGTACAAGGCTCAGTATATGGAATTATTATTTTTATCCTTCTTGTCTATAATGAAGTTGTGCAATTCTTTTTAAGTTTTAGTACAAGTTATTCATATGCGTCACAAGTTATATTGATGGTATTTTTAGATCTATACATTGCTGCATATTCTACTTGCCTGAACGCCAAGCCAACATAGGTCTGGAGTGTGCTATCGACTTAGCTTGGTCCTGTAGCGTAAGTATGTCACTCTACCTACACCCCGACAGGCCTTAGTAGGGTGAGTACTGAAAAAGCATATGTGTGTGGAAAGATTACATCAATATGCTTGTTATCATATTAAATTTCTTCAGATCTAAAACTGAAATAAGAACGATAAGTCACAAACAATTTATAGATAAGAGGACGAATTTTACTCTTTTTTCTTGTCTTTAACGTACAGGAAAAACACAGCGATGGTGGACGATGCCGGAGCTATCCGGCTCCGACAAACTCCAAGGGGGCCCACCGTCGACGTTTTACACGTTCATAGTGGGTGCCGTCGGACCTACCAAGCTCCGACAACCCTAGGGGGACGTCATCGACGTTTGACACATTGATAGTGGGTGCCGTCGGACCTACCAAGCTCCGACAACCCCAGGGGGCCCGTCGTCGATGCAACAAAGGGTTTCCGAAAGTATCAGAGTTAAAGACTTCGGACTTAAAATCTACATACTCGAAGCGCTCAAGTCATCAACATACTATCAAAACCTTTTGATATATGTTTACAATCAAATTATGCACATATACCAGGGTGCCAACGAGACAAAGCACAATATATTAAAGACAAAGTGAAATTCATGGCAGAAACAGTGGATTTCATTCATTCAAAGTACTGGATTACAAAATCAGGGTTACAGTGGGAGACAAAAGAAAAAGGCCCTAGCTACTGGAGGATCTAAGTTATGTGGAAAAGTGAAGCAACCTTCTCAGCAGCCTCTTGGACACTAGCTTTGGCGTCATCTTCCTCTTCAGCAATGAGTCCTTTAAAAATTGGATCAAGAGAAAATTGGGGGTCTCAGCTTTTGTAACATGCCAAGACATACTCGGTGACATTTTTGGCTAGAGATCTCCCCTCTATCTCTAGCTGATCAGTGATGACATTACCCATTGCATCTAGTTTGCTGCCAGCAGAGCCAAGTGCCACCAGCGTCTGGTCCAGCTCCTGCACTGGGTCCTTCGAGCGTACTGGACTAAAGCCAATAGGCACAAGGGTCCTGTTCACACGTCCCAGGAAATCCCATAGCATCAAGGAAACGGTTGCCCTCGAGCTCCGCAGCTCCTCCAGTGACCTCCAGGCAGCAACTAGCTACGAACTCTCCCGAGCGAGGCGTTCAACCGCTTTAGCATGTTGCTGCATATTCTCAGCTCCTTGTGAATGTAGGCCTAGAGGGGGGGGTGAATAGGCCTTTTTGAAAATTGTCGGATCCTGCAACACTCAACAACCAGTTCAATGCCAGAGATATCGGACTAGTTCGGTAAAGTGCGGACTAGTCCGGTGTTCACGGACTAAGTTGATTAAACTTGATTGATTGATTTGATTCTTTTATGTGTATAGCGGAAATATAGAATCAAACAACAGTTTAAAGGTTATATACTGGATTATGTCACACTTAAGTCTTGTGTTCAACAATTTAACGTAAGATGAACAATGTGTATGAAACCCTAGATTAAGTTGATTGATTAGAATGATGAACACTAAAACAAGACACAACGATTTATCCCGTGGTTCGGCTACCACGAAGGCAACCTACGTCCACGTTGAGGAGTCCACAAAAGGACCGGGTCTTCTCCAACCCTACCCTCGTTGGATCGCCACAAAGGCCAATCCTCTTCCACTAATCACAAAGGGGTGAATAACCAAATTCAAGGGGCATTCTCACACGTTGAGAGCTCCTTTAGATTACAAATCACAATGCCACCGAAAACACACTCAAAAGTTACAATTGAAACGCAGGAGTGTGTTAGAGAATCAAACCAAGAGCTCAATGTGGTGTTGCAAGTGTCTCTCCAATGATCTAGAATGAATCCTCAAAGGATTGGACGATGTTGCACTTAATTTCGTGGAGAGATGTCGTTTTTGAGGCTCTTGGGAGGTGTGACGGCGCTAGGGTTCGAGAGCTTGTGAAATTGGGCCGTGCACCTCTATTTATATGGGGTTTCTAAAAGTTACCGTTAGGGTTCAGAGAGTTTGGACTAGTCCGTGGTGGTCATCGGACTAGTCCGGTGTGCTGTGTGTAGCAAACCCTAAGTGTCCCGAAATATCGGTCTAGTTCGGCTGAAAACGGACTTGTCCGATTTCGCTACTGGAAATCTTCGGACTAGTCCGATGTCCATCGAACTTGTCCGGACATGTGAAACCCTAAGTGTGTTGGATGACAAGTCCGCACTTGGAGGACTTGTCCGATTTAGATCAGTGGGTATTTTGGACTAGTCCGTGTGAATATCGGACTTGTCCGAAGTGGATCAGAAAGGATATCGGACTAGTCCGGTTAATAACGGACTTGTCCGATTTTGTGTGACTTGTGTAGTGTTTTAAGGACTAGTCCGCACTGGGGAGGACTAGTCCGATTCTAGTCAGAAAGATATCGGACTAGTCCGACAGATATCGGACTTGTCCGATCTGGTGCAGAAAGGTTATCGGACTAGTCTCGTTGAGATCGGACTAGTCCGGTCCTGTGTAACTTTGTGCAATGTGTGTGTTTAATTATCACTGAGCTCTTGGGGTGTGTTTCCTTAACACACTCTATACACAATAATCTACAACTCTTTTTTCCTTGAGCTCGTTTCCACTTTGCTCCTCATCATCCCTTCTTTTTGGTATTTTGTTCATTTTTCTATTGTAGGCTTGCATTCATCTCAACAAAGAGGTTAGGATCCCAATTGCTTGTCATAAATCATCCAAAACCCACAAGGGAGTCCTAGATGCACTTTCAATCTCCCCCTTTTTGGTGATTGATGACAACCAATTGAGATTTCACAAAATATGACAAAAATTGAGATTTTCATAAAGTATGCACATATGAATCAAAAATACATCAAGCAGTGAAAGAATTATCCATATGTGCATTCTTTATGGTGGGATGCATAGCTAAGTACATTAAGACATGGAGAATGACATAATTTACATTAATCAACCAAAACCAAGCACATATGTCATTCCAGGAGCAAAATTCTAGATTTTAGCAAATACTTCTCAAATTAAGTAAGCATTGCATCACAGAACCATAGTTAACTTAGAAACAACGTTAAATCATTACAACCACAAAGATAGATAAAAAGAGCTCTCTCCTCGCATCCTACAGCTAAAGCTAAGAATCCCCCTCAATCTCTTCCCCTTTGGCATCAAGACACCAAAAATAAGGAGAAGAGGGTTGTCGGTACCCTGGGTACCATATGCTCCTTGGGATTGCAAAGATCTTAAGGGAAAGTCATCTACTTGATTTGAAGACCTTCGGAGGCCCACATGTCAGACATAACCGGACCCGCTTCTCCAACATGGTTAGTCTCAGGGTCGCCACGTGTACTATCAAACCGGAGCTACCGCCCACAAGGGGGAAGCTCCGGGCTATGTACCGAAATAGCACCCCCGGACCTAGCCCCAGACCGAGGGAAGCTCCGGAACTGACATGTGTCAGGTAGCTCCGAACTTATCTGTTTCCCACAGTATGCTCCGGAGCTACCACGTGTCCAACCGTCAGAGCTTCAGCCTCCAACCTCCGGAAGACTCCACAATGGCCCGAATCTTCAAAGGGGAATCAAGGACTTCAAGACCCGATTAAGTGTCATTAATGCCATATTAATGACACACGATCGAACGACCTTAATTACCAGTAACGGTGTTGTCAAAGCCCATAACTCGGTCATTAAGGGCAATTAAACGTGTTGAATGTGTATCAATATCAGTAACCGCCAGGGCCACATGTCGGGCCAGGCTAACTTGTAACAACCTGCCCTTGTACTATAAAAGGACAGGCCGACGATACATAGGGGAATCTCTAGACACACTCTGGGGAGACACACTGACTTTACACTCTCAACTGACGTTGAGCTCATACATCCAATACAACACCATCACACCCCCGTAGAGTAGGGTATTACGCTCAGGCGACCCGAACCACGTAAATCTTCGTGTCTACTGTGTCATTTACACTTCACCTTCTTGAATCTCTGCGCGCCCACACCGAACCTAAAACTCCTCTAACACTTTAGTAGTGTCGGGAGATCTGCCGGATCAAAACCACCGACAGTTGGCGCGCCAGGAAGGGGGATGCCTGAGATTTCGAGAATGGTGAACTCAGCCGCTGGATCATCCAATGGTCATCCCCCTGTTCAGGCTGTTGGGGGTAATCCCTCCAATATGCAGCCACCAGCAGGAACCGCGGTTCCAGCAGGAGTCACACTTCCACCACCGCCGCCTCCACCAGCAAATCAGGATGGACAACGCGATGGTGCACCGACATCAATCACTGCGTCGGTGAATCTTGACAACCCGGAACACGCGCTTCATGCAGCACGTGCTCTTCTTCAGCGCCCACCACCTCCGGACGCATCCCGGGATGCAATGGAGCAGTGGAGGGCCGATGTGGAACACTTGGTTGCAGCAGCAGCCGACCGCATCAGCAACCAGGGTCCTCCTCCTTCAGGACGGGCCCCGTCGCAACGACGGACCTTGTCTGGCAGACTTGGTCCGCACGTTTCCAACAACAGGAGACGTGCTGCATCACAGCAGGTGACGTCGTTGCCCTCCGGGGCACGACGCACTCACACGGTATCAAGGCTTTCAACTCATGACCTCCGGGCAGAGCTTGATCGCCGATATCGCCAACAAGACGGCCGAGTCCATATTGAGCGTGCTCGTGAAAGACGAGAAGCTCAAGACATTCCTGCTCCTGAAGGAGTAGGAGGTGGCTGTTCTGCCCTGGCCATGCATCTGCGTATGGTCAGGTGGCCACAGAAGTTCCGGCCTCACCTGCCGGAGAAGTTGACGGGACCATTAATCCTGTCGAATTTCTTCAGATTTACTCCACTGCTATCTTGGCAGCTGGAGGAAATGAGGTCGTAATGGCCAATTATTTCCTAGTGGCTTTAACTGGGACCGCCAGGTCCTGGTTTATGAGCCTTCCACCCAACTCCATCAACAGTTGGGAGGAGTTGTGCCGGCAGTTCACCGCCAACTTCGGGAGTTCATACACCCGACCAGGCACTGAACTGGACCTTTTTGCAGTCGTGCAAAAAGAGGGAGAATCCCTGCGATCATTCATCCAGAGGTTCTCTCAGGTACGAAACACTATCACTTCTATCTCTAGCACTTCTGTCATTGTGGCATTCAGACAGGGTGTACGGGATAAGAAGATGTTGGAGAAACTGGCGATCAAGGAGATCACCAGTGTCACAGAACTCTTTAGTTTGGCCGACAAATGTGCCAGAGCTGCGGAGGGCCGTGAAATGCACTCCAAACCACCTCCGGAGGATCACAAGAAATCCTCCAAAGGAAAAGCCGCTACCTCCGGGAGTGGCAAGAAGAAGAAAAAGACCAACGGCAAGAAGAAGCCGTCGGCCGGTGCATCCAATGCTGCAGCTGCTGCAGCTCCGGGTGGCCGAGGGCCATGCCTCGAGAAGCGACCTCGACCGTCTTCTGAAGACGGTAGCAAACCCAAGGTGTGGTGTCCAATTCACAAAACGGACAGCCATAGTTTGGAAGACTGCCGGGAGGTCCAAAACCTTGCCGAGCTCTACAACAAGCGCCGGGAAGAAGCTCCTTTCCGACAGAGGGAAGGAAAACAAAAAGTTGACGAAGCTCCGACTGAAGAGGAGTTAGGTTTTCAGGATCCCAAAAAGGTTCTGAAGGCCGTCTACACTTCCGTCGACGACGATTCTGATGTCTCTGACAACGAGTGTCGGAAGACCATGAACACCATTTTTGGTGGATCATGGGACATCACCTCCCACCGCGTCATCAAGACTATGCGTCGGGACATGCCTGCTGTAGCTCCTACAGCCAGGGCGGAGCCTCATCGGAAGTGGATGGACACATCCATCACTTTTGATGCTTCGGACTGCCCACGAATCATGGTTGGAGCAGGTCAGCTACCTTTGATGGTATCTCCTACCATCAATAACATCCAGCTCCACCATGTCATGGTAGACGGAGGTTCGGGGCTCAACCTCATAAGCTTTGAAGCTTTTACCAAGCTTCAGCTCCGACCATCGGATCTCCACCCACCCGACCTTTCTCCGGAGTAGGTCCGGGAGCCATTACCCCACTCGGAGCTATTACCCTCCCTGTTACCTTCAGGACCCGGGAGAAGTATTGCACCGAGAAGTTGGTCTTTGACGTTGCTCAAATCAACTTACCCTTCAATGCCATCTTGGGTAGGCCTGCCTTGTACAAATTCATGGCACCTGCTCATTATGGTTACCTGGTGTTAAAGAAGCCAACACCAGTAGGCGTTCTCCGGATCCGCGGAGATCGTACTGCTGGAGTAACTGCTCTGGAAGAACTCCATGCGCTTACTACGGTGCAAAAGGAGGACTCCAGGCAGGAGCAAGCTCCAAAACCCCCGAGCATTCGTCAGCGAGGCTCGACTTCTGAACCTCGTGTGCAGCCAAGCGGCGACACCGACATTCCCGTCAAAGTCATCCAAATCGGTTCCGATGCCGCTCAGACCACCCGTATATCGGGGGGATTGAACGACAAATAGGAACTCGCGCTCATCGCTTTCCTCCGGGCTAATGTCGACGTGTTTGCCTGGAAACCGTCACAAATGCCTGGGATCCCCAGGGAAGTGATTGAGCACAATCTGAAGATCTACCCTGATGCCCGACCTGTGCATCAGAAGCCTCGGAAGCAATCCGTAGAGTGACAGAACTTCATTCGACAAGAAGTGAATAAGTTGCTCGAAGCTGGATTCATCCGAGAAGTCTTCCATCCAAAATGGCTGGCCAACTCAGTCGTTGTGCCCAAGGCCGGCGGGAAGCTTCAGATGTGTATCGACTACACAACACTAAATAAGGCATGTCCAAAAGATCCATTCCCATTACCTAGAATAGATCATATAGTGGATTCCACCTCCGGGTGTGAATTACTATGTTTTCTAGACGCATATTCTGGGTATCATCAAATCAGAATGTCTAGGGAAGATGAAGAGCATACCTCTTTCATCACAGTAGATGGATTGTACTGTTATACATCCATGCCATTTGGTCTCAAGAATGCAGCTTCAACCTTTGTACGATCTATGTACAAAACCTTTGAAGAACTCATTAGAGACATAGTGGAAGTGTACGTCAATGACATCGTGGTCAAGGTCAAGAACAAGGAGTCACTCCTTGACACCTTCCAGGCTGTCTTCGATAAACTGCGGGTCACCCGCACAAAGCTAAACCTAGACAAGTGTGTCTTCGGGGTTAGCTTCGGAAAACTTCTTGGTTTCCTGGTAAGTCACCGGGGCATAGAAGCTAATCCGGCGAAGATCAAGGCCATTAAAGACATGCGGCCACCAACCCGCATCAAAGATGTCCAAAAGCTAACTGGATGTCTAGCAGCCCTCAGCCGGTTCATTTCAAGACTGGCGGAACGGGCGCTCCCCTTCTTCAAGTTATTGAGGAAGTCCGGACCATTCCAATGGTCTGAAGAAGCAGAAAAGGTGTTCCAAAAGCTAAAACAGCTCCTCACCACCCTACCAATTTTGGTAGCTCTGAACCCTGGTGAGCCTTTGCTGCTTTACTTTTTAGCCACTGACGAAGTCGTCAGTATGGTCCTGGTTGCGGAGAGACCAGAACCATCCCATACTCTGGAGTCCAGACCCCTTCAGGAGGGTCTGGAGGTTCCTGAAAGCGAGTCTGGGTCCCAACTCCCAGACTTGAATCCACAAGAAGTTACTTTAGAAGACCCAGACCCCTTCGGGAGGGTCCAGGTCGCTTCTGAAGAAGCTCCAGGTTCCTCCAGCAAGGACCCGAAGGTCCCCGAAGAAAATCCGGATCCCTCCGGGAGGATTCGGGTCAGTGAAGAGGAAGCTCCGGGCCCCTCCGGGAGGGTCCAGACCATTCAGCGCCCAGTGTACTTCATCAGTGAAGTACTACATGATGCCAAGACTTGATACCTAGAGGTGCATAAGCTGCTCTATGCAGTTCTTATTGCCTCCAGGAAGCTTTGCCATTATTTCCAAGCTCACAATATCTCAGTGGTGACTTCTTACCCACTTCGAGCAATCTTGCATAATCCCAACTCAACTGGGAATATTGCAAAGTGGGCAGCGGAGTTGGCTGAATTCGATCTCGAATTCATTTCAAGGCAAGCAATTAAGAGTCAAGCATTGGCAGACTTCATGGCGGAATGGACTCCCTCTCCATCAAACCCTGGGGGCCCCAGCGAGCAGAAGCCAGAACACAAGGCTCCGGTCTTCACTGAGCCTCACTGGACCCTCTACTTCGACGGCTCCATGCAAAAGCAGGGGGCTGGATCTGGAATCCTTCTCCTCGCACCAACCGGAGAGAAGGTAAAATACATGGCACACCTTGACTTCAAGGCGACCAACAACATGGCGGAATATGAAGCACTCATTTACAGACTAAGGGTGGCACTGTCATACGGTGTTAAGCAACTGCTGGTCAAGGGAGATTCACAGCTCATCATTAAGCAAGTGAAGGGTGAATGCTCCTGCAACAATCTCCAGCTAGCTGCTTACCTCCTTGAAGTCCAGAGGCTTCAGAAGGACTTCGAAGTCCTAGATCTCCACCATGTCCAGCGTGCCCACAATGCTGAAGCCGACGAACTCTCGACGAAAGCGTCAACCGGAGCTCCGGCTCCTGACGGAACTTTTGTCCGGAGGTTGTCAAAACCCACAGCTCAGCCTGCCGAACTGAGCGAAGGGGGCGAGATCAGCATCCCGAAGTTGACGGTCCCGATGGCCCTCTTACCATGGCAGCCATCAAGGGTCATAGGTGCTGCCGGAAGCTCCGAGCAACCCAACACGCAAGACTCAAATGCTCAAGTTAGTTCCGATGCATGGATCTCGGAGATCCGGAACTACTTGAAAGACAACATCCTTCCTGACGATGATGTATCCGCTGACCGGGTAGTCAGATTGGCTAAAAGATACACGTTGGTAGAAGGGGATCTCTACCGGCGTGGTGTCAATGGCATCCTAATGCGGTGCATCACAAGGGAAGAAGGTTGCGAGCTCCTCGCAGAAATCCATGGAGGCAAGTGTGGGAACCACGCGTCTTCCCGCACGCTGGTTGGTAAAGCCTTTTGGCATGGCTTCTACTGGCCTACAGCATTCCAGGATGCAACTGAGCTGGTGAAGAAATGCGAAGCATGTCAATTTCATGCAAAGCAAATTCACACACCGGCTCATCCCCTACAAATGATACCTCCTACATGGCCCTTCGCTGTGTGGGGGATGGACATCTTGGGACCTTTCCCAAGAGCCGTCGAAGGTTACAAGTTCCTGTACGTTGCCATTGACAAGTTCACCAAGTGGCCGGAAGCAACTCCAGTTGTGACAATCAACAAGCAATCTGCTATCAACTTTTTGCAGTCCATTGTATGCAGATTTGGAGTCCCAAACAAAATCATCACTGATAATGGGACTCAATTCATAAGCTCTGCATTTCAAGGATATTGCGAAGACCTCGACATTCAAGTTTGCTACGCCTTCGTAGCTCACCCAGCAAGCAATGGCCAAGCCGAGAGAGCAAATGCTGAAATCCTTAAAGGACTCAAAACGCGCACCTATGAGCGCTTGAAAAAGCATGGAGCCAACTGGATTGAAGAGCTTCCGCCCACTTTATGGGCCAACAGGACAACTCCAAACCGGTCAACTGGAGAGACACCCTTCTTCCTGGTGTATGGAGCTGAAGCAATCCTTCCTCCAGAAATCACCTTGGGTCACTCCGGGTCCGGACCTTCGACGAAGCCACGCAGGACCAGCTCCGGCGTGAAGACCTAGACCTCCTTGAGGAGGGAAGGTGCCAAGCAGCTGTTCGGAATGCCCGATACTGCCAAGCCCTTCGGCGCTATCATCAGCGGCATGTACACAACCGACAGCTCGAGGAAGGCGATCTGGTGCTACGGAGAATACAATCCAGAGAAGGGTTAAACAAACTCTCCCCCAGCTGGGAGGGACCCTTCCGAGTGATTAAAGTACCCCGTCCCGGAAGCGTTCGCTTGGCTACCGAGGATGGGACACCTCTCCCAAATCCTTGGAACATTGAGCACCTCCGTAAGTTCTACACTTAATATCACGGAGGTGAGTCTGTAGTAACTTGAGGTGTATGTTATAGAGTCTGGTAGTTCCTCCGGGAGAACAGCCGGACCTTTCCCGGAAGGTCCGCAAAGTTCATGCAACACTTGTCACAGTCTCAGGACTAAAAGTGTAGCTAGCTACCCTGGGTCAAATGAGAAATGAAACACGCTTAGCCTGGTTCCATACCCTAAGAGTGTACTTGTTTCCCCTGTACCCCGGACCTATAATGAAAGACATCTTCATGTGAAACAAACTCCACGTGCATTTATTTTGTACAGGCTCAACATTTTTTATTTTTCTGTTTCTTGTCTATAATAAAGTTGTGCAATTCTTAAGAAATTTTAGTCCGACCGGTTCATGTACAATTCGAGCTGTATTGTCAATACTTTTGGATTCAAATATTGTTCATGGCTCACTCGCCTGAATGCCGCCACGCCAATCTAGGGTCAGAGTGTGCTGTTGGCTTAGCCTGGTCAAGCACCCTAAGTACGCCACTCTACCTACACCCCGGCAGGCCGAAGTAAGGCGGGTCCAAGTACAATTGGATCTGGAAGAAAAGAAGACGCATTCAGTTGTATTCAGAATCGCATTTGACCTAAAACTTTCTTGGGAATCGTAAGCCGCGACGAAGTTATAGGCAAGGAACGAATTTTACTATTTTTCTTGGCTTCAGTGTGCAGGAAAAACAAAGAATCCACGTTGATGGAGAAAAGCCGGAGCTAACAAAGCTTCGACTCCCCCTAGGTGGCTTGTGATCGATGTTAAACATTGAAAATGAGCATTACCGGAGCAACCAAGCTCCGACAAAACTATGGGGGCCAGCCGCAAAATGAATGATGGTGAGAAGACCCCGCAAGCGGAGTCTGCTACCAACAAACTACACGTTGGTAAAGGTCACTGCCGGAACTACTAAGCTCCGACACCCCGAAGGACTAACTATCGATGCTCTACGCGTTGATAGGGACTATTGCCGGAGCTACTAAGCTCCGACGATAGACAATGCCGGGGCTTCTAAGCTCCAGCAACCTCAGGGGGCCTTCACTATCGAAGACTTTGGACCTACACTCCACAAATTTGAAGCAAATGAGTCTTCAACAAAACACAATATCCTCTTGGTACATGTTCACAATCAAATTGTGTACATCTACCAGGGGGCCAAGTGAAGACAAAAAGTGAAATTCACAAAAATTTGGGGATTTCATTCATCTGGAGACAAGGGACTACAAAATTGAGGAAGAAAAAGAGAGAATACAAGTGGGAGCTACGGAGATGGTCCTAGACCCTATGGAAGAACTGGGCGACCTTCTGAGCAACCTCCGACACGTTGGCTCGGGCGGCTTCACCTTCTCCTTCGACGGGACCTTCAAGCACCGGGTCCAGAGGGAATTGGGGATTTCGGCTGGTGTAGAACGTCAGCACATACTCTGCGACATTCTTCGCCAGGGATTGCCCCTCAACCTCCAATTGGTCCGCGATGACGTCGCCCACCTTTGAGAGTTTGCTCCCTGCCGAGCTCAACGCCTGCAACGCCAGGTCCGGCTCCGGCTCCGGATCATCCGGATGCACGGGACTGAAGCCCATCGGTGTCAGCGCGTCGTTGGCCTTGCCCAGGAACTCCCAAACCTATAGGGAGTCCGCAGTCCTCAAGCCCTTCAATTCTTCCAAGGATCTTCTGGCCGCCGCTAGTTCAGAATTCTCGCGAGCGAGGCGCTCGACCTCTTTGGCATTTTGCTGAATTTTTTCAGCAACCTGCTTCTCGAGTTTTCCGAGCTCCTCCTCCCGGAGATGAATCTTGTTCCGGCGGTCAACCAGGTCCTTCTCCCTGCCCCTCACTTTCTTCTCCCTGGCAGCGATGGCACACTCTTGCTCGTAGAATTCCTGCCCCCGCACCCAGGCCTTCTCCTCCTCCTCCTCAGTGCAGCGCTCTTCCAATTTCTTGGCGCGCTCCTCGAGGCCCTTGTCAGCTAGAGCCACCTTTTCGGTGATCTCCTCCTCCCTCTTCAGGACGTCATCTCGCAGCTCAAGGAGTTTCTGCTCTTCATCTTCGAGCCTCTTCTCCCTCTCCTCAAGTGCCTCCCAGCGCTTGATGAGAGTAGTATTAATGGCTTCCAGCCTTTCTTGGCGTTCATCAGCCGCACTATTAGCTGCTTTGGCCTGCTCATAAATGGCCCGGGATTGAGCATCGAGGGCGTGAGTCATGCTCTCACTGTCATCCAATAATTTGCCCCAGTATTCTAGGCGGACCTTCTCCCGCTTAATCCATTCTTTGTCATCTGCTAGCCTCGACTGCGCCAACTTGGTCTCGAAGTAGAGCCGGTTATGCCACCTCCTAAGGGTTTGGCGCTCCTCTTCAAGAGCCTTGCTATCGTGGAAGAATGCCAGCTGAACTTGACGCAGACTGGAGCAGGTGTTGTCAATAGACAATGACAACGGGATAGGTTCTGGACCTGCTGGGGTCTCCTCCGATGGTTCCAGCGGGTTTTCAGTTACAAAAATTGGGTCCCACTCCACAAGAGTGGTCCCCTGAGCCTCTATGGCACTAGGGCCGTCCTCCGGGATGGCCTCAGTCGCCATCGAAGAAGGTATCGCTGATGAAGTTTCGACCTCCGGAAGTGGCTCCGAAGGCCCCATCGCCAGGTCTTCTTTTGCCCCCTCAGGCAGGGGGCCAGCAACCTCTTCTGGGCACTCTGGCTCAGCCGTGGGAACCCTCCGGAAGCTCTTCAGCTACAGCAGAGGAAGAACCCGCTGGGGGAACTCCTACCTCCGGAGCTGACGCCGAAGGTCCTACCGGAGGAACTTCAATCGCTGGCTCCGCGTTTGAAGAGCCTGCCTCCGCCTCTTTGTGACGTTCTGCCTCGGGCATGGGCACCTCCGGAGCAGCTACTTCTAGGGTGGTCATTGGGGCTTCACTCGGTGCCTCTTCTACCGCCGGCTCAAGCGGCGGTACGTCAGCCACTTTTGGTTCAGCAACTGGAGCTTCAAGCATTTCCGACTCAGCAGCCGGACCTTCAACAACTTCTCGCCTGAGGGATGGAGTTTCAACTACCTCCTACTCCATGATCGAAGCTTTGATCACCTCCGGTTCTATGGCCAGGGCTTCAATGACCTCTGACTCAAGGGCCAGAGCTTTTGGTGCCACCGATCCTACAACAACCTCTAGCACAAGGACCGGAGCCTCTGGCTCAATCGCCGGAACTTCCGACACCTCCAACTCCCGCACCGGAGACTCAGCCTCTGGTGCTGTTGCTGACGGTGCATCTTCAACAATTTCTCCCCCGTGGTCCGGCGCTACCACGGGAGCTTCTGGTGTCTCTTCTCGATCCAAGTCCACGACAGCTGGTGTTGGAGCTGCCGTGACCTCAGCCACCACTAGAGGAGGCACGGGGGCTGAAGCAGGAGCTTCCGCCCGCACTGGTCCGACCGACGCGATAGAGACTGGAGCTTTAGACCCCGACTTTGACGCCCGACAGTCAAAAAATTGAAAGATTCAAAACATGACAAAAATAAGAGTAGCAAATCAAGGTGAAAAAGCAAAGCTTACTTTGGGGAGCTACCGCTCCAATCAGCGCAAAACCTCTTCACCAGAGGCTCGAAGCCGGAGATTGTTGTGGTTAGCACGGAAGGAGCTCAAGAATGTTGCCCGGAGCCTGCTGTCATCGTTGGTGATGCCCTATCCGAGGTCTCCCTCGGCCGGGAAGAACCTCCGGACCTAGAGTCCCTCGCTGGCACTGGGACCAGAGTCAACTGTCCAGAATTGGCGCCTCTCGAGGACGCTTGCACCGGAGGAGGTGTAGCCGCAGAAGATCTCCCTCGCCAGGGAGAAGAGGCTGTTGTAGATGGAGTAGGCCTGATGGACCTCCCATCAACATGCCTTAGTTTCCTCTTCCGGGTGGAAGATTTGGCTGGCTCCTTCCCCTTGCCCATGCCAATATCTTCAACCTTCTGGCTCAGAGCAGGGGCGACCACCTCCTCGGAAGCTTCAACGATTACAACCCAGGAGGTCCTGCGTTTTTCCACCTCACCAAGGTCGTCCAGCGTCGGCATCTTCCTCCAGAGCTCCCTGCTGATCTCTGGAATCATGTTCAAAGGCAGGAAATCAGCCAGCGGAGTTAAGGCATCATCGTCAATAGACCCATGTTGAAATTTCTTGAGATGGAGCTTCAAAGCTTCATCATCCAAGTTGGATTTCAAACCGGTTTCAATCCGGTCATCATCCATCACACTGTTGAAAGCCCAGACGAGCTTCTCCCTCCTCCTCAGTGGAGCCCACCCGTTCACCAAGAAATTTCTGAAAACCATCTGGGGGGTCACTCCACCCTCCACACACCCTCGGATCCTGGTCAGGACAGGGTTGAATGCATCCGACAGCTTTGGAACTGCATTCCAAGCATTAGTGTCAACATTGGGGAGTCCTTATGGTAGCTCCAACCTGTCATGATCGTCCACTGCAATGATGACCCAATCCTTCTTCCAGTCATCCCATTTGCCAGAAGGGGACGACTTCAAGTATTTGAAGGGGCAGTTTTTGCGCTTCACAAAGTAGTAGAAGCCAAGTAGCTCAGTCCCCTTGCCGTAGTGTGAACCGTGAAGAAGGTTACAAACAACTCGACGCAGGAGGCACACCCACCCACGTCTCCCAGAAGTGGACGAAAGTGGCCACGAGCAGAAGGGAATGCGGGCCGAGGTGATGCAGTTGGAGGCCGTAGAAGTCCAGCAGCATCAGGATGAAGCTCGAGAATGGTGGGATCAGTCTCACCATGGCGTACGCCGAGAAGTACACCATCTCCCCGCGGCACTCCTTCTTTAAGGGGAGCTTGCCGGCACAGACCAGGTGGTTGAAGGAGTTGCTAGACCATCCCATGAAGGTTCGGACCTTCATCAGATCGTCCTTGCTCTGGATGCGGCTCTTGAAAAGACCTAACTCCATCGCGACAAAGTGGAGCAATGGAAAGGAAAGCTAGGCGAAGTTTGGGAGGCTCTGAGCGCGAGTTCGATCTAAAGCGTAAAGACCCCTCAAACCGTGCATATTTCCTTCTTAAGTAAGCCTCCACGACGCTTGGATGGAAACCGCAATGAGAGCAGGGTCACATTTCGAAAATCTACCCCGTCAATGACAAGTGGGCCTGGGGCCACCCCCGATGAAGAGATCGAGGTTATTACCCCAAGCAAACTGTTGTTATGATGGACGGCGGGAAACCCAAAGGCGGCAGCCTAACAAGGCACTCGGAACCAATACGATTTTCATATTGGGAACTGGCGACCTTCAATTGCGTGAGATCCGCACTCAAAGATCTCATTTTCCGCATTCAAAGCAAGCCACGAGACGATGGTTTAACCTCAAACCATCACCCCAACCGCATATTAGAAGACCTTTGAAGTTACAGTGCGGGAATCGAGGATGTCCCCACCTCCGGTAGAATAATAACCCAAAGGGTTTCTCCCAGAGGTTGGCCCGGGGGCCACTGTCGGTACCCTGCGTACCGGGTACCCCACGACACCGCAAGAAGTGCAAGAGAGTTCCACCTGTCACAGTTGAAGGTTCCCCCAGGCCCCACATATCACATGGCTTTGGACCTGCCTCCCTCATATAGGTAGCTCCGGGACTGCCACGTGTAATATCAGCCTAGAGCTAAACTCCCAACAGAGGTCGAAGTTGACACGTGGATAGTAACCCCGTACCTAACCCCCAGTAGAGGGAAGCTCCGGTGCCGCCACGTGTATAACAGCTCCGGACCCATCTCACCGCGAAGGGAAGCTCCAGAGCCGTCACGTGTGGATCCTCTGGACCTTACACCAACGAGAATATTGGCGGATCTCCAACAGCACGGACATTCAAGGTACAATTAAAGTGGCAGTTGCAAGATCTGATTATATATCATTAATGCTATATTAATGACACACGATCAGTGGGTTGTTAATAGGAGTAACGCTTCTATTAAGGCACGTTATCGCACTGTTAATCACACTTAATACTCATACCACATGTATTAGGCTATTAAATATGTTAGGACCACATGTCGGGTCAGGAAAATGTTGTAATGGCCAGTCCTTAGACAATAAAAGGACTGCGCCACACGGTACATGGACAACTGATTTGATCCAGGCTCAGACGCACACAAGTATTGCTAAGTCCTCAATACAAACACACACCCTGTGGAGTAGGGTATTACGCTCAGGCGGCCCGAACCACGTAAATCCCACGTGTCATCATCTTGTCACTGATCTCCGCGCGCCCAAACCAATACAAGAACCTCTGCGGGCTACATTTAGTAGTACCGGGGGAAGTGTTGTTCATACACGTCGACATAAACAATAAAATACGATGCCTTGGCCCAATCAAGTCAGGTCACGCCTGACGCCGCACGCCGGTACCAAACAAAAGCGGAATTACGGATCGCACCTACGCGGCTCGCGGCTATGCACGCACGGACACACGCCGTCTCGATCTCTCCGATCGCCGTCTCGATCTCGTCGTATAGGCAGCCCCGTATGGATTACGCCGTCTCGATCGCAAAGGAACGGACAACGGAAGCACACAACGGTAGCCACGACCAGCGGTTCAATAGTTCGCCAGATTGCTGATTGAATGTCCAGATAATACAGACGAAAATATTCATACAACCTCCTTCGATCAGACAATTACAATGTGTTGACGACTCTACGTATGTGTTTTTATGTGATTAGACTAATTGTCTGTTTTTGTACTTTTTACTGATTATCATACTTACATAAATCTTTTTCTTATAACAGTTCAATTATGAAAAAAGTGGGAATATTGCATCTCCTTTTCAGAAACATGCGGCCAAGAAGGCAGCCACCGCTTCAATTCATGTCCTATGTATGGAGGAAACAGCTGTGGAAGAACGTACTCAAGAGCAAGAGAGTGATCGAAGAAATTGTGAATCCTATGCCTTCGCCCCCGCCCTCAACCCCTCCAGCATCATCAACACTAGTTTATGATATCAATCGTCTTCCACATGATCCAGGTGAAAGGAAACACATTCAAAATTATTCTGTTAATGATCAAGATGCAGTCCAAAGAGCGTATATTATCAAAGGTCCATTTCAACCATATCCACATGATTTTCCTAAAAGAAAGATTGGAAATAGATATCGTCAATTCAATTATATGTGGATGTAAAAATATGATTGGGTTGAATATAGCATCAAAAAGGATTTTGTATTTCGTTTTATATGCTACTTGTTCAAGAAAGGTATTGGGTCTGATACATTTACTATTGATGGATGGAGAAATTGGAATATTGGAGAGAAAGCACTTCACAAACATCTGGTTCTAAGGCACACAGTGCAGCTCAAGAGAGATACATTGGCTTTAAAAATCCAACGGTAACAATTGATTATCACATTGAGAAGTGGACTGATGAGGATGATTGTCTTTGCAGGAAAATATTAACTTATTTGTTTAGATGTATCAAGTTTCTTCTTCATCAAGGTTTGGCATTTAGTAGACATGATGAAAGTGAAGAGTCCGGCAATAGAGGGAACTTTATTGAGCTATTGAAGTTTCTTGCAGAAAATTATGAAGAATTGAACAAGTATGTCTTGAAGAATGCACTAGGTAATTGCACTTTAACTAGCCCAAAGATACAAAAGCAGATTATTCACTGTTGTGCCATAGAAACTAGAAAAATTATAATTGAAGAACTCGGTGATTAGCCATATGCAATTTTAGCTAATGAGTCTAGTGATATATCACATAAAGAACAACTAGCTCTTTGTTTACGTTATATTGATAAATTGGGAAGACCATGTGAGCATTTCATTGGAGTTGTCCATGTAGATGATACTACTTCTTTATCACTTAAGGATGCTATTGAAGGTTTACTTCTTAGCCATGGCTTGACTATGACTCAAATCTGCGGTCAAGGTTATGATGGAGCTAGCAACATGAAAGGAGACATTAAAGGATTAAAAACATTGATCATGCAAGAATCACCTTCTGCTTATTATATTCATTGGTTTGCACATCAACTGCAACTAGTTCTTGTTGCTGTTGCGAAGGGCAATACTGATTGTAAGAGTTTTTTATCAAGTATCTATTCTCTTGAATATTGTTGGAGTTTCTTGCAAGCATCATGGTATGCTTCTGTTGGTGTTTGGAACCGGCAGATCTCCCGACACTACTTTTGGTAGATCGAGGAGTTGTAGTTCAGTAATGGGCGCGCAGAGATTCAAGAAGGTGAAAGACACGTGTACACCAGGATTTACGTGGTTCAGGACGCCTGAGCGTAATACCCTACTCCACGGGGTGTGTTGGTGATGTATTAAACTCGGGAGTCTAGAAGAAGCTCCAGAAGAATAAGCTCGTCTAGCTCAGGGTGTTCAGCAGTGGTCTGGAACCATCCCTTGTGTATTGTCGACCAGTCCTTTTATAGTACAAGGACTCGTCGTTACAACGTCAGCCTGCCCCGACAGGTGGCCCCGGTAGTTACACACGCTTGATACACAATAAATGAGGTTAATTACCCTTAATAGCCTGGTAATTGGCCTTAATAGTGTCGTTACCAGTATTAAGGGCCATCTGATCGTGTGTCATTAATATGGTATTAATGAAACTTAATTGGGTCTTGAAGTCTTTGATTGATCCTTGAAGGTCCGGAGCCGTTTGGGGGTCCACCGGCCTGATAGTTGAAGTTGAAGGTCCGGCGGTTGCCACGTGGCAGCACCGGAGCTCATCGTCGTGGACGGGTAGGTCCGGTGCTGTTGGACACGTGTCAGTACCGTAGCTTCCCTCTGTCTAGGGTTAGGTCCGGTGGTGCCATATTGGTATTCTGACCGGAGCTTCCCAGGTGTGGGTGATAGCGTCGGTCTTGTGATACACGTGGCGGCCCCGGGACTAACCATGTCGGGGGAGCAGGTCCGGTTACACCAGACATGTGGGGCCTTCGGAAGTCTTCAAATCTAGTATATGGAGTTTCCTTGTGATCTTTGCAATCCCAAGGGGTATCCGGTACGGAGGGTACCGACAGTGGCCCCCTGGACTCACCTCCGGGAGAGATCTTTTGTATGAAGTCATTTCGCCAGAGGTGGGTCCATTCTTCGGTTTCTGAACCGTGTCTTCAAGGATCTTTGGTTATGCCGTTGGCGGTAGTTCACAGTTAAACTTCCGTCGCGTGGCGTATCTTGAAGGCGGCAGGTGAGATCTTAGCATGCGGATCTCACGCAATTGAAGGTCGCCGGTTCCCGATACGAAAATCGTATCAGTTCCGCGCGCCTTGTTAGGCCGCCGACTTCGGGTTTCCCACCTTTTATGATGACAACCGTTCGCCTGGGGTAAGAACCTCGACTTGATCGCCGGGGTGGCCCCGGGCCCCCTTGTCATTGGCGGGGTGAAATCTTTGACTGGTATCGTTGGCTCTTCTGTGGTTTCTATCCAGGCGTTGCGGGGGCTTACTTAAGAAGGAAAACACACACCGTTTGGGGTTCTTTACGCCTTTCAATCGATCTTGCGCTCAAGCCTTCCAAACTTTTGCTTGCCTTTCCTCTCTTGCCTCGCTGTGCCGCGATGGAGTTGGGTCTCCGCTTAAGCCGACTGAAGACAGATGACGATTTGAAGAAGGTACGGGCCCTCATGGGATGGTCCCCTGACTTCTTCAACCACCTGGTCCGCGTCGGCAAGCTTCCATTCAAGAACGAGCACGTCGGCGACAGGTGTACTTCTCCGCGTATGCCATGGTGGGACTGATCCCACCTTTCTCCTCCTTCTTCTTGATGTTTCTAGACTTCTATGGTCTGCAGCTTTACCACCTTGGCCCCCACTCCATTCTGCTGGTGTCCATATTTTTCCACTTCTGCGAGATGTGGGTGGGGATTCCCCCCTGCATTGAGCTCTTCTGCACCTTCTTCACTGTCCAGACCACAGGTCGGAGCGACGAGTAACTTGGCTTCTATTATTTCATGAAGCGCAAGAAGTGCCCGTACAAGTACTTGCGGTCGTTCCCTTCTGGGAAGTGGGACGATTAGAAGAAGGACTGGATTGTAATCAGGGTGGAGGAGCACGAGAAGCTGGAGCTGCCGGAAGGCCTCCCCAACATCGACACTGCAGTTTGGAGTGAAGCTTCGGTGCTGTCGGATACCTTCGATCCTGCTCTGACCAGGATCCGCCTGTGTGTGGAAGGATGAGTGACTCCCCATCTGGTGTTTTGCAACTTTCTGACCAACAGGTGGGCTCCGTTGAAGATGAGAGAGAAGTTGGCTTGGGCCCTCAACAGTATGCTGGACGACGACCGGATCGTGACCGGTTTGAAGTCCAACATGGAGGGTGCAACTTTGGAGTTCCACCTAAAGAAATTCCAGCACGGCATCGACGTCGAGGGCGATGATTTGGCTCCGTCGCCATCTTTCCTCCCATTGAACATGGAGGCAGCATTCAGTAGGGAGCTCCGACGGATGATGTCGGTGCTTGACGACCTTGGTGTCGTTGAGAGGCGCTCGACCACCAGGTTGGCAATCTCCGAAGCTCCGGAGGGTGGCTCCGTCCCTGCCCCTAAGCCAAGAACCGAAGTCGTCGGCAAGGGCAAGGAATTGGCCGAGCCCTCGAGCCGTAAGAGGAAGCATGCCGATAAGGGCCAGGCATTCTTCTTCCGCAGCATCCCCTTCTCCCCGGAGGGGAAGGTCTTCAACGGCGACATCTACTCCAATTGCGACATCTTCTCAGGGTGCTAGCTCCGGCCAAGTGACTCTGGTCCCAGGGCCAGCTGAGGGCTTTGGGTCTGGAGGTCCTTCTCGGTCAAGGGGGGCCTCGACCAGAGCAACGCCGACAGCAGTAGCAAGCTCCGGGGGGGCATCCGGGACTACCACACCAGTGTTGGCTCGGGCCAGTTCGGAGCGTCCGGGGAAGAGGTTCCGCGGGAACTGGTGCAGAAGCCTTCCGAGGTAATTTATGATTTTTTACCTCAGTTAGTTGTTTTATTGTTAACTGTATTTTGAGTCTCTTCGTCCTTCATTCACAGCGTGCCCAAGAAAAGGGTTGAAGCTATGGCCCCTGAAGCAGCAGTTGAGGCTGTGCAGGCTGAAGCTCCAACTCCGATTCCAGCGCCGCCCCAAGAGGTGGCAGAGGTTGCGGTAGCCCTGGCGCCGGCTGTCGTGGTATTGGACGACTCATCCCCAGAAGCTCCCGTGGTAGCGCCGGACCACGGGACTGAAGATGTACCAGCAGCGCCAGCCTCGGAGGTTGAAGCTCCAGGCTTGGATGTTGTGATGTTGGACGCTCCGGCCGCAGAGCCAGAGGAAGTTGCGATTTCGGCCCTAGAGCCGGATGTTGTTGAAGCCCCGGCAGTCGAGCCGGTGGTTGAGGAGGTCCCGACAGTAGAGTCGGGTGTTGATGAAGCTCCCGCACTTGAGCCGCTCGTCGAGGAAGCTCTGGCGGCAGAGCCGGTTGCTGCAGGAGTTCCGGCTGTGGAGCCGACTGTTGAAGAGGTTCCAGCGTACGAGCCAGCTGCTACGGAGGCAACGGCGCCTGAGTCTATGGAGGTCGAAGCGCCAGCACTAGAGCCCATGATGGCTGAAGCGCCAGCACCCGAACCAGAGGCGGAGGAAGCGCCTGTGCCGGAGCCAGAAGTAGCTTCTGCTCCGGCCGAACCTTCAACTCCCATTCCAGAAGCAGTGATCCAGGAGGTGCCCGTTGCCGAGCCAGAGTGTCGGGATGAAGCTGTTGGCCACCCGCCGGAGGGATCAATTGTTGATGACCTAGCAGCTGGGCCTTCGGAACCAATTCTGGAGGTCGGTACTTCTGCTGCAAGCACTTCCTCGGCGGCGGCCGAGGCTATCCCGGAGGACGGACCTAGTGTTGTGGAAGCTCAGGGTACTGCTCTCGTAGAGTGGGGCCCAATTTTTGTTGCTGAAGATCCGCTGGAGCCAGCGGAGATGACTCCGGCAGGTCCGGACCCGATTCCCCTATCGTTGTCTATCGACAACGCCTGCTCCAGCCTTCGCCAGCTTCAACTGGCCTTCTACCACGACAGCAAGGCCCTCGAGGAGGAGCGCCAAACCCTTAGGAGGTGGCGCAACCGACTCCATTTTGAGACCAAGCTGGCATAGTCGAGGCTGGCTGACGACAAGGAGTGGGTGCGAAGGGAGAAAGTCTGCCTGGAGTACTGGGGTAAGTTGTTGGATGAGAGGGAAAGCATGACGCGGACCCTCGACAACCTATCCCGGGCCATATATGATCAGGCCAAGGCTGCCAATAGTGCAGCTGATGAATGCCAGGAAAGGCTCTCTGCCATCCACGATAGTCTCGTCAAGCGCCGGGAGGCTCTTGAAGCTTGGGAAAAATGGCTCGAAGATGAAGAGCAGAAATTCCTGGAGTTGCAAGACAACCTCGTGAAGAGGGAGGAGGAGCTTGTCCAAAATACAGCTCTGGCTGACAAGAGCCTTGAAGAACGCACCAAGAAATTGGATGAGCGTTGCAAGGAGGAGGAGAAGAAAGCCTGGGAGCGAGGGCAGGAACTCTACAAGCAAGAGAATGCCATCGCCGCCCGAGAATAGAAAATGCGGGGCCGGGAGAGAGATTTGGTCAAACGCCGGAACGAGATCCACCTCCGGGAGGAAGAGCTCAGCAAGCTCGAAAGGCAAGTTGCTAAAACGATTCAGCAGAATGCCAAAGAGGTGGAGCGTCTTGCTCGGGAGAGCTCGGAGCTGGCGGCGGCCAAAAGATCCTTAGCGGAGATGCGTGGTGCAAGGGCTGTGGAGTCCCAACAAGTTTGGGACTTCCTGGGCAAGGCCAACGACGCGCTAACGCCAATGGGCTTCAGTCCCATGCGTCCGTATGATCCGGAGCCGGAGCTGGACCAGGCATTGGAGGCGCTGGGTTCAGCAGGCAACAAACTCTCCAAGGTGGGCGATGTCATCACAGACCAATTGGAAATGGAGGGTCAGTCCTTGGCGAAGAACGTCGCAGAGTATGTGCTGATGTGCTAAATCAGCCGGGACCCTCAATTCCATCTGGACCCGATACTTGAAGGCCCCATTGAAGGATAGGGTGAAGCTGTCCGAGCCAACGTGTCGGAGGTGGCCCAGAAGGTTGCCCAGTTCTTCCATAGGGTCTATGATCGTCTCCCTGTAGCTCCCACTTGTACTCTCTCTTCTTCTTCTCCAATTTTGTAATCTCTTATCTCCAAATGAATGAAATCCAAATTTTGTGAATTCGAATTTCATTTTTGTCTTCAACACCTTTGTCTCGCTTGGCCCCCTGGTAGATGTACACAATTTGATTGTGAACATGTACCAAGAGGATGTAATAGTTGTTGAAGACTTGTGTGCTTCGAACTTGTAGAATGTAAGTCTGAAGTCTTCGATAGTGTAGGCCCCCTGAGGCTGTTGGAGCTTGGTAGCACCAGCATTGACCATCGCCTGAGCTTAGTAGCTCCGGAGCATCGATGGTTAGTCCTCCGGGGTGTCGGAGCTCTGGCAGCTCCGGTAGTGACCTCCATCAACACATAATGTGTTAACGTTAGACTCCACTTTAGAGTCTTTCCACCATCTTTACGATGCTCGATGTCAATGTTTGGACATTGACCACAAACCGCCTAGAGGGTGTCATAGCTTATTTATTTTTCCTGCACACTGAACTCAAGAAAAATAGTAAAATATGTTTCCTATCTACAACTTCATTGTGACTTACTGTTCCCGAGAAATTTTTAGTAGAGAACAATCCTAAATACAATCAAGAGCACCGTCTTGCTCCCTTCGGGTCCGACTATTTCTGGACTTGCCTTACTTCGGCCTGTCGGAGTGTAGGTAGAGTGGCGTACTTAGGGTGCAGGACCAGGCTAAGTCGATAGCACACTCCGGCCCTAGATTGGCTTGGCGGCATTCAGACAAGTAGGCCATCAACAATGTTTGAACCCGGAAGGACAGACAATGCAACTCGAATTGTACATGAACTAGTCAAGCTAAAGTTTCTTAAGAATTGCACAACTTTGTTATAGACAAGAAAGAGAAAAATAAAAAATATTGAGCCTGTACAAAGTAAATGCACGTGGAGTCTATTTTCACACAATGATGTCTTTCATTATAGGTCCGGGGTATAGGGGAAACAAGTAAACTCTTAGGGTACGGAACCAGGCTAAGTGTGTTTCGTTTCTCGTTTGACCCATGTTAGCTAGCTACACTTTTAGTTCTGAGACTGTGACAAGTGTTGCATGGGCATTGCGGACCTAACAAGGTAGGTCTGGCTGCCCTCCAGGAGGAGCTACCCAACTCTGTACAATGACTCTATAACATACACCATATGTAATTACAGACTCACCTCCGTGATACTAAGTGTAGAACTTACGGAGGTGCTCAATGTTCCAAGGATTTGGGAGAGGTGTCCCATCCTCGGTTGCCAAGCGAACGCATCCGGGACGGGATACTTTGATCACTCGGAAGGGTCCCTCCCAGCTGGGGGAGAGTTTGTTTAACCCTTCTCTGGATTGTATTCTCCGTAGCACCAGATCGCCTTCCTCGAGCTGTCGGCTGTGAACATGCCGTTGGTGATAGCGCCGAAGAGCTTGGCGGTATCGGGCATTTCGAACATCTGCTCGTCACCTTCCCTCTTCAAGGAGGTCAAGGTCTTCACGTCGGAGCTGGTCCTGCGTGGCTTCGTCGGAGGTCCGGACCCGGAGCAACCCCAAGGTGATTTTCGGAGGAAGGACTGCTTCAGCTCCGTACACCAGGAAGAAGGGTGTCTCTCCAGTTGACCAGTTTGGAGTAGTCCTGTTGGCCCATAAAGTGGGTGGAAGATCTTCAATCTAGTTGGATTCATGCTTTTTCAGGCTCTCATATGTGCGCGTCTTGAGTCCTTTCAGGATTTCTGCATTTGCCCTCTCAGCTTGGCCATTGCTTGCTAGATGAGCTACAGAGGCGTAGCTGACTTGGATGTTGAGGTCTTTGCAGTATCCTTGGAAAGCAGAGCTTGTGAATTGGGTCCCATTATCTGTTATGATTTTGTTCGGGACTCCAAATCTGCATGCTATGGACTGCAAGAAATTGATAGCTAATTGCTTGTTTATTGTCACAACTGGAGTTGCATCCGGCCATTTGGTAAACTTGTCGATGGCAACATACAGGAACTTGTAACCTCCAACGGCTCTTGGGAAAGGTCCCATGATGTCCATCCCCCACACGGCGAAAGACCATGTAGGAGGTATCATTTGTAGAGGCTGAGCCGGTGTATGAATTTGCTTTGCATGGAACTGGCATGCTTTGCATTTCTTCACCAGCTCAGTTGCATCCTGGAGCGCTGTAGGCCAGTAGAAGCCATGTCGGAAGGCTTTATCGACCAGCATGCGGGAAGACGCGTGGTTCCCACACTCGCCATATGGATTTCTGCGAGGAGCTCGCAGCCTTCTTCCCTTGTGATGCACCGCATTAGGACACCGTTGGCACCATGCTGGTAGATATCCCCTTCTACCAACGTGTATCTTTTAGCCAATCTGACTATCTGGTCAGCGGATACATCATCATCAGGAAGTATATTGTCTTTCAAGTAGCTTCGGATCTCCGAGATCCATGCATCGGAGCTTGCTTGAGCATTTGAGTCTTGTGTGCTGGGTTGCTCGGAGCTTCCTGCAGCACCTACGACCCTTGATGGCTGCCATGGTAACAGGGCCATCGGGACCGCCAGATTCGGGATGTTGGTCTCGCCCCCTTCACTCAGTTCGGCAGGCTGAGCTATGGGTTTTGACAACCTCCGGACGAAGGTTCCGTCAGGAGCCAGAGCTCCAGTTGACGCTTTTTCGAGAGTTTGTTAGCTTTAGCGTTATGGACACGCTGGACATGGTGGAGATCCAGAACTTTGAAGTCCTTCTGAAGCCTCTGGACTTCAAGGAGATAAGCAGCTAATTGAGGATTATTACAGGAGCATTCACCCTTCACCCGTTTAATGATGAGCTGCGAATCTCCCTTGATCAACAGCTACTTGACACTGTATGATATTGCCACCTTTAATCCATAAATGAGTGCATCATACTCCGCCATGTTGTTGGTCGCCTTGAAGTCAAGGCGGACCATGTATTTTACCTTCTCCCCGGTTGGAGCGAGGAGAAGGACTCCAGCTCCGCCCCCCTGCTTTTGCATGGAGCCGTCGAAGTAGAGGGTCCAATGAGGTTCGGTGAAGACCGGAGCCTTAAGTTCCGACTTCTGCTCACTAGGGCCCCCAGGGTTTGATGGAGAGGGGGTCCATTCCGCCACAAAATCTGCCAATGTTTGACTCTTGATCGTTTGCCTTGGGATGAATTCAAGAACGAATTCGTCCAATTCCGCTGCCCACTTTGCAATGTTCCAAGTAGAGTTGGGACTATGCAAGATCGCACGCAGTGGGTAAGAGGACACCACTGATATCTTGTGAGCTTGGAAGTAGTGGCAAAGCTTCCTGGAGGCGATGAGAACTGCATAGAGCAGCTTGTGTACCTCTAGGTATCGAGTCTTGGCATCATATAGTACTTCGCTGATGAAGTATACTGGGCGTTGGACTGTCCGGACCCTCCCGGAGGGGCCTGGAGCTTCCTCCACATCGACCTGGACCCTCTCGGAGGGGTCCGGACCTGCTTCGGGGACCTCCGGGTTCCTCCTAGAGGAACCTGGAGCTTCTGTTGGAGTGACCCGGATCCTCCCGGAAGGGTCCAAGTCTTCTGGGATAACTCCCTGTTGATCCAAGTCTAGGGGTTGGGACCCAGACTCTCCTTCAGGAACCTCCGGACCCTCCCAGAGGGGTCTAGATTCCTGAGCTTGTGATGGTTCTGGTCTCTCCGCGACCAGGACCATGCTGACAACCTCGTCGGTTGCTGAAATGTAAAGCAGTAAGGGCTCACCAAGGTTCGGAGCGACCAGGGTTGGTAGAGTGGTGAGGAGTTGCTTTAGCTCTTGGAATGCCTTTTTGGCTTCTTCAGACCATTAAAATGGTTTGGACTTCCTCAATAGCTTGAAGAAAGGTAGCGACCGTTCCGCCAGTCTTAAGATGAACCGGCTGAGGGTGGCTAGACATCCAGTCAGTTTTTGGACATCTTTGATGCGGGCTGGTGGCCGCATCTCCTCTATAGCCTTAATCTTCGCCTGATTTGCCTCTATGCCCCGGTGGTTTACCATGAAACCGAGAAGCTTTCCGGGGCTAACCCCGAAGACGCACTTGCCTGGGTTCAGCTTTGTGCGGGTGACCCGCAGCTTGTCGAAGATAGCTTGCAAGGTGTCAAGGAGTGACTCCTTGTCCTTGATCTTGACTACGATGTCATCAACATACACTTCCACTACGTCTCTGATGATCTCTCCAAAGGTTTTGTACATAGCTCATACAAATATTGAAGCTGCATTCTTGAGACCAAATGGCATGGCTGTATAACAGTACAATCCATCTACTGTGATAAAAGAAGTATGTTCTTCATCTTCCCTAGACATTCTGATTTGATGGTACCCAGAATATGTGTCTAGGAAACACAGTAATTCACACCCGGAGGTGGAATCCACTATTTGATCTATTCTTGGTAGTGGGAATGGATCTTTTGGGCATGCCTTATTTAGTGTTGTGTAGTCGATACACATCCGAAGCTTCCCGCCAGCCTTGGATACAATGACTGGGTTTGCCAGCCATTTTGGATGGAAGACTTCTCGTATGAATCCAGCTTCGAGCAACTTCTTCACTTCTTGTCGTATGAAGTTCCGTCGCTCTACGGATTGCTTCCGAGGCTTCTAATGTACGGGCCAAGCGTCACGATAGATCTTCAGATTATGCTCGATCACTTCCCTAGGGATCCCAGGCATTTGTGACGGTTGCCAGGCCAACACATCGACGTTAGCCCGGAGGAAAGTGATGAGTGTGAGTTCCTATTTGTCATTCAGACTTCCCGATATACGAGTGATCTGAGCAACATCGGAGCCGATTTGGACGACTTTGACGGGGATGTCGGCGTCGCCGCTTGGTTGCACGCGAGGTGCAGAGGTTGAGACTCGCTGACGAATGCTCAGGGGTTTTGGAGCTTGCTCCTGCCTGGATTCTTCCTCCTGTGATGTAGCAAGCGCATGGAGTTCCTCCAGAGCACTCACTCCGGTAGTACTGTCTCGCGGATCCGGAGAGCGCCAACTGGTGTTGCCTGTTCAGCACCAGGTAACCATAATAAGCAGCATCCATGAATTTGTACAAGGCAGGCCTGCCCAGAATGGCGTTGAAGGGCAATTTGATCTGAGCGACGTCAAAGATCAACTTCTCAGTGTGATAATTCTCCCGAGTCCCGAAGGTCACAGGGAGAGTAATGGCACCGAGCGGTGTTATGGCCCCCGGACCTACTCCAGAGAAAGGTCGAGAAGGGCGAAGGTCCGAAGGTCGGAGCTGAAGCTTGACAAAAGCCTCAAAGCTTATGAGGTTCATCCCCGAACCTTCGTCCACCATTACATGGTGGAGTTGAATGTTGTTGATGGTAGGTGATACCATCAGAGGTAACTGACCAGCTCCGATCATGTTCCGAGGGCAGTCCGAAGCATCAAAAGTGATGGTAGTGTCCATCCACTTCTGATGAGGTTCTGCCCTGGCTGTAGGAGCTACTGAGGCCATGTCTCGCCGCATGGTCTTGAGGATACGGCGGGAGGTGATGTCCCATGAACCACCAAAGATTGTGTTCATGGTCTTTCGACGCTCATTATCGGAGACGTCGGAGTCGTCGTCGACGGAGGTGTACACAGCCTTCAGGACCTTTTTAGGGTCCTGGAAGCCCAACTCCTCTTCAGCCGGAGCTTTGTCTACTTTCTGCTTTCCTTCCCTCTGACGGAAAGGAACTTCTTCCCGACGCTTGTGGTAGCGCTCAGCAAGGTTTTGGACCTCCCGGCAGTCCTCTAAGTTGTGGTCGTTCGACTTGTGGATAGGGCACCACATTTTGGAGTTGCCACCGTCTTCAGAGGACGGCTGAGGTCATTTCTCAGGGCGTGGCCCCCGGCCACCCGGAGTTGCAGCAGCTGCAGCGGTGGATGTGCCGGCCGACGGCTTCTTTTTGTCGTTGGACTTTTTCTTCTTTTTGCCACTCCCGGAGGTAGTGGCTTCGCCTTTGGAGGATTTTTTGCCATCCTCCGGAGGTGGTTTGGAGTGCATCTCATGACCCTCCGCAGCGTTGGCGCACTTGTCTGCCAAGCTGAAGAGCTCCATGACGCTGGTGATCTCCTTGACCGCCAGCTTCTCCAGCATCTTCTTATCTCACACGCCCTGTCTAAATTCCACGATGACAGAAGCGCTAGAGATATAAGGAATAATGTTTTGTACCTGGGAGAACCTCTGGATGAATGAGCGCAGAGATTCTCCCCCCTTTTGCACCACTACAAAAAGGTCTAGTTCGGTGCCTGGTCAGGTGTATGAACTCCCGAAATTGGCAGTGAACTGTTGGCACAATTCCTCCCAACTATTGATAGAGTTGTGAGAAAGACTCATGAACCAGGACCTGGCGGTCCCAGTCAAAGCTACTGGGAAGTAGTTGGCCATTACAGCCTTGGTACCTCCGGCCGTAAGGATTGCGGTGGTGTAAATTTGGAGAAACTCGACGGGGTTAACACCTCGTCAAACTTCTCCGGTAGGTGTGGCCGGAACTTTTGTGGCCATCTGACCATGCGTAGGTGCATGGCCAGTGCAGAACAGCCTCCTCCTACTCCCTCGGGAGCAGGGCTATCTCGAGCTTCCCGCCTTTCGCGAGCACGCTCGATATGGACACGGCCATCCTGTTGACGGTAATGGCGATCAAGCTCTGTCCGGAGGTCATGAGTTGACATCCTGGTTACCGTATGAGTACGTCGTGCCCCAGAGGGTAGCGATGTAACTTGATGTGACATAGCACGCCTCCTATTCCGGGAAGCATGCAGACCAAGTCTGCCAGACACAGTCCGGCGCTGCGATGGGGCCCGCCCCGAATGAGGAGGACCTTGATTGCTGATGCGGTCGGCTGTTGCTGCAACCAGATGTTCCACATCAGCTCTCCACTGCTCCATTGCACCCTGGGATGCACCTGGAGGTGGTGGACGTTGGAGGAGAGCACATGCTGCATGAAGCGCGTGTTCAGGGTTCTTGTTGTTTGCCGATGCAGTGACTGACGCCGATGCACCGTCATGTTGCTTAGCTTGACGTGTTGGTGCAGGCGGTGGTGGTGAAGGCATGACTCCTGCTGGAGCCACAGCACCTGCTGGTTGCAGCGTGTTGGAGGGATTGCCTCCAACGGGTTGAATGGCAGGGTTGCCGTTGGATGATCCAACGGTTGAGTTCACCATACTCGAAATCTCGGGCGCCCCCTTCCTGGCACGCTAATTGTCAGTGTTTGGAACCGGCAGATCTCCCGTTACTACTTTTGGTAGATCGAGGAGTTGTAGTTCGGTAATGAGCGGCAGAGATTCAAGAAGGTGAAAGACACATGTACACCGGGATTTACGTGGTTCGGGCCGCCTGAGCGTAATACCCTACACTTAATCGGGTCTTGAAGTCTTTGATTGATCCTTGAAGGTCTGGAGCCGTTGGGGGGTCCACCGGCCTAATAGTTGAAGTTGAAGGTCCGGCGGTTGCCACGTGGCAGCACCGGAGCTCATCAACGTGGACGGATAGGTCCGGTGCTGTTGGACATGTGTCAGTACCGGAGCTTTCCTCTGTCTGGGGTTAGGTCTGGTGGTGCCATATTGGTATTCTGATCGGAGCTACCTATGTGTGGGTGATAGCTCTGGTCTTGTGATACACGTGGCGGCCCTGAGACTAACCATGTCGGGGGAGCAGGTACGGTTACACCTGACATGTGGGGCCTTCAGAGGTCTTCAAATCTGGTATATGGAGTTTCCTTATGATCTTTGCAATCCCAAGGGGTATCCGGTACGGAGGGTACCGACAGCTTCAAAACGCAAGACTACAAAATATTAAAAAAGCATTTGATTGTGGTGATCTTGAATGTGGAAGTGGATTGAATTAAGAGATGAGTTTACCTAGACCTGGTGAAACTCGATGGGGATCTCAATTTTTTGAGAAGGTGACCTCATTTTGTATTAAACATGATGGAAGTTCATTCTATGGATAGTGATTATGTGCCTTATGGAAAATCAAAAAGGTACGCTTGTACTCGGAATTAGACAAATGATGATCATTTCAGAAGAGAAGTATACATTGGTGTTATTGATCAAATTATTCAGGAACTTGATAATCAATTTGATGAGATTAATATGGAGCTGCTCTCTTGTATGTCAGCATTCAATCCTTCCAACTCATTTGCTTCCTTTAATGTACAAAAGGTACGTAGATTGGCTGAGTTCTATCCTAAGGATTTCTTGAAAAATGATTTGTTGAAACTTGAGTTGCAACTTGGTAATTACATTGCTGATATGAGGCAAGATGATAACTTCAAAGGCTTAGACAACATCATTGATCTCTCGATAAAGCTTGTTGAAATACAAAGGCATAAAAATATATGATATGGTTTACTTGCTTCTCAAATTGGTATTTGTCGATACCCTGCAGACCAGGTACTCCCGCATACAAGGAAGACAAGACAGCTCCGACAACCTGCAGCTCCGGACCTAGCCTCTTCGCTGAGGAGAGTTCTGGTGCTGCCACGTGTCCCAACAAAACCGGACCTAGCCTCCCCGCTGAGGAGAGGTCCGGTCCTTCCAAGTGTCCCGACGAAACCGGACCTAGCCTCCCCGCTGAGGAGAGGTCCAGTGTTGCCACGTGTCCCAACGAAACCGGACCTAGCCTCCCCACTGAGGAGAGGTCTGGTGCTGCCACGCGTCTCGAAGACTCTGGACCTAGCCTCTCCGCTGAGGAGAGGTCCGGTGCTGCCACGCGCCTCAAGGACTTGGGACCTATCCTTCCCGCCGAGGAGAGGTTCGATGCCGCCATCGCGCGTCCCGCAGCTCTGGAAGGCGACGTGTACACTCAAGACCGTATTAACACGCCATCAACAGAGCATTAATGTGTCATCAAGAGACCTTAGTGCACCATGAAGACCCATTAATGTGTCATCAGGACACGTTAATACACCATCAAGCACGTTAATGCGCTTTCAAGGCTAATTAACCCAGGGCCACCTGTCGAGCCCCGGACATAATGTAAGATGTCGGCATTCACCTATAAAAGGACCAGGCAACCATGACAGAAGGAGACTCTCTCAGCTTGTTCATACGCATCTCACACTCACTATGGGTTGAGTACGCACAATACAACAACACAAACCCCGTGGAGTAGGGTGTTACGCTCAGGCGGCCCGAACCACGTAAATCTCTTGTGTCACCATCTTGATCCTGATCTCTAAGCGCCCCAACCGAAACAAGAACCTCCGCGGGCTACATTTGGTAGTACCGGGGGAAGTATCGTAGCAACACTTCGACAATATTGCTTCTACCAGTGGCAACAACGAGTGTTGAAAGGGTATTTTTTGCAATGACTTTGGTGTAAACAAAGTTAAGAAATAAATTGGGTGATAGTCTTCTAGATGATTGCTTGGTCACATTTATTGAGCGGGATATTTTCTTCCAAGTAGATGAAGATGATATAATTAATACATTCATGTGATTCAGAAAGTGACGACTAAATAAGTCGAATAAGTAGTGTTGTAAGTTTTCTCATGACTGATTATATATTGTAATTTATTTACATTGGTATTTTTCATTTTATTTATTTTTATATCAAATTTTGCTACAAAATTTATTTTTACTGAAGAATTAAATAATTTTATGAAATCGCTTGAAAAAATTTTTGGCATACCCTGTAGTTAAATCCTGGGTCCGCCACTAATGAGGAGTATGCATGGGAGAACTCGGTGAGAGGAGGGCTTGAGGATTACTTAGAGGATAATGGAAAGACTTGCCAATGTCACCGGTGCTGGGCAGGATTCCAGCCACGGTGACTAGAGGAACAAGCGCCCATGTAAGGGGAGTTTATTCGTTCCGATAAAACCTGATACAATCCTTGAGGTTGCTTTTTTAAGACAGGTGCACTACTTATTCCTATATGTTACTCCCTTCGTCTCAAAATACTTGTTACTCTCAAATTCATTTTTTAACTGGAGAGTGTCAAATATTTTAGGATGGAGGAATTATATCCTAACTGAAACAGACTTGATCTCAACAGACTAGGAAACTAATCTCCTCTCTCGTCTCCTAAATCTTATCTCTATGTTGTGCCAATAGGTTTCTGAAATTACTCTTTTCATAGGAATTCAGTTGACAGCTTGCTGTCTAGCTTCATCAACAAAAAAAGAAAAGAAATATAATGATTTTTGGTGAAGAAAGATGTTTTTTGAAAGACCTGGTGAAGAAATATGTGAATTCTAGTTCTTCTAAAATGGATAATCTATATGTGAAAGTGATCTTACACCTGCCCTCGTTGAAACAGCTGTCATCTTGCAGAAAAAATATTATCTTGAGCCCTTGGCCAAACCCCCCATACAGGTAGGCTTCTCCACATGTTTCTGCGACTGACTAGTACTCTCTCATCCCTAAAAGTTTGTCGTTTTATAGTTCATTTTTGAACTACAAAGCAACAAACTTTTGGAGATAGAGACAATATTTAAATGTAAATTAAATAAGAGACGACAAAAAAGACTGTTGATTACGCTTCTCTCATACACATGTCAGCATCATCAGTATTCTTATACTTGAGGGGCTCAGCATCATCAGTATTCAGTCTAAGACGACAAGCCATTCTCAGAAGCGCGACCGGATCCTTATCCAAACGGTTGCCTCCAACTCCTCGTCCGACACAACGTTCGACCGGCACAACCTTCCGACGCTGTAGGCGAAGATGAAGCGCGACCCAGAGCCCTATGAGGTGCCTTCACTATGAACCCCGCGAATGACCTAAAGTGAGATCTCTTGTGCAAGCATTGACCCCCCTTCAAAAGGATGCTGGGGTGAATACTTTCTCATTCTCCCGTTTTGCATGTCTGGTTGTTTATGTAGAGTTATGTTGGAAATTGCACTTAAATGTTAACTAGTATAGTTCAAAGTTCATTTCAATAACCTACTTGGTTTAGGCCCTTCTTGATTTGGTCTTCAATAGTTCATTTCTATAACCTACTTGATGCATAGCATGTAGCCTCCTTCCTGATTTATCATGATAAAACAGCAGTACTGGGAGCAAATTATATTTACATTAAATCTTAGCCAGCAAAGTTGGAGTTAAACTGTCTTAAGCGCGCGCTTTTTGGGTATGTCACGATGTCACGTTCATCAGACAGGAGGCTTCATTAAATGATGTGACATCATGACATATCCAAACAGCAATCACTTAAGACAGATTAACTTTGGTTTTGCTAGCTGTACATCTAACTTGCTCCCAGTACTGATGTTTTATCAGGATAAATCGGGAAGGGAGCTACATGCTATGCATCAAGTAGGTTATAGAAATTAACGATTGAAGACCAAATCAAGAAGGATTTAAACTATATGCATCAAGTAGGTTATAGAAATGAACTTTGAACTATAGTAGTTAACATTTTAAGTGCAAGTTCCAACATAGCTCTACATAAACAGTCAAGCATGCTAAGGGGAGATTGGAAAAGTATTGACCTCAGCATCCTTCTGAAGGGGAGTCAATGCTTGCACAAGAGATCTCCCGTTAGGTCGTTCACGAGGTTCATAGTAAAGGCACCTCGTAGAGATCCAGATCGCGCTTCATCCTCGCTTGCAGCGTCGGGAGGTTGTACCTGTCGGACGCTTCGCTGGACATGGAGCCGGATGCAGCCGGCTGGAAGAGGACCCAATCGTGATTCATCTTTCTGCGGGGGGGCATGTGGCCAGCTGGAGGTAAGGGGCAGCGGCGTGTCATGCGTGGAGCGGTACGGCTGGCTGGAGGTAAGGGGCGGCGACGCACCGTGCGTGGAGCAGTGCAACCAGCTGGAGGTAAGGGGCGGTGGCACGCAGTGCGACCGCCAGGCGGCGGCGGGTCTTGCGCACTGCAGGAGTGCGGCGGCGAGAGGGATTTTGCTACGGGATTAGGTTTTGCTGGCCGAGTTAGAATGGGCCGTGGCACCACAGCTTAATGGAGATTGTTTTGGTGGGTTGAGTAGAAGGCCCACAATAATACTTATCATTAACTTCGTGATTTAGCAACTAGGATCAGAAAAATATAGTTATTTTTGTGAGTCGGCAGAAATGTCCACGAAAATAATTGTTATTTTCGTGAATCATAACTGCAGCTCACAAGAATATATATTATTTTCGTGAGCCATTTTTTGGCTCACAAAAATATATATTTTTGTGGAGGCTCACAAAAATAGCTTTAGCTCATGAAAATAATTCATTTTTCTAGTGTGTGGGGAGATGGATTGGTCCCGTTGGTGACCGAATCCTAGGAGAATGAAACCTTCCCTAACAACAAGCAGTTGATCAGGGTGCATACTGTCGTGTATACGCCCATATAGGAATCTCTCACCATGCCATTGCTCTAATGGCCTATGTTGTATTCTTGTACTTTTTCTCGCTCCAAGACCTTCACTCGAGGCCGGCACTAGAGATAATGATCCATGATCGATACAAAAACAAAGGCTATCAAAATAACTATGAAATAATAGCTTAAAAGTAATACCACAAATTTTAAAAGTGTAAAGAAGTACTACCACAAATCTCAACGGCAAGGTGTTCTTGTGCCTTGTTAATCTTAAAAATTTTCGTTGTCCTCAGGGGCGGACCTACAGGGTATGCCGGGTGGGCCCCGGCATACCCTAGGCCTAGAGGAACTTCAGTATATTTATTATTTGTTTTCCCTCACCGGTCTGGCTGTTGCATGCTATACCATCGGAAGTCAGTGGAACCGAGTCTGGCACTGGACCGAGTTCGGCACAGCAACCGAGTCCACAACGCTAGCGCAGCAGGAAACAATAAAGTACGATGCCTTGGCCCAATCAAGTCAGGTCACGCCTGACGCTGCACGCTGGTACCAGACAAAAGCGGAATTACGGATTGCACCTACGTGGCTCGCGGCTACACACGCACTGACGCACGCTGTCTCGATCTCGCCGATCGTCATCTCGATCTCGTCGTATAGGCAGCCCCGTCTGGATCTCGCTGTCTCGATCGCAAAGGAACGGACAACGGAGGCACACGGCGGTAGCCACAACCAGCGGTTCAACAGTTCGCCAGATCGTCGATTGAATGTCCAGATAATACAGACGAAAATATTCATACAACCTCCTTCGATCAGGCAATTACGATGTGTTGGCAACTCTACGTATGTGTTTTTATGTGATTAGACTAATTGTCCGTTTTTGTACTTTTTACTGATTATCGTACTTACATAATTTTTTTCTTATAACAGTTCAATTATGGAAAAAAGAGGGGATATTGCATGTCTTTTTCAGAAACATGCGGCCAAGAAGGCAGCCACCGCTTCAAATCATGTCCTATGTATGGAGGAAACAATTGTGGAAGAATGTACTCAAGAGCAAGAGAGAGTGATCAAAGAAATTGTGATTCAAATGCCTTCGCCCCCGCCCTCAACTCCTCCAGCATCATCAACACCAGTTTATGATATCAATCGTCTTCCACATGATCCAGGTGAAAGGAAACACATTCAAAATTATTCTGTTAATTATCAAGATGCAGTCCGAAGAGAGAATATTATCAAAGGTCCGTTTCAACCATATGCACATGATTTTCCTAAAAGAAAGATTGGAAATAGATATCGTCAATTCAATTATATGTGGATGTACAAATATGAATGGGTTGAATATAACATCAAAAAGGATTATGTATTTTGTTTTATATGCTACTTGTTCAAGAAAGGTATTGGGTCTGATACATTTACTATTGATGGATGGAGAAATTGGAATATTGGAGAGAAAGCACTTCACAAACATCTGGGTTCTAAGGCACACAGTGCAGCTCAAGAGAGATACATTGGCTTTAAAAATCCAAAGGAGCAATTGATTATCACATTAAGAAGTGGATTGATGAGGATGTTCGTCTTTACAGGAAAAGATTAACTTATTCGTTTAGATGTATCAAGTTTCTTCTTCATCAAGGATTGACATTTTGTTGACATGATGAAAGTGAAGAGTCTGGCAATAGAGGAAACTTTATTAAGCTATTGAAGTTTCTTTTAGAAAATTCTGAAGAAGTGAACAAGTATGTCCTGAAGAATGCACCAGGTAATTGCACTTAACTAGCCCAAAGATACAAAAGCAGATTATTAACTATTGTGCCATAGAAACTAGAAAAATTATAATTGAAGAACTCGGTGATGAGCCATATGCAATTTTAGCTAATGAGTCTAGTGATATATCACATAAAGAACAATTAGCTCTTTGTTTACGTTATATTGATAAATTGGGAAGATCATGTGAGCATTTCATTGGAGTTGTCCATGTAGATGATACTACTTCTTTATCACTTAAGGATGCTATTGAAGGTTTACTTGTTAGCCATGGCTTGACTATGACTCAAATTTGCGGTCAATATGATGGAGCTAGCAACATGAAAGGAGACATTAAAGGATTAAAAACATTGATCATGCAAGAATCACCTTCTGCTTATTATATTCATTGTTTTGCACATCAACTGCAACTAGTTCTTGTTGCTGTTGCGAAGGGCAATACTGATTGTAAGAGTTTTTTTTTTTGATCAAGTATCTATTCTCTTGAATATTGTTGGAGTTTCTTGCAAGTGTCATGGTATGCTTCAAAACGCAAGACTACAAAATATTAAAAATGCACTTGATTGTGGTGATCTTCAATGTGGAAGTGGATTGAATCAAGAGATGAGTTTACCTAGACCTGGCGAAACTCGATGGGGATCTCATTATAAAACGGTATGCAATATTATTACTATGTTTTCTACGATTCATGATGTTCTTATCGAGCTTGGTGATGACACATCACATAAGGATGATTGGACAAAAATACATTTTGTAGTTGGAGCATTTGGGACATTTGAATTTGTTTTCTTTGCATATTTAATTTATGTTATTCTTGGATACACAAATGAGTTATCCGAGTGTTTACAACAAAGGGAGCAAGATATTCTTAATGCAATCTCACTTGTTAATGTGGCAAAGAACAGAATGCAGCAATTAAGGTCTGACAGTGGGGTTCAATTTTTTGAGAAGGTGACCTCATTTTGTATTAAACATGATGAAAGGTCAATTTATGGATAGTGATTATGTGCCTTATGGAAAATAAAAAAGGTACGCTCGTGCTCGGAATCAGACTAATGATGATCATTTCAGAAGAGAAGTATACATTGGTGTTATTGATCAAATTATGCAGGAACTTGATAATCGATTTGATGAGATTAATATGGAGCTGCTCTCTTGTATGTCAGCATTCAATCCTTACAACTCATTTGCTTCGTTTAATTTACAAAAGGTATGTAGATTGGCTGAGTTATATCCTACGGATTTCTAGAAAAATGATTTATTGAAACTTGAGTTGCAACTTGATAATTACATTGATGATATGAGGCAAGATGATAACTTAAAAGGCTTAGACAACATCGTTGATCTCTCGATAAAGATTGTTGAATCACAAAGGCATAAAATATATGATATGGTTTACTTGCTTCTCAAATTGGTATTGCTTCTACCAATGACAACAGCGAGTGTTGAAAGAGTATTTTCTGCAATGACTTTGATGAAAACAAAGTTAAGAAATAAATTGGGTGATAGTCTTCTAGATGATTGCTTGGTCATATTTATTGAGCGAGATATTTTTCTCCAAGTAGATGAAGATGATATAATCAATACATTCAGAAAGCAACGACTAAATAAGTCAAATAAGTAGTATTGTAAGTTTTCTCATGACTGATTATATATTGTAATTTATTTATAATGGTATTTTCATTTTATTTATTTTTATATCAAATTCTGCTACAACATTTATTTTTACTGAATAATTAAATAATTTTATGAAATCGCTTGAAATTTTTTTCGGCATATCCTGTTGTTAAATCTTGGATCCGCCACTGAGTCGAGGAGTATGCATGGGAGAACTCGGTGAGAGGAGGGCTTGAGGATTACTCAGTGGATAACGGGAAGACTTGCAAATGTCATCGGTGCTGGGCAGAATTCCAGCCAAGGCGACTAGAGGAACAAGCGCCCAGGTAAGGGGAGTTTATTCCTTCCGATAAAACCTGATACAATCTTTAAGGTTGCTTCTATAAGACAGGTGCACTACTTATTCTTATATGTTACTCCCTTCATCCCAAAATACTTGTTACTCTCAAGTTCATTTTTTAACTGGAGAGTGTCAAGTATTTTGGGATGGAGGAATTATATCCTAACTGAAACAGACTCGATCTCAACAGACTAGGAAACTAATCTCCTCTCCCCTCTCCTCAATCTTATCTCTATGTTGCGCCAGGATTAGCCACTTTTGATATGCTTCCTGCGATGGTATTGTGATCTCCAAAAGGCATAATTTTCTGCTACATGGGTTTGATACCAATAGGTTTCTGAAATTACTCTTTTCATAGGAATTCAGTTGACAGGTTGTCGTCTAGCTTCATCGACAAAAAAAAAAGAAAAGAAAGATAATGATTTTTGGTGAAGAAAGATGTTTTTTTGAAAGACCCGGTGAAGAAATATGTGAATTGTAGTTCTTCTAAAATGGATAATCTATATCTAAAAGTGATCTTACACCTGCTCTCGTTGAAACAGCTGTCGTCTTGCAGCAAAAATATTATCTTGAGCCCTTGGCCAAACCCCCCATACAGGTAGGCTTCTCCACATGTTTTTGCGACTGACTAGTACTCTCTCATCCCCGAAAGTTTGTCATTTTATAGTTCATTTTTGAACTACAAAGCGACAAACTTTTGGAGACGGGGACAATATTTAAATGTAAATTAAATAAGAGACGACAAAAAAGATTGTCGATTACGCTTCTCTCATACACATGTCAGCATCATCAGTATTCTTATACTTGAGGGGCTCAGCATCATCAGTATTCAGTCTAAGACGACAAGCCATTCTCAGAAGCGCAACCGGATCCTTATCCAAACGGTTGCCTCCAGCTCCTCGTCCGACACAACGTTCGACCGGCACAACCTTCCAACGATGTAGGCGAAGATGAAGCGTGACCCAGAGCCCTATGAGGTGCCTTCACTATGAACCCCGCGAATGACCTAACGTGAGATCTCTTGTGCAAGCATTGACCCACCTTCAGAAGGATGCTGAGGTGAATACTTTCCCATTCTCCCGTTTGCATGTTTGATTGTTTATGTAGAGTTATGTTGGAAATTGCACTTAAATGTTAACTAGTATAGTTCAAAGTTCATTTCGATAACCTACTTGGTTTAGGCCCTTCTTGATTTGGTCTTCAAAGTTCATTTCTATAACCTACTTGATGCATAGCATGTAGCCTCCTTCCTTATTTATCATGATAAAACAGCAGTACTGGGAGAAAATTATATTTACATTAAATCTTAGCCAGCAAAGTTGGAGTTAAACTTTCTTAAGCGCGCGCTTTTTGGGTGTGTCACGATGTCACGTTCATCAGATAGGAGGCTTCATTAAATAAGGTGACATCGTGACATATCCAAACAGCAATAACTTAAGACAGTTTAACTTCGGCTTTGCTAGCTGAAATTTAATGTAAATCTAACTTGCTCCCAGTACTGCTGTTTTATCAGGATAAATCGGGAAGGGAGCTACATGCTATGCATCAAGCAGGTTATAGAAATTAACGATTGAAGACCAAATCAAGAAGGATTTAAACTACATGCATCAAGTAGGTTATAGAAATAAACTTTGAACTATACTAGTTAACATTTTAAGTGCAAATTCCAACATAGCTCTACATAAACAATCAAGCATGCTAAGGGGAGATTGGAAAAGTATTGACCTCAGCATCCTTCTGAAGGGGAGTCAATGCTTGCACAAGAGATCTCCCGTTAGGTCGTTCACAAGGTTCATAGTGAAGGCACCTCGTAGAGCTCCAGATCGCGCTTCATCCTCTCTTGCAGCGTCAGGAGGTTGTACCTGTCGGACGCTTCGCTGGACATGGAGCCGGATGCAGCCGGCTGGACGAGGACCCAATCGCGATTCATCTTTCTGTGGGGGGCATGTGGCCGGCTGGAGGTAAGAGGCAGCAGCGCATCATGCGTGGAGCAGTGTGGCTGGCTGGAGGTAAGGGGCGGCGACGCGCCGTGCGTGGAGCGGTGCAACTAGCTGGAGTTAAGGGGCGGTGGCACGCAGTGTGACCGCCAGGCGGCGTCGGGTCTTGCGCGCTGCGGGAGTGCCGCAGTGAGAGGGATTTTGCTACGGGATTAGGTTTTGCTGGCTGAGTTGGGCTGGGCCATGGCGCCACAACTTAATGGAGATTATTTTGGTGGGTTGAGTAGAAGGCCCACAATAATACTTATCATTAACTTTGTGATTTAGCAACTAGGATCAGAAAATATAGTTATTTTTGTGAGTCAGCAGAAATGTCCACAAAAATAATTGTTATTTTCGAGAACCATAACTGCAGCTCACAAGAATATATATTATTTTCGTGAGCCATGTTTTGGCTCACAAAAATATATATTTTTTGTGGAGGCTCACGAAAATAGCTTTAGCTCATGAAAATAATTCATTTTTCTAGTGTCTCGGGAGATGGATTGGTCCCGTTGGTGACCGAATCCTAGGAGAATGAAACCTTCCCTAACAACAAGCAGTTGATCAGTGTGCATACTGTCGTGTATACGCCCATATGAATCTCTCACCATGCCACTGCTCTAATGGCCTATGTTGTATTCTTGTACTTTTTCTCGCTCCAGACTGCCACTCGAGGCCGGCATTGGAGATAATGGTCCATGATTGATACAAAAACAAAGGCTATCAAAATCACTGTGAAATTATAGCTTAAAAGTAATACCACAAATTTTAAAAGTGTAAAGAAGTAATACCACAAATCTCAACGGCAAGGTGTTCTCGTGCCTCTATTAATCTTACAAATATTTCGTTGGCCTCAGGGGCGGACCTACAGGTATGCCAGATGGGCCTCGGCATACCCTGGGTCCAGAGGAACTTCAGTATATTTATTACCTGTTTTTTCTCACCGGTCTGGTTGTTGCATGCTATACCATCGGAAGTCAGGGGAACCGAGTCCGGCACTGGACCGAGTCAGCACAGCAAGTGAGTCCACGACGCTAGCGCAGCAGGAAACAATAAAATACGATGCCTTGGCCCAATCAAGTCAGGTCACGCCTGACGCCGCATGCCGGTACCAGACAAAAGCGGGGATCGCACTTATGCGGCTCGTGGCTACGCACACACGGATGCATATCGTCTCGATCTCACCGATCACCATCTCGATCTCGTCATACAGGCAGCCCCGTCTGGATCTCGCCGTCTCGGTCGCGAAGGAACGGACAACGGAGGCACACAATGGTAGTCACGACCAGCGGTTCAACAGTTCGCCAGATCGCCGATTGAATGTCCAGATAATACAGACGAAAATATTCATACAACCTCCTTTGATCAGACAATTACGGTGTGTTGGTGACTCTACGTATGTGTTTTTATGTGATTAGACTAATTGTCCGTTTTTGTACTTTTTACTGATTATCTTACTTACATAAATTTTTTCTTATAACAGTTCAATTATGAAAAAAAGTGGGGATATTGCATCTCTTTTTCGGAAACATGCGGCCAAGAAGGCAGCCACCACTTCAGATCATGTCCTATGTATGGAGGAAACAATTGTGGAAGAACGTACTCAAGAGCAAGAGAGAGTGATTGAAGAAATTGTGAATCCTATGCCTTCGCCCCCACCCTCAACCCCTTCAGCATCATCAACACCAGTTTATGATATTGATCTTCTTCCACATGATCCAGGTGAAAGGAAACCCATTCAAAATTATTCTGTTAATGATCAAGATGCAGTCCGAAGAGCGTATATTATCAAAGGTCTATTCCAACCATATGCACATGATTTTACTAAAAGAAAGATTGGAAATAGATATTGTCAATTCAATTATATGTGCATGTACAAATATGATTGGGTTGAATATAACATCAAAAAGGATTTTGTATTTTGTTTTATATGCTACTTGTTCAAGAAAGGTATTGGGTCTGATACATTTACTATTGATGGATGGAGAAATTGGAATATTGGAGAGAAAGCACTTCACAAACATCTGGGTTATAAGGAACACAATGCAGCTCGAGAGAGATACATCGGCTTTAAAAATCTAAAGGTAGCAATTGATTATCACATTGAAAAATGGACTGATGAGGATGTTCGTCTTTACAGGAAAAGATTAACTTATTCGTTTAGATGTATCAAGTTTCTTCTTCATCAAGGATTGGCATTTCGTGGACATGATGAAAGTGAAGAGTCCGGTAATAGAGGGAACTTTATTGAGCTATTGAAGTTTCTTGCAGAAAATTCTGAAGAAGTGAACAAGTATGTCTTGAAGAATGCACCAGGTAATTGCACTTTAACTAGCCCAAAGATACAAAAGCAGATTATTCACTGTTGTGCCATAGAAACTAGAAAAAATATAATTGAAGAACTCGGTGATGAGCCATATGCAGTTTTAGCTAATGAGTCTAGTGATATATCACGTAAAGAACAACTAACTCTTTGTTTACGTTATATTGATAAATTGGGAAGACCATGTGATTATTTCATTGAAGTTGTCCATGTAGATGATACTACTTCTTTATCACTTAAGGATGCTATTGAAGGTTTACTTGTTAGCCATGACTTGACTATACTCAAATCTGTGGTCAAGGATATGTTGGAGCTAGCAACATGAAAGGAGACATAAAGGATTAAAAACATTGATCATGCAAGAATTACCTTCTGCTTATTATATTCATTATTTTGCACATCAACTGCAACTAATTCTTGTTGTTGCTGCGAAGGGCAATACTGATTGTAAGAGTTTTTTTATCATGTATCTATTCTCTTGAATATTGTTGGAGTTTCTTGCAAGCATCATGGTATGCTTCGAAACGCAAGACTACAAAATATTTAAAAAGCACTTGATTGTGGTGATTTTGAATGTGGAAGTGGATTGAATCAAGAGATGAGTTACCCAGACCTGGCAAAACTCAATGGGGATCTCATTATAAAACGGTATGCAATATTATTACTATGTTTTCTACGATTCATGATGTTCTTATCGAGCTTGGTGATGACATAACACATAAGGATGATTGGACAAAAATATATTTTGTACTTGGAGTATTTGAGACATTTGAATTTGTTTTCTTTGCACATTTAATGTATGTTATTCTTGGATACACAAATGAGTTATCCGAGTGTTTGCAACAAAAGGAGCAAGATATTCTTAATGCAATATCACTTGTTAATGTGGCAAAGAAGAGAATGCAGCAATTAAGGTCTGACGGTTGGGTTCAATTTTTTTGAGAAGGTGACCTCATTTTGTATTAAACATGATAGAAGTTCCTTCTATGGATAGTGATTATGTGCCTTATGGAAAATCAAAAAGGTATGCTCGTGCTCGGAATCAGACAAATGATGATCATTTCGTAAGAGAAGTATACACATTGGTGTTATTGATCAAATTATTCAGGAACTTGATAATCGATTTGATGAGATTAATATGGATATGCTCTCTTGTATGTCAACATTCAATCCTTCCAACTCATTTGCTTCCTTAAATGTACAAAAGGTATATAGATTGACTGAGTTCTATCTAAGGATTTCTTGAAAAATGATTTGTTGAAACTTGAGTTGCAACTTGATAATTACATTGATAATATGAGGCAAGATGATAACTTCAAAGGCTTAGACAACATCATTGATCTCTCGATAAAGCTTGTTGAAACACAAAGGCATAAAAATATATGATATGGTTTACTTGCTTCTCAAATTTTTATTGCTTCTACCAGTGGCAACAACGAGTGTTGAAAGGGTATTTTCTGCAATGACTTCGGTGTAAACAAAGTTAAGAAATAAATTGGGTGATAGTCTTCTAGATGATTGCTTGGTCACATTTATTGAGCGGGATATTTTCTTCTACGTAGATGAAGATGATATAATCAATACATTCATGTCATTCAAAAAGCAACGACTAAATAAGTCGAGTAAGTAGTATTGTAAGTTTTCTCATGACTGATTATATATTGTAATTTACTTACAATAATATTTTCATTTTTATTTATTTTTTATCAAATTTTGCTACAACATTTATTTTTACTGAATAATTAAATAATTTTATGATATCACTTGAAAAAAATTTCAGCATACCCTGTAGTTAAATCCTAGGTCCGCCACTGACGAGGAGTATGCATGGGAGAACTCGGTGAGAGGAGGGCTTGAGGATTACTCAGTGGATAACGGGAAGACTTGCAAATGTCATCGGTGCTGGGCAGAATTCCAGCCAAGGTGACTAGAGGAACAAGCGCCCAGGTAAGGGGAGTTTATTCCTTCCGATAAAACCTGATACAATCTTTAAGGTTGCTTCTATAAGACAGGTGCACTACTTATTCTTATATGTTACTCCCTTCGTCCCAAAATACTTGTTACTCTCAAGTTCATTTTTTAACTGGAGAGTGTCAAGTATTTTGGGATGGAGGAATTATATCCTAACTGAAACAGACTCGATCTCAACAGACTAGGAAACTAATCTCCTCTCCCCTCTCCTCAATCTTATCTCTATGTTGCGCCAGGATTAGCCACTTTTGATATGCTTCCTGCGATGGTATTGTGATCTCCAAATGGCATAATTTTCTGCTACATGGGTTTGATACCAATAGGTTTCTGAAATTACTCTTTTCATAGGAATTCAGTTGACAGCTTGCCGTCTAGCTTCATCGACAAAATAGAAAAGAAAGATAATGATTTTTGGTGAAGAAAGATGTTTTTTTTTTGAAAAATCCAGTGAAGAAATATGTGAATTATAGTTCTTCTAAAATGGATAATCTATATCTGAAAGTGATCTTACACCCGCCCTCGTTGAAATAGTTGTCATCTTGCAGCAAAAATATTATCTTGAGCCCTTGGCCAAACCTCCTATACAGGTAGGCTTTTTCACATGTTTCTGCGACTGACTAGTACTCTCTCATCCTTGAAAGTTTGTCATTTTATAGTTGAACTACAAAACGACAAACTTTTGGAGACGGGGACAATATTTAAATGTAAATTAAATAAGAGACGACAAAAAAGACTGTCGATCACACTTCTCTCATACACATGTCAGCATCATTAGTATTCTTATACTTGAGGGTCTCAGCATCATCAGTATTCAGTCTAAGACGACAAGCCATTCTCAGAAGCGCGACCGGATCCTTATCCAAACGGTTGCCTCCAGCTCCTCGTCCGACACAACGTTCGACCAGCACAACCTTCTGACGCTGTAGGCGAAGATGAAGCGCGACCCAGAGCCATATGAGGTGCCTTCACTATGAACCCCGCGAATGACCTAACGTGAGATCTCTTGTGCAAGCATTGACCCCCCTTCAGAAGGATGCTGAGGTGAATACTTTCCCATTCTCGGGTTTGCATGCTTGATTGTTTATGTAGAGTTATGTTGGAAATTGCACTTAAATGTTAACTAGTATAGTTCAAAGTTCATTTCAATAACCTACTTGGTTTAGGCCCTTCTTGATTTGGTCTTCAATAGTTCATTTCTATAACCTACTTGATGCATAGCATGTAGCCTCCTTCCTGATTTATCATGATAAAACAGCAGTACTGGAAGCAAGTTATATTTACATTAAATCTTAGCCAGCAAAGTTGGAGTTAAACTATCTTAAGGGCGCGCTTTTTGGGTATGTCACGATGTCACGTTCATCAGACAGGAGGCTTCATTAAATGAGGTGACATCGTGACATATCCAAACAGCAATCACTTAAGACAGTTTAACTTCGGCTTTGCTAGCTGAAATTTAATGTAAATCTAACTTGCTCCCAATACTGCTGTTTTATCAGGATAAATCGGGAAGGGAGCTACATGTTATGCATCAAGTAGGTTATAGAAATTAACGATTGAAGACCAAATCAAGAAGGATTTAAACTACATGCATCAAGTAGGTTATAGAAATAAACTTTGAAGTATACTAGTTAACATTTTTAAGTGCAAATTCCAACATAGCTCTACATAAACAATCAAGCATGCTAAGGGGAGATTGGAAAAGTATTGACCTCAGCATCCTTCTAAAGGGGAGTCAATGCTTGCACAAGAGATCTCCCGTTAGGTCGTTCACGAGCTTCATAGTGAAGGCACCTCGTAGAGCTCCAGGTTGTGCTTCATCCTCGCTTGCAGCGTCGGGAGGTTGTACCCGTCTGACGCTTCGCTGGACATGGAGCCGGATGCAGCCGGCTGGACGAGGACCCAATCGCGATTCATCTTTCTGCGGGGGGCATGTGGCCAGCTGGAGGTAAGGGGCAGCGGCGCATCATGCGTGGAGCGGTGCGGCCGGCGGTAGGTAAGGGGTGGCGACGTGCCGTGCGTGGAGCTGTGTAACCAGCTGGAGGTAAGGGGTGGTGGCACGCAGTGCGACCGCTAGGCGGCGGCGGGTCTTGCGCGCTGCAGGAGTGCGACAGCGAGAGGGATTTTGCTATCGGATTAGGTTTTGCTGGCCGAGTTGGGCTGGGTCGTGGCGCCACAACTTAATGGGGATTGTTTTGGTGGGTTGAGTAGAAGGCCCACAATAATACTTATCATTAACTTCGTGATTTAGCAACTAGGATCAGAAAAATATAGTTATTTTTGTGAGTTGACAGAAATGTCCACGAAAATAATTGTTATTTTCGTGAACCATAACTGCAGCTCACAAGAATATATATTATTTTCGTGAGCCATGTTTTGGCTCACAAAAACATATATTTTTTATGGAGGCTCACGAAAATAGCTTTAGCTCATGAAATAATTCATTTTTCTAGTCTGTCGGGAGATGTATTAGTCCCGTTGGTGACCGAATCCTAGGAGAATAAAACATTCCCTAACAACAAGCAGTTGATCAGTGTGCATACTGTTGTGTATACGCCCATATAGGAATCTCTCACCATGCCACTGCTCTAATGGCCTATGTTGTATTCTTGTACTTTTTTTCACTCCAGACTGCCACTTGAGGCCGGCATTAATGGTCCATGATCGATACAAAAACAAAGGCTATCAAAATAACTGTGAAATAATAGCTTAAAAGTAATACCACAAATTTTAAAAGTGTAAAGAAGTAATACCACAAATCTCAACGGCAAGGTGTTCTCGTGTCTCTGTTAATCTTAAAAATCTTTCGTTGGCCTCAGGGGCGGACCTATAGGGTTGCCGCGTGGGCCCCGGCATACCTGGGCCCAGAGGAACTTCAGTATATTTATTACCTGTTTTTCTCACCAGTCTAGCTGTTGCATGCTAAACCATCGGAAGTCAGTGGAACCGAGTCCGGCATTGGACCGAGTTTGGCACAGCAACCGAGTCCACGACGCTAGCGCAACAGAAAACAATAAAATACGATGCTTTGGCCCAATTAAGTCAGGTCACGCCTGACGCCGCATGCTGGTACCAGACAAAAGCGGAATTACAGATCGCACCTACGTGGCTTGCAGCTACGCACACACGCACCGACGCACGCCGTCTCGATCTCGCCGATCGCCGTCTCGATCTCATCGTACAGGCAGCGCCGCCTGGATCTCGCCGTCTCGATCGCGAAGGAACGGACAATGGAGGCACACAATGGTAGCCACGGCCAGCGGTTCAACAGTTCGCCAGATTGCCGATTGAATGTTCAGATAATACAGATGAAAATATTCATACAACCTCCTTCGATCAGACAATTACAGTGTGTTGGTGACTCTACGTATGTGTTTTTATGTGATTAGACTAATTGTCCGTTTTTGTACTTTTTACTGATTATCGTACTTACATATTTTTTTTCTTATAACAGTTCAATTTTGAAAAAAGTGAGAATATTTCATCTCTTTTTCAGAAACATGCAGCCAAGAAGGCAGCCACCGCTTCAAATCATGTCCTATGTATGGAAAAAACAGTTGTGGAAGAACTTACTCAAGAGTAAGAGAGAGTGATCGAAGAAATTTGAATCATATGCCTTCGCCCCCGCTCTCAACCCCTCCAGCATCATCAACACCAGTTTATGATATCAACCGTCTGTCCATCTTCCACATGATCCTGGTGAAAGGAAACTCGTTAAAATTATTCTATTAATGATCAAGATGCAGGTCGAAGAGCGTATATTATCAAAGGTCCGTTTCAACCATATGCACATGATTTTCCTAAAAGAAAGATTGGAAATAGATATCGTCAATTCAATTATATGTGGATGTACAAATATGATTGGGTTGAATATAGCATCAAAAAGAATCTGTATTTTGTTTTATATGCTACTTGTTCAAGAAAGGTATTGGGACTGATACATTTACTTTTGATGAATAGAGAAATTGGAATATTGGAGAGAAAGCACTTCACGAACATCTGGGTTCTAAGGCACACAGTGCAGCTCAAGAGAGATACATTGGCTTTAAAAATCCAAAAGTAGCAATTGATTATCACATTGATAAGTGGACTGATGAATGTTCGTCTTTACAGAAAAAGATTAACTTATTCGTTTATATATATCAAGTTTCTTCTTCATCAAGGATTGGCATTTCGTGGACATGATGAAAGTGAAGAGTCTGACAATAGAGGGAACTTTATTGTGCTATTGAAATTTCTTGCAGAAAATTCTGAAGAAGTGAACAAGTATGTCTTGAAGAGTACACCAGGTAATTGCACTTTAACTAGCCTAAAGATACAAAAGCAGATTATTCTGTTGTGCCATAGAAACTAGAAAAAAATTATAATTGAAGAACTTGGTCATGAGCCATATGCAATTTTAGCTGATGAGTCTAGTGATATATCACATTAAGAACAACTAGCTATTTGTTTCCGTTACATTGATAAATTGGAAGATCATGTGAGCATTTCATTGAAGTTGTCTATGTAGATGATACTACTTCTTTATCACTTAAGGATGCTATTGAAGGTTTACATGTTAGCCATGGCTTGACTATGACTCAAATTCGCGATCAAGATTGTGATGGAGCTAGCAACATGAAAGGAGACATTAAAGGATTAAAAACATTGATCATGCAAGAATCACCTTCTGCTTATTGTATTCATTGTCTTGCGCATCAACTACAACTAGTTCTTGTTGCTGTTGCGAAGGGCAATACTGATTGTAAGAGTTTTTTTTTATCAAGTATCTACTCTCTTGAATATTATTGGAGTTTCTTGCAAGCGTCATGGTATACTTCGAAATGCAAGACTACAAAATATTAAAAAAACACTTGATTGTGGTGATCTTGAATGTGGAAGTGATTTGAATCAAGAGATGAGTTTACCTAGACCTGGCGAAACTCGAGGGGATCTCATTATAAGATGGTATGCAATATTATTACTATGTTTTCTATGATTTATGATGTTCTTATCGAGCTTGGTGATGACACATCACATAAGGATGACTGGACAAAAATACATTTTATACTTGGAGCATTTGAGGCATTTGAATTTGTTTTCTTTGCACATTTAATGTATGTTATTCTTGGTTACACAAATGAGTTATTCGAATGTTTGCAACAAAGGGATCAAGATATTCTTAATACAATCTCACTTGTTAATGTGGTGAAGAATAGAATGCAGCAATTAAGGTCTGATGGCTGGGTTCAATTTTTTAGAAGGTGACCTTATTTTGATTAAACATGATGTGGAAGTTCCTTCTATGGATAGTGATTATGTGCCTTATGGAAATTAAAAAAGGTATGCTCGTGCTCGGAATCAGACAAATGATGATCATTTCAGAAGAGAAGTATACATTGGTGTTATTGATCAAATTATTCATAAATTTGATAATCGATTTGATGAGATTAATATAGAGCTGATCTCTTGTATGTTAGCATTCAATCATTGCAACTTATTTGCTTCCTTTAATGTACAAAAGGTACGTAGATTGGTTGAGTTCTATCATAAGGATTTCTCAAAAAATGATTTGTTGAAACTTAAATTGCAACTTGATAATTACATTGATGATATGAGGCAAGATGATAACTTCAAAGGCTTAGACAACATCGTTGATCTCTTGATAAAGCTTGTTGAAACACAAAGGCATAAAATATATGATATGGTTTACTTGCTTCTCAAATTGGTACTGCTTCTACCAGTGGCAACAACAAGTGTTGAAAGTGTATTTTTTGCAATGACTTTGGTGAAAACAAAGTTAAGAAATAAATTGGGTGATAGTCTTCTATATGATTGCTTGGTCACATTTATTGAGTGGGATATTTTCTTCCAAGTAGATGAAGATGGTATAATCAATACATACATGTCATTCAGAAAGCGACGACTAAATAAATCGAATAAGTAGTATTGTAAGTTTTCTCATGACTGATTATATATTGTAATTTATTTACAATGGTATTTTTCCTTTTATTTATTTTTATATCAAATTTTGCTACAACATTTATTTTTACTGAATAATTAAATAATTTTATGAAATCGCTTGAAATTTTTTTGGCATACACTGTAGTTAAATCTTGGGTCCGCCACTGGTTGGCCTTCATCTGGATAGAGTATTCATGTGTATGTCCACAGGTGTGGGTGTAAAATTAATAGTCGATCTCGAACTTGTCTTAGCGAAGTGGTGTTAGGTTCATGAGCTCTTATCTATTCTCTCCATTAATAACGAGCTCTGAAATGAAAATAAAATTGTCTGCGTAGCACGTTGACTATGTTCCATACACTACGCCTCATATTCATTATTCAGTTCCCATGTGGAATATTAAGATGGAAGCATGTTTTTAGGAGAGAATAAAAGATAATGAATTATACATGCAGAAGTCTATACTTGAGATTGCTAAAGTGGTAACAAATCTGAATTCTATTATTTTGACATGAATTCAATAGGGGTATAAATGAAGAATTAACAAAATAATATAAAATAACAAATTATCCATACAACTTAAGAAATATTCATGTACAATATCATTAAAATCATTTTCTTATAGATCTGTCTCTTGTCTATAGTCTGTGCCATTTATTTGTGTCACCCATCCCTGTATAGATTTTTTTTTATCATCTCTTGTGCTCAGGCTAAAAACTTTGGTCTATCTAGGGTTCTATTTGAATCACTTTTTTTTTTCTTAAAAGCCAGACTCCAGAAACTGATGAAATGGTTCTAAATATGTCAGTTCTTTTTGCTGAGTTTCTAAAAAATAGATTCTCGGTTAAGAAACCAGCAAGTTGGTCCAGCCCAACTATTCCCGGTTTTAGCATGGTTTTCGTTAACTAGCTATTAAAAACTAGTTTCGAGATTTTAAGATTCAGGATCAAAACACACCACACAATTTTCTAGAAACTATATCAAGAAACCAATTTTGAAGAAACTAAAACCGATCGAGAGATGTCCTAAGCAGCAATGTTCGTTAGTTCTGGATAAGAAACATGTTCTATGCCATATTACTATGACATATAAAAATCTTTGATCTTCAAGCTTATACTACCGTATACCATATAGTAATCAAAGTTCATGATGCAATATGAGTCCTCGTGCTTAATCTACCATGGTAACAGGGCCATCGGGACCGCCAGCTTCGGGATGTTGGTCTCGCCCCCTTCACTCAGTTCGACAGGCTGAACTGTGGGTTTTGACAACCTCCGGATGAAGGTTCTGTCAGGAGTCGGAGCTCCGGTTGATGCTTTTTCGAGAGTTCGTCAGCTTCAGCGTTATGGACATGCTGGACATGGTGGAGATCCAGGACTTTGAAGTCCTTCAGAAGCCTCTGGACTTCAAGGAGATAAGCAGCTAATTGAGAATTGTTACAGGAGCATTCACCCTTCACCTGTTTAATGATGAGCTGCGAATCTTCCTTGATCAACAGCTGCTTGACACCGTATGATATTGCCACCTTTAATCCATAAATGAGTGCTTCATACTACGCCATGTTGTTGGTCGCCTTGAAGTCAAGGTGGACCATGTATTTTACCTTATCCCCGGTTGGAGCGAGGAGAAGGACTCCAGCTCCGGCCCCCTCCTTTTGCATGGAGCCATCGAAGTAGAGGGTCCAATGAGGTTCGGTGAAGACCGGAGCCTTAAGTTCTGACTTCTGCTCACTAGGGCCCCCAGGGTTTGATGGAGAGGGGGTCCATTCCGCCACAAAATCTGCCAATGTTTGACTCTTGATCGCTTGCCTTGGGATGAATTCAAGATCGAATTCGGCTAATTCTGCTGCCCACTTTGCAATGTTCCCAGTAGAGTTGGGATTATGCAAGATCGCACGCAGTGGGTAAGAGGACACCGCTGATATCTTGTGAGCTTGGAAGTAGTGGCAAAGCTTCCTGGAGGCGATGAGAACTGCATAGAGCAGCTTGTGTACCTCTAGGTATTGAGTCTTGGCATCATGTAGTACTTCGCTGATGAAGTATACTGGGCGTTGGACTGTCCGGACCCTCCCGGAGGGGCCTGGAGCTTCCTCCACATCGACCTGGACCCTCTAGGAGGAACCCGGAGCTTCTGTTGGAGTGACCCGGATCCTCCCGGAAGGGTCCAAGTCTTCTGGGATAACTCCCTGTTGATCCAAGTCTAGGGGCTGGGACTCAGACTCTCCTTCAGGAACCTCCGGACCTTCCCGGAGGGGTCTGGATTCCTGAGCTTGTGATGGTTCTGGTCTCTCCGCGACCAGGACCATGCTGACAACCTCGTCGGTTGCTGAAATGTAAAGCAGTAAGGGCTCACCAAGGTTCGGAGCTACCAGGGTTGGTAGAGTGGTGAGGAGTTGCTTTAGCTCTTGGAATGCCTTTTCTGCTTCTTCAGAGCATTAAAATGGTTTGGACTTCCTCAATAGCTTGAAGAAAGGTAGCGACCGTTCTGCCAGTCTTGAGATGAACCGGTTGAGGGCGGCTAGACATCCAGTCAGTTTCTGGACATCTTTGATGCGGGCTGGTGGCCGCATCTCCTCTATAGCCTTAATCTTCGCCTGATTTGCCTCTATGCCCCGGTGGTTTACCAGGAAACTGAGAAGCTTTCCGGAGCTAACCCCAAAGACGCACTTGTCTCGGTTCAGCTTTGTGCGAGTGACCCGCAGCTTGTCGAAGACAGCTTGCAAGGTGTCAAGGAGTGACTCCTTGTCCTTGATCTTGACTATGATGTCATCAACATACACTTCCACTACGTCTCTGATGAGCTCTCCAAAGGTTTTGTACATAGCTCGTACAAATGTTGAAGCTGCATTCTTGAGACCAAATGGCATGGCTGTATAACAGTACAATCCATCTATTGTGATAAAAGAAGTATGTTCTTCATCTTCCCTAGACACTCTGATTTGATGGTACCCAGAATATGCGTCTAGGAAACACAGTAATTCACACCCGGAGGTGGAATCCACTATCTGATCTATTCTAGGCAGTGGGAATGGATCTTTTTGGCATGCCTTATTTAGTGTTGTGTAGTCGATACACATCCGAAGCTTCCCGCCGGCCTTGGGTACAATGACTGGGTTTGCCAGCCATTTTGGATGGAAGACTTCTCGTATGAATCCAGCTTCGAGCAACTTCTTCACTTCTTGTCGTATGAAGTTATGTCTCTCTACGGATTGCTTCTGAGGCTTCTAATGTACGGGCCAAGCGTCAGGATAGATCTTCATATTATGCTCGATCACTTCCCTAGGGATCCCAGGCATTTATGACGGTTGCCAGGCAAACACGTCGACGTTAGCCTGGAGGAAAGTGATGAGCGTGAGTTCCTATTTGTCATTCAGACTTCCCGATATACGAGTGGTCTGAGCAGCATCGGAACTGATTTGGACGACTTTGACGGGGATGTCGGCATTGTCGCTTGGTTGCACGCGAGGTGCGGAGGTTGAGACTCGCTGACGAATGCTCGGGGGTTTTGGAGCTTGCTCCTGCCTGGATTCTTCCTCCTGTGATGTAGCAAGCGCATGGAGTTCCTCCAGAGCAGTCACTCCGGTAGTACTGTCTCCGCGGATCCGGAGAATGCCAACTGGTGTCGCCTGTTCAACACCAGGTAGCCATAATAAGCAGCAGCCATGAATTTGTACAAGGCAGGCCTGCCCAGAATGGCGTTGAAGGGCAATTTTATCTGAGCAACGTCAAAGATCAACTTCTCAGTGCGATAATTCTCCCGAGTCCTGAAGGTCACAAGAAGAGTAATGGCACCGAGCGGTGTTATGGCCCCCGGACCTACTCCAGAGAAAGGTCGAGAAGGGCGAAGGTCCGAAGGTCAGAGCTGAAGCTTGACAAAAGCCTCAAAGCTTATGAGGTTCATCCCCAAACCTCCGTCCACCATTACATGGTGGAGTTGAATGTTGTTGATGGTAGGTGATACCATCAGAGGTAACTGACCAGCTCCGATCATGTTTCGAGGGCAGACCGAAGCATCAAAAGTGATGGTAGTGTCCATCCACTTCCGATGAGGTTCTGCCCTGGCTGTAGGAGCTACTAAGGCCATGTCTCGCCGCATGGTCTTGAGGATACGGCGGGAGGTGATGTCCCATGAACCACCAAAGATGGTGTTCATGGTCTTTCGACGCTCATTGTCGGAGACGTCGGAGTCCTCATCGACGGATGTGTACACAGCCTTCAGGACCTTTTTAGGGTCCTGGAAGCCCAACTCCTCTTCAGCCGGAGCTTCGCTGACTTTCTACTTTCCTTCCCTCTGACGGAAAGGAACTTCTTCTCGGTGCTTGTGGTAGCGCTCAGCAAGGTTTTGGACCTCCCGACAGTCCTCCAAGTTGTGGTCGTTCGACTTGTGGATAGGACACCATATTTTGGAGTTGCCACCGTCTTCAGAGGACGGCTGAGGTCATTTCTCAGGGCGTGGCCCCCGGCCACCCGGAGTTGCAGCAACTGCAGCGGTGGATGTGCCGGCCGACGGCTTCTTTTTGTCGTTGGACTTTTTCTTCTTTTTGCCACTCCTGGAGGTAGTGGCTTCGCCTTTGGAGGATTTTTTTCCATCCTCTGGAGGTGGTTTGGAGTGCATCTCATGGCCCTCTGCAGCTTTGGCGCACTTGTCTGCCAAGCTGAAGAGCTCCGTGACGCTGGTGATCTCCTTGACCTCCAGCTTCTCCAGCATCTTCTTATCTCGCACGCCCTGTCTAAATGCCATGATGACAGAAGCGCTAGAGATAGAAGGAATGGTGTTTCGTACCTGGGAGAACCTCTAGATGAATGAGCGCAGAGATTCTCCCCCCTTTTGCACCACTGCAAAAAGGTCCAGTTCGGTGCCTGGTCGGGTGTATGAACTCCCGAAATTGGCGGTAAACTGTTGGCACTATTCCTCCCAACTATTTATAGAGTTGTGAGAAAGACTCATGAACCAGGACCTGGTGGTCCAAGTCAAAGCTACTGGGAAGTAGTTGGCCATTACAGCCTCGTTACCTCCGGCCGCAAGGATTGCGGTGGTGTAAATTTGGAGAAACTCGGCGGGGTTAACAGTCTCGTCAAACTTCTCCGGCAGGTGTGGCCGGAACTTTTGTGGCCATCTGACCATGCGTAGGTGCATGGCCAGTGCAAAACAGCCTCCTCCTACTCCCTCGGGAGCAGGGCTGTCTCGAGCTTCGCCTTTCACGAGCGCGCTCGATATGGACACGGCCATCCTGTTGACAGTAACGGCGATCAAGCTCCGCCCGGAGGTCATGAGTTGACATCCTCGTTACCGTATGAGTACGTCGTACCCCAGAGGGTAGCGACGTAACTTGATGTGATGTAGCACGCCTCCTATTCTGGGAAGCATGCAGACCAAGTCTGCCAGACACAGTCTGGCGCTGCGATGGGGCCCGCCCCGAAGGAGGAGGACCTTGATTGCTGATGCGGTCGGCTGTTGCTGTAACCAGATGTTCCACATGAGCTCTCCACTGCTCCATTGCACCGTGGGATGCACCTGGAGGTGGTGGACGTTGGAGGAGAGCACGTGCTGCATGAAGCACATGTTCAGGGTTGTTGTTGTTTGCCGATGCAGTGACTGACGCCGATGCACCGTCACGTTGCTTAGCTTGACGTGTTGGTGCAGGCGGTGGTGGTGAAGGCATGACTCCTGCTGGAGCCACAGCACCTGCTGGTTGCAGCGTGTTGGAGGGATTGCCTCCAACGGGTTGAACGGCAGGGTTGCCGTTGGAGGATCCAACAGCTGAGTTCACCATACTCGAAATCTCGGACGCCCCCTTCCTGGCGCGCCAATTGTCGGTGTTTGGAACTGGCAGATCTCCCGACACTACTTTTGGTAGATCGAGGAGTTGTAGTTCGGTAATGAGCGCGCAGAGATTCAAGAAGGTGAAAGACACGTATACACCAGGATTTACGTGGTTCGGGCCGCCTGAGCATAATACCCTACTCCATGGGGTGTGTTGGTGATGTATTAAACTCGGGAGTCTAGAAGAAGCTCCCAGAAGAAGAAGCTCATCTAGCTTAGGGTGTTCAGCAATGGTCTGGAACCGTCCCTTTTGTATCGTCGACCAGTCCTTTTATAGTACAAGGACTGGTCCTTACAACGTTAGCCTGGCCCGACAGGTGGCCCCGGCGGTTACACACACTTGATACACAATAAATGGGGTTAATTACCCTTAATAGCCTGGTAATGGGCCTTAACAGTGTCGTTACCAGTATTAAGGGCCATCCGATTGTGTGTCATTAATATGGTATTAATAACACTTAATCGGGTCTTGAAGTCTTTGATTGATCCTTGAAGGTCCAGAGCCGTTGGGGGGTCCACCGGCCTGATAGTTGAAGTTGAAGGTCCGGCGGTTGCCACGTGGCAGCACCGGAGCTCATCGTCGTGGACGGGTAGGTCCGGTGCTGTTAGACACGTGTCAGTACCGGAGCTTCCCTCTGTCTGGGGTTAGGTCTTGTGGTGCCATATTGGTATTCTGACCGGAGCTTCCCAGGTGTGGGTGATAGCTCCGGTCTTGTGATACACGTGGCGGCCCTTGGACTAACTATGTCGGGGGAGCAGGTCCGGTTACACCTGACATGTGGGGCCTTCAGAGGTCTTCAAATCTGGTATATGGAGTTTCCTTGTGATCTTTGCAATCCAAGGGGTATCCGGTACGGAGGGTACCGATAGCTTCAAAACGCAAGACTACAAAATATTAAAAAAGCATTTGATTGTGGTGATCTTGAATGTGGAAGTGGATTGAATCAAGAGATGAGTTTACCTAGACCTGGTGAAACTCGATGGGGATCTCAATTTTTTGATAAGGTGACCTCATTTTGTATTAAACATGATGGAAGTTCCTTCTATGGATAGTGATTATGTGCCTTATGGAAAATCAAAAAGGTACGCTTGTACTCGAAATTAGACAAATGATGATCATTTCAGAAGAGAAGTATACATTGGTGTTATTGATCAAATTATTCAGGAACTTGATAATCGATCTGATGAGATTAATATGGAGCTGCTCTCTTGTATGTCAGCATTCAATCCTTCCAACTCATTTGCTTCCTTTAATGTACAAAAGATTGTAGATTGGCTGAGTTCTATCCTAAGGATTTCTTGAAAAATGATTTGTTGAAACTTGAGTTGCAACTTGGTAATTACATTGCTGATATGAGGCAAGATGATAACTTCAAAGGCTTAGACAACATCGTTGATCTCTCGATAAAGCTTGTTGAAATACAAAGGCATAAAAATATATGATATGGTTTACTTGCTTCTCAAATTGGTATTTGTCGATACCCTGCAGACCAGGTACTCCCGCATACAAGGAAGACAAGACAGCTCCGACAACCTGCAGCTCCGGACCTAGCCTCTTCGCTGAGGAGAGGTTCGGTGCTGCCATGTGTCCCAACGAAATAGGACCTAGCCTCCCCGCTGAGGAGAGGTCCGGTGCTTCCAAGTGTCCCGACGAAATCGGACCTAGCCTCCCCGCTGAGGAGAGGTCCAGTGTTGCCACGTGTCCCGACGAAACCGGACCTAGCCTCCCCGCTGAGGAGAGGTCTGGTGCTGCCACGCGTCTCGAAGACTCTGGACCTAGCCTCCCCGCTGATGAGAGGTCCGGTGCTGCCACGCGCCTCAAGGACTTGGGACCTATCCTTCCCACTGAGGAGAGGCTTGATGCCGCCATCGCGCGTCCCGCAGCTCTGGAAGGCGACGTGTACACTCAAGACCGTATTAACACACCATCAAGAGAGCATTAATGTGTCATCAAGAGACCTTAGTGCACCATGAAGACCAATTAAGACCCATTAATGTGTCATCAGGACACGTTAATACACCATCAAGCACGTTAATGCGCTTTCAAGGCTAATTAACCCAGGGCCACCTATCGAGCACCGGACAGAATGTAAGTTGTCGGCATTCACCTATAAAAGGACCAGGCAGCCATGACAGAAGGAGACTCTCTCAGCTTGTTCATACGCATCTCACACTCACTATGGGCTGAGTACGCACAATACAACAACACAAACCCCGTGGAGTAGGGTGTTACGCTCAGGCGGCCCGAACCACGTAAATCTCTTGTGTCACCATCTTAATCCTGATCTCTAAGCGCCCCAACCGAAACAAGAACCTCCGCGGGCTACATTTGGTAGTACCGGGGAAAGTATCGTAGCAACACTTCGACAATATTGCTTCTACCAGTGGCAACAACGAGTGTTGAAAGGGTATTTTTTGCAATGACTTTGGTGTAAACAAAGTTAAGAAATAAATTGGGTGATAGTCTTCTAGATGATTGCTTGGTCACATTTATTGAGCGGGATATTTTCTTCCAAGTAGATGAAGATGATATAATTAATACATTCATGTCATTCGGAAAGCGACGACTAAATAAGTCGAATAAGTAGTGTTGTAAGTTTTCTCATGACTGATTATATATTATAATTTATTTACATTGGTATTTTTCATTTTATTTATTTTTATATCAAATTTTGCTACAACATTTATTTTTACTGAAGAATTAAATAATTTTATGAAATCGCTTGAAATTTATTTTGGCATACCCTGTAGTTAAATCCTGGGTCCGCCACTGATGAGGAGTATGCATGGGAGAACTCGGTGAGAGGAGGGCTTGAGGATTACTTAGAGGATAATGGAAAGACTTGCCAATGTCACCGGTGCTGGGCAGGATTCCAGCCACGGTGACTAGAGGAACAAGCGCCCATGTAAGGGGAGTTTATTCGTTCCGATAAAACCTGATACAATCTTTAAGGTTGCTTTTATAAGACAGGTGCACTATTTATTCCTATATGTTACTCCCTTCGTTCCAAAATACTTGTTACTCTCAAATTCATTTTTTAACTGGAGAGTGTGAAAGCATCTAGGCCCCATGAGGTACGGTTTCGGTGATTAATGACAACCATTCGATATTACTAATGAATTTGTGAATGCAAGGTCTCAATGACACTCAATCAAATGAAATCAAAATTACATTGGAGACCCATATAAAATCAACGAATGAGATCAAATCAAAACATATGATGAAAAGAAGTGAAAGCTCTAACTTGATATCATTTCATGCTTGAAGACAATCAAAACAACACTTCAAACAAATGTCAAAGAGGTCACAAGTTCAAAATTCCAAAAGAACAACTCAAAACAACTCGAAGTCAACAAGTTGAACACACCGGATCATCCGATGGTCTTGAAGATGACTGCATCGGTCGAGTTGGTTTAACTGAAGAAGAAGACCTCAGACAAATGCACTCACCGGATCATCCGATGTGAGTGGCTCAGTGCATCGGTCCATCATCACAGATTGCAATACCATTGGACCAAGAGAAGCACCGGATCATCCGATGTTCAGACTTACACACATCGGTCAATCACTCCAGTGAGCCTCAAGATCAAGCAAAATTCTGGAGGAAGAGCCACCGGATCATCCGATGAGTAGAGAGATCAACATCGGTCTAACAACGGTCATATCTGACACAGTGACATCAGCTAATTTGGCTTTGACCGATGACAACTGAAGGGGAGACATCGGATCATCCGGTGTTCGCAGAGAAGTGATGTCAGCCTACTTTTCCAACGGCTATCTCGTGGAGGCTGGCTATTTATACCCCTTCAACCTGTCAAATCGACAAGACTTGAAGCCCAGACATACTCTACACATCCTAGAGCATTCAAGCAATAGAGCAATCACTTTCACATCAATTGTTCATCACTTGTACACCAAGAAATAGGCTAGAACTAGCTAGAGATAGTGCTTGGGTGCCTCCATTCTTGGTGATTGGAGTCTCTAGTGTAGTGAGAGCCATAAGGGAGTGTTCTTGGTGTGTGCAACTTCCGGAGCTTGCCAAGAGGATTGTGGAAGCCCGGAGGATCCCAAAAGTGTACAAGGCTTGAGCTCCACCTTGCCAAGGTTGGCGAACGGAGAAGAATAGTGAAGAAGCCCCTAGTCTCGGTGACTTGGGAGTGGCAAAACCCTTCGGTGGGTGTCACAACGTGGACGTAGGAAGATCCTTGTGATCTTACCGAACCACGGGATAAACTCCGTGTCCCTTGAGCGTTTGCATCCCTCTCCCTTTTTACTCTTATGCAATCTTCATTTCGCAACTTTAAATTATATTGATTGCATAGTTTAATTGCATAGGGAATTGGGCTTTAAGTTGTTAAGTGTTTAATTGTCTTAAAATTTGAAAGAAAGCCCAATTCACCCCCCCTCTTGGGCGTTTCGATCCTTACAATTGGTATCAGAGCATTGTTGCTCATTGGATCATTCTAGCTTCACCGCTAGAGAGCTTAAATGGCCAAGAATGGGGGTTCGGTTCCTATCTTCGAGGGCAAGAACTTTGCCTATTGGAAAGCACGCATGCGTGCCTACCTAGAGGCCATCGCTCCCGAAGTGTGGGAAGCGACCCATGCGGGATTTGGTGATCTTAACTATGTTGGTGATCAAATTAAATGGGATGCTAAAGCTAGAAATGCCATTTATGAATGCATTAGTCAAGATGTATTTGCAAGAATAGCTAGTAAAGAAAAGGCTTGTGAAATTTGGGCATGCTTAATTGAGATTCATGAGGGTTCCTCTCGTGTTAAAGAACTCAAATATCACTTGCTAAAATCCAAGTATGATGAATTCAAAATGCTTCCTCATGAGAATGTTAACCAAATGTTTTCACGCTTAAATGTTCTTATTGAGGAGATTAATGCTCTTGACATTGCATCTCTTGGCAAGGGACTTATCAACCGAAAGATTCTCATGCTCCTTCCAAAGCCTAAGTACAACATCATCAACTCCATGCTCCAAAAGGAATCACTTGACAACATTGAAGTTTCGGAGCTCATTGGAGAAATACACGCTCATGAGATGAGCGTACTTGGAATGATGGAGGAGTCATCATCAAAAACTATTGCTCTCAAGGCTTCAACCAAGAAGACAACTCCCAAGAAAAAGAAAGTGGTTGAGCCTAGCTCAAGCGAAGAAGAGCAAGCAACAAGCGAAGATGACGATGATGAGCTTGCATTGATGATGAGAAAATTCTCACGTCTAAACTCCAAAATCGCAAAGAAGGGATACTCCTTTGATCCAAAGAAGAAAGCCTTCCTCCCAAGAAAAGATGAAAATAAAACATGCTACAATTGTGGTGATCAAGGCCACATATCATATGATTGTCCAAGACCCGACAAGAGGAAGGACAACCACAAAGGAAAGTATAGAAAGCTAGAAGAAAGTGATGAAGATGAAGAAGAGGTCAAACCCAAGCGCGCCTTTGGAAAGAAGAAATTTGACAAGGGCAAGAAAACCAAGCTCTTTCCAAAGAAGAGAAGAGTGCCTCAAAAAGTCTTCATGTGCGAGGCAAATGAGTGGATCACGGATGAAGAGTCAAGCGATGAAGAGAGTGAAGATGAAGAAAACTTGGCGGGCCTTGCCGTCGTCAACAAAGACAACTCACCTCTTCATCCACCTCCTATGTGCCTCATGGCTAAAGGTAACTCTAAGGTATGTGATGATTCTAGCGATGATGATAATGAGCTCTCCCCCGATGAACTAGCATCAATGATTAATGAATATCATGTCATCATAAAAAGGGAAAAGAGCAAGGTCAAAGCACTTGAACAAGCTTGTGCTAAACTTGAGAGTGCGAAGCTCGATTTGCATGACAAGTATGTAACCATACTTAAAGAGCATGACACGCTCAAAACACATGTCAAGCAAATCGAAAAGGAAAATGCTCAAATCAAGCTTGATCATCATGAGCTTGACTTAGCAAACCAAGCACTCTTGGGAAAGCACAATGACTTGGTTCAAAAACATGAAGTGCTTAACCTTGCTTATGAGAAAATTGAACTAAAAATGAAAAACATGAAAAAGGAAACCCTTGATGGCAAAGTATCAACTATTTCACATGCCACTAACACTTTGGATAAGTCTTTGCCTTTGAAAGCAAGCCTTAGGGAGAAGGAATTGATGGACGAAATTGAAAGTCTCCGCACTAGTGTGGTGAGACTTTCCAAGGGAGAGGACAAGCACAAGGAAATCCTCTACCAACAAGCCAAAGGCTTCAACAAGAGAGGACTTGGCTCCTTCCCGGTACTCAACAAAGGAAAGGTGCCCTCACCGGAGCTTAGGACGAGCTTCATCAAAGAAGTTGGATCCTATTGCCAACATTGTGAGGTCACCGGACACCACACGAGGGAGTGTCCTCTTCCCAACCGTCCTTCTCCCAAATTGCCTCCTAACTACAAATCTACTTTCCATGATTATCACTATCTCTTAAGCAAAGTAGGTGGCAAGGTGAAGGCAAGGTTCATCGGCAAAGATATTAAGGGCATGAAGGGGAAGCTCCCCAAGCAACTTTGGGTCCCAAAATCACTTGTATCACACATACAAGGACCTAAGTTGGCTTGGGTTCCTAAACTCAAAAACTAACTTCATGTGTGTAGGTGAACTACAAAGCCGGAGGAAAACATTGGGTACTCGATAACGGGTGCACTCAACATATGACCGGCAATGATGGTATGTTCACTACCATAGAGAACCCCGACAACCATGAACAAGTCACCTTTGGTGACAACTCAAAGGGGAAGGTAATTGGTTTAGGTAAAATAGCTATTTCGCATGATTTATCTATTTCTAATGTACTATATGTTAAGTCACTTAGTTTCAATCTACTTTCAATTGCACAACTATGTGATCTTGGACTAACGTGCACCTTTGACAAGAATGGTGTTGTAGTAACTAGTGAATCAAGCAAAGAACTAATCTTCAAAGGATTTCGGCATGGACATCTTTACTTGGTGGACTTCTCCAACAAGGATGCTAGCTTGACCACTTGTCTTTTCACTAAGACAAGCTTGGGTTGGCTATGGCATCGACGCATTGCTCACATTGGGATGAGCAAGCTTAAGAAGTCGTTCAAGCTTGGGATGGTGACCGGTGTAAAGGATGTCACATTTGAGAAGAACAAGCTATGTAGCGCTTGTCAAGCCGGGAAGCAAGTTGCTTCACACCACCCAATGAAGACAATGGTGTCAACCTCCAAGCCGCTTGAACTACTCCACATGGACCTCTTCGGGCCATCCACATATCAAAGTCTTGGTGGTAACTTCTATTGTCTTGTTATCGTTGATGATTATTCTCGATATGCTTGGACTTTGTTTTTAGGTGACAAGGGTGAAACTCCGGAAGTTTTCAAGACCTTCGCCAAACGTGCTCAAAGGGAATTTCAACTTCCCATCATCAAAGTCCGGAGTGACAACGGCACCGAGTTCAAGAACTACAACATTGGGGAGTGGTGTGATCGTGAAGGAGTGAAGCATGAGTTTTCGGCCACATACACCCCTCAACAAAACGGTGTCGTTGAAAGGAAGAACAAGACCCTTATCACCCTTGCAAGAGCAATGCTTGATGACTATGGCACATCGGAGAAGTTTTGGGCCGAAGCAATCAACACGGCGTGCCATGCCGCAAATAGGGTCTATCTTCACCGACTACTCCAAAAGACCCCATATGAACTTCTCATTGGGAGAAAGCCCAACATCTCCTACTTTAGAGTCTTTGGGTGCAAATGCTACATCTACCGCAAGAAAAGGCTCGGTAAGTTTGAAAGAAGATGTGATGTTGGTATTTTTCTTGGTTACGCATCAAACTCAAAAGCATATCGAGTATTCAACCAAACCTCCGGTCTAGTTGAAGAAAGTTGTGATGTTGAGTTTGATGAGACTAATGGCTCCCAAGAGGAGAGTTTTGGTCATGATGAAATAGATGATGAGCCTCTACGAGAAGCCATGAAAAACATGACCATTGGAGACATCAAGCCGGAAGTTGAAGAGGGCCATGATCAAGGGGGAGCATCAAGTTCCAACTTCAACACCTCCATGATGCCTCAAGTTGATGAAGAAGAAGAAGAAAAAGATGATCCATTGCCAATGCAAGATTCACAAGCCACACAACACCAACGACAAGAAGAAGTCCATGATCAAGTCCAACCACAAGAGGAACAACAAGCTTCACCACCGCCAAGTGACTCACAACCACTTATGAGGCATGGACGCATCTCCAAGGCGCATCCAATGGACCAAATCATTGGAAGTCCTTCAAGGGGCGTAAGTACTCGTTCCCGCCATGTCGCCTCATTTTGTGAGCACTACTCTTTTGTTTCGTGTGTAGAACCCACTCACATAGAGGAAGCACTCCAAGATCCAAATTGGGTGATGGCCATGCAAGAAGAACTCAACAACTTCACCCGCAATGAAGTTTGGGTGTTGGAGGAGCGACCTAAGGACAAGAACGTTATCGGTACGAAGTGGGTATACCGGAACAAGCAAGACGAGAATGGCGTCGTGGTCCGCAACAAGGCAAGGCTTGTGGCCAAGGGTTTTTCACAAGTTGAAGGACTAGACTTTGGAGAAACATTCGCTCCGGTCGCTCGGTTAGAAGCTATTCGCATACTCCTTGCTTTTGCTTCACATCACAATATAATGCTTTATCAAATGGATGTTAAAAGTGCTTTTCTCAATGGCTATATTAACGAACTTGTTTATGTTGAGCAACCTCCCGGGTTTGAAGATCCGAGGAATCCTAACCATGTGTATAGGTTACACAAGGCGCTCTACGGACTCAAGCAAGCACCTAGGGCATGGTATGAACGACTAAGGGATTTCCTAGTCATGCAAGGATTCAAGATCGGGAGGGTGGACACTACACTCTTCACCAAGCACATCGACGGGGATCTATTCATTTGTCAAATTTATGTCGATGATATCATTTTTGGCTCAACTAACAAATCTCTTAGCCATGAGTTTGGCACCATGATGTCTAGGGAATTCGAGATGTCAATGATTGGAGAGCTCAACTTCTTCCTTGGATTCCAAATCAAGCAACTTCAAGAGGGGACCTTCGTCTATCAAGAGAAGTACACAAAGGACCTCTTGAAGAAATTTGAGATGGGAGATTGTAGCTCAAGAAGCACTCCAATGGCGACAAATTGCCATCTCGACGCGGACATGGACGGTAAACCTATTGATCAATCTCATTATCGTTCTATGATTGGCTCATTGTTATATCTTACCGCATCTAGGCCCGATATTATGTTTAGTGTGTGCTTGTGTGCTCGCTTCCAAGCGGCACCTAAAGAATCGCACAAGAAGGCGGTCTTTAGGATACTTCGGTATCTCAAGCATACCTCAAGTGTAGGTTTGTGGTACCCCAAGGACGCTAGTTTCCATCTCTTGGGATACTCGGATTCGGACTTTGCCGGATGCCGTGTGGATCGCAAGAGTACCTCCGGTGGGTGCCACTTACTTGGGCGTTCCCTAGTATCTTGGTCGAGCAAAAAGCAAAATTCCGTGGCTTTGTCCACCGCGGAAGCGGAGTATATAGCGGCCGGTGCATGTTGTGCCCAAATTCTATATATGAAGCAAACCCTTTTGGACTTTGGAATTAAAATTGGTTGTGTGCCTCTCCTTTGTGACAATGAAAGTGCGGTTAAGATAGCTAGAAACCCCGTTCAACACTCCCGCACTAAGCACATTGATATTCGCCATCACTTCTTGCGGGATCATGAGGCTAAAGGAGACATCTCTTTGCAAGGTGTTAGATCCGAAGAACAATTGGCGGATATCTTCACAAAACCACTTGATGAGAAAACCTTTTCTAGACTTAGAAGTGAATTAAATGTGCTAGATGCATCTAACGTCATGTAAGTTGTCATGTTCATGTAAGGATGCATATCATATAGGTCTTGTCTAACTCCCAAAGGATAGGGGCAAGCTAGAAGTAGTTTTCCCTGAGGAAGCCTTTGGAAGGTTTAAACTTGGCAAGATAGATTTATTTTATGCCTTGCATGATCCCTGCCATATAAACTTGCACTCATTTAATATCTTGCATTATATTTTGTTTGGCATTGCATAACGGTAGATTGTCACAAAGGGGAACCCACCTCATGAGAAGGAGACTTGTTTGAAATGCAATATCTCAACTCATATAAGGTGGAAAGAACAAAATGTTAGGTACGTTAATGCCTAGAGGAACATGCTTCATTGAGATAGTAGTCTTCATACTCTACCTCACAAAGCATGGGCCTTACATTTTATTTGGATATTTTTCCTCCATTTTTCTCGGTGTTCCATTTGCATTAAGGTCTAGCCAAGCTATTGGCATATTAGCTTCTTGAGGGGTAAGGGGTTGCCCAAAAAGTCCTAAGACATGTGTTTCTCCTCGATTGTTTGTTTGGTCAAAGGACATATATGGGATGTTTTTGTTCTGTTGTCATCGGATTATCCGATGCCCCTGTCAATCCCTCATCGGTCAAATAGGTGTTCAATCCTCAAAGCCCAACTCTGTCAGAACCTCAAATGATCCGACGCGTTCATCCTGGAAAACATCGGTCCATCCGATGTTCACTCTTCTGGAGCTGTGATCTATTCAACCGATGTCTACCTCCCTCTAACGTCGGATCATCCGGTGTCAAAATCACTCGGTTGAACACCCTTACTGTGATAATCGACCGATGTTCAAAACCCTAATCATCGGTTCATCCGATGTCAACAGCAATTCTTGAATATCCTTACTGTTGCAATTGACCGATGTTCACTGCATCTATCATCGGTCCATCCGGTGTTTAAAAAACGGCTAGGGTTTGGGCCCCACTATTTAAACACCCGCGCCGCCGCCGTTCGCTCTCTCTCCCCGATCCTTCTCTCTCGCCGCCGCCGCTCGCCCTACTCGCCGCCACCTCCGCCGCCGCACCCAAGCACCGCCTCCCTAGGTGCCGTCGCCGCCGTCCCCGGCCGCCGCCGCCCACAGCGCCGCCGCCCAGCACCGCCACCATTCGCAGCGCCGCCGCCGCACGCCCGCGCCGCCTCCTCCACCCTCGCGCCCAAACATCACCGCCGCCCCTCACCACCACGCTCAAGCCTCGCCGCCGCCCTTCTCCACCACCAACGTGCGCCATCTCCGGGCCATCTCCTCCTCGCTAGGGTTTCTCGGCCCGGTCAATCATCGTCGCTAAGGTGAGCTTCGTGCCGCACGACGTCTCTCGTTGCTTCTCTCGCCGTTCTTCCTTCATCGTCGCTAACCCCACCTCTCCCTTCCATCTAGATGGGTCGTGATCGCAAAGGAAAGGGCAAGGCGATCGCGGAGCCCGCCGCGAAAAAGCGGAAACTTTCGAAGGATGAGAAGAAGGCCTTGATGGCCGCTCGCGCCGCCGAGGAGCGTGAGCGCGGCCGTGGGGGTTCGTTGAGGATTCGCGAGGCCCGTCCAAGGCCGCCTCCCGTGGTCGACGACTCCGACGCCGAAGAGGAGCCGGTTGCGCCTCTCGTCCGCCGGCGCTCAGCCCGGACTCGAGGAGGTCACACCGAGGCTGCTCCTCGTCCGAGACCGACGGCTGCCGACCGTCGTGAGGACAGGGAGGCTGAGAGAGACATCCATGAGATGGACACGGCCGTCCGGGTCGGTGAAGGAGTCCGTCTTGTGGACTACAGGAAAATGAAGGCGAAGCAACTCCGGAAGCTCAGATGGAGTGTTCTTCTTGAGGAGTGGTTCCCACAGCCCTGGGAGCTTCTTGTTGACAGTCGCTTCTGGACTGTCACCCAGGCGTCTCTCTATGAGACCTACAAGCGCCGGGGGCACAAGCTCTTTCAGCACAACCACTTGGACTGGAGGCAGCTTGCAGTGGCAGCGGAAACTGATGCCCGCCCCTTCTTTGAGAGATACAGAGGCTTGGTGGAGCGACTGGACTATGAGAGGAGTGCCTATGTGGAAGAGTGGGTCCGTGTCTTCTACGCGACCCTGTACATCTCAGAGGGCAGGAGGTCAATTGCTTTCATGTTTAATGGTCAGCACTACCATCTCTCGAGGCAGACTCTGGGGCACATTCTTGGTTTGGACCTGCACGACACCAGCATACACGAGAAGGTCTATGGGCAGGCAGATCCACCAAGGAGGCCACTTACTGGAGGGGTAGCACCACAGCTGGACGAGATCAGGTCTTTGTTTGGCCCCGCGTTTTCTCCAGACCAGCCTAGAGTTCCAGCACTCCTGACTCCAGCTGCGCGCATTGTGCACCTCGCCTTGCGCCGCACGCTCCTGCCGAGGTCAGGATACTTGGAGGGGTTCACGAGTCTCCAGCAGACCCTCCTGTTCTACATAATGAACGGGATGGATTTTGATATCGTGGACATACTCCTCTGTGAGATGGAAGACGTGATCACGGATGGGATTGGGATGATGAGGCAGATGGTCTACGGGCACTGGATTAGCTTCATTTGCTCTATGGTGGTGCCAGAGGGACATTCAGCACAGGCCCGGCTTGCTGACGAGAGCGTGACCCGCTTCGGTCACAACCGTGCGTCCGCTCCTGGAGACCGCCGCCTTGGCCGTCCAGTTGAGCGCCAGGTCAGGGCCCGCTTGACTGAGGAGGATTGGTCTGACCTCGAGAAGGAAGATGAGCGTCTGGCTGAGGCAGAAGCTCAAGGTGGAGACTTGCAGCACGTCTGGTCCGAGAGCGACACAGACGAGAGTGTTGAGGAGTACTTCCCTCCACCTCCACCCTCACCGAGACAGCACGACGCCGAGGCAGGAGGATCAGCTGCTCCGCCACCGACACCACCTCCTGTCTCCGAGGCGCAGGTATCACAGCCGTCGGAGCTGTCCTCCCTTCTTCAGCAGATGATCGAGCAGCAGCGCCAGGACAGGCTCGCTGCTGAGCAGGCCAGGGCGGAGCAGGCTGCTCACCTGGCACAGCTGCAGCGGCAGCAGCAGGAGCTCCAGCTGGAGATCGCCCGTCAGAGGCGAGAGGATACGGACCGGTTCACCAACCTGGTCGATCAGATGCACCGCCGTACCCTCGACCAGCAGCAGCAGACCCAGCAGGCCATGATGGGGATCCTCGGGTTGATCACCAACCTGTACACTCAGACCGGGATCGCCCTTCCTTCACAGCAGCCTGGACTGGGACTGGCTCCAGGTGTTGCTCAGGTGCCCACTACTCCTATCCCTTCCATCAGCATGTCACCACTTCTGGCATCTGGCGCACCGATTCACTCACCACTGCCGGCGACGACCTTGTTCCAGCAGACACCGGCGTCCGTGGTGAGCACTCCACTTCCTCCAGCTCCTCCAGCACCTTCAGTACCTGCTTCCTCTTCTCCAGCACCGGCAGCGGACCCTCCAGCTCCCGCCGCTCCGGCAGCTCCTTCGACCGGCGACTCCAGCTCCGACGACGGCGACGGTGCCCAGTTCGTCCTCGCGCCCAGCTCTCAGGGTCCGTAGGCGTTCTGATCCCTTTTTGGTGTCTTGATGCCAAAGGGGGAGAAGATGTAGGAGAGTCAGGGGGAGTGGTAGTAGCAGTCTCAGGGGGAGTGTGAGTGTAGGGAGTGTGAGTGTGTGTGCTTATCTTTTGTATTCATGCTTGAGTACTTTTTTGTAATTTTAATTAAGCACTCTTTCACTTGTCTCATTTGCTTATGATTTTAATCGACTGAGTTTTTTTTTCGCCCACAATTCTCTTATGCGCTTTACAAGCTTAATGTGTCCTATGCTGTATTCATTGCATATATTCTTGAGTATTTTTCATCAAATTCATTATCATTGCGCTTTTAAATATTGTGTTGTCATCAATCACCAAAAAGTGGGAGATTGAAAGCATCTAGGCCCCATGAGGTACGGTTTCGGTGATTAATGACAACCATTCGATATTACTAATGAATTTGTGAATGCAAGGTCTCAATGACACTCAATCAAATGAAATCAAAATTACATTGGAGACCCATATAAAATCAACGAATGAGATCAAATCAAAACATATGATGAAAAGAAGTGAAAGCTCTAACTTGATATCATTTCATGCTTGAAGACAATCAAAACAACACTTCAAACAAATGTCAAAGAGGTCACAAGTTCAAAATTCCAAAAGAACAACTCAAAACAACTCGAAGTCAACAAGTTGAACACACCGGATCATCCGATGGTCTTGAAGATGACTGCATCGGTCGAGTTGGTTTAACTGAAGAAGAAGACCTCAGACAAATGCACTCACCGGATCATCCGATGTGAGTGGCTCAGTGCATCGGTCCATCATCACAGATTGCAATACCATTGGACCAAGAGAAGCACCGGATCATCCGATGTTCAGACTTACACACATCGGTCAATCACTCCAGTGAGCCTCAAGATCAAGCAAAATTCTGGAGGAAGAGCCACCGGATCATCCGATGAGTAGAGAGATCAACATCGGTCTAACAACGGTCATATCTGACACAGTGACATCAGCTAATTTGGCTTTGACCGATGACAACTGAAGGGGAGACATCGGATCATCCGGTGTTCGCAGAGAAGTGATGTCAGCCTACTTTTCCAACGGCTATCTCGTGGAGGCTGGCTATTTATACCCCTTCAACCTGTCAAATCGACAAGACTTGAAGCCCAGACATACTCTACACATCCTAGAGCATTCAAGCAATAGAGCAATCACTTTCACATCAATTGTTCATCACTTGTACACCAAGAAATAGGCTAGAACTAGCTAGAGATAGTGCTTGGGTGCCTCCATTCTTGGTGATTGGAGTCTCTAGTGTAGTGAGAGCCATAAGGGAGTGTTCTTGGTGTGTGCAACTTCCGGAGCTTGCCAAGAGGATTGTGGAAGCCCGGAGGATCCCAAAAGTGTACAAGGCTTGAGCTCCACCTTGCCAAGGTTGGCGAACGGAGAAGAATAGTGAAGAAGCCCCTAGTCTCGGTGACTTGGGAGTGGCAAAACCCTTCGGTGGGTGTCACAACGTGGACGTAGGAAGATCCTTGTGATCTTACCGAACCACGGGATAAACTCCGTGTCCCTTGAGCGTTTGCATCCCTCTCCCTTTTTACTCTTATGCAATCTTCATTTCGCAACTTTAAATTATATTGATTGCATAGTTTAATTGCATAGGGAATTGGGCTTTAAGTTGTTAAGTGTTTAATTGTCTTAAAATTTGAAAGAAAGCCCAATTCACCCCCCCTCTTGGGCGTTTCGATCCTTACAGAGTGTCAAATATTTTAGGATGGAGGAATTATATCCTAACTGAAACAGACTCGATCTCAACAGACTAGGAAACTAATCTCCTCTCCCCTCTCCTAAATCTTATCTCTATGTTGTGCCAGGATTAGCCACTTTTGATATGCTTCCTTCGATGGTATTGTGATCTCCAAAAGGCGTAATTTTCTGCTACATGGGTTTGATACCAATAGGTTTCTGAAATTACTCTTTTCATAGGAATTCAGTTGACAGCTTGCTGTCTAGCTTCATCGACAAAAAAAGAAAAGAAATATAATGATTTTTGGTGAAGAAAGATGTTTTTTGAAAGACCCGGTGAAGAAATATGTGAATTGCAGTTCTTCTAAAATGGATAATCTATATCTGAAAGTGATCCTACACCTGCCCTCGTTGAAACAGCTGTCATCTTGTAGCAAAAATATTATCTTGAGCCCTTGGCCAAACCCCCCATACAGGTAGGCTTCTCCACATGTTTCTGCGACTGACTAGTACTCTCTCATCCCTGAAAGTTTGTCGTTTTATAGTTCATTTTTGAACTACAAAGCAAGAAACTTTTGGAGACAGAGACAATATTTAAATGTAAATTAAATAAGAGACGACAAAAAAGACTGTTGATTACGCTTCTCTCATACACATGTCAGCATCATCAGTATTCTTATACTTGAGGGGCTCAGCATCATCAGTATTCAGTCTAAGACGACAAGCCATTCTCAGAAGCGCGACCGGATCCTTATCCAAACGGTTGCCTCCAACTCCTCGTCCGACACAACGTTCGACCGGCACAACCTTCCGACGCTGTAGGCGAAGATGAAGCGCGACCCAGAGCCCTATGAGGTGCCTTCACTATGAACCCCGCGAATGACCTAACGTGAGATCTCTTGTGCAAGCATTGACCCCCCTTCAAAAGGATGCTGGGGTGAATACTTTCCCATTCTCCCGTTTTGCATGCCTGATTGTTTATGTAGAGTTATGTTGGAAATTGCACTTAAATGTTAACTAGTATAGTTCAAAGTTCATTTCAATAACCTACTTGGTTTAGGCCCTTCTTGATTTGGTCTTCAATAGTTCATTTCTATAACCTACTTGATGCATAGCATGTAGCCTCCTTCCTGATTTATCATGATAAAACAGCAGTACTGGGAGCAAATTATATTTACATTAAATCTTAGCCAGCAAAGTTGGAGTTAAACTGTCTTAAGCGCACGCTTTTTGGGTATGTCACGATGTCACGTTCATCAGACAGGAGGTTTCATTAAATGACGTGACATCGTGACATATCCAAACAGCAATCACTTAAGACAGTTTAACTTCGGTTTTGCTAGCTGTAAATCTAACTTGCTCCCAGTACTGATGTTTTATCAGGATAAATCGGGAAGGGAGCTACATGCTATGCATCAAGTAGGTTATAGAAATTAACGATTGAAGACCAAATCAAGAAGGATTTAAACTATATGCATCAAGTAGGTTATAGAAATGAACTTTGAACTATAGTAGTTAACATTTTAAGTGCAAATTCCAACATAGCTCTACATAAACAGTCAAGCATGCTAAGGGGAGATTGGAAAAGTATTGACCTCAGCATCCTTCTGAAGGGGAGTCAATGCTTGCACAAGAGATCTCCCGTTAGGTCGTTCACGAGGTTCATAGTGAAGGCACCTCGTAGAGATCCAGATCGCGCTTCATCCTTGCTTGCAGCGTCGGGAGGTTGTACCTGTCGGACGCTTCGCTGGACATGGAGCCGGATGCAGCCGGCTGGAAGAGGAGCCAATCGCGATTCATCTTTCTGCGGGGGGCATGTGGCCAGCTGGAGGTAAGGGGCAGCGGCGCATCATGCGTGGAGCGGTGCGGCTGGCTGGAGGTAAGGGGCGGCGACGCACCGTGCGTGGAGCGGTGCAACCAGCTGGAGGTAAGGGGTAGTGCGACCGCCAGGCGGCGGCGGGTCTTGCGCACTGCAGGAGTGCGGCGGCGAGAGGGATTTTGCTATGGGATTAGGTTTTGCTAGCCGAGTTGGGCTGGGCTGTGGCGCCACAGCTTAATGGAGATTGTTTTGGTGGGTTGAGTAAAAGGCCCACAATAATACTTATCATTAACTTCGTGATTTAGCAACTAGGATCAGAAAAATATAGTTATTTTTGTGAGTCGGCAGAAATGTCCACGAAAATAATTGTTATTTTCGTGAATCATAACTGCAGCTCACAAGAATATATATTATTTTCGTGAGCCATGTTTTGGCTCACAAAAATATATATTTTTTGTGGAGGCTCACGAAAATAGCTTTAGCTCATGAAAATAATTCATTTTTCTAGTGTGTGGGGAGATGGATTGGTCCCGTTGGTGACCGAATCCTAGGAGAATGAAACCTTCCCTAACAACAAGCAGTTGATCAGTGTGCATACTGTCGTGTATACGCCCATATAGGAATCTCTCACCATGCCATTGCTCTAATGGCCTATGTTGTATTCTTGTACTTTTTCTCGCTCCAAGACTGTCACTCGAGGCCGGCATTAGAGATAATGGTCCATGATTGATACAAAAGCAAAGGCTATCAAAATAACTGTGAAATAATAGCTTAAAAGTAATACCACAAATTTTAAAAGTGTAAAGAAGTAATACCACAAATCTCAACGGCAAGGTGTTCTTGTGCCTTGTTAATCTTAAAAAATTTCGTTGTCCTCAGGGGTGGACCTACAGGGTATGTCGGGTGGGCTCCGGCATACCCTAGGCTCAGAGGAACTTCAGTATATTTATTATCTGTTTTCTCTCACCGGTCTGGCTGTTGCATGCTATACCATCGGAAGTCAGTGGAACCGAGTCTGGCACTGGACCGAGTTCGGCACAGCAATCGAGTCCACGATGCTAGCGCAGCAGGAAACAATAAAGTATGATGCCTTGGCCCAATCAAGTCAGGTCAAGCCTGACACCGCACGCCGGTACCAGACAAAAGCGGAATTACGGATCGCACCTACGCGGCTTGCGGCTACGCACGCACTGACGCACGCTGTCTCGATCTTGCCGATCGTCATCTCGATCTCGTCGTACAGGCAGCCCCGTCTGGATCTCGCCATCTCGATCGCGAAGGAACGGACAACGGAGGCACACGGCGGTAGCCACAGCCAGCGGTTTAACAGTTCGCCAGATCGTCGATTGAATGTCCAGATAATACAGACGAAAATATTCATACAACCTCCTTCGCTCAGGCAATTACGGTGTGTTGGCGACTCTACGTATGTGTTTTTATGTGATTAGACTAATTGTCCGTTTTTATACTTTTTACTGATTATCGTACTTACATAATTTTTTTCTTATAACAGTTCAATTATGAAAAAAAAAGAAGATATTGCATCTCTTTTTCAGAAACATGCGGCCAAGAAGGCAGCCACCACTTCAAATCATGTCCTATGTATGGAGGAAACAATTCTGGAAGAATGTACTCAAGAGCAAGAGAGAGTGATCAAAGAAATTGTGATTCAAATGCCTTCGCCCCCGCCCTCTCCAACGGGTTGAACGGCAGGGTTGCCGTTGGAGGATCCAACAGCTGAGTTCACCATACTCGAAATCTCGGGCGCCCCCTTCCTGGCGCGCCAATTGTTGGTGTTTGGAACCGGCAGATCTCCCGACACTACTTTTGGTAGATCGAGGAGTTGTAGTTTGGTAATGAGCGCGCAGAGATTCAAGAAAGTGAAAGACACGTGTACACCGGGATTTACGTGGTTCGGGCCGCCTGAGCGTAATACCCTACTCCATGGGGTGTGTTGGTGATGTATTAAACTCAGGAGTTTAGAAGAAGCTCATCTAGCTCAGGGTGTTCAGCAGTGGTCTGGAACCGTCCCTTGTGTATCGTCGACCAATCCTTTTATAGTACAAGGACTGGTCCTTACAACGTTAGCCTGGCCCGACAGGTGGCCCCGGCGGTTACACACGCTTGATACACAATAAATGGGGTTAATTACCCTTAATAGCCTGGTAATGGGCTTTAACAGTGTCGTTACCAGTATTAAGGGCCATCCGATCGTGTGTCATTAATATGGTATTAATAACACTTAATCGGGTCTTGAAGTCTTTGATTGATCCTTGAAGGTCCAGAGCCGTTGGGGGGTCCACCGGCCTGAGAGTTGAAGTTGAAGGTCCGGCGGTTGCCACGTGGCAGCACCGGAGCTCATCGTCGTGGACGGGTAGGTCCGGTGCTGTTGGACACGTGTCAGTACCGGAGCTTCCCTCTATCTGGGGTTAGGTCTGGTGGTGCCATATTGGTATTCTGACCGGAGCTTCCCAGGTGTGGGTGATAGCTCCGGTCTTGTGATACACGTGGCGACCCTGGGACTAACTATGTCGGGGGAGCAGGTCCGGTTACACCTGACATGTGGGGCCTTGAGAGGTCTTCAAATCTGGTATATGGAGTTTCCTTGTGATCTTTGCAATCCCAAGGGGTATCCGGTACGGAGGGTACTGACAGTTTCAAAACGCAAGACTACAAAATATTAAAAAAAACATTTGATTGTGGTGATCTTGAATGTGGAAGTGGATTGAATCAAGAGATGAGTTTACCTAGACCTGGTGAAACTCGATGGGGATCTCAATTTTTTGATAAGGTGACCTCATTTTGTATTAAACATGATGGAATTTCCTTCTATGGATAGTGATTATGTGCCTTATGGAAAATCAAAAAGGTACGCTTGTACTCGGAATTAGACAAATGATGATCATTTCAGAAGAGAAGTATACATTGGTGTTATTGATCAAATTATTCAGGAACTTGATAATCGATTTGATGAGATTAATATGGAGCTGCTCTCTTGTATGTCAGCATTCAATCCTTCCAACTCATTTGCTTCCTTTAATGTACAAAAGATTGTAGATTGGCTGAGTTCTATCCTAAGGATTTCTTGAAAAATGATTTGTTGAAACTTGAGTTGCAACTTGGTAATTACATTGCTGATATGAGGCAAGATGATAACTTCAAAGGCTTAGACAACATCGTTGATCTCTCGATAAAGCTTGTTGAAATACAAAGGCATAAAAATATATGATATGGTTTACTTGCTTCTCAAATTGGTATTTGTCGATACCCTGCAGACCAGGTACTCCCGCATATAAGGAAGACAAGACAGCTCTGACAACCTGCAGCTCCGGACCTAGCCTCTTCGCTGAGGAGAGGTTCGGTGCTGCCATGTGTCCCAACGAAACAGGACCTAGCCTCCCCGCTGAGGAGAGGTCCGGTGCTTCCAAGTGTCCCGACGAAATCGGACCTAGCCTCCCCGCTGAGGAGAGGTCCAGTGTTGCCACGTGTCCCGACGAAACCGGACCTAGCCTCCCCGCTGAGGAGAGGTCTGGTGCTGCCACGCGTCTCGAAGACTCTGGACCTAGCCTCCCCGCTGAGGAGAGGTCCGGTGCTGCCACGCGCCTCAAGGACTTGGGACCTATCCTTCCCACTGAGGAGAGGCTTGATGCCGCCATCGCGCGTCCCGCGGCTCTAGAAGGTGACGTGTACACTCAAGACCGTTTTAACACACCATCAAGAGAGCATTAATGTGTCATCAAGAGACCTTAGTGCACCATGAAGACCCATTAAGACCCATTAATGTGTCATCAGGACACGTTAATACACCATCAAGCACGTTAATGCGCTTTCAAGGCTAATTAACCCAGGGCCACCTATCGAGCACCGGACATAATGTAAGCTGTCGGCATTCACCTATAAAAGGACCAGGCAGCCATGACAGAAGCAGACTCTCTCAGCTTGTTCATACGCATCTCACACTCACTATGGGCTGAGTACGCACAATACAACAACACAAACCCCGTGGAGTAGGGTGTTACGCTCAGGCGGTCTGAACCACGTAAATCTCTTGTGTCACCATCTTGATCCTGATCTCTAAGCGCCTCAACCGAAACAAGAACCTCCGCGGGCTACATTTGGTAGTACCGGGGAAAGTATCGTAGCAACACTTCGACAATATTGCTTCTACCAGTGGCAACAACGAGTGTTGAAAGGGTATTTTTTGCAATGACTTTGGTGTAAACAAAGTTAAGAAATAAATTGGGTGATAGTCTTCTAGATGATTGCTTGGTCACATTTATTGAGCGGGATATTTTCTTCCAAGTAGATGAAGATGATATAATTAATACATTCATGTCATTCGGAAAGCGACGACTAAATAAGTCGAATAAGTAGTGTTGTAAGTTTTCTCATGACTGATTATATATTATAATTTATTTACATTGGTATTTTTCATTTTATTTATTTTTATATCAAATTTTGCTACAACATTTATTTTTACTGAAGAATTAAATAATTTTATGAAATCGCTTGAAATTTTTTTTGGCATACCCTGTAGTTAAATCCTGGGTCCGCCACTGATGAGGAGTATGCATGGGAGAACTCGGTGAGAGGAGGGCTTGAGGATTACTTAGAGGATAATGGAAAGACTTGCCAATGTCACCGGTGCTGGGCAGGATTCCAGCCACGGTGACTAGAGGAACAAGCGCCCATGTAAGGGGAGTTTATTCGTTCCGATAAAACCTGATACAATCTTTAAGGTTGCTTTTATAAGACAGGTGCACTACTTATTCCTATATGTTACTCCCTTCGTTCCAAAATACTTGTTACTCTCAAATTCATTTTTTAACTGGAGAGTGTCAAATATTTTAGGATGGAGGAATTATATCCTAACTGAAACAGACTCGATCTCAACAGACTAGGAAACTAATCTCCTCTCCCCTCTCCTAAATCTTATCTCTATGTTGTGCCAGGATTAGCCACTTTTGATATGCTTCCTTCGATGGTATTGTGATCTCCAAAAGGCGTAATTTTCTGCTACATGGGTTTGATACCAATAGGTTTCTGAAATTACTCTTTTCATAGGAATTCAGTTGACAGCTTGCTGTCTAGCTTCATCGACAAAAAAAGAAAAGAAATATAATGATTTTTGGTGAAGAAAGATGTTTTTTGAAAGACCCGGTGAAGAAATATGTGAATTGCAGTTCTTCTAAAATGGATAATCTATATCTGAAAGTGATCTTACACCTGCCCTCGTTGAAACAGCTGTCATCTTGCAGCAAAAATATTATCTTGAGCCCTTGGCCAAACCCCCCATACAGGTAGGCTTCTCCACATGTTTCTGCGACTGACTAGTACTCTCTCATCCCTGAAAGTTTGTCGTTTTATAGTTCATTTTTGAACTACAAAGCAACAAACTTTTGGAGACAGAGACAATATTTAAATGTAAATTAAATAAGAGACGACAAAAAAGACTGTTGATTACGCTTCTCTCATACACATGTCAGCATCATCAGTATTCTTATACTTGAGGGGCTCAGCATCATCAGTATTCAGTCTAAGACGACAAGCCATTCTCAGAAGCGCGACCGGATCCTTATCCAAACGGTTGCCTCCAACTCCTCGTCCGACACAACGTTCGACCGGCACAACCTTCCGACGCTGTAGGCGAAGATGAAGCGCGACCCAGAGCCCTATGAGGTGCCTTCACTATGAACCCCGCGAATGACCTAACGTGAGATCTCTTGTGCAAGCATTGACCCCCCTTCAAAAGGATGCTGGGGTGAATACTTTCCCATTCTCCCGTTTTGCATGCCTGATTGTTTATGTAGAGTTATGTTGGAAATTGCACTTAAATGTTAACTAGTATAGTTCAAAGTTCATTTCAATAACCTACTTGGTTTAGGCCATTCTTGATTTGGTCTTCAATAGTTCATTTCTATAACCTACTTGATGCATAGCATGTAGCCTCCTTCCTGATTTATCATGATAAAACAGCAGTACTGGGAGCAAATTATATTTACATTAAATCTTAGCCAGCAAAGTTGGAGTTAAACTGTCTTAAGCGCACGCTTTTTGGGTATGTCACGATGTCACGTTCATCAGACAGGAGGTTTCATTAAATGACGTGACATCGTGACATATCCAAACAGCAATCACTTAAGACAGTTTAACTTCGGTTTTGCTAGCTGTAAATCTAACTTGCTCCCAGTACTGATGTTTTATCAGGATAAATCGGGAAGGGAGCTACATGCTATGCATCAAGTAGGTTATAGAAATTAACGATTGAAGACCAAATCAAGAAGGATTTAAACTATATGCATCACGTAGGTTATAGAAATGAACTTTGAACTATAGTAGTTAACATTTTAAGTGCAAATTCCAACATAGCTCTACATAAACAGTCAAGCATGCTAAGGGGAGATTGGAAAAGTATTGACCTCAGCATCCTTCTGAAGGGGAGTCAATGCTTGCACAAGAGATCTCCCGTTAGGTCGTTCACGAGGTTCATAGTGAAGGCACCTCGTAGAGATCCAGATCGCGCTTCATCCTCGCTTGCAGCGTCGGGAGGTTGTACCTGTCGGACGCTTCGCTGGACATGGAGCCGGATGCAGCCGGCTGGAAGAGGAGCCAATCGCGATTCATCTTTCTGCGGGGGGCATGTGTTCAGCTGGAGGTAAGGGGCAGCGGCGCGTCATGCGTGGAGCGGTGCGGCTGGCTGGAGGTAAGGGGCGGCGACGCACCGTGCGTGGAGCGGTGCAACCAGCTGGAGGTAAGGGGTAGTGCGACCGCCAGGCGGCGGCGGGTCTTGCGCACTGCAGGAGTGCGGCGGCGAGAGGGATTTTGCTATGAGATTAGGTTTTGCTAGCCGAGTTGGGCTGGGCTGTGGTGCCACAGCTTAATGGAGATTGTTTTGGTGGGTTGAGTAAAAGGCCCACAATAATACTTATCATTAACTTCGTGATTTAGCAACTAGGATCAGAAAAATATAGTTATTTTTGTGAGTCGGCAGAAATGTCCACGAAAATAATTGTTATTTTCGTGAATCATAACTGCAGCTCACAAGAATATATATTATTTTCGTGAGCCATGTTTTGGCTCACAAAAATATATATATTTTGTGGAGGCTCACGAAAATAGCTTTAGCTCATGAAAATAATTCATTTTTCTAGTGTGTGGGGAGATGGATTGGTCCCGTTGGTGACCGAATTCTAGGAGAATGAAACCTTCCCTAACAACAAGCAGTTGATCAGTGTGCATACTGTCGTGTATACGCCCATATAGGAATCTCTCACCATGACATTGCTCTAATGGCCTATGTTGTATTCTTGTACTTTTTCTCGCTCCAAGACTGTCACTCGAGGCCGGCATTAGAGATAATGGTCCATGATTGATACAAAAACAAAGGCTATCAAAATAACTGTGAAATAATAGCTTAAAAGTAATACCACAAATTTTAAAAGTGTAAAGAAGTAATACCACAAATCTCAACGGCAAGGTGTTCTTGTGCCTTGTTAATCTTAAAAAATTTCGTTGTCCTCAGTGGTGGACCTACAGGGTATGTCGGGTGGGCTCCGGCATACCCTAGGTTCAGAGGAACTTCAGTATATTTATTATCTGTTTTCTCTCACCGGTCTGGCTGTTGCATGCTATACCATCGGAAGTCAGTGGAACCGAGTCTGGCACTGGACCGAGTTCGGCACAGCAACCGAGTCCACGACGCTAGCGCAGCAGGAAACAATAAAGTATGATGCCTTGGCCCAATCAAGTCAGGTCAAGCCTGACACCGCACGCCGGGTACCAGACAAAAGCGGAATTACGGATCGCACCTACGCGGCTTGCGGCTACGCACGCACTGACGCACGTTGTCTCGATCTCGCCGATCGTCATCTCGATCTCGTCGTACAGGCAGCCCCGTCTGGATCTCGCCGTCTCGATCGCGAATGAACGGACAACGGAGGCACACGGCGGTAGCCACAGCCAGCGGTTTAACAGTTCGCCAGATCGTCGATTGAATGTCCAGATAATACAGACGAAAATATTCATACAACCTCCTTCGCTCAGGCAATTACGGTGTGTTGGCGACTCTACGTATGTGTTTTTATGTGATTAGACTAATTGTCCGTTTTTATACTTTTTACTGATCATCGTACTTACATAATTTTTTTCTTATAACAGTTCAATTATGAAAAAAAGAGAAGATATTGCATCTCTTTTTCAGAAACATGCGGCCAAGAAGGCAGCCACCACTTCAAATCATGTCCTATGTATGGAGGAAACAATTCTGGAAGAATGTACTCAAGAGCAAGAGAGAGTGATCAAAGAAATTGTGATTCAAATGCCTTCGCCCCCGCCCTCAACCCCTCCAGCATCATCAACATCAGTTTATGATATCAATCGTCTTCCACATGATCCAAGTGAAAGGAAACAGATTCAAAATTATTCTGTTAATTATCAAGATGCAGTCCAAAGAGTGCATATTATCAAAGGTCCGTTTCAACCATATGCACATGATTTTCCTAAAAGAAAGATTGGAAATAGATATCGTCAATTCAATTATATGTGGATGTACAAATATGAATGGGTTGAATATAACATCAAAAAGGATTGTGTATTTTGTTTTATATGCTACTTGTTCAAGAAAGGTATTGGGTCTGATACATTTACTATTGATGGATGGAGAAATTGGAATATTGGAGAGAAAACACTTCACAAACATCTGGGTTCTAAGGCACACAATGCAGCTCAAGAGAGATACATTGGCTTTAAAAATCCAAAGGAGCAATTGATTATCACATTAAGAAGTGGATTGATGAGGATGTTCGTCTTTACAGGAAAAGATTAACTTATTCGTTTAGCTGTATCAAGTTTCTTCTTCATCAAGGATTGGCATTTTGTTGACATGATGAAAGTGAAGAGTTTGGCAATAGAGGAAACTTTATTGAGCTATTGAAGTTTCTTTTAGAAAATTCTGAATAAGTGAACAAGTATGTCTTGAAGAATGCACCAGGTAATTGCACTTAACTAGCCCAAAGATACAAAAGCAGATTATTAACTATTGTGCCATAGAAACTAGAAAAATTATAATTGAAGAACTCGGTGATGAGCCATATGCAATTTTAGCTAATGAGTCTAGTGATATATCACATAAAGAACAATTAGCTCTTTGTTTACGTTATATTGATAAATTGGGAAGATTATGTGAGCATTTCATTAGAGTTGTCCATGTAGATGATACTACTTCTTTATCACTTAAGGATGCTATTGAAGGTTTACTGGTTAGCCATGGCTTGACTATGACTCAAATTTGCGGTCAATATGATGGAGCTAGCAACATGAAAGGAGACATTAAAGGATTAAAAACATTGATCATGTAAGAATCACCTTCTGCTTATATTCATTGTTTTGCACATCAACTGCAACTAGTTCTTGTTGCTGTTGCGAAGGGCAATACTGATTGTAAGAGTTTTTTTTGATCAAGTATCTATTCTCTTGAGTATTGTTGGAGTTTCTTGCAAGTGTCATGGTATGCTTCAAAACGCAAGACTACAAAATATTAAAAAAGCACTTGATTGTGGTGATCTTGAATGTGGAAGTGGATTGAATCAAGAGATGAGTTTACCTAGACCTAGCGAAACTCGATGGGGATCTCATTATAAAACTGTATGCAATATTATTACTATGTTTTCTACGATTCATGATGTTCTTATCGAGCTTGGTGATGACACATCACATAAGGATGATTGGACAAAAATACATTTTGTACTTGGAGCATTTGAGACATTTGAATTTGTTTTCTTTGCATATTTAATTTATGTTATTCTTGGATACACAAATGAGTTATCCGAGTGTTTACAACGAAGGGAGCAAGATATTCTTAATGCAATCTCACTTGTTAATGTGGCGAAGAACAGAATGCATCAATTAAGGTCTGAAAGTGGGGTTCAATTTTTTGAGAAGGTGACCTCATTTTGTATTAAACATGATGAAAGTTCAATTTATGGATAGTGATTATGTGCCTTATGGAAAATAAAAAAGGTACGCTCGTGCTCGGAATCAGACTAATGATGATCATTTCAGAAGAGAAGTATACATTGGTGTTATTGATCAAATTATGCAGGAACTTGATAATCGATTTTATGAGATTAATATGGAGCTGCTCTCTTGTATGTCAGCATTCAATCCTTGCAACTCATTTGCTTCGTTTAATGTACAAAAGGTACGTAGATTGGCTGAGTTATATCCTACGGATTTCTAGAAAAATGATTTATTGAAACTTGAGTTGCAACTTGATAATTACATTGATGATATGAGGCAAGATGATAACTTAAAAGGCTTAGATAACATTGTTGATCTCTCGATAAAGCTTGTTGAATCACAAAGGCATAAAATATATGATATGGTTTACTTGCTTCTCAAATTGGTATTGCTTCTACCAATGACAACAGCGAGTGTTGAAAGAGTATTTTCTGCAATGACTTTGATGAAAACAAAGTTAAGAAATAAATTGGGTGATAGTCTTCTAGATGATTGCTTGGTCATATTTATTGAGCGAGATATTTTCCTCCAAGTAGATGAAGATGATATAATCAATACACTCATGTCATTCAGAAAGCAACGACTAAATAAGTCAAATAAGTAATATTGTAAGTTTTCTCATGACTGATTATATATTGTAATTTATTTACAATGGTATTTTCCATTTTATTTATTTTTATATCAAATTTTGCTACAACATTTATTTTTACTGAAAAATTAAATAATTTTATGAAATCGCTTGAAATTTTTTTCGACATATCCTGTTGTTAAATCCTGGGTCCGCCACTGAGTCGAGGAGTATGCATGGGAGAACTCGGTGAGAGGAGGGCTTGAGGATTACTCATTGCATTACGGGAAGACTTGCCAATGTCACCGGTGCTGGGCAGAATTCCAGCCACGGCAACTAGAGGAACAAGCGCCCAGGTAAGGGGAGTTTATTCCTTTCGATAAAACCTGATACAATCTTTAAGGTTGCTTTTATAAGACAGGTGCACTACTTATTCATATATGTCACTCCCTTCGTCCCAAAATACTTGTTACTCTCAAGTTCATTTTTTAACTAGAGAGTGACAAGTATTTTGGGATGGAGGAATTATATCCTAACTGAAACAGACTCAATCTCAACAGACTAGGAAACTAATCTCCTCTCCCCTCTCCTCAATCTTATCTCTATGTTGCGCCAGGATTAGCCACTTCTGATATGCTTCCTGCGATGGTATTGTGATCTCCAAAAGGCATAATTTTCTGCTACATGGGTTTGATACCAATAGGTTTCTGAAATTACTCTTTTCATAGAAATTCAGTTGACAGGTTGTCGTCTAGCTTCATCGACAAAAAATAAAAGAAAGATAATGATTTTTGGTGAAGAAAGATGTTTTTTTTTGAAAGACCCGGTGAAGAAATATGTGAATTGTAGTTCTTCTAAAATGGATAATATCTGAAAGTGATCTTACACCTGCTCTCGTTGAAACAGCTGTCGTCTTGCAGCAAAAATATTATCTTGAGCCCTTGGCCAAACCCCCCATACAGGTAGGCTTCTCCACATGTTTTTGCGACTGACTAGTACTCTCTCATCCCTGAAAGTTTGTCATTTTATAGTTAATTTTTGAATTACAAAGCGACAAACTTTTGGAGACGGGGACAATATTTAAATGTAAATTAAATAAGAGACGACCAAAAAAATTGTCGATTACGCTTCTCTCATACACATGTCAGCATCATCAGTATTCTTATACTTGAGGGGATCAGCATCATCAGTATTCAGTCTAAGACGACAAGCCATTCTCAGAAGCGCGACCGGATCCTTATCCAAACGGTTGCCTCCAGCTCCTCGTCTGACACAATGTTCGACCGGCACAACCTTCCGACGATGTAGGCGAAGATGAAGCGCGACCCAGAGCCCTATGAGGTGCCTTCACTATGAACCCCGCGAATGACCTAACGTGAGATCTCTTGTGCAAGCATTGACCCACCTTCAGAAGGATGCTGAGGTGAATACTTTCCCATTCTCCCGTTTGCATGCTTGATTGTTTATGTAGAGTTATGTTGGAAATTGCACTTAAATGTTAACTAGTATAGTTCAAAGTTCATTTCGATAACCTACTTGGTTTAGGCCCTTCTTGATTTGGTCTTCAAAGTTCATTTCTATAACCTACTTGATGCATAGCATGTAGCCTCCTTCCTGATTTATCATGATAAAACAGCAGTACTGGGAGCAAATTATATTTACATTAAATCTTAGCCAGCAAAGTTGGAGTTAAACTTTCTTAAGCGCGCGATTTTTGGGTGTGTCACGATGTCACGCTCATCAGATAGGAGGCTTCATTAAATAAGGTGACATCGTGACATATCCAAACAGCAATAACTTAAGACAGTTTAACTTCGGTTTTGCTAGCTGAAATTTAATGTAAATCTAACTTGCTCCCAGTACTGCTGTTTTATCAGGGTAAATCGGGAAGGGAGCTACATGCTATGCATCAAGCAGGTTATAGAAATTAACGATTGAAGACCAAATCAAGAAGGATTTAAACTACATGCATCAAGTAGGTTATAGAAATAAATTTTGAACTATACTAGTTAACATTTTAAGTGCAAATTCCAACATAGCTCTACATAAACAATCAATCATGCTAAGGGGAGATTAGAAAAGTATTGACCTCAGCATCCTTCTGAAGGGGAGTCAATGCTTGCACAAGAGATCTCCCGTTAGGTCGTTCACGAGGTTCATAGTGAAGGCACCTCATAGAGCTCCAGATCGCGCTTCATCCTCGCTTGCAGCGTCAGGAGGTTGTACCTGTCGGACGCTTCGCTGGACATGGAGCCGGATGCAGCCGGCTGGACGAGGACCCAATCGCGATTCATCTTTCTGCGGGGGGCATGTGGCCGGCTGGAGGTAAGAGGCAGCAGCGCATCATGCGTGGAGCGGTGCGGCTGGCTGGAGGTAAGGGGCGGCGACGCGCCGTGCGTGGAGCGGTGCAACTAGCTGGAGTTAAGGGGCGGTGGCACGCAGTGTGACCGCCAGGCGGCGGCGGGTCTTGCGCGCTGCGGGAGTGCAGCAGCGAGAGGGATTTTGCTACAGAATTAGGTTTTGCTGGCTGAGTTGGGCTGGGCCATGGCGCCACAACTTAATGGAGATTATTTTGGTGGGTTGAGTAGAAGGCCCACAATAATACTTATCATTAACTTTGTGATTTAGCAACTAGGATCAGAAAATATAGTTATTTTTGTGAGTCGGCAGAAATGTCCACAAAAATAATTGTTATTTTCGAGAACCATAACTGCAGCTCACAAGAATATATATTATTTTCGTGAGCCATGTTTTGGCTCACAAAAATATATATTTTTTGTGGAGGCTCACGAAAATAGCTTTAGCTCATGAAAATAATTCATTTTTCTAGTGTCTTGGGAGATGGATTGGTCCCGTTGGTGACCGAACCCTAGGAGAATGAAACCTTCCCTAACACCAAGCAGTTGATCAGTGTGGATACTGTCATGTATACGCCCATATAGGAATCTCTCACCATTCCACTGCTCTAATGGCCTATGTTGTATTCTTGTACTTTTTTCTCGCTCCAGACTGCCACTTGAGACCGGCATTGGAGATAATGGTCCATGATCGATACAAAAACAAAGGCTATCAAAATCACTGTGAAATTATAGCTTAAAAGTAATACCACAAATTTTAAAAGTGTAAAGAAGTAATACCACAAATCTCAACGGCAAGGTGTTCTCGTGCCTCTGTTAATCTCAAAAATCTTTCGTTGGCCTCAGGGGCGGACCTACAGGGTATGTCAGATGGGCATCGGCATACCCTGGGTCCAGAGGAACTTCAGTATATTTATTACCTGTTTTTTCTCACCGGTCTGGCTGTTGCATGCTATACCATCGAAAGTCAGGGGAACCGAGTCCGGCACTGGACCGAGTGAGCACAGCAAGTGAGTCCATGACGCTAGCGCAGCAGGAAACAATAAAATACGATGCCTTGGCCCAATCAAGTCAGGTCACGCCTGACGCCGCACGCCGGTACCAGACAAAAGCGGGGATCGCACTTATGCGGCTCGTGGCTACGCACACACGGACGCATATCATCTCGTCTCGCCGATCACCATCTCGATCTCGTCATACAGACAGCCCCGTCTGGATCTCGCCGTCTCGGTCGCGAAGGAACGGACAACGGAGGCACACAATGGTAGTCACGACCAGCGGTTCAACAGTTCGCCAGATCGCCGATTGAATGTCCAGATAATACAGACGAAAATATTCATACAACCTCCTTCGATCAGACAATTACGGTGTGTTGGTGACTCTACATATGTGTTTTTATGTGATTAGACTAATTGTCCGTTTTTGTACTTTTTACTGATTATCTTACTTACATAAATTTTTTCTTATAACAATTCAATTATGAAAAAAGTGGGAATATTGCATCTTATTTTCAGAAACATGCGGCCAAGAAGGCAGCCACCACTTCAAATCATGTCCTATGTATGGAGGAAACAATTGTGGAAGAACGTACTCAAGAGCAAGAGAGAGTGATTGAAGAAATTGTGAATCCTATGCCTTCGCCCCCACCCTCAACCCCTCCAGCATCATCAACACCAGTTTATGATATCGATCGTCTTCCACATGATCCAGGTGAAAGGAAACCCATTCAAAATTATTCTGTTAATGATCAAGATGCAGTCCGAAGAGCGTATATTATCAAAGGTCCGTTTCAATCATATGCACATGATTTTCCTAAAAGAAAGATTGGAAATAGATATCGTCAATTCAATTATATGTGGATGTACAAATATGATTGGGTTGAATATAACATCAAAAAGGATTTTGTATTTTGTTTTATATGCTACTTGTTCAAGAAAGGTATTGGGTCTGATACATTTACTATTGATGGATGGAAAAATTGGAATATTGGAGAGAAAGCACTTTCACAAACATTTGGATTATAAGGCACACAGTGCAGCTCGAGAGAGATACATCGGCTTTAAAAATCTAAAGGTAGCAATTGATTATCACATTGAGAAATGGACTTATGAGGATGTTCGTCTTTACAAGAAAAGATTAACTTATTCGTTTAGATGTATCAAGTTTCTTCTTCATCAAGGATTGGCATTTCGTGGACATGATGAAAGTGAAGAGTCCGACAATAGAGGGAACTTTATTGAGCTATTGAAGTTTCTTACAGAAAATTCTGAAGAAGTGAACAAGTATGTCTTGAAGAATGCACCAGGTAATTGCACTTTAACTAGCCTAAAGATACAAAAACAGATTATTCACTATTGTGCCATATAAACTAGAAAAATTATAATTGAAGAACTCGGTGATGAGCCATATGCAGTTTTAGCTAATGAGTCTAGTGATATATCACGTAAAGAACAACTAACTCTTTGTTTACGTTATATTGATAAATTGGGAAGGCCATGTGATTATTTCATTGAAGTTGTCCATGTAGATGATACTACTTCTTTATCACTTAAGGATGCTATTGAAGGTTTACTTGTTAGCCATGACTTGACTATACTCAAATCTGCGGTCAAGGTTATGATGGAGCTAGCAACATGAAAGGAGACATAAGGATTAAAAACATTGATCATACAAGAATTACCTTCTGCTTATTATATTCATTGTTTTGCACATCAATTGTAACTAATTCTTGTTGTTGCTGCGAAGGGCAATACTGATTGTAAGAGTTTTTTGATCATGTATCTATTCTCTTGAATATTGTTGGAGTTTCTTGCAAGCGTCATGGTATGCTTCAAAACGCAAGACTACAAAATATTAAAAAAGCACTTGATTGTGGTGATCTTGAATGTGGAAGTGGATTGAATCAAGAGATGAGTTTACCTAGACCTGGCAAAACTCAATGGGGATCTCATTATAAAACGGTATGCAATATTATTACTATGTTTTCTACGATTCATGATGTTCTTATCGAGCTTGGTGATGACACAACACATAAGGATGATTGGACAAAAATATATTTTGTACTTGGAGTATTTGAGACATTTGAGTTTGTTTTCTTTGCACATTTAATGTATGTTATTCTTGGATACACAAATGATTTATCCGAGTGTTTGCAACAAAGGGAGCAAGATATTCTTAATGCAATCTCACTTGTTAATGTGGCAAAGAAGAGAATGCAGTAATTAAGGTTTGACGGTTGGGTTCAATTTTTTGAGAAGGTGACCTCATTTTGTATTAAACATGATAGAAGGTCCTTCTATGGATAGTGATTATGTGCCTTATGGAAAATCAAAAAGGTATGCTCGTGCTCGGAATCAGACAAATGATGATCATTTCAGAAGAGAAGTATACATTGGTGTTATTGATCAAATTATTCAAGAACTTGATAATCGATTTGATGAGATTAATATGGAGATGCTCTCTTGTATGTCAGCATTCAATCCTTCCAACTCATTTGCTTCCTTTAATGTACAAAAGGTATATAGATTGACTGAGTTCTATCTAAGGATTTCTTGAAAAATGATTTGTTGAAACTTGAGTTGCAACTTGATAATTACATTGATCATATGAGGCAAGATGATAACTTCAAAGGCTTAGACAACATCGTTGATCTCTCGATAAAGCTTGTTGAAACACAAAGGCATAAAAATATATGATATGGTTTACTTGCTTCTCAAATTTGTATTGCTTCTACCAATGGCAACAACGAGTGTTGAAAGGGTATTTTCTGCAATGACTTCGGTGTAAACAAAGTTAAGAAATAAATTGGGTGATAGTCTTCTAGATGATTGCTTGGTCACATTTATTGAGCGGGATATTTTCTTCTACGTAGATGAAGATGATATAATCAATACATTCATGTCATTCAGAAAGTGACGACTAAATAAGTCGAATAAGTAGTATTGTAAGTTTTCTCATGACTAATTATATATTGTAATTTATTTACAATAATAATTTCATTTTTATATCAAATTTTGCTACAACATTTATTTTTACTGAATAATTAAATAATTTTATGATATCGCTTGAAAAAAATTTCAGCATACCCTGTAGTTAAATCCTGGGTCCGCCACTGACGAGGAGTATGCATGGGAGAACTCGGTGAGAGGAGGGCTTGAGGATTACTCAGTGGATAACGGGAAGACTTGCAAATGTCATCGGTGCTGGGCAGAATTCCAGCCAAGGTGACTAGAGGAACAAACGCCCAGGTAAGGGGAGTTTATTCCTTCCGATAAAACCTGATACAATCTTTAAGGTTGCTTCTATAAGACAGGTGCACTACTTATTCTTATATGTTACTCACTTCGTCCCAAAATACTTGTTACTCTCAAGTTCATTTTTTAACTAGAGAGTGTCAAGTATTTTGGGATGGAGGAATTATATCCTAACTGAAACAGACTCGATCTCAACAGACTAGGAAACTAATCTCCTCTCCCCTCTCCTCAATCTTATCTCTATGTTGCGCCAGGATTAGCCACTTTTGATATGCTTCCTGCGATGGTATTGTGATCTCCAAATGGCATAATTTTCTGCTACATGGGTTTGATACCAATTGGTTTCTGAAATTACTCTTTTCATAGGAATTCAGTTGACAGCTTGCCGTCTAGCTTCATCGACAAAATAGAAAAAGAAAGATATTTTTGGTGAAGAAAGATGTTTTTTTTTGAAAAATCCAGTGAAGAAATATGTGAATTGTAGTTCTTCTAAAATGGATAATCTATATCTGAAAGTGATCTTACACCCGCCCTCATTGAAACAGTTGTCATCTTGCAGCAAAAATATTATCTTGAGCCCTTGGCCAAACCTCCTATACAGGTAGGCTTCTTCACATGTTTCTGCGACTGACTAGTACTCTCTCATCCTTGAAAGTTTGTCATTTTATAGTTGAACTATAAAAAGACAAACTTTTGGAGACGGGGGCAATATTTAAATGTAAATTAAATAAGAGACGACAAAAAAGACTGTCGATCACACTTCTCTCATACACATGTCAGCATCATCAGTATTCTTATACTTGAGGGGCTCAGCATCATCAGTATTCAGTCTAAGACGACAAGCCATTCTCAGAAGCGCGACCGGATCCTTATCCAAATGGTTGCCTCCAGCTCCTCGTCCGACACAACGTTCGACCGGCACAACCTTCCGACGCTGTAGGCGAAGATGAAGCGTGACCCAGAGCCATATGAGGTGCCTTCACTATGAACCCCGCGAATGACCTAACGTGAGATCTCTTGTGCAAGCATTGACCCCCCTTCAGAAGGATGCTGAGGTGAATACTTTCACATTCTCGGGTTTGCATGCTTGATTGTTTATGTAGAGTTATGTTGGAAATTGCACTTAAATGTTAACTAGTATAGTTCAAAGTTCAATTCAATAACCTACTTGGTTTAGGCCCTTCTTGATTTGGTCTTCAATAGTTCATTTCTATAACCTACTTGATGCATAGCATGTAGCCTCCTTCCTGATTTATCATGATAAAACAAAAGTACTGTAAGCAAATTATATTTACATTAAATCTTAGCCAGCAAAGTTGGAGTTAAACTATCTTAAGGGCGCGCTTTTTGGGTATATCACGATGTCACGTTCATCAGACAGGAGGCTTCATTAAATGAGGTGACATCGTGACATATCCAAACAGCAATCACTTAAGACAGTTTAACTTCGGCTTTGCTAGCTGAAATTTAATGTAAATCTAACTTGCTCCCAATACTGCTGTTTTATCAGGATAAATCGGGAAGGGAGCTACATGTTATGCATCAAGTAGGTTATAGAAATTAACGATTGAAGACCAAATCAAGAAGGATTTAAACTAAATGCATCAAGTAGGTTATAGAAATAAACTTTGAAGTATACTAGCTAACATTTTTAAGTGCAAATTCAAAGGCTTAGACAACATCGTTGATCTCTTGATAAAGCTTGTTGAAACACAAGGGCATAAAATATATGATATGGTTTACTTGCTTCTCAAATTGGTATTGCTTCTACCAGTGGCAACAACAAGTGTTGAAAGTGTATTTTTTGCAATGACTTTAATGAAAACAAAGTTAAAAAATAAATTGGGTGATAGTCTTCTAGATGATTGCTTGGTCAGTTTTATTGAGTGGGATATTTTCTTCCAAGTAGATGAAGATGGTATAATCAATACATTCATGTGATTCAGAAAGCGACGACTAAATAAGTCGAATAAGTAGTATTGTAAGTTTTCCCATGACTGATTATATATTGTAATTTATTTACAATTGTATTTTTCATTTTATTTATTTTTATATCAAATTTTGCTACAACATTTATTTTTACTGAATAATTAAATAATTTTATGAAATCGCTTGAAATTTTTTTGGCATACACTGTAGTTAAATCTTGAGTCCGCCGCTGGTTGGCCTTCATCTGGATAGAGTATTCATGTGTATGTCCACAGGTGTGGGTGTAAAATTAATAGTCGATCTCGAACTTGTCTTAGCGAAGTGGTGTTAGGTTCATGAGCTCTTATCTATTCTCTCCATTAATAACGAGCTCTGAAATGAAAATAAAATTGTCTGCTTAGCACGTTGACTATGTTCCATACACTACACCTCATATTCATTATTCAGTTCCCATGTGGAATATTAAGATGGAAGCATGTTTTTAGGAGAGAATAAAAGATAATGAATTATACATGCAGAAGTCTATACTTGAGATTGCTAAAGTGGTAACAAATCTGAATTCTATTATTTTGACATGAATTCAATAGGGGTATAAATGAAGAATTAACAAAATAATATAAAATAACAAAGTATCCATACAACTTAAGCAATATTCACGTACAATATCATTAAAATCATTTTCTTATAGATCTGTCTCTTGTCTATAGTCTGTGCCATTTATTTGTGTCACCCATCCCTGTATAGATTTTTTTTTTTATCATCTCTTGTGCTCAGGCTAAAAACTTTGGTCTATCTATGGTTCTATTTGAATCACTTTTTTTTTCTTCTTAAAAGCCAGACTCCAGAAACTGATGAAATGGTTCTAAATATGTCAGTTCTTTTTGCTCAGTTTCTAAAAAATAGATTCTCGGTTAAGAAACCAGCAAGTTGGTCCAGCCCAACTATTCCCAGTTTTAGCATGGTTTTCGTTAACTAGCTATTAAAAACTAGTTTCGAGATTTTAAGATTCAGGATCAAAACACACCACACAATTTTCTAGAAACTATATCAAGAAATCAATTTTGAAGAAACTAAAACCGATCGAGAGATGTCCTAAGCAGCAATGTTCGTTAGTTCTGGATAAGAAACATGTTCTATGCCATATTACTATGACATATAAAAATCTTTGATCTTCAAGCTTATACTACCGTATACCATATAGTAATCAAAGTTCATGATGCAATATGAGTCCTCGTGCTTAATCTACCATACTGTAATTTAAGTTACTTGGCACATAAACTAGCACATGTCAAGTTGATGGTTCACTCAAAGTGTATACATTATATTTGTAAAGGTGAAATAGCAAAACCTGTCTCTTAACTTGGGTTGAAAGTTCAACCTCATCCTTAAACTTTTAAAAAGTCCAATCTAATCACTGGATTAAAGTACGGTTGGTAGCATCCCTAACCCCGTTGCTTATCCACACAGCACATCACGTCAGCTTAAGCCGGATTTGAAAATCCAACCATTTTCTCTTAAATTATAACTCTATTTTTGAAACCATTTCAGCAACCATGTTTCTAGAATTAAAAATAAGCAACAGACACAAATTGAACCTTTTGTGATTTTTAAATTTAACCATAACAAAATATAATTGATATTCAAATAAGCTCGCAGGTCCAAAATAAAAGTGAGCACATCAATGTGTCATGCTAAAGTCACGAACACAATCAAAAGACATTTTGATGAAATATTGAACCGATATATAAAATGTTAAAAAGTATAAAGCACTATGTTGAAATGATATGCCCAAAGGTTGAATTTAAAAATTAAGAAATATATAAATATATTCATATTGGATCTCGCTTTGTCACATCAATTCTGTCGGTGGTTTGGATCTGGCAGATCTCCCGACACTACTAAAGTGTTAGAGGAGTTTGATGTTCGGTGTGGGCGCGCGGAGATTCAAGAAGGTGAATTGTAAATGGCACAAGAGACACGTAGATTTACGTGGTTCGGGCCGCCTGAGCATAATACCCTACTCCACGGGTATGTTGGTGTTGTATTAGCTGTATGAGCTTGTGACGAGTGTTTATGGCGCGTGTGTAGCGTCACTGAACGTGTAGAGTCCATCGTCGGCCTGTCCTTTTATAGTACAAGGGCAGGCCGTTACAAGTTAGTCTGGCCCGACATGTGGCCCCGGCGGTTACTAGTATTGATACTCATTCAACACGTTTAATTGTCCTTAATGACCGGGTAATGGGCTTTGACAGCACCGTTACTAGTAATTAAGGTCATCCGATCGTGTGTCATTAATATGGTATTAATGACACTTAATCGGGTCTTGAAGTCCTTGATTCCCCTTTGAAGATCCGGAGCCGTTGTGGAGTCTTCCGGAGGTTAGAGGCTGAAGATCCCACAGTATGCTCCGGAGCTACCTGACACGTGTCAGGTCCGGAGCTTCTCTCGGTCTGGGGTTAAGTCCGGAGGTTCCATTTTGGTACATAGCCCGGAGCTTCCCCCTTGTGGGCGGTAGCTCCAGTTTGATAGTACACGTGGCGACCCTGGGATTAACCATGTTGGAGAAGCGGGTCCGGTTATATCTGACATCTGGGCCTCCGAAGGTCTTCAAATCAAGTAGATGACTTTCCTTTGAGATCTTTGTAACCTCAAGGGGTGTACGGTTTCCAGGGTACTGAAAGTGGCCCCCTAGACCCACCTCTGGGGAAGACCCCTTGGGTGAAGTCGTTCTGCCGGAGGTAGGTCAATCCTCGTGACTTTTGAACTGAGTCTTCAAAGGTCTTCGGAAGTGCCGTTGGCGAGGGTTTGGAGTTAAATCCCCGCCATGTGGCGTATCCCGCGTGCGGCAGATGGGATCTTTGGCGTGCGGATCTCACGCAATTGAAGGTCACCGGTTCCTGATACCAAAACCGTATCGGTTCTGCGCGCCTTGTCAGGCCGCTGCCTTCGGGTTTCCCGCCTCATGATGACAACCGTTCGCCTGGGTAAGAACCTCGACTTCATCGTCGGGGTGGTCCCGGGCCCCCTTGTCATCGGCTGGATGGAATTTTTGAATGGTATCTTCAACTTCTTTGCGGTTTCCATCCAAGTGTTGTGAGGGCTTACTCAAGAAGGAAAGCACGCACCATCTGGAGTTCTTCACGCCTCTCATATGATCTTGCGCTCAAACTCCCGACTTGTGCTTCACTTTTCCTCTCTTGCCTTGTTGTGCTGCGATGGAGTTGGGTCTCCGCGAGAGTCGTTTGAAGACCGACGGTGACCTGAAGAAGGTTCGGACCCTCATGGGATGGTCCTCGGACTTCTTCAACCGCTCGGTCCGCGCCGGGGGAGAGCTCCCGTTTGAGAAGGAGCACTCCGGCGAAATGGTGTACTTCTCCTCGTACGCTATGGTGGGGTTGATCCCACCTTTTTCCTCCTTTTTCTTGATGCTGCTGGACTTTTATGGTCTGCAGCTATACCACCTTGGCCCTCACTCCATTCTCCTTGTGTCTATCTTCGTCCACTTCTGTGAGATTTGGGTGGGCATCCCCCCTACATTGAACTCTTCCGGACATTCTTCACCGTCCATACCACCGGTAGGAGCAATGAGTACCTTGGCTTCTACTACTTCGTGAAGCACAAGAAGTGCCCATTCAAGTACCTCCGGTCGTTTCCCTCTGGGAAGTGGGATGACTGGAAGAAGGACTGGATAATCATCCGGGTGGAGGAGCACGAGAGGCTGGAGCTGCCCGAAGGCCTCCCCAACATTGACACGGCGATCTGGAGTGAAGCTTCGGTGCTGGCGGACGCCTTCAATCCTGTTATGACCAGGATCCGTCAGTGTGTGGAGGGTGGATTAACTCCTCAGGCGGTGTTTTGTAACTTCCTGGTCAACAGGTGGGCACCGCTGAAGAGGATAGAAAAACTCGCTTGGGCCCTCAACAGCGTGATGGACGACGACCGGGTCGAGACCGGGCTGAAGTCCAACATGGTGGTGACAACCCTGGAGTTTCATCTCAAGAAGTTCCAGCACGGCATCGACGTCGAGGGTGACGATCTGACTCCGCCATCAGCTTTTCTTCCTCTGAACGTGGAAGTTGAGTTCAGCAGGGAACTCCGGCGGAAGATGCCCGTACTTGACGACCTTGGTGTCTTCGAGAGAAGATCAACCACCAGGGTGGCGATCCCTGGAGTGTCCGAAGGTGGCTCCGACCCTGCCCCAAAGCCAAGGGCCGAGGTCATGGGCAAGGGCAAGGAGCCGGCGGACGAACCCCTGAGCCGAAAGAGGAAGCTGCAGCATGCCGACGGAAGGTCTGTCAGGCCTGCCACCTCTGCATCGGCTCCTTCTCCCCGGAGGGGGAGGTCTTCCACAACCGCAGCGACTGTACCCGCAGTGGGATCCTCCCGGGGAGCTAGCTCCGGGCATGCGACTCCAGCACCGGGGCCGGTTGAGGCCTCCAGGTCCGGAAGTTCTTCCCGATCGAGGGGAGCCTTGACCAGGGAAACGCCCGTGGCTGCTACGAGTTCCGGGGGGCCTTCCGGAGCTTCCACGCCGGCTATGACCAGGCCAGAACGCCCAGGAAAGAGGTTCCGCGCAAGCTGGTGCGGAAGCCTCCCAAGGTAATTTTTAATCTTTACCTTGGACAGTTGTTTTGTTGTAGTAACTAATTTTTTAAGTTTCTTCATCCATCATTTGCAGCGTTCCCAAGAAGAGGAGTGAGGCTCCACCCTCAGCTACAATAGCTGAAGCTGTGAGGGCGGGGGCTTCTGCTCCTGTCCCGGTGCCGCCCCAAGTGGTGGCTGAAGCTGCGATAGCTCCGGCGCCTGCTGTCGTGGTCATGGACGTCGACTCATCCCCAGAGACTCCCGTGGTAGCGCCGGACCACAGGAGAGAATATGCGCCAGCGGCACCTGTCCCGGAGGTTGAAGCTCCGGGTCCTGGTGCTGAAATGATGGAAGCTCCGGCTGTTGAGCCGGAGGAAGCAGTAATCCCGACCTCAGAGCCGGAAATTGTCGAAGCCCTGGCAGTTGAGCCGGAGGTGATTGAAACCTTGGCGTGCGCGCCGGAAGTTGAGGAAGTTCTGGCAGTTGGGCCGGCTACCTCTGAAGCACCGGCCACAGAGCCGGTCATTGTTGGAGCTCCGGCCGCAGGGCCGGTCGATGTTGAAGATCTTCCGACTCCCGAGCCGGTTGTTAGAGGTGTCGGAGCCCGAGCCCCCATCGGAGGAGGTGCCCAGACCGGAGCCAGCAGCGACCCCTGCTCCGGAAGTAACGACGTCGGAGGTACCCGCAGCTGAGTCGGAGTGCCCTGGTGAAGTCGTTGGCCCCCTGCCTGAGGGGGTGAACGAAGACCTGGCGGCAGGGCCTTCCTCGATGGCGATTGAGGCCATCCCGGAGGACAGCCCTAGTGCCATGGAGACCCAGGGGACCACTCTTGTGGAGTGGGACCCAATTTTTGTATCTGGAAACCAGCGGAGAAGACCCCAGCAGGTCCGGAACCTATCCCGTTGTCACTGTCTATTGACAACGCATGTTCCAGTCTGCATCAAGTTCAACTGGCCTTCTTCCACGACAGCAAGGCTCTTGAAGAGGAGCGCCAAACCCTTAGGCGGTGGCGTAACCGGCTCTACTTCGAGACCAAGCTGGCGCAGTCGAGGCTAGCGGACGACAAAGAGTGGATCAAACGGGAGAAGGTCCGCCTGGAATATTGGGGCAAGTTATTGGATGACAGGGAGAGTATGACTCGTGCCCTCGACGCTCAATCCCGGGAGATCTACGAGAAGACAAAAGCAGCTAACAGTGCGGCCGATGAATGCCAAGAAAGGCTTGAGGTTATTAACACTACACTCATCAAGCGCCGGGAGGCACTTGAAGAGAGGGAGAAACGGCTCGAAGATGAAGAGCAGAAACTCCTAGAGCTGCGGGATGACGTCCTGAGGAGGGAGGGGGAGCTCACCGAGAAGGTGGCTCTGGCTGACAAGGGCCTCGAGAAGCGCGCCAAGAAATTGGAAGAGTGCTGCCATGAGGAAGAGGAGAAGGCCTGGGTGCGAGGGCAGGAATTCTACGAGCAAGAGTGTGCCCTTATTGCCAGGGAGAAGAAAGTGAGGGGCAGGGAGAAGGACCTGGTCGACCGTCGGAACAAGATCCACCTCCAGGAGGAGGAGCTCGGAAAACTCGAGAAGCGGGTTGCTGAGAAGATTCAGCAAAACGCCAAAGAAGTTGAGCGCCTCGCCCGTGAGAATTCCGAACTGGTGGCGGCCAGAAGATCCTTGGAAGAATTGAAGGGCTTTAGGACCGCGGACTCCCTACAGATTTGGGAGTTCCTGGGTAAGGCCAACGACGCGCTTACACCGATGGGCTTCAGTCCCGTGCGCCCGGATGATCCGGAGCCTGAGCCGTACCTAGCGTTGCAGGCATTGAGCTCGGCAAGTAGCAAGCTCTCCAAGGTGGGCGATGTCATCGCAGACCAATTGGAGGTTGAGGGGCAATCTCTGGCGAAGAACGTCGCAAAGTATGTGCTGACGTGCTACACCAGCCGGAACTCCCAATTTCCTCTGGACCCGGTGCTTGAAGGTCCCGTTGAAGGAGAAGGAGAAGCTGCTCGAGCCAACGTGTCGGAGGTTGCCCAGAAGGTTGCTCAATTCTTCCATAGGGTCTAGGACCATCTCCGTAGTTCCCACTTGTATCCTTTCTTCTTCTTCCTCAATTTTGTAATCCCTTATCTCCAGATGAATGAAATCCCCAAATTTTTGTGAATTTCACTTTTTGTCTTCAACACTTTTGTCTTCACTTGGCCCCCCTGGTAGATGTACACAATTGGATTGTGAACATGTACCAAGAGGATATTGTGTGTTGTTGAAGACTCATTTGCTTCGAACTTGTAGAGTGTAGGTCCGAAGTCTTCGATAGTGAATGCCCCCTGAGGTCAAACTGACTACCACCGGAGCTTAGTAGCTCCGACAATAGTCCCTATCAACGCATAGAGCATCGATAGTTAGCCTTCTGGGTGTCGGAGCTTAGTAGCTCCGGCACTGACCTTTACCAACACGTATCTTGTCGGTAGCAGACTCCACTTGTGGGGTCTTCTCACCATCTTTTATTTTACGTCGACAGCTGGCCCCCCTAGCTTTACCGGAGCTTGGTTGCTCCGGTGATGCTCGTTTTCAATGCTTAACATCGATTACAAGCCATCTAGAGGAGTCGGAGCTTTGTTAGCTCCGGTTTTTCTCCATCAACGTGGATTTTATTTTTCCTACACACTTGAAGCCAAAGAAAAATAGTAAAATTCCTTTCTTGCCTATAACTTCGTCGCGGCTTACGATTCTCGAGAAAATTTTAGGTCGAACGCGATTCTAAAAGACAATCGAATGCGTTGTCTTTTCTTCTGGATCCAATTGTACTTGGACCCGCCTTACTTCGGGCTGCCTGGGTGTAGGTAGAGTGGCGTACTTAGGATGCTTGACCAGGCTAAGTCGATAGCACACTCCGGCCCTAGATTGGCTTGGCGGCATTCAGGCGAGTGGGCCATGAACAATATTTGAATCCAAAAGAATCGACAATACAACTCGAATCGTATATGAACCGGTCGAACTAAAATTTCTTAAGAATTGCACGTCTCTGTTATAGACAAGAAAGAGAAAAATAAAAAATGTTGAGCCTGTACAAAATGAATGCACGTGGAGTCTGTTTCACCTGAAGATGTCTTTCATTATAGGTCCGGGGTACAGGGGAAACAAGTACACTCTTAGGGTAGGGAACCAGGCTAAGCGTGTTTAATTTCTCGTTTGTCCCAGGATAGCTAACCACACTTTTAGTTCTGAGACTGTGACAAGTGTTGCATGAACTTTGCGGACCTTCCGGAGAAGGTCCGATTGTTCTCCCGGAGGAACTACCCGACTTTGTACAATGACTCTATAACATACACCTCAAGTTACTACAGACTCACCTCCGTGATATTAAGTGTAGAACTTACGGAGGTGCTCGATGTTCCAAGGATTTGGGAGAGGTGTCCCATCCTCGGTAACCAAGCGAACGCTTCCGGGATGGGATACTTTAATCACTCGGAAGGGTCCTTCCCAGCTGGGGGAGAGTTTGTTTAACCCTTCTCTGGATTGTATTCTCTGTAGCACCAGATCGCCTTCCTCGAGCTGTCGGTTGTGTACATGCCGCTGATGATAGTGCCGAAGGGCTTGGCGGTATCGGGCATTCCGAACAGCTGCTTGGCACCTTCCCTCCTCAAGGAGGTCTAGGTCTTCACACCGGAGCTGATCCTGCGTGGCTTCGTCGAAGGTCCGGACCCGGAGTGAACCCAAGGTGATTTCCAGAGGATGGATTGCTTCAGCTCCGTACACCAGGAAGAAGGGTGTCTCTCCAGTTGACCGGTTTGGAGATGTCCTGTTGGCCCATAAAGTGCGCGGAAGTTCTTCAATCCAGTTGGCTCCATGTTTTTTCAAGCGCTCATAAGTGCGCGTTTTGAGTCCTTTAAGGATTTCAACATTTGCTCTCTCGTCTTGGCCATTGCTTGCTAGGTGAGCTACGGAGGCGTAGCAAACTTGTATGCCGAGGTCTTCGCAATATCCTTGGAATGCGGAGCTTGTGAATTGGGTCCCATTATCAGTGATGATTTTGTTTGGGACTCCAAATCTGCAAATAATAGATTGCAAAAAGTTGATAGCAGATTGCTTGTTGATTGTCACAACTGGAGTTGCTTCCGGCCACTTGGTGAACTTGTCAATGGCGACGTACAAGAACTTGTAACCTCCGATGGCTCTTGGGAAAGGTCCCAAGAAGTCCATCCCCCACACAGCGAAGGGCCATGTAGGAGGTATCATTTGTAGGGGCTGAGCCGGTGTGTGAATTTGCTTTGCATGAAATTGACATGCTTCGCATTTCTTCACCAGCTCAGTTGCATCCTGGAGTGCTGTAGGCCAGTAGAAGCCATGCCGAAAAGCTTTACCAACCAGCGTGCGGGAAGACGCGTGGTTCCCACACTCGCCTCCATGGATTTCTGCGAGGAGTTCGCAACCTTCTTCCCTTGTGATGCACCGCATTAGGATGCCATTGGCACTGCGCCGGTAGAGATCCCCTTCTACCAACGTGTATATTTTAGCCAATCTGACTACCCAGTCAGCGGATACATCATCGTCAGGAAGGATGTTGTCTTTCAAGTAGTTCCGGATCTCCGAGATCCATGCATCGGAACTAGCTTGAGCATTTGAGTCTTGCGTGCTGGGTTGCTCGGAGCTTCCGGCAGCACCTACGACCCTTGATGGTTGCCATGGTAACAGGGCCATCGGGACCGTCAGCTTCGGGATGCTGATCTCGCCCCCTTCGCTCAGTTCGACAGGCTGAGCTGTTGGTTTTGACAACCTCCGGACAAAAGTTCCATCAGGAGCCGGAGCTCCGGTTGATGCTTTCGTCGAGAGTTCGTCAGCTTCAGCGTTATGGGCACGCTGAACATGGTGGAGATCTAGGACTTCGAAGTCCTTCTGAAGCCTCTGGACTTCAAGGAGGTAAGCAGCTAGCTGGAGATTGTTGCTGGAGCATTCACCCTTCACTTGCTTAATGATGAGCTGCGAATCTCCCTTGACCAGCAGTTGCTTGACACTATATGACATTGTCACCTTTAGTCCGTAGATGAGTGCTTCGTACTCCGCCATGTTGTTGGTCGCCTTGAAGTCAAGGTGTACCATGTATTTAACCTTTTCCCCGGTTGGTGCGAGGAGAAGGATTCCAGCTCCGGCCCCCTGCTTCTGCATGGAGCCGTCAAAGTAGAGGGTCTAGTGAGGCTCGGTGAATGTTGGAGCTTGATGTTCCGGCTTCTGCTCACTGGGGCCCCCAGGGTTTGATGGAGAGGGAGTCCATTCCACCACGAAGTCTGCCAATGCTTGACTTTTGACTGCTTGCCTTGAAATCAATTCAAGATCAAATTCGGCCAATTCCGCTGCCACTTTGCAATATTCCCAGTTGAATTGGGATTATGCAAGATTGCTCGAAGTGGGTAAGAAGTCACCACTGAGATCTTGTGAGCTTGGAAATAATGGCGAAGCTTCCTGGAAGCAATAAGAACTGCATAGAGCAGTTTATGTACCTCTAGGTATGGAGTCTTGGCATCATGTAGTACTTCACTGATGAAGTACACCGGGCGCTGAATGGTCCGGACCTTCCCGGAGGGGCCCGAAACTTCCTCTCCACTGACCCGGATCCTCCCGGAGGGATCCGGATTTTCTTCGGGGACCTTCGAGTCCTGGCTGGAGGAACCCGGAGCTTTTTCAGAAGCGACCTGGACCCTCCCGGAGGGGTCTGGGTCTTCTGAAGTGACTTCTTGTGGATTCGAGTCTGGGAGTTGGGACCCATACTTGCTTTCAGGTACCTCCGGACCCTCCTGAAGGGGTCTGAATTCCTGAGTATGAGGTAGTTCTGGTCTTTCCGCGACCAAGACCATACTGATGACTTCGTCAGTAGCTGAAATGTAAAGCAACAAAGGCTCACTAGGATTCGGAGCTACCAGAGTTGGTAGGGTGGTGAGGAACTGTTTTAGCTCCTGGAACGCCTTTTCTGCTTCTTCAGACCATTGGAATGGTTCGGACTTCCTCAATAACTTGAAGAAGGGGAGTGTCCGTTCTGCCAGTCTTGAAATGAACCGGCTGAGGGCTGCTAGACATCCAGTTAGTTTTTGGACATCTTTGATGCAGGCTGGTGGCCGCATGTCTTCAATGGCCTTGATCTTCGCCGGATTAGCTTCTATGCGCGGTGACTTACCAGGAAACCAAGAAGTTTTCCGGAACTAACCTCGAAGACACACTTGTCTGGGTTTAGCTTTGTGCGGGTGACCCGCAGCTTATCGAAGACAACCTGTAAGGTGTCAAGAAGTGACTCCTTGTTCTTGATCTTGACCACGATGTCATCAACATACACTTCCACTATGTCTCTAATGAGGTCTTCAAAGGTTTTGTACATAGCTCGTACAAAGGTTGAAGCTGCATTCTTGAGACCAAATGGCATGGCTATATAACAGTATAATCCATCTACTGTGATGAAAGAGGTATGCTCTTCATCTTCCCTAGACATTCTGATTTGATGATATCCAGAATATGCGTCTAGGAAACACAGTAATTCACACCCGGAGGTGGTTATCTGATCTATTCTAGGTAGTGGGAATGGATCTTTTGGACATGCCTTATTTAGTGTTGTGTAGTCGATACACATCTGAAGCTTCCCGCCGACCTTGGGCACAACGACTGGGTTTGCCAGCCATTTTAGGTGGAAGACTTCTCGGATGAATCCAGCTTCGAGCAACTTCTTCACTTCTTGTCAAATGAAGTTCTGTCGCTCTACAGATTGCTTCCGAGGCTTCTGGTGCACAGGCCGGGCGTCTGGATAGATCTTCAGATTGTGCTCAATCACTTCCCTAGGGATCCCAGGCATTTGTGACGGTTGCCAGGCAAACACGTCGACATTAGCCTGGAGGAAAGTGATGAGCGCGAGTTCCTATTTGTCGTTCAATCTCCCCGATATACGGGTGGTCTGAGCGGCATCGGAACCAATTTGGATGACTTTGACGGGAATGTCAGTGTCGCCGCTTGGCTGTACACGAGGTGCAGAAGTCGAGCCTCGTTGACGAATGCTCGGGGGTTTTGGAGCTTGCTCCTATCTGGAGTCCTCTTCTTGCGTCGTGGTGAGTGCATGGAGTTCTTCCAGAGCAGTTATTCCGGCGGTACGATCTTCGCGGATCCGGAGAACGCCCACTGGTGTTGGCATCTTTAACACCAGGTATCCATAATGAGCAGCTGCCATGAATTTGTACAGGGCAGGCCTACCCAAGATGGCATTGAAGGGTAAGTTGATCTGAGCGACGTCGAAGACCAACTTCTCGGTGCGATACTTCTCCCGTGTCCCGAAGGTAACAAGGAGAGTAATAGCTCCGAGTGGGGTAATAGCTCCCGGACCTACTCCAGAGAAAGGTCAGGAGGATGGAGATCCGAAGGTCGGAGCTGAAGCTTGGTAAAAGCTTTGAAGCTTATGAGGTTAAGCCCCGAACCTCCGTCTACCATGACATGGTGGAGCTGGATGTTATTGATGGTAGGAGATACCATCAAAGGTAACTGTCCTGCTCCAACCATGCTCCGAGGGCAGTCTGAAGCATCAAAAGTGATGGTTGTGTCCATCCACTTCCGATGAGGCTCCGGCCTGACTGTAGGAGCTACAGCAGCCATATCCTGACGCATAGTCTTGATGACGCGGCGGGAGGTGATGTCCCATGATCCACCAAAAATGGTGTTCATGGTCTTCCGACGCTCATTGTCAGAGACGTCAGAATCATCGTCGACGGAGGTGTATACAGCCTTCAGGACCTTTTTGGGATCCTGAAAACCTAACTCCTCTTCAGCCGGAGCTTCGTTGACTTTTTGCTTTCCTTCCCTCTGTCGGAAAGGAGATTCTTCCCGGCGCTTGTTGTAGCGCTCGGCAAGGTTTTAGACCTCCCAGCAGTCTTCCAAACTGTGGCTGCCCGTTTTGTGAATTGGACACCACACCTTGGGTTTGTCACCGTCTTCAGAAGATGGTCGAGGTCGCTTCTCAGGGCGTGGCCTCCGGCCACCCAGAGCTGCAGCAGCTGCAACATTGGATGTACCTTCCGACGGCTTCTTCTTGCCGTTGGTCTTCTTCTTCTTTTTGCCACTCCCGGAGGTAGCGGCTTCTCCTTTGGAGGATTTCTTGTGATCCCCCAGAGTTGGTTTGGAGTGCATTTCACGGTCCTCCGCAGCTCTGGATCATTTGTCGCCCAAACTGAAGAGTTCCGTGATACTGGTGATCTCCTTGATCGCTAGTTTCTCCAGCATCTTCTTATCCCGTACACCCTGTCTGAATGCCACAATGACAGAGGTGCTAGAGATAGAAGGGATAGTGTTTCGTACCTGAGAGAACCTCTGGATGAATGATCGTAGGGATTCTTCTCCTTTTTGCACGACTGCAAAAAGGTCCAGTTCAGTGCCTGGTCGGGTGTATGAACTCCCGAAGTTGGCAGTGAACTGCTGGCACAGCTCCTCCCAACTGTTGATGGAGTTGGGTGGAAGGCTCATAAACCAGGACCTGGCGGTCCCAGTCAAAGCCACTGGGAAATAGTTGGTCATCACAGCCTCATTTCCTTCAGCTGCCAAGATAGCAGTGGAGTAGATCTGAAGAAATTCAACAGGATTGACGGTCCCATCGAACTTCTCCGGCAGGTGAGGCCGGAACTTCTGTGGCCACCTGACCATATGCAGATGCATGGCCAGGGCTGAACAGCCTCCTCCCACTCCTTCAGGAGCAAGAACGTCCTGAGCTTCTCGTCTTTCACGAGCACGCTCAATATGGACTCGGTCGTCCTGTTGGCGGTATCGGCGATCAAGCTCCGCCCAGAGGTCATGAGTTGAAAGCCTGGATACCGTGTGAGTGCGTCGTGCCCCAGAAGGCAACAACATCACCTGTTGTGATGCAGCTCGTCTCCTGTTGTTGGAGACGTGCGGACCAAGTCTACTAGACAAGGTCCGTCGCTGCGACGAGGCCCGTCCTGAAGGAGAAGGACTCTGGTTGCTGATGCGGTCGGCTGCTGCTGCAACCAAATGTTCCACATCAGCCCTCCACTGCTCTAGTGCATCCCGAGATGCATCCAGTGGTGGTGGGCGTTGGAGAAGAGCACGCGCTGCATGAAGCGCGTGTTCTGGGTTGTCATGATTTCCCGACGCAGTGACTGACGCTGGTGCATCATCACGTTGCCCAACTTGATTTGCTGGTGGAGGCGGTGGTGGTGGGAGTGTGACTCCTGCTGGAGCTGAGGCTCCTGCTGGTGGTTGCATATTGGAGGGATTGCCCCCAACAGCCTGAGCAGCAGGTTGACCGTTGGATGATCCAGCAGCTGTGTTCACCATTCTCGAAATCTCAGACGCCCCTACCCGGCGTGCCAACTGTCGGTGGTTTGGATCCGGCAGATCTCCCGACACTACTAAAGTGTTAGAGGAGTTTGATGTTCGGTGTGGGCGCGCAGAGATTTAAGAAGGTGAATTGTAAATAGCACAGGAGACACGGAGATTTACGTGGTTCGGGCCGCCTGAGCGTAATATCCTACTCCACGGGTATGTTGGTGTTGTATTAGCTGTATGAGCTTGTGACGAGTGTCTATGACGCGTGTGTAGCATCACTGAACGTGTAGAGTCCGTCGTCGGTCTGTCCTTTTATAGTACAAGGGCAGGCCGTTACAAGTTAGCCTGGCCCGACATGTGGCCCCGGCGGTTACTAGTATTGATACTCATTCAACACGTTTAATTGTCCTTAATGACCGGGTAATGGGCTTTGACAACACCGTTACTGGTAATTAAGGTCATCCGATCGTGTGTCATTAATATGATATTAATAACACTTAATCGGGTCTTGAAGTCCTTGATTCCCCTTTGAAGATCCGGAGCCGTTGTGGAGTCTTCCGGAGGTTAGAGGCTGAAGATCCCACAGTATGCTCCGGAGCTACCTGGCACGTGTCAGGTCCGGAGCTTCTCTCGCTCTGGGGTTAAGTCCGGAGGTGCCATTTCGGTACATAGCCCGGAGCTTCCCCCTTGTGGGCGGTAGCTTCGGTTTGATAGTACACGTGACGACCCTGGGATTAACCATGTTGGAGAAGCGGGTCCGGTTATATCTGACATGTGGGCCTCAGAAGGTCTTCAAATCAAGTAGATGACTTTCCTTTGAGATCTTTGTAACCTCAAGGGGTGTACGGTTTCCAGGGTACCGACAAATTCCAACAAAATACATTTTGAAGAAACTTATTTGGAATTTGAAACCTAACTTAAAATTGACGTGGCATGCCAAGTGGATAGCCACGTCAAACTAGGGACAAAAAATAAAACTATTAACCTTAGTTCAGAGACTAGATTGGATGATATTGAGCTTTCATCTAAAGTTGCGAAACAAGTTTTGTTGTTTCAATGACAACCTAGAATTTATGTTTGACATTCAGCCATCAAAATGTCTACAAAAATAAAAATAGCTGCTACCAAAATAAATATGAATAACTTTTTGTATAGTTTATAAATCATTCCATAGTGCTAGAACAACTTTTATAAGTAAACAAGTTCGTCCCATCATACTTACCAACTCTTACTTATGAGTTCCAAATACCTTAAAATAAATATAAAGACATTATGCGGAATGAGAACACACATATATTAGTAGTTATGTCATGTTAAAAGGAATGAATAGTTAGAAAAAAAAGTATATGTTGCTGATATTATTTTGAAAACTAGAAGTTCAAATATATGTGGCAATGTATTTTTTTTTGTTCGCAGTCAACAATTCGTATCCAAGAAAACCAAATACTCTTTGCGGGTGTATTCTCATTCCAGGCCAGCCTGTCCAGCAACCGAACACACGGGTGGAGTAGGGTTCCTTGCGGCGGAAGCGGCAACGCAAGCCTCCCATTACGCAGCACCACACCACCGCACCCCTACACAAACCACCCTCTACCTCGTCGCACCTCCAAAACCCTTCCCCAACTCGCCCGCCGTCCTAGGGTTTCGCGCCGCCGGCCCTCGTCGCGCCGCCGCCCCAATGGGTTCCTCACTTCCCCCGAAGGAGGCCAACCTCTTCAAAGTCATCGTCGTAAGCGCTCCCCGCGTTCTCTCCCCTCTCACATCCCCGAATCTAGTTGACCCCTCCCTCCCTGCAAATCCGCGTATTACGTGCCCTGGTTCCGTTCGATTTGGCACACCGACGATCTGAGCTGCTCCGTTGGATAGCCGGACACCGGAGTTTCACTGTTCCAGGAGTTCGCTTCAGTCGCCTGGCTGTGCTGGGCAAAACATTGTTCTGTGACAGTCTGGATGAATAAGTGCTGCCCGAATAGCTCTAGGTTGTTAGTTCAGATGGATTTTTCTAGCGGATTGATTGTTTTTTAGCCATGAGTTTGCTTTACCATACATCACCGTCTCTGGTAATGTTTCTGAGTTAGCAATGTTGTCACGCCCTTAGGGCCATATCATTATACTCCCCCCGTTTTGAAAATATTGCATTAGGACAACAACTTTAGTTCAAAGTTGAACTAAATTTGTTGTCCTAACAACAATGATTTAATAATAGATTATGATAATGAATTGAGCTGACTGGATATTTATAATATACCTTAATCTAATAAATTACGTTGATTGCATTACTCCAGTATAAGATTGTATTGGAGTACTATGATGAGAAATGGTTTCTAGTTGTAATGTTTTAGTGCTGGGGTGCATGTGAAGTTGAATGTGAGATGGGCGCCTTAACCCCATTATTGTTCCCTCTTATTGTACACTGTCAGATGTATGTAAGATCTTAAGGGCCTGGTTTACTTATCCTATGTTAATATGTGACAAAGTGATCTGATTGAAAAATTGCTTCTTGATTCTATGTTTTCAATGTCTTAGTTCCTGCTATTTTCAATGTTTTCAATGTTTCACTGTCTGAGTTCCTGCTATTTTCATGTTTCTGTACACAGAAATCCTATGAGACAAAACAATATAAAAAGGGGCTTAAGGCTGCTGATACCATATTGAAAAAGTTTCCAGATCATGGCGGTATGTTGAAAGAATTTTTCGGTTTTGTTATCACCTCTGCGTTCTCATTTGCTTTCCACAATCTCCTCTTTATGAAATGTTTCCTTGTTCCATGTAGAAACACTATCAATGAAAGGATTAACGCTGAACTGTATGGATCGTAAATCTGAAGCTTATGAGCTTGTTCGCCGTGGCCTAAAGGTTCTCAATTGCTAGCTTATATAATCTGTGCTTAAGTTGATTTTGTTTGTGAGTTGTGAGTATAGTAGTAATAGATCTAACTTGCATTAAATATTGCAGAACGATCTGAAGAGTCATGTCTGTTGGCATGTCTACGGTCTGCTTTATCGATCAGACAGAGAGTACCGAGAAGCTATAAAATGTTATAGAAATGCTCTGAGAATTGACCCAGATAATATAGAAATTCTGCGTGACTTGTCACTTCTCCAGGTTGGTGGAGCTTGGCATTTTTCTTTTGGCATAGTTCTTTCCTTTGTTTTTATCAGTTAACCTTTGTGAACAAGCATGTGCCATATTCCAGTCAACTGTAGCTTACTTCATCTTCTGTGTATCGTTTGCTTTTCATCTCTGAATCGGTCAGCAAACATTTCCTCATTTTGGATTTCAAGCCCCTGATATTGTTGAGTGTAGATTAGTGCTGGAGAAGTAATACCAGAGGAGGATAATAATGATGTTAATTTTGTTAAAATGTTGGCATTACTGTGTTAAATGCCAGCGCAAAAAAGCTGTGTTTCTCCTTATCATAGTTATCAATTATCAATATTCATCACCAGTTAGTTTGCATTGATGTGATGTGCTAAACTGGATATCGTCTGCCTCTTAATATTCGGGATTTCCCATTCTTTTCACAGGCACAAATGAGGGACTTGTCTGGCTTTGTTGAGACCAGGCAACAACTTTTGTCGTTAAAGCCAAATCACCGCATGAATTGGATTGGTTTTGCAGTTGCTCATCATTTGAATTCCAAGTATGTCACATCCTAGCTATGTTGTTTTGGATCAGTCTTACAGGAGAATGTAATTTGATCTTGAACCCCCGCTGGAATTGTTTGCTAAATATTGAACGGTGACATACAGTACCAGACACTTTTATTCTAAATTTTGTTGTGCATCAAGGGTACACAACAGTGACCTTGTATTGATTATATAGTTTGCGAATGGCTGTTTCCTTATCCATTCATGGCTTATTTTAGTTGACCATATAGTAGATCGCTGTGTCGTCAACTCATCATTTTAAAAATATTATAGTGTGCCTTTTTTAGTTTATTGACTGATGTGTTTTTGTATGTATGGCTTAAAGACCCAGTATCCAGGGTAGTGTGCCCATTAGGGCTGTAGCTAGCTTGCAGAATCAATTGTATTAGATGGAGTCCATTTATTCATCGTTTGCTTAATTACAATTATATAATTATAATATGGAAAAAAGTCATCTGTTAAATGTGGCCTTTATCATGTCAACTATTTGTAGTTCTACCAAGGCAATAGAAGTATTGGAGGCATACGAGGGCACACTAGAAGATGATTACCCTCCAGACAATGAGCGATATGAGCACAGTGAAATGCTGCTGTATAAGGTGCCTGTCACACTTCTCTTGCTTTTCTTAGATGCGCTTGCAGTTTTATTTATACAGGAATTATTTTAGGGGTTTGGCTGTTTCTATATCTGTGCTTCTGTTGGTTACTTGGTTGAATTGTTCCTTCCATCTGTCTTTCAAAGTTGATGTATTACTATTGTGGTGCTTGTTTTTCAACTCTATTCCATTGTATTTGCTTATTCATTTACTTAAATTTTACTTATTAGCATTTCAGGGTCAATTTATGTTTTACTTACACCTTTCAAGCATTATGAAGCTTACTGTGTAATCTGTTGAATAAAGTGGCACATTGATATTTTTCTGTTTTCCTGGGGTATGGTTCAGATGCACACTATAATCAAGTTAATTTCTTTAGACTTTCTCCGATTCTGCTGTTAACATTCTTACAGGTTTATACCATGCTTGTATAACTGAAATATTGTGTAAACTCATGGTGTCATGCTTTATTTTATTTTATTTTGTGGCAGATATCATTGTTTGAGGAATGTGGGATGCTGGACAGAGCCCTTGAAGAGATGCAGAAGAAAGAGAGCAAGATTGTGAGCCCTATCCTTCCGTATCATGTTGCTTGTATTTGATACGGATATAGTCTCTAAACAAGATGTTTGAGTAATCATTTTGTTTACTGTTAATTTTGTTTTCCAGGTTGATAAGCTATCATTCAAAGAGCAAATGGCATCCATCTTGTTCAAACTAGGGCGCTTTGATGGATCTGAGAGAATATACAGATCCCTACTTTTTATGAATCCTGACAACTACAAGTGAGATGCTCGTGTCCTCTTTTATTGCATGCATTCATCCTTACCTTTTAGTCCACCCTGTAAAGGGGTGGTTTTAACACGACAATTGCTTTATGGCCTGTTCGTTATGCAACCACCCTTTGACAGAACATTTGCCAGCCAGAGTTTTTGTCGGTTTTAACAGTCCATAGCTTGTTTAGGATTGGCAAGAAATAAAAAAGAAAAATGCATAGGATCTGTCGATCTGACCTAGTGGTTACATGCATTATCAAAACACCAAAAAAGAAAAATGCATAGGATCTGACCAAGTGGTTATATGCAATGTTGTAAATCACCGCCTGGATGCCTAGGCGTCCGGCCAGGCGGACGGCGGCGGAGGAGCAGTGGGACGGCGGGGCGAGGCAGGGCGCAGAGGAGTTGGGGTCAGAGTTGATTTGGGGGTGGAGGCGCCCGATGGGAGTCGGGCGGACTCACTTCGGGGGCGCAGGGTGGGGGAGAAGGGTGTGGACCAGAGAGGTTTCTTAAGGCCCAATCAGCCCAATATCTTAAACCCTAACTTTTTCCACCTATTCTGTAACCCGATTCCCTACCCAGCCGCTGCTCCCTGCTTCGTCTTCCTCGTGCTTCATCTCTCCCGGCCTCGTCCGCCTCCTCCTCTACTCTAATGGCGGCAGCGGGGCAAGGCTGCGGGCGGCGTTGGCGATGGCAAGCGGCAGCGGGAGATGGCGGCCAGGCGAGCCGAGCCTCCCTGGCATCCTCCTGCCAGCGATTGGACGCCTAGGCGTCGCTACAACGCTGGTTATATGCACACACCATCTATATACCATGTTCGGCTCATGAACAGTAATATGCAAAGTGTTTTTAGGCATCACTATGTTATCAACTCGGTCAGTTTTCTGAGGTTGGTCAAAGAAAATCTGTCCAGATTGCCTACCTCATTATGGAATGTCTGTCGGAAAAAATAATTAATTAGCCCATGCTAAACACCAATTGAGCATGACATCTACTTGATCAACCCTTACGGTGTATTGAGATCCGGTTTAATTATGACATGCATGTTTCCAAAATGGTGCGATGATGTCAGTATGTTCCCTAGATTCACAGACCAGTATATCTAGTTGTATAGTTTTTTGTTGTTGTATATTGTGGGGACCATCCACACCACTGTTCAGCGCTCTTTGAGTAGAGCCCTACCTCTACCAGCACAAAAGAACATCAGACTGGGAACGACTCCAAGATTGTGTAACTACATCAAATTTTTTATTAGGATGTATCCAAATTGTATCCTGTCCAATTATGATTTTCCTTTATATGCAAGGAAAAATACCTCATTGTATATATTTAAACGTATAGTACCTTCTATTGCTCTTCATTTATGAAGTAATCAATCCTCACTGGCTCTACCCAGATACTTCATTGCTGTGCAAAAATGCATTGGCCTCTACTCTGATAACGGTCAATATTATGCTGATGATGTTGAGCGCTTAAGTGCATTATATGAATCACTCAAAAAAGATTATCCCTGGTCATCTGCTGTTAAGGTACATACCTTGAACCGTCACTTCACATTTATTGTTATCTTGTATCCAGAGCCGAGCTTTCTAGTAATATAAAAATAATACCTTGACATATGCAGTTATATTCTTAAGGACAAAATCTGCTTTCCCAGTTGCAGCATATTATTCGTAAGGATGCCATATATTTGACAGTTAGTGAATTTAAATTTGTGTTTATTTCTTGGCAACAGCGCATCCCTCTAGATTTCCTGGAAGGTGAGAAATTCCAGGAGGCAGCAGACAATTATGTCAGGCCTCTCTTGACTAAGGTAATTTTTCTTGTTTGTAAATGACAGTACATATTAACATATAAGGTATTTCAGTTGTGATCGATTGTAAAGTAGTATTTCTTTTTCAGGGTGTGCCTTCGTTGTTCTCTGATTTAAGCCCACTGTATGAGCATCCTGGCAAGGTAACACTAGTTATGCCACCCGATATAACTAAATCCTCCTTTTAATGATCATGGTATTAGTCAGAAGTGTCATTTGCAATTTATAAATCCTATTGGCAGGCAAATATACTGGAGAAATTATTTCTAAAGCTAGAAGATTCAATTAGGACTTATGGATGCTTTCCTGGAAGGTAATCCATATCGCCTGACAATAAGCCATGCATCCTCATTCGGTTTTGTTGCTTATGAATCTATTGCTGTTACACTACCATTCTGTGTTGCATGAAAATATGAAATATTTGACCAGAAATACTTTTGGAGATGGTATGATCATTCTTAGTAGGCAATTCTTCCAAAATGCATGCAAGGACTCTTGTTTAGTTTCACACTCAAATACATGTTTATGTTGAACTGTGTGATCATGTGGTCAGCATGTGTACCATTTACCTCAACAGTCGCCTGTTTTAATGCAATAAATTGTAACCAGATGGCGTCTGCCCTCCTTTATAATCATATATTTCTCGGGAAAACAATCGCTATATCACCACGTTGTTGATGATAGCTATTTGTGTGCTTGTTTTTATTTACCTTGGAATTTTATTTTCAGTGTCTCATTTTGCAGTCCACAGAAGGAGCCTCCGTCCACATTGTTGTGGACTCTATTTTTAATCTCCCAGGTTTGTATTTACTGTTCATATGCCCTTTCTCATTTTGTCTCTTATAAACATACCAAATTTTGAAAATAGATATTGTGATGTTGGATAGTAATGTTCCTGCCTTTGTCCATTGCAGCACTATGACAGAAGGGGCCAGTATGAGATTGCCCTAAATAAAATTGACGAGGCAATTTCACATACACCAACTGTCATTGATTTGTACTCAGTAAAGGTCTATCTCTCTTATCTGGATCTGAGTGTTTACTGTTGCATGCTGAGGACATTTGTTATTTCATACTAATCACAAAGTCAAAGGCAGTTGCTGTTATGCTAATAGCTCCAATAATACCAATGCTTTTATTTCAGGGGAAGATTTTGCAACATGCTGGCAATTTTGCAGCAGCTGCAGCGTTAGCAGATGAAGCTAGGTCAATGGATCTTGCTGATCGTTACCTAAACAGTGAGTGTGTGATGCAGATGCTTCAGGCTGACCAGGTACAACTAAATTAATAGTGTACTTTCTTTTTACTTTTACATAGTTAACAAATGCTTTTGTCGGAGTGGATTTGCTGTATAGAAATTATTATAGATTTGCCGCTAAATGTACTTCTCAATATTTTTTCCCTACAGTAATGGTTGGATATGTTTATTTGTTGACCATGCTGATGTTCAATTGATATGATCAGGAGAACAAATGGAGGAATACATTTTGTATAGCATTTATTTTATCCCAAAAGAAAGTGATGAAGCTTCTTATTCCTATTTGATTGACAGTTTTTACATTTAGTTCCTCTTTATTAACTTCTGAAGGTTGGGCTTGCTGAGAAGACTGCTGTTTTGTTTACAAAAGATGGGGATCAACACAACAATCTTTACGACATGCAGTGCATGTGGTGTGTTTTTTCCCTTTTTATTTGCTATGCATGTCTTGTGTTCTCTCTGTCTCTAACTTAATGTTCATTTAAGGTATGAGCTTGCTTCGGGTGAGAGTTATTACCGTCAAGGTGATCTTGGCCGGGCATTAAAAAATTTCTTGGCAGTTGAAAAGCATTACACTGATATGACTGAAGATCAGTTTGACTTCCACTCATATTGCTTACGGAAAATGACACTTAGAGCTTATGTTTCCATGCTGAAGTTTCAAGATCGCTTGCATGCTCATGAATACTTCCACAAGGCTGCAGCAGGAGCTATCAGGTAACAGTTTGTTACTTGTATTTTCTTTTAATTAGTTTGGGGTTCCATTCAGGATATTTGGTAAATCTGCTGGCACAAACTACAGGTGCTACATGAAGCTACATGATTCTCCAGCAAAAACATTGACGGAGGAGAATGATGAGATGTCAAAACTACCACCTGCTCAGAGGAAGAAATTGAGACAAAAACAGAAAAAGGCAGAAGCACGTGCTAAAAGGGTAATCTTACAATCTCAACTTTGGATAAATGGTTATTAAATTTTATGATTATGCCCCATATTCCTCCAGGAGGCTGTTGAGAAACAGGAGGATGAAGCAGCAACAACCAATACTTTGAAATCTGGAAAGAAACAACCCGCAAGACCAGTTGATCTTGATCCACACGGTGAAAAGTTACTCCAGGTATTCATTTGCACGACATGGCCTAGTACACTTCCCTTGTTACCAGTTTTTGGAACCCGTGATATATGATTTTTTCATTTTTTCAGTATTAAGATGGTGCAAGCTGGAAGTTGCAGTTTTAATTCATGCATTTCTTGTTTGCAGATTGAAGATCCACTAGCAGAAACAACAAAATACTTGAAGCTGCTGCAGAATAACTCATCAGGCTCATTAGAGACTCATTTACTTTCATTCGAGCTAAACATGAGGAAGCAAAAAGTGTTGCTTGCTTTCCAGGTATTTTAATTTCTTAATCCTTTGTTTACATACGATATACTCTGACCTGTTTTTCCATGATTTTTTTTATGAATATGTAGCTAACTGCTTCTGTATTGATGTGAATTCACTGGTCTGGATTACATCACATAGATCCATAGTTATGAACCATCATTATACTGATATTATACTAGCATCACCAATGGACTGTGTGTTGTCTTCACAATTCTAGTGAAATAAAATTCCAAATTAGTTTTAAGCAGTGTGATACTTGTTTCATGGGCAAGCAGAGGGTGGTGGTTGATTTAACTATTTTTGAGCATCAGTTGTAATCCATTCATAGGCAATAACTTTGGTATATACCATGGAAAAGTAAAATGAAAGTGAGTTCAGCGTTCAAACACAAACACATGCATTGTCTCCTAATTCCCGTATGCAATTTTGAGAAGTAATTTCTGTTATATTAATCTCTGTAATCCTCTCTAATTCCAGGCAGTTAAACAGCTCATTAAATTGGATGAGAACAATCCAGATAGTCACCGCTGTTTGGTAAGTTTCCAAAATTTCACCTTGCGCTTAAGCTATTCTTTATCTAATTGCCATCAGAAATTGTCTCTTGTTTATTTGCTACAATCACAAATTAACAGATATTTAGATTTTAGGGTTGGGTTGATTTATTCGTTTATTGCGTCTGAGAACCTTGAGTCCATGATATCTTTGATAAAGCAATTCATGTGCCATAATCTTAGTTTATTCGTATTTTGTTACTCTTATCTTCTTTCTTATTAATCCATTTCTAAAATAAATAAAATGCAGAATCTTATTTTATTTGTATTTTTTTACTCTCATCTTATTTTCTATTACTTTTCTTCAAAAATTGTTGGGTTTCATTTCTAACCGACCCCAACTTGTTTGGGACAAAGGCTTGGTTGTTGTTGTAGAGAACAGGACAGTGCCAGTTTTATTTATCTATATGCATATGTAGGTGTCGGTATAAGATCAAGTTTATGTTATATGATTATGCTGTAAAATGTGGTGAGTTGGAGACGTCCTGCAGTCCTGCTGCGCCTAGGGCTGTGCAGAGGAGGGAGCAGCAGCGAGGAGGAGGGATCACTGCAAAGAGGGTAGCGTGGTGGAGGAGAGGTGTCACGGCGGCTGCTAGGGTTTGCAGCCACGATGACCAAGTAGGGAACAACCCAATGGGCAATTCTCTTATTCCTTGATGGAGATTACAGGGGGGAGGGGGATGCTTGCATAGGGGTCCAGGACCCCCTGCCGCGCTCCAAGGGGCTGCCGCATGCCCGTGGTCGGTTGGGACACCTCCAACCGACCTGATCTCTTATTTATTTAATTCCATCTATAACAGATCCAATCTACTAATTCTATCTATAACAGATCCAATCTACTAAAATTAATCTTCTAGAAGATCTGCTATGCAGCTTGGCTGGATGGCTAGGCTGTGGGCGCCGTGGGCCTGCGCCGGCTATATTGTTGGCCCACGAAGGCGTCCACGGCAGATTGGAATAAATTATTTTCTGTCATGATTAAGACATGCATGTAGTACATATTGGACGTATTTGAAGTCTGACTATAGCTTTTATACTCATTTTGTTTTTTGTTTGGATGGAAGTGGGTGAGCATAAGACTTTTTCGCTTGTCCTTAATTTGTAGTGCTGCTCTAGCAGTATTTACCTGGCGTCACCTAGGCGGCCTGGACACCAGGGCCGGTGTCCTCGCCTGGAACGTCCATGTCGGCCGGGGCAGGGGAGGCGCGGCTGCGGCCCAGGAGTGGAGGCCAGGACTGGCACGACCAGGGCAGGCTAGATGACGGCACGCCTGAATCAGGTGTGGAGAAGCTAGGGTTGGAAGGTTATTTGGCTGGGCTAGCTGGTCCTTAAAATATTCTGGAATTTGACTTCCCTATGGATCAGTTGGCAGCCTCCGCTCTCCCCTGCCTGCCCCGGCCGCCTCCACTCCCCTGCCCTGGCCACCTCTGTTCCCCTGCCCCGGCACCCTTCCTGCGCCTGCCTCTGCCCTCCCCTGCTGCTGCGCCTCTTGGTTGCGGGCGCCTAGGCGTCCAGGCAGGCTTTTCAAACACTGTGCTAGTAATGTTGAATAAGGAGTCATCATGGCAGTATATGGTTTCATGATTCCTTAAGTCTTAATGTAGATTCAGGGTCACCAAAATATTTTTTTGTGTTTCTTTACGACATCACTTAGATTCATATAAAATAGTGAGTTTGGCATAAACTGAAAGTGGAAAGTAAATGGGCGATGGTATTTATTACAAATCCCTGCCAGACCACTCTTTGGATTCTATGTTGTTTATGATACTCCTTTTTCAGAGGTGAAAATTGCAAAAATGTTCTGAGCATCACACATCACTCGGACAGACCTTATGTGTATATTTCATGTGATGGCCTGCATGCACAATCCATGGTGCATTAGTGTCTGGAGGCTACGTTTGTGTGTTAGTGTTGTCAATTAATTTAGGGGATGCTTACTAGGAGGTACATTGGTAGTATTAGAGTAAGTTGTTGAGGAAGGATTTGGAATCAATGTGAATTATTAGATGGAGCTGATTGTATGAACATTTACCTTTGTACACTAAAGTGGATAGATGAATCAGTATAGATAAACGAAACTAGTCAGTTTGTTTGGTTTTAAATACATTAGCTGAATAAAAATAATAAATCCAATCAATTAATGCTCTCATTTGTTTATGGGCCGATCTTGATGTTGTAGGTAAAGTTCTTCCACAAGATAAACAGTCTTCCTGCTCCAGGAACTGATTCTGAGAAGCTAATTTGGAATGTTTTGGAAGCAGAACGACCAGACATAAGGTTTTAAGCTGTCAAATGCTGTAGCACTGTAAACTTGTATCAGTTCATATGACTAATACTTCTTGCAGACAGTTACATGGGAAGTCTCTTATTGAAGTAAATAGAAGTTTCCTTGAAAGACACAGTGGTAACTATTTCAACATCTCATTACTGCATTATTTTACCAGGGTCCCTACTTTTTTAACAATATTTTTTGCTAGCTTCATTGACGCACCGAGCAGCAGCAGCAGAAATGATGTATCTATTGGAGCCAGATAAGAAGATGGAAGCAATTAAGTTAATTGAAGATTCGTCAAATAATACAACATCAGGGTAAGACCCAAGGAAAACACTCCTAATTCTTTCATCTGCTATATACATTGTGTTTACCTTTCAGAGTTTATGCAGGGATAATGTCCTTGGTCCCGTGAAAGAATGGCACATTGAAGATTGCATTGATGTCCATAAATTGCTGGAGACAGTCTTTGGTGACAAAGATGTGTCAAATAGTAAGTTGCAATGTCGCTGCCTGCAGATTAATTGTTTAGTAACGAGCTAATTCTCTTTTTATATTAATCTTTGATATCCAGTGATTGTGAATGTTTACCCGCTGAGTTCTTATTATTGCACTACATTGTTACTAATTTTAGCCAAATCTTTCAAATGTGCCTGTTCCATGGGACATCAAACTTTTCCTTGTTTCAACTTTTGATAAGATTTTATTAAATTCCAAGAAATGTTCCTTGTCCGTTGTCTGTACATAAGAGAAGTTTTATGGGTGTACTACTGCCAACAAACACTCGACAAATCTTCCTTACTTTACATGCTGATGGTGGCATGCTTTCAGAATTTATGCTGCTGCTCACGTTTTACTTGATCGAAAAAAATTCATCTGCACCACCCCACTTTAGGTGCACTTTTCATCTGTACCACCACCCTGTGTCATTGACATGTAGGATCTGACCCCACATGCCACTTGATATATATGACCATTAATACGATGACACAGTGGAATTTTACTATTAAAGTAACAGCACAGTTGATATATATGACCATTAATACGATGACACAGTAGAATTTTACTATTAAAGTAACAGCACAGTACCGGAGCTTGGTGCTCCTCATGAACTATAAAATTGATAAAGTGCCAATCGGTCCAATTTGTTTAACTTTACGTTGTCAGGATTAACCGTACTTCCTGTACAGGGTGGAAGACACAATGCACTGAGTATTTTCCGTACTCAACCTACTTTGAAGGCATCAAGAGTGATATTGCATCATATACTGTCGACAATAGTCTAGATAATTCATCAGAAAATGGAAGTGGCCCAACCACACAACTGAGAACAAAGGAGGAAGAGGGCATTTTGAATGGCACCGTGCATATTGTGGACAACATGAGCAGCCTAAGCATTCGGTAATGCATCAAAGTAGCTGCCTGGTGATATCTGGAACGGTACATTTTTTTGGACTGAAGCCAGAGTATAACCAAATCGCTCACAAACACAAGAATCCTAGAGGGCAACAGTGTTCGGGTGCAATGAGTAACTTCTTGCTGCATTTCGTTTGAAGAGTATACTATTGATTGGGAGCTGAGATCTCTTCAGTATGGCGATTGTCTCAGATCCACCATGTACCTTTTTGTTGCCCTTTTGTTGACAGCAAATTGTGCCGGCTTTTCTTACTTGGCATCACCAGGTCTTATGATTCATTTGAAGCAGCGGATCACGGTTCGTTTGTGGTTAATTTTCTTTACTGTGCTAGTGCTCGCTCAAAATTTTGGCATAATCCTTTTGATTTATGTATCGTTGGGATAGTCGGGGGTGTTGCAATAAGCTTTTTTGCTTTCGCAACTTTTGCACCACGGTGTTGTAAATTAGTTTTAATCCTGAACATCAGGATTGTATTTTAGTTAATGAATTACAAAAGCGACAAGTTTTTGAGGATGGAGGGAGTAATGATTAATGTTAACTGCGGGCGTCTAACAATTGCAATGTGTCGAGCCTTTTCATTTAAGCATTTGATAAAAAAATGTGGAACTGACGTATCCAGCAATATGTTTGTTACGGTATGATGTTGGTATTGATCGTAGAACACATGGTATTTCAGGAGTTCGTTGGTATATTGTGCTCCAGATGTAATGTTGTCTCGTCGGCGGCAGAACCTAGCAGCCTCTTGAAGGTGTCAGGCTGTTAGCCGGGGCACGAGGCCAGAACAAGCCTCACGTGTCGGGATCCGACGAAAACCAGCATGGGCGCGGGCGGTTGGAGCTGACCGCTAGGATAATTGGCGCGTCTCGGGAGGCGGGTTACCTTGGCGGCAGGCTGGGCCGCTGCTCCCGTTTCCCTAGGCAGCCGCTGTTAGACTGTCCATACTTGTAGATCTTTATATCTGATTCTATTTTTACAATTTCGTACCCTGTTCATCTCTAAATCAGATTTCTATACCAATTACCTATTTTATTCTTTTCTTTTTTATATATTTTTTCTCATTTTTTATTCCTCCTCTACCGGCTCTACAGGAACCGCTGTGGCCGGCCGTAGACGCCAACGCCATTTTACCGCGGTCTTTAGCGGTCCCGCTGCAGCTGCCACGCCCCGCTAAAACGCGGTAGCAGCCGCTTTAGCGTGCACGGGCATCAGAATTAAGGCCAGGCTCAGGATAATACTATATGGGAGTCGACTCCTGCACACACAATTACTGCCGTGTGCGTACCCCCTTACCTCAGTTACATTTGTTACAGTTCCATATTTCTGTAGCAAGTACTATAACTCCTCAGTGTCAGGGCTAAACGATCCTCGGTTTGAGGCTTAACGTAATCGTGTCACCTGTTTTGTCGATGCGCACACTCACCTGTGACTCAGCATCGCCACTTGCAGCTGCAGCCCCACTCGCCCGCGCCAAAGGACAAAACCTTGATTTCCAAGGCAAACACAAAGGACAAAACTATGATTTCTATGGCAAACCCAAAGGACAAAATCTTGACTTCTACGGCAAACCCAAAAGACAAAACTTGTCATGCATGTGCAGTAACAGCGAGGGCATCGTCAGCGCCTGCTCAGCAGCTCCAGTCAGCTACAGGCAGGCCACGTGTGGCGTACTCTACTCAGGGCCCAGGCATGCAGACGCGTGCCTGGCGTGGGTGTGCGTCTGCCGATTGGACGGGAACAAAGCACACGCGACCGAGGAGGAGCACTGGCCGACCCGCGATTGGTTGACTCGATCTGTACTAGGTCGTATATACTACCTCCGTACCTCCGGTTTCAATTATTTGTGGTTTCGGACCGACTAAACAAGTTAAAATGAACTAAGGAGAGCTGCTCGGACGACAAATAATACGATACGGAGGGAGCATTATTTTAGAGGAGCAAATCTGAGCTGTACATTGCTCGGATCAAGATAACCTTGTTTTAGCTGGTAACTATATTGTAGGAAACCATATGTTTAGACTTATCTCGTACGCGTGTTCTGTTGTACTTAGCCGGGTCTTCCGCGCACGATCCGTTCTAGCGCTGCATGCACGCCCTAGCCGTTGCCTCACGCCAGGCCGCTCCTGTACTTAAGACCGGCAGTACTCAATGAATAATCAATCGGTGAATTCCTACATGGTATCAGACTCCTACGATCCAATCACCTTCCGCACCTCCGCCATGAGCAACATCTCTCCCCGTAGCTCTGCCTCTTCCTCTAATCCATTCGCCGATTCCCAGCCTCTCCCCGTCGCCCTTTCAATCATCCAACAGGTGAACATTCGCAACCATGTTCCCACTGTCTTGGACTACGATGACTCCAATTTCTCCATCTGGAGTTCTTTCTTCGACACGACGTTCTAGAAGTTCAGCCTCATAGATCATGTCGATGGCTCCGTCGACGCGCAGAGCATGTGGCACAATGCCGACTGGTTGCAGATAGACCAGTGCATTGTGTCTTGGCTGTACAACTCGATCACGCCCGGGCTTATGAAGATGGTTCAGTCCCGCCATCCGTCGACATACTCTCTTTGGTCTGCAATTCGTGGCTTGTTCCTCGATAATGCTGACCAACGTGCCGTCTACGCCCTTCAAGAATTCCACAGCCTGTTCCAAGGGGATCTCAGCATCTCTGAGTATTTTCGCCGGTTGAAGGAACTTGCAGATCTGCTACGCGACGTCGATTATCCGGTCACGGATGCGTCTCTGGTACTCAACGCCCTCAGAGGTCTGAGTTCCAAATTCAGCCACGCGATATCTGTCCTTACATCGCGCAGGCCTCTGCCCACGTTCCTCTCCGTCCGGGACTATCTCCTGCAAGACGAAGCCCGACAGGCTCATACGGCCAAGTTGGAGGCATCCTCTGCTCTACTGGCGTCGGCGCAGTCAGGTGGCCATCCATCTGCACTTGCTGCTTCGACGAACGGCAAACCGCCAGCTTCGAACACATCATCCTCCAACAAGTCGGGCAATGGCGGTGATCATCGCCGTTGTGGCAAGAAGAATGGCAGCCAGAAGCAACACTACTCCGGCTCTTCATCAGGCACCACCAACGGCGGGCAGGGCAACCAGCATGGCAACCGTGCTCCATGGGCTGCAAATTACAACCCATGGACCGGTGTTGTTCAAGCCTGGCCAATGCCGCTGTGGCGTCCTTCTACTTCGGGCCTGCTCGGACCTCGTCCTACCAACTACACACAACAAGCGCTTCAGGCGTCCAGCGTGCCGGGGTACGTCGACGTTGTCCCACACGGCATGCAGGTTACTCAACCCCCTGCCGGACTCGTTGCTGCTTTGCAGGGTGTTCCTTCGCCTCAGCAGTACATCGGTCACGACTGGGTTCTTGACACAGGGGCCACTTCTCACATGGCCAGCAGTCCTGGTATTGTGACCTCTTCCTCTCCAACATCCTCCAACACTAACATTGTCGTTGGTAATGGTGCTCTCCTTCCTGTTCACCGGGTCGGTCACACCGCGATCCCCACCAACAGCACTTCATTACAACTGCACAATGTCCTTATTTCCCCTAACCTTGTCAAAAACCTGATTTCTGTTCGTGCTTTGACACGTGACAATAATGTTTCTGTTATTTTTGACCCCTTTGGTTTCTCCATCAAGGACTATCGAACGGGGACGACACTTCTCCGATGTGATTCCTCCAGCGATCTCTACCATCTACACCAGCCGTCAAATAATTCAGGATCGCATCAAGGACTCCATGCAAGCCTCGATTCTGGCATTTGGCATGCACGTCTCGGCCATCCGGGGACTGGGCATCTTCGACGCCTGCGCCACGACCTTGATCTCCATTTTACAAAAGCTGATAAGCATATGTGTTCCTCGTGTCAATTAGGCAAGCATGTTAGACTACCTTTCCAACAGTCTATGTCTGTTTCTTATTTCCCTTTCCAACTCATGCATTGTGATGTGTGGACATCACCTATTCCAAGTAATTCGGGATTTAAATTTTATCTTGTCATTCTTGATGACTTCTCGCATTTTACTTGGACTTTTCCACTACGTCACAAATCTGATGTCCTGCCCACGTTGATCTCCTTCCATGCCTTCGTGCTCACGCAATTTCATCGGCCCATTTGTTGCCTTCGCACTGACAACGGCAAGGAATTTGACAACCATGCCGCTCACTCTTTCCTGTCCGCTCATGGCATCGTGCTTCAGCTCACTTGTCCGTACACATCGCAACAAAACGGACGAGCCGAACGAGTACTTCGCACACTAAATGATAGCCTACGTACCTTGCTCATTCATGCATCTGCTCCATTCAGTTTCTGGACAGACGCTCTCGCCACCGCCACATACCTCTTAAATCGTCGACCGTGTCGTTCTCGCCAAAACACCACACCACATGAGATACTCCTCAGTCGCAAGCCTGCCTATGATCACTTGCGCGTGTTCGGGTGTCTGTGCTTCCCTAATACGGCATCCACCACGGCTCACAAACTTTCACCACGCTCCCTCCCATGCATCTTCATCGGTTATCCTGTTGATAGCAAAGGATACCGTTGCTTTGAGCCATCTTCACGGCGTGTTATTACTTCCCGACACGTCACGTTTGATGAGAATACCTTTCCGTTCCGTTGCAGTTCCCATTCCACACCTCAAGCTGACCGGGTCAATTTCCCCACACAACATTCTGACCCTATCATCCTCGTCCGCGACCCACACCATGCACGTCTGCATGGCTCCCGTCCCATCAGATCGGGCGGCCAACGCCTGCCTGCGTTGCTGCAACCGCCCGACCAATCCGCGGCATCACATCCTGCTCCCAGTGGGCCCATTCCGATCCCAACTCCCGCATCATGCTCTTTGCCGCACAACCCACCAGCTCCGCATAATCCAACTTCTTCGGATCCTCAGACCCACGTCCTCGTCGATCCTCCGCCACATTCCCCAACCCGCCAGCAGCCATTAAGCGTACCTGGTTCATCCACAAATACCACACTGCCACCTATGCCCAGCCATGCAGGCCATGACGCACCACCTGCTCCCAAGCACCACATGATCACCAGAGCACGCGATGGAATTTTCTTACCCAATCCCAAATATGCCACAGTAGCCACCACATCACCAACACCACCACCCACTTCCGTTCGCGCTGCTCTTCGCGATCCACAGTGGTATGCTGCTATGCAGGACGAATTTGCTGCTCTTCTATCCAACCACACCTGGCAACTCGTCCCAAAACCTCCAAATGTGAATCTCATCACTGGCAAATGGCTCTTCAAAAACAAGCTTCATGCAGATGGGAGTCTGGAGCGGCGCAAAGCTCGCTGGGTGGTTCGTGGCTTCAAACAACGGAAGGGAGTCGACTTCGATCAAACCTTCTCTCCCGTTGTCAAGCCAGCCACTCTCCGTCTGGTCCTTCATCTAGCCGCCGCACAGGACTGGCCAGTACACCAACTCGACGTGAAGAATGCCTTCTTGCATGGTGATCTCAACGAACGTGTCTACTGCTCCCAACCTGCAGGGTTCGTTGATAAAGATCACCCCGACTACGTCTGTTTACTCTCCAAATCACTGTACGGGCTAAAGCAGGCCCCAAGGGCATGGTTCAACACCTTTGCCTCCAAGGTACGTGATTTTGGGTTTCAGCAGACTCGCTCGGATAGCTCCCTCTTCACCTACATGCAGGGCAGTGCAACAACCTATCTGCTACTCTACGTCGATGATATAGTCCTCACTGCCTCAACACCAGAGCTTCTTCACCGTATCACTCAGCATCTTGGCTCCACATTTGCCATGAAAGACCTTGGAGCTCTGCACTACTTCTTGGGCATCCATGTGCAACGGTCCTCCACTGGTTTCTTTCTTAATCAATCCACATATGCTGATGATATTCTGCATCGCGCCGGCATGACCAATTGCAATCCTATTGCCACCCCCGTTGACACAAAACCAAAAGTTTCCAAACAAGACGGCAAGCCAGCTGATGATGCTTCTTTCTATCGAAGCATTACAGGCGCACTCCAATATCTCACCATCACGCGACCAGACATCGCGTATGCCGTGAATCAAGTGTGCCTGCATATGCAGTCTCCACGTGACACTCACCGGCATCTCGTCAAGAGGATACTTCGCTACATCAAAGGCACGATAAGCTATGGCTTGAAGATTCACCGATCGTCCAGTCAGACACTCACCGCCTACTCCGATGCGGATTGGGCTGGGTGTCCAGATACTCGCCGATCAACTTCAGGCTACTGCATCTTCTTCGGCGACTCTCTGATCTCGTGGTCTTCCAAAAGACAGACCACCGTCTCCAGATCGAGCGCGGAAGCTGAATACCGTGCGGTCGCCAACGCCACTGCAGAATGTTGCTGGCTGCAACAACTTCTCTCAGAACTGAAGATCGATGTCAAGAAGGGCAACATCATCTACTGCGACAATGTTTCTGCTGTCTATCTGACACAGAATCCGGTACATCATCGCAGAACCAAACATGTTGAACTAGACATCCACTTCGTCCGGGAAAAAGTTGCAGCTGGAGCGCTCCGTGTTCTACATGTGCCCACACGACTTCAGTTCGCCGACATCATGACTAAAGGACTGCCTACAGTGGTGTTTGAAGACTTCCTACCGATGCACGCACTGCGGGGGGGGGGGGGGGGGGGGGGTGTAGGAAACCAGATGTTTAGACTTATCTCGTACGCGTGTTCTGTTGTACTTAGCCGGGTCTTCCGCGCACAATCCGTTCTAGCGCTGCATGCACGCCCTGGCCGTTGCCTCACGCCAGACCGCTCCTGTACTTAAGACCGGCAGTACTCAATGAATAATCAATCGGTGAATTCCTACATATATAACCAACCTCTTGATGACGGGCCTTAGAAAATCATTTACGAGTCGATCAGGTGGGCTCGGTCGGGTCGGGTCACTTAGATAACCAACCTTGCACTTGCACCGTGTCGGATCGGGTCGGGTCGGGTCGGGTGGGTCTTCTCGTCCGCACTAGGCAGGCGGCCACAAAACGCCGATCGAGCGAACGGCCGCCTCTTGTGATTCGGTCCCATCCATGCATGTGGTTAATCAAGAAGACAAAACATAATCCTGCGCTGCTAAACAAAACTGCCCGTGCACGCACTACTACTGCTACTGTGATTCCACGGAGGGGATGCTGCCGAGTGGGGCCCACGACGGCTATGGATTAGCGACACACAGCTAACGGTATGGGCTTGACATAATCAACATCTATCAAGCATGTCCTCGAGAGGTATAATATCAATCAATATAAGCACTAGCTTAGTGGAGCCAGCTTCATCTTCCTTGGTTCACACACATGTTCATCTTCCCCTGGCCCACCTAAGAAAATTAAGGTCGCTGCTGTTCCGGTCTGAAACAGAATTTTAATTTTGACCACAACCTAGGTATACTATACCTGAGAAAAGTCTGGACTGCAATTGAGATCGAGTCATCAGTTGCTGGCTTTATCCGATAAAGAGCTTGGATATAACTTGGCTCTAAAACAAGTTATAAACACTGCTCTGTTCCTTGTTACAAGCCAGCTATAACCACACCAAGCAAATATAATATCCAAACGTGCATTTGTCTTATGTTGTGCTTTGAAATACCCCGCCTGCACACGTGTCGATGACTGTACTCATTTTTATTAATCTGTATCCTTATTATAAATATATACATGTTGAAGTTGAACTATTGTATTTCGCAACAATTTTTTTTTATGTTCCCCTATAACAAAAACATCAAAGTCCTCTTAGCCTTCCCCGCGGTTTCTCAATACCCTCTTGTTTGCAGATATAACAGCCTCCATCGTCCGAATATCCATCGTCTTACAAAATACACGCGTGTCGATGAGTCATCTCCTGGTCAAGCAGAACATTTAAAAGCAGGAAACAAGAAGCGGTACAAGTCAACACCGTGAACAGGAAAATCCTGAGCCACGGATGCACAGGTTGATGGTGGCCATGAGCTTGATGTGGTGGTGATCGTGGATGAGTCACGGGCAACTCTTCTCGATGGTGTGGCGAATTGGACGGTCGCCAGTTTTAGACATTGATTGTGGTGACATAGACTCTTAGTTCATTGGGGGCTTCTCGGGTCAAAACTTTGCTAGCGATGACGACGTCTCTACGTCGTACCCCTGTTTGGAGGCGTCTTTGTTTTTAAGATGAACATTTTATGTAGATTTAGTTACCTTTAACCAACAGATAGGTCTGTAGCGAGTCATCTAGTTATCTACAATTTTATTGGTGTTTGTGTTACCTATTGGAAGACGTGATATTGTCTTCTTTGTTGTATGATTTTCGTGCCTGATTTTCTATATAATTATGGCTATTTTTCTTTTTATATGATAATTTGCTGGAGCTTCTCCTCCTAAATTTTGAAAAAAAAACTATGATCATGCAGCCAATCCGAGGAAGCATCCGAGAAAAATACTACGTAGTTTGTTTTCTTTTGGGTATGAGGGGGGCGTCATAGCAAGCAAACGGATTTAACGAACTCAAGGGTCGCCATCACGCGACAGTCGGGTAGCTGTCGACCCCTGTATGTGTTTTCTGGATGGGAATGCCGGATCATCGCCACATCAAACCGGTGTCGTTTCCAACTTCGGTTCGTGCGGATCACGTAGCTAGGTCATGCAGCCCATGTCATTGGGATCCGTCGAAAATGTTATATTTTTGTGCCGGCAGATCCGTCGAAAATATGTACGCTAACTTGGCGCGAAAAGAAAGTGGCCGGCCGCCTGTCCGGGGAAAGCAGCAAATATTTTGAGCTGCAAATCGAAAGGAATAAGAGAGAAAAATGTTTTCTGATCAAGACAAAAGATCGCATATATAGATTTTATTTTGAAGCCGTGGTCTTGATAGCATGCACGGTGGGGCCGGCACGTTGCCCTGCGTAGTGGTCTTATAGCTCCCCTTTGGTTGGCTGATCCCTTTCAGGTGCACGAAACAATTTTTTTTAAAATATTTTTATATAACCGATATAGAATAGGAAAGATAATTAAAAATAAATTTGATAGGACATCTCACATGTTCAGTAAAATGTCTTGAATTTCAGTCAATTAAACATTAGAATTTTTATTTTTTTAAGGAAGGGAGATTGATAGGATTTTTCGGATGGGCCTCTATCGTCGTGTTAAAACCCAAGCCCAGAAGAATATAACAAATTAAGAAAGGAACGGGAAAAACAATACAAAAAAACGAGAATGGGATTTTCGGGGGAGTATATATGTACGGCACCCCAAAGCCCTTCACCTTCCTCCTTCCTCTCTATCCCCTGCCGCCCGCCTCCGTTGTCCCCCATTCCCTTCCTCCCGAGTGCCGCCACGCCTCCCTTCCTTCCTCCCTAGTGCCACGCCTCCCTTCCTTCCGCCCGTCGTGGGCCACGCGCACGCACGCACGCACGCTTTCGCCACCGAACGGCCTCGCGCGTGCGGGCACTTGGCCGGGGGATTGAGGCGGCGGCGGCTGGGGATTTGTCCCGACCCGAGGTTTCCGGGCGAGATGAAGTATGTCCTGGTCACCGGCGGAGTGGTGAGCGGGCTCGGCAAGGGCGTCACGGCCAGCAGCATCGGCGTCGTACTCAAGTCGTGCGGTCTCTGCATTACGTCCATCAAGATCGGTGCGTGCCGCCGCCACCCCTTGCAATAAAGCCTCGCGCCCCTCTCCGTTCAATAAGCGGCATTCGAGCCGCGGAAAGGGCGCTTCTTTCGCTTGGCGATTTGACCGTCACTGGTGGTTCGTAACACTCGATCCGTTCCGGCGCGGCTGGCCGGCGAAAGATTTGGTTTTGGAGCGATTCGTGAGGGCGCAGCGCAGCCCAGGGCCGTGGGTGGGGGTAGGTTTGGGTAGGGCCCTGGGTCCCGCGTCGGGTTTGGTGAAAACTCCCTCTTTTGAACCTTCCGCTGAGTGCTATTGCCGTTCTGTTCATTGGTGCCCGGGTTTTACGGGGGTGGTGTCTGAAAATAGATGTGGTACCCCAGTCTTGTGTGCAGTGAGATGCTCTGTGTTTTTCCCCTTCATAGATTGCTTTGTTATTTGGTGGGCATCTACCTAGGTTACACGTATAGTGCAAAGGGGGTTTTCGTCCACCTGATTTTGGTTAGGAGAGGGTTTTTAAGGGTGCGAATTGTACCTTCTTTTATTTTGTGGTTGTGATTTGAAGTTCGAAAAATGGTGGTCCACTCAAGAGTGGTCTAATACTCTACAACATTTATTTTCACTGACTGGTGGTAATCCTTTATGCCTGGACCAAGTGGCCATCACAGTATGTTCAGCCCATTTCGGACCAAAGAATGAAAGTGAAGTTACATGGATTTGATCCAGCATATTGGAAGAAAAATGTGCTGTAGTAAGTTTACTTTTAAAGTTAGCCAAAATTTTGGTTATTGGTGCTGTGGGCATGGAAACAAGGTGTTGGAGAATACTATGTTTCCCCTCCCGTCCCTGTCTTTGTCTTTGTCTTCTAGATATATGCCAATGTGACATGGATGCTGATTTGGATCGTCATTTCACAATCCGTTGGATGCCAGCTCTGCACGGTGGAATCTTTGACTTAATTCAATCTAATCTTACATGTTTTGGTTGTCCCTAGTTATTCTTATCCTGTAGCACCTAAACCTTTCTTTGTTTTTTGCTGTTGTAATCTTGTGTCTCCGCACTTGGGCTCTGATTGAGCTCGTCCATGTAAAAATTGGTGGCGGCAAGCCAGCTAATACTCGCTTGAATGATTTAGTTGTTTTTATTTTGTCTTCATGTAGTTGACATGTTCTATTTGAATTACCTGAATATGCAGACCCTTACCTTAACACCGATGCTGGTACCATGTCCCCATTCGAACATGGTGAAGTGTTTGTGTTGGACGATGGTGGCGAGGTATTGATATAATAACGTGTCGGAGTCAAGTTGGCTAGTGTAGTCCATATTATCTTGTTGAAGTAATTTGCTTTCCATCTTTTAGGTGGACTTGGATCTGGGGAACTATGAGAGGTTTCTTGACATTAAACTGACTCGGGACAACAATATAACCACTGGAAAGATATATCTGGTAAGCATACTATTTTGTCCTTGTTAGAAATGAATTTGTGGTATAAACATCTGCCAATTTGCACAGCAGTTATCTAATGCATTCATGGCGTGCAGCCGTGCACACATTCATATTAGTTTTGAAATCATTCGATTGATGGTGACATTATCTTGTACCATATATTGGTGGAAAATGGTGTCCTTATTTGCCTTATGGATTTGAGCATGTTAAGAATGCCAGGAGAATGTATGGATTTATGAATGTTAGCGGGTTAGATAGGAGTCATCGTAAATACAGTTGCTTTTCTCTGCACGAAAAGCTTCTCTGATTTTCCCTATTTATCTTTTCTTTGATGTTGATGTCAGTCTGTACTTGAAAAGGAGAGGAAGGGGGAATACTTGGGAAAGACTGTCCAGGTGTGGATCACTTCGTGTGGCTTTTTTTATTCTGTTTTGGTAGCTTCTGCATGCCCCTAGTGCTGATTATAATTTTTTTTAACTTTTACTTATATAAGGTTGTGCCTCACATTACAAATGCCATACAAGAGTGGATCGAGCGTGTTGCTATGATACCAGTGGATGGCAAGGAGGGACCAGCTGATGTCTGTGTGATAGAATTGGGGGGCACGATAGGTGGAATAAGAGCCCATTGTTTTAAATATTTATTTTGGTTATTAGCTCCTGCCTCAACTAATGGCATTTTATTGTTGGTTTCCCTGTTGTTTGACTAAATGTTGGACCTGCAGGGGATATCGAATCTATGCCATTTATTGAAGCTTTGGGTCAATTCTCTTATCGTGTTGGTAAAGACCTGCACACTTATTATGATGCATGCAATCTCAGTTTACCTGCTGCAAGTAAGAAGGATTGATGATCTTTATTCGTTTGGTTCTCAGGTCCCGGAAACTTCTGTTTGGTGCATGTCAGTCTAGTTCCAGTTCTGAATGTTGTTGGTGAACAGGTATCGTTGATCATTAATTTGGCTTCTGTACAATTTGTCATGTGATATATGTGTTAGTATTTGGATAGTTCTGTTGAACCCCATTGACCCACTCGTTATTCTTCAACTCTGTTTGTTCTTGTAGAAAACAAAACCAACCCAACATAGTGTGCGCGGTTTAAGGGGACTGGGACTCACTCCAAACATTTTAGCTTGCCGCAGTACAAAGGTTTGTTGTTGAATGCATTTACCTTTACACAGTATCTTGGTAGTGATCTTTGCTGAGTTGTATCACAGTTTCCATAAACGGCAACTATGTTTAACAGGAGTTGGAAGATAATGTGAAGGAAAAACTATCCCAGTTCTGTCATGTGCCGGTAATGGATCCATAATTTTTGGTAGGCAACTGTTCTTATCAATAATTACTCCAGGTAGCTAATGAGTAATTGTATTCTGTAGGCTGCAAACATTGTCACATTGTATGATGTTTCCAATATCTGGCGCATTCCTTTGTTGCTTCGGGTATTGTTTCTTTGCACTCAAATTTTTTTTTTCCTCTTGAATTTGTGTTCTCTTATTCTCATTTGTTTCATACAGGACCAAAAGGCACATGAGGCTATTCTTAAAGTTCTGAACCTTGAAAGGTTTGACTCAAATATGTACTCAGTTTGTTCTGTACAAGACATGTCATTTATATGCACTGATGCCTAAAATTTTTTCATAATATTTCCAGCTTTGCTCGGGAGCCAAAGTTAGATGAATGGGTCACAAGAGCTACTATATTTGACAGCCTTACAGATACTGTTAGTTTCTTTCCAGTTAGACCCTTGCTATTGAGGCATTTCATTTCTTAGGTCCATGTGACCAACTGTGATCATTTCAGGTGAGGATTGCTATGGTAGGGAAGTACAATGGCTTATCAGATGCATACCTCTCTGTGTTGAAAGTGAGCTTTAACAATATTGACAATGTCTTTTGCTTTTAAAATGTTAACACTGCTATCTTACTTCTGTCTTGCAAAAAAATTGTAGGCCCTCTTGCATGCTTCTGTTGACTGCCGTAGAAAGCTTGTTATTGACTGGGTTTCTTCTTCGGATCTTGAGGACTTCACTGCCATTGCGGTTCGACACAATCCCTTTAAGATTACACTTCCATATGTTCAGCCATTGTTTTCTTTCTTACCTTGCTGTTGCTAATTTTTCTAGGCACCTGATGCGTACCAAGCAGCGTGGACTTCATTGAAGGTGGGAGTTTGCACATAGATTTTAGAATTTTTTCACATGATTTTTTTTTATATATTTTACTTACGTGAATACCTTTCATTTTCATTTTCAGGGGGCAGATGGAATTTTAGTACCTGGTGGCTTTGGTGACAGAGGTGTTCAAGGGAAAATTTTGGCTGCTAAGTATGCGCGTGAAAGAAATGTCCCATATCTTGGTATATGTCTCGGAATGCAGATTGCTGTTGTGGAGTTCGCCCGTCATGTTATGAATCTCTCTGATGCGAACAGCACTGAATTTGACCCTGATACTAAGACACCTTGTGTTATTTTTATGCCTGAGGTAATTTTTGTGAATTAGTGCCTGCCCCTGAAGTGATTAAATAGCATACATACCATTGAATTATTCCATTGCAAGAACGGCCTTTCCTAAAATGCATATATATCATACTGGAATTATATTTTGTTTTAGGGTTCTAAAACACACATGGGTGGGACAATGCGACTAGGATCAAGGAGGACATTATTCAAGGTTGCTGATTGCAAGTCTGCTAAACTGTGAGTGCATATGTACCCTTTTGCATTACTCATTATGACCCTATGGCTAAGCTTGTACTTGTATTTGTTAAAGGTTTATTGCCTACCTACACTGATTACTTTGACCATTTAGGTATGGTAATGTCACATATGTAGACGAAAGACATCGACACAGATACGAGGTATGCTTACATTTGCCAGGTTCCTCAAGAGTTCATATAAATTATCTGAATCTGCTTTTTCTTGCTCCATGTTACAACCTGCCATTTTTTGGTCATAACTAATATTGCCAACTTCACAGGTGAACCCTGATATGGTTCCTGAGTTTGAAAACGCTGGACTGAAGTTTGTAGGAAGAGATGATACAGGAAAGAGAATGGAGGTCCCACTCAAACTGAAACTTACTTGAGCAACTTCTAATTTTTTTAGGAAAACTCTCTTTAACAAATTTATCATTTTCTAGATTATCGAATTGCCTAATCACCAGTATTTTATTGGCACACAATTCCATCCCGAGTTCAAGTCAAGGCCCTCAAAACCTTCACCATTATTTGTGGGTAAGATGCTGAATAATCTCTTGTTCAATTTTTTTGTTGTTGTAATGGCCACGTGGTTACTTTTTTCTGTAACCACAAAATATTATGCTGATATTCATGTATATTTCTGCAGGACTAATTGCTGCGGCGTCTGGACAGTTGGATAGGATGCTGCAGGACTGTCCTAATGGCCATGTGGTTTCAGCTGAACATCCTCTAAGCAATGGCTCTTACACTTCTACAGTGCTTCAAAACGGGCATGCAAGGAAACCTGCCAATGGTCTTCCAAATGGAACGTACCGTGCCAATGGAAATGGTGTGCATGCGTAGTCCTTTAGTAGGTGGTCCAAGGATTTTAAACTCTCCACTTCAGTTTTGCAGTTAGTGTTGCCACAGTTTTGTTGTGGCTGGTTTAACTGTCATGGTCGCTTGAGGAAGAAAAAGTTCTTCCACTCGACGCGGATAGTCTGCAGGAGATGGTGCCTGTTGGGTGGTTTCTAGTGAAAGGAATCGAGCTGGATCACTTTGAAGGCGTGAGATATTTTTTGTTGTTGTATTCGTCGCTACTTTCTTCCGTGAGCTAATTGGGCAGATTTGGGTCAGAAGAGTTACTATGCTGTAAATCTGGAAGGAAATGCTGGATGTTTTTGTTAAAACTGATGCTGACAATGCTGCTGTGGAAGGCCATTTTGGCGTTAGGCAGTTGGACTGTTTTTTGTGTTGATTTTAATCTTGTTTTCTAGATTTTTCTAGAAGTAATGGAGTAAGGATCGGAGCGCTGCCAGCCCTTGTACGCCTATAGGTTGCTGGTGGGCCCAAGAGGTATTTAGGCAGAGTGTCCAACTCTGATTAGAGGTAACAGTCCAAAACAAATCCGGGTCGATTTTTATTTGTAATTAGTCTATAAAACTCCTATTTTTCAAGGGATAAACATCAATTTCCGAGTCTATTTTGCCTGGATTTACAATAATTGGTAATTGTGCAAAATTCGATGGTGGAATAGATTGTACCAGGTCGGAGGTGTCTGTTGAATAATGATTTTGCAAGAGAATAGTGATTATGATTCAACTGTGATTTTATCATTCATTCCATTTGCTTTTATACAATGCGAGGATGCATGATGGCGGAGGACGCCTTCGTCCGATGGAGAGGTGCGACGACGACGGGAACTGCTGATGGCGGTTGCCATCGACAAGTGATCACACATGTTTGTATTGTAACACTCTCTCTTGATCACTTGTACTCCTCGTTGAATGTTTATAATATTCGAAAAACCCAGTGGGAAAAATCAAAGATAGATAAAATATGTGCATAGTAAATGTTGTGTAAAAACTCTTTAAACTTTTATAGAACAGGAGAAAGCACAACATAAAATGTCATAATTGTTTTCAAATAAAAACCCTTGTGGGGACTATAAGAAAACAAACATTTTCTTGCATTCTTATAGTATCATTAAAACTTATTATGAGGAACCTTAAGAGTAAAACTCACATAAGAAGAAGTACAATTCGATGTTTAATCGTCAGGTGGCTTTGATGAAGTCCTCCCTAAACCTTGCAAATTTTTAAGTCTACGCATACCAATACAATACTCTCAACACATTTAGAAAATGTGGAATATGGTAGAGACTTAGTAAATAAATCTGCTAAATTATCACATGATTTAGTTTGTTGGAGATCAATTTCTCCATTCACTTGAAGTTCATGTGGGTAAAATAGTTTAGAGGCTATGCATTTAGTAATATTAATTTTTACATAACCTGACTGCATCTGAGCAATGCAAGCTGCATTAGCTTCATAGATAATAGTTGGTGACTCAATGGACCCAATGTCACTTAAGATTTGGATATGATTAATCACTCTACGTAGCCAAGTACATTCTCGTGCAGCCTGAAAGTGCATCTAGGCATCCTCGTGGGTTTTGGATGATTGATGACGATAATTAAGAGCCTAATGAGTTAAGTTGATCTTAAGCACATGTACAAGGATTGAAATGAAATGAAAACTCTCAAAAAGGAAAAGGAGAAAGCGAGCGTTAAAGACTCAAGCGTAGAAATTAGGGTTTTTATGGTATTGAGCTTATATGAGCCGTATCATGTGAGAGGGTGGTTGTATCATGTGCATTGAGATCATACCAAGGGGCTCAAAGTGGTGGTTTAGAGAAAAAACATAAGTGATAAGCTTAAAATGAGAAAAACCCTAGGAGGCCGGACTAGTCCGGGCCTTAGAGCCGGACTAGTCCGGCCATGGCAGACAAGTCCGTTTTGAGACGGACCAAACGTCTCTAGAGTGAATCTGAGTGAAATTGGAGCTAAGTCTGAGAAATCTGGACTTGTCCGTTTTTGGGCGAACCAACGCTCTCTGGAGTAGTTCAGACTTGTTCGTTTGGGTACAGACTTGTCCGTTTGAGACTTAGTGTGATAAACCGAGAGAAACCCTAGGGGGCCGGACTAGTCCACCCCTGTGGCCGGACTAGTCCGTGCCAACCCAGAAGAGTCCGTTTTGGAACGGACCAACTGGTTCTGTTCCACTTCAGACTAGTCCATCGTTGACCGGACTAGTCCGTTGTCTAGTGACCGTTTGAATTTGGAAATTTGGCGGGTAGCGTGACGATCGCTGCTCAGTGTGGCAGTTGTCGGGAACTGACCAGAGGTCAGTGGTCCCATAGGGCCAGACTAGTCCGGGGCCCGAGGACGGACTAGTCCGCCCCTTTGCTGATGTAAGCAAAAGGGGATCGGTACCTCTATAAAAAGGGAACCCCTGAGCTCATTTGAAACTGTCTGGAACCCTAGCGCCGCCACAAGCATCCAAGAGCCTTCCAAAGCCTTCTACTCGTCCTACTGACCCCCTAAGAGCAAATCTTGAAGAGATTAGGGTTTGGGGAGGAGAGTAAAGGAAGATCATCACGCTTTGGCTCTCGATTTGATCTCTTGCACATTGTGTTGTGTTGTGTGGCTTGTGTGAGTTGAGCTTCGTGTGCTCCTCGTTGTATTGATTTATGGGAGCCTCAAGTTGTGAGCACCCCATCAAACTTGGTGATTACCCATTGATATAGTGGAAACCAAGCCGACCATTGTGGTGGCTTAGTGAGAGAAGGGTCAAGTGAGACCCGATCCTTGTGTGGACTTCTCAACGTGGAGGTATGCTTCTTCGTGGAGCTGAACCACGAGATAAATCTCGTTTGACTTGTCGTTCGCTTTTCGTGATCACTAGTATTGCTATTAGGGTTCACTTTGCTCTTATTGCCTTACACTTTGATCATTATTGTAAACTTGCAATTTAAGTTTTTAAATCTCACAATCTGAGCTTCACAAGTTTACTACACATTGCTCATATCTTTGGTGAACATTAATTACGCAAATAACTTGTAGAAGTCAAGTTTTAGGGTTTCCACCCTGTGCTGAGCGGACTAGTCCGGCCCTGTACAGACTAGTCCGGCCACATGAATTTAATCTCGTTTGATTAAGTGATTTCAGGTATTATTGCCTATTCACCCCCCTCTAGGCGACTTTCAATTGGTATCAGAGCAGGCTTCTCCCCAAGAGTCTAACAACTCAGAGAAGTAATGGCTGGAAGGGGTGACAACAAAGTTTTGGTGGTTGTCGATGACACCAAGACGAAGAACGTCGATGTTCTTCAAGATGATCCGAATGACGACGAAGAAGTTCGGATGCTCAAGGCATGGCTTCGTGAGAAGCTCAACGTGCCGAAGAAGGAGATCAAGCAAATTGCTTCGGTCAATATCGACAACGGGAGTAGTTCACAAGACTACTCCCGGTATCCTTACAATTATGAGCAACTTACCGCGAGCAACCATTATTTGTCTATTCCCATTGGCAAACCTACTCAATTTGACGAAAATGATCATTTTATGTGGAAGCATAATATGAAGATGCACCTCATTTCCTTAAACCCTATTTTATGGCAAATTGTGATGAGAGGTGTTCATCTTCTAAAGAATGAGGAAGACATCACTCCGGAGCAAGCCGTTCTTCTACATCAAAATGCTCAAGCCGTTGGAGTGATTACCTCCTCATTGACTCGTGAGGAGTTCAACTGCATTGAAGGGTTGGAGATTGCCAAGGAGATTTGGGATACCCTCAAGACGGCGCACGAAGGGAACCGCGTCATTAGGGAGGCAAAGATTGAGATGATCGAAGGAGAGCTTGGAAGATTCACTATCATGGAGGGTGAATCTCCCCAAGATATGTATGACCGCCTCAAGACTCTCATCAACAAGAGTCTGTCATATGGAAGCACCCGGTGGACCGACCACGAGGTGGTAAAGAGGATGATTCGAGCATTCATGCCTCGAAATGTCACTCTTTGCTCACTAATTCATGAAAGTCCGGGCTTCCACAAAATGACTCCCGAAGAAGTGCTAGGGAGAATCATCAACCATGAGATGATGGAGCAAGAAGCGATGTTCTACAATGATCTACAAAAGCTTTCCACCTCCAATAAAAGGGATGTTGCATTCAAAGCAACATCCTCGAGATCACAAGAAAAGGAAGAAAGTGATGAAGAGAGTCCTGACACTGATGAGGAAGAAGCTCTTCACCAACAAATTTAAGAGGATGTTTAGAAGAAGGAGGGGTAGCTACCAAAATGAAAGGAGAAGCAAAGACAAGCCCAAGACAAGATCAAAAAGGGCTTGCTACAATTGTGGAGAATATGGCCATTTCATTGTGGATTGTCCACATGAAGAGAACAAGAAGAAGAAGGAGGGCAAGTCCAAAGAGAAGAAGCACTTTAAGAAGAAGAAGCAATCCAGACATGCCCACATCGGAAAGGAGTGGGATTCAAATGTGGAATCCTCCTCTGATGAAGATGAGAAGGTAGCAACTATTGCTATGAAGAAGACAACAATCGAGAACAAGCTCTTCCCCAACTTGGAGACTTCAAGGGCAACATGTCTCATGGCCAAGGAGGGAAGAAAGAAGGTTAAATCTAAATCCTCTTCTTCAATTTATTCTCATGATGACTTTGATAGTAGTAGTGAAAATGAACATATGCTTAAATACATGAGCAAAAGCACCTTGAAGAGGTTGAGATTGTTAACGGAAGAGATATTTGACAAGGGAGGACTCATCAACCGTCAAGAGTACATGCTCATCCAACAAAAGGAGAGATGTCAAGAGGTTGAGGAACTCTTGAAACTTGAAAGAGAAAGAAGAAAAGCACTTGAGCGTGAACTCGCTTTGAGCAAGTAAACTCGCTCAAACCTTGAGAACACTACAATTGTGCTCAAGGATGAACTTGTTAGTTTGACACAAGCTAACAAGATCCTTGAGACACAAGTGAAGTCTCTCAAGGTCAATGCACCTTCTTCCTCTACAAGCTCACCTTCTACAAATATTAAATCCTAAGCATCACAACCTTGTAAATGCCCAAACTTAATCATAAAGCTTAAAGATGAGCTAAAGTTGGCACAAACCAATCAAGCACCCAAGGGTGGCATCTTTGACAAGGACAAGGTGGCATATGCACGTAGTGCATATACCAACACAAGACATCCCCTTGTCAAGGATGGTCTTGGTTATTCTAGGGGGATGAGGCAAAAGGCCAAAACTCCCAAGAATGGCAAAGACTTGATTGTTTTTGTCAAAGGAGGCTCATACAACAATAAAGGAAAGAACATTGCTACTACACCTAAAATGCCTAAGAAAGAGCCTCATCCATTGTTCCATGATTTTGATGCTTCATATGTTTTATTAAGGAACAAGTTTGGAAAGGCATATGCTAGGTATGTTGGGCCACACCGCAAGAGTCCCAAACCTTGTGTGTGGGTGACCAAGTGCCTCTTGACTAACATCAAAGGACCCAACACCGCTTGGGTACCTAAAGCCAATGCTTAAACCTTTCTTGTAGGCATGCTCCTCCGGTGGAACTAAGTGGGTTCTTGATAGTGGATGCACAAATCATATGATCGAAGAGAGGAAGATGTTTGTGGAGTATGAGCTAAATGAGTATCTAAGTGATGGAATCTATTTTGGGGACAATAGCCAAGAAAAAATCCTTGGCACCAATAAAATTGCTATATCCCCTAGTCATACTCTCTCAAATGTTTTGCATGTTGATTCTCTTGATTATAACCTCTTGTCCATATCACAACTATGTGACAAAGGTTATAATTGTTTATTCACTAATGAGGGTGTGACCGTCACAAGGAGAAGCAATGGCTCAATTGACTTTAAGGGTGTACTCAAGGGAAAGCTCTATCTTGTGGATTTCTCCGCGGATAAAGCCCAACTCGATACATGCTTAATTGCAAAAACTAACATGGGGTGGCTTTGGCATAGAAGGCTAGCCCATGTTGGGATGAGGAATTTGCAAAAACTTCTTAAGGGCGAGCACATACGTGGTTTAAAGAATGTTGTGTTTGAAAAGGATAGGCCATGTAGCGCATGTCAAGCCGGAAAGCAAGTTGGAGCACCACATCCATCTAAGAACATTATGACAACATCAAGACCATTGGAGCTCCTACACATAGATCTCTTCGGTCCAATCGCCTACATTAGTATTGGTGGTAACAAATATGGTCTTGTTATTGTTGATGACTTTTCACGTTTCACTTGAGTATTCTTTTTACATGACAAGAGCAAGACTCAAGTTGTTCTCAAGAGATACTTGAAGAGAGCTCAAAATGAGTTCTCCTTGAGTATCAAGACCATAAGGAGTGACAATGGCACCGAATTCAAGAATACTCAAGTTGAAGAATTTTTGGATGAAGAAGGCATCAAGCATGAGTTATCGGCTCCCTACCCCCCTCAAAAAAATGGGGTGGCCAAGAGGAAGAATAGGACTCTAATTGAGATGTCAAGAACCATGCTTGATGAGTATAAGACGTCGGACTGGTTTTGGGCAGAAGCGGTCAACACCGCTTGCCATGCCATAAATCGGTAGTATCTTCACCGAATACTTAAGAAGACGTCATATGAGCTCCTAACCGTGGAGCAAGTTGGTCGTCATGTGCTAGATCAAGAAGAATCTCCACAAGTGGTGATAGGAAGGATGACAGTTGGAGACATACGGCCACAAGAACAACCTCAAGATACAAGTGAGCATCCTACACATCAAGCAAGCTCTTCCTAAAATGATCGAGATCAAGTTCCCCAAGATGCACTCCAAGAAGATGAAAATGGAGGCATCAATCAAGGGGGAGACAATGAGGATGAGGAAGACCAAGATGATGATTCAAGACCTCAAGCGCCACACCCAAGAGTTCATCAAAGCATCCAACAGGACCATCCCGTTGACAACATACTTGGAGACATCTCAAAGGGGGTAATTACTCGATCTCGTGTTGCAAACTTTTGTGAACATTACTCTTTTGTTTCTTCCTTGGAGCCCCACAAGGTTGAAGAAGCACTACGATATCCGGATTGGGTGACAGCCATGCAAGAAGAGCTCAACAACTTCGAGAGAAACAAAGTATGAGAGCTTGTGAAGAGGCCTAATGCGAATGTTATAGGCACCAAATGGGTTTTCCGCAACAAACAAGATGAACACGGGGTGGTGACAAGGAACAAGGCACGACTTGTGGCCAAATGGTATTCACAAGTCGAAGGTTTGGATTTTGAAGAAACTTTTGCTCCCGTAGCTAGGATTGAATCAATTCGTATATTGCTTGCCTTTGCTACTCACCATGATTTTAAGCTATATCAAATGGATGTCAAGAGCGCATTCCTCAATGGTCCAATTAAGGAAGAGGTGTATGTGGAGCAACCCCCCGAATTTGAAGATGAAGAATTCCCAAACCATGTGTACAAATTGCGTAAGGCTCTCTATGGACTCAAACAAGCTCCTAAAGCTTGGTATGAGTGCCTTAGAGACTTTCTGACTCAAAATGGTTTCAAAATTGGGAAGGCGGACTATACTCTATTCACTAAGCATTTCAATGATGATTTGTTTGTTTGCCAAATATATGTCGACGATATTATATTTGGTTCTACTAACAAAGCTTTTTGTGATGAGTTTTCCAAGATAATGACGGAGAGATTTGAGATGTCCATGATGGGGGATTTGAATTTCTTTCTAGGTTTTCAAGTGAAGCAACTCAAGGAAGGCACGTTCATATATCAAACCAAGTACACACAAGATATACTCAAGAAGTTTGACATAGACAAGGCTAAACCCATCAAGACTCCTATGAAAACCAATGGGCATCTCGATCTCAATGAAGATGGTCCAAGTGTGGACCAAAAGGTATATCATTCCATGATAGGCTCATTGCCATACTTATGTGCATCTAGGCCTGATATCATGCATAGTGTGTGTATATGTGCCAGATTTCAAGCCGCTCCTAAGGTGTGTCATTTGACCGCCGTTAAGAGAATTCTTAGATATTTGGTTCACACACCAAGCCTAGGACTTTGGTACCCCAAAGGCTCTAAGTTTAACCTCATTGGATATTCCGATGCGGACTATGCGGGGTGCAAAGTTGATAGGAAGAGTACATCGGGAACTTGCCAATTCCTTGGTAGATCACTAGTGTCTTGGTCCTCAAAGAAACAAAACTCCATTGCACTTTCCACAGCCGAAGCGGAGTATGTCGCCGCCAGAAGTTGTTGTGCACAACTTCTTTGGATGCGACAAACTCTTAGGGACTATGGCATAAACTTGCGCCATATCCCTCTCCTATGTGACAATGAGAGTGTCATCAAAATAGCCCACAATCCAGTTGAACACTCAAGGACCAAGAACATCGATATTCGCCACCATTTCTTGAAGAGATCATTCCATCAAAGGAGATATTGCAATTTCCCATGTGAGATCCGATAAACAATTGGCCGACATCTTTACCAAGCCACTAGATGAGAAAAGATTTTGTGAACTTTAGAGTGAGCTAAATATCCTATATTATCAAAATATGGCTTAAGTCTTGCACATATGATTGTTATATTCAAAATTCACACATGCTTGCGAAAAACTCATCCTCCTCAATTTTCCTACAAATTATTTTGAAATTATTGAATCCTTGTGAATCATGGTCATAGTTTGATTGTTGATTGCTTACTGACCATATTTACAAAGATATTTTGTGAAATATAGTCCAAAAGGATCAAATTTCCACTAAAAAAATCAATATATAAGAGTCTTATGTCTTAGGACCAGACTAGTCCGCTCCAGTGGACCGGACTAGTCCGGTGGCTTAGGTTGTCCGGACCCAGTCCGGAGGCCGGACAAGTTCGGGTTTCTGACCGGACTAGTCCGGCCCTTGGGGGCTTAACCTCCCCAGGGAGCCCTCGATCTCTCCACTTCCATTCAAACACCCTCTCTCCAAAAACGCTTGAAAACCGTCTCCCAAACGGCGATTTTTGACTCCCTCCACAAAATCTTGATTCCAATCGGTGGTTTGAAGCCCTAAGGTGCTTAGGAACCTTTCCCCAAGCATCGGAGGCCAATTCCTCTTCAACATTTCATCAAATCGAATATTTGAAAAGGTATTCTTGACCTAACTCCAAAATCCTTGAAATTCAATTATTTTGGGTCCATTGATCAAAACTTCTTCACAAATGTTGTTGTATACATCAATGTGATCATGTAGCTCCATTCTTGTGGTAGGATCCGTAGTTTTTGCAAAATTTCCCTAGATTAGGGTTCTTACTGTGTGAACCGGACTAGTCTGGCCCTAGGGCGGACAAGTCCGACCTAGTGCGGACTAGTCCGGCCCCTGGGCGGACAAGTCCGGGTTACACAGTGAAAACCCTACCCTAGGTTGATCTTGTGAATTCTACCATTTTACCTTAACTTCCTTGACTCATACACATTCCATTGCTTCTCTTGTCAGCAACCATGTCGGACAATGAATATGTTCCACCTTCCGACTCCGAGACCGAAGCGGAGAAGCAAGCTCTCGCCAGAAGCAAAGAGAGGATCAAGAAATGGCGGCTGCGTACTTTGCCTCTCAGAGGGCAAAGAATACACGGTGAGAGGAGCATAACTCTACTGCTGTCGAGGCAGCCCCGAAACGGAAGCAGCTTGTGACCTTGGGTGAGCAAGCCAAGTCCTAGGGGCAAGGACCTCCAAAGACAAAGGCAAAGCCCCAGTTGATGTTGCACCCAAGAAGAGGGTGATTGTGGCCAAGAAGGCCGCAAGCAAAGTCAAGAAGGGTGCTCCTCAACCCATTGGCCTGTTGAGGATGTCTTCTCCTGCACGAAACCCCAACCGTGCAGCTGCCTTCGACGCCAACATCTTCAAGGGCAAGGGGGCTGAGAAGGCACGCAAGTTGAGAAAGATCGATGTCTATCAGTGTGACAGGAGCACAGTGGATCTCCGCTTCTGTTGTGACTTCCACTGTGACTACTACAGGACGGTCTATATGACCAAACAGACCCCTGTCACAGATGCTCAGTGGATCGACTGGGACTATATGACCCAGAAGGATCATCAAGCCTTCAATGCTGTGATTGAGGCTGTCGAGAGGCATGGATTGAAGAAGTTCATGGCCTTCCAGTACGACTGGAATGTGGAAGTCATAACTCAGTTCTACTCCACTCTCTACTTCCACACCGATGGGGACAGGAAGATTACCTGGATGACCCAAGTAGAGCAGTACTCCACCACCTATTGGGAGTTTGCTCAGTTGCTTGACTTGGAGGACCAGCTGGACAATGAGATTATCATTTCAAATCTGAAGCCAGTTGATCGAGATACCTTGGAGTATATGTATCCAAGTCATGCAGAATATGAGTCCAGACACATTAGAAACATCAAGCCATTCTATAGTGTGCTCAATCGGGTCCTCAGAAAGACCATTGCCCCGAAGGATGGAGACGCAAGGATAATACAAGGCAACTTGAGGCACTTGATGGTGCTAATCGATGGAGATGTCCGCTTCAATGTGGTGTACTACATCTTTGATGACATCTTCAACATCTCTCACACCCCCAACTGATCATGTGGATACGCTCCATACATTATGTACATGATTGAGAAGATCTCCGGGCTCTCATTCAAGAAAGATATCATTCACAGAAGGCTTCAACCACAACTCCCTCCTCCGGAGCCGGCTGCTCCTAGGAGGAAGAATGCGGATCCCCCCGCGTCTTCCTCTCGCTTCGTGCCATCTCCTCCTCCACCTCCGCCTTCGACTCAATGCGGGAGTGGCTTCTTCAAATGCTTCAAGGCTCTCTTCTCCTCTTGCTGGAAGACGGAAATTCGTCAACGTCGCATGGAGCGTCGCAATGAGAAGTATCTCAAAGCGATGTGCGACAAGCTGGACATTCCAATGTCCCCCGCCGAGGAGAGCGATGGTGAGATCACTTCCTTTCTGGAGTTCACTGCCGAGGAGCTTGCTCAGTTTGGAGAAGCTGAGACTTCCACCGCGGCCCCGACCGATGATGATGAGGCACATCTTGATCCGGAGGCCACAGAGAGCGACAACGAGCGCCAAGGCGACGACGACGACTCCGACTCGAACGATGAGTGGGCCTAAGGGTCCCTCCTCTCTTCTTTTCCTTTTTGGTGTCTTGATGCCAAAGGGGGAGAGATAGCTTGGAGATAGCTCGGATGGGCTCTTAGATCTAGGGGATAGATATAGGGAGTGAGATGAAGGGGGAGCGATAAGATAGCTTAATCCGTGAGAGTATTGATCTATGTTGGACATATTATAATGTTTTAAAACTCATTTCAAGTTGTAAGACTTAATCTATGTATTCATGTATCTTGCCTAAATTTGTGATGTGTTGCCTCATTTAAATGTCTATTTTGCATAATCATTGTCTTATCACACTTTATGAACACATCACTTAGGCACCCCACCATAACACGTATATGTATGAGAACTCTCTCAATCTCTCTTACTCATGATGCATACATTGAGGGGGAGTCACTCATACAAATACCATTGTGGTGGCTTAGTGAGAGAAGAGTCTAGTGAGACCCAATCCTTGTGTGGACTTCTCAACGTGGAGATAGACTTCTTCGTGGAGCTGAACCACGGGATAAATTTCGTTTCACTTGTCGTTCGCTTTTCGTGATCACTAGTATTGCTATTAGGGTTCACTTTGCTCTTATTGCCTTACACTTTGAGCATTATTGTAAACTTGCAATCTAAGTGTTTAAACCTCATAATCTGAGCTTCACAAGTTTACTACACATTGCTCATATCTTTGGTGAACATTAATTACACAAATAACTTGTAGAAGTCAAGTTTTAGAGTTTCCACCCTGTGCTGAGCGGACTAGTCTGGCCCTGTACAGACTAGTCCGGCCACAAGAATTTAATCTCGTTTGATTAAGTGAGTTCAGGTATTATTGCCTATTCACCCCCTCTAGGCGACTTTCACAGCCTCATATTGTTGAATAACGAATTTGCAAGAAAGAATAGTGATTATGATTCAACAGTGATTTTATTCATTCATTCCATTTGCTTTTATACAATGCGAGGAGGCACGATGACGAAGGACGCGTATGTCCGATGGAGAGGCGCGACGACGGCGGGGACCACCGATGGCGGTTGCCACCAACAAGTGATCATACATGTTTGTATTGTAACACTCCCTCTTTAGCACTTGTACTCCTCGTTGAATGTTTATAATCTTCAAAAAACCCAGTGGAAAAAATCAAAGATAGATAACATATGTGCATAGTAAATGTTGTGTAAAAACTCCTTAAACTTTTATAGAATAGGAGAAAGCACAATATAAAATGTCAGAATTGTTTTCAAATAAAAACTCATGTGGGGAAAATAAGAAAACAAACATTTTCTTACATTCTTATTGCCTCATTAAAACTTATTGTGAGAAAACTTAAGAGTAAAACTCACATAAGAAAAAGAGTACAATTCGATGTTTAATCGTCAGGTGGCTTTGATGAAGCTCCCCCTAAACCTTGCAATTTTTTAAGTCTACGCATACCAATACTCTCAGCACATTTAGAAAATGTGGAGTATGGTAGAGACTTAGTGAATAAATATGCTAAATTATCACATGATTTAGTTTGTTGGAGATCAATTTCTCCATTCAGCTGAAGTTCATGTGGGTAAAATAGTTTAGGAGTTATGTGTTTAGTAACATTAGTCTTTACATAACCTGACTGCATGTGAGCAATGCAAGCTGCATTATCTTCATAGATAATGGTTGGTGACTTAATGGGTCCAATGCCACTTGAGATGTGAATATGATTAATCACTCTACATAACCAAGCACATTCTCGTGCAACCTCATATAATGCTATGATTTCGGAGTGATTTGAAGACGTGACAATTAGAGTCTGTTTAGATGACTTCTAAGAAATTGCCGTTTGTCCGTGTAAAAACACAAAACCTGTTTGTGACCTACCATTATGGGGATCACTTAAATAACCTGTATCAGCGTAGCCAATTAGATTTAGATCTTGTTTCTTTGTAAAGAGTAGTCCAAGATCTTGTGTACCTTGAAGGTATCTTAAAATATTTTTCACTCCATTCCAATGACGTATGGTAGGAGCGCTACTATATTTTGCTAATAAATTTACTGCAAAAGCAATATCGGGTCTTGTGTTATTTTCAAGATACATAAGTGCGCCTATGACATTATGGTATGGGTATTCAGAACCCAATACTTCTTCTCCTTCTTGGCATGGCCAAAATGGATCTGTGTCCCTTTCTAGGCCTCTTACAACCATCGGAGTTTTAGATGGATATGCTTTGTTCATATTGAATTTCTCTAATACTTTTTGAACATAAGCTGATTTGTGTACGAGAATACCCGTATGAATATGCTCTAGTTGTAAACCCAAGCAAAATTTAGTTTTACCTAAATCCTTCATCTCGAACTTCATTTTAAGATGATTTTGTGCCTCTTTAATGTCATTCTCAGTGCCAATGATATTTAAATCATCAACATATACTGATATGATACAAAAACCAGTTGATGATCTTCGAATGAAGACACAAGGGCAATCATCATTAGTAGAGTAGCATTTGTTTAAAAGGAACTCCTTCATTCAGTTATACCACATCCTTCCACGCTATTTTAAGCCATATAATGACTTGTTAAGTTTAACACAAAACATGTTGCAATCTACTTTTTCATTCGGTATGGGTATCCCATCGGAAACCTTCATATAAATATCCGAATCTAGTGACCCACATAAATATGCAGTCACGACATCCATCAACTACAAAGATAGATGTTTTTGTGTTGATAGAGATATCAAGTATCGGAAAGTAATTCCATTCATAACAGGAGAATATGTTTCGTTGAAATCAATGTCGGGTCTCTTCGTAAACTCTTGTGCAACTAGTCTTGCCTTGTATCTCACAACCTCATTGTTTTCATTCTGTTTTTGGACGAAAACCCATTTGAACCCAACAAGATAGGTTCGAGGAGGAGTAGGTATTACGTTACTGAATACCACTCTCTTTTTAAGTGAGTCAAGTTCTGTCTTGATTGCTTCTTTCCATTTGATCCAGTCTGAGCGTTGTTTACACTCTGCCATGGTCTTAGGATCAAGATCTTGGAGAAGATCAGCTATCATGGTTGAAAAGCATGAGTTGACGACCGTTGTACCACGGTCAAGTAATTCTTCGGAACTAGTATAATTGATGGAAATTTCTTTTATCTTCTGAAACTGTTCATGACTTCCCAACATAGAAGAATTAGGGTTTTCCGATTGTCCAACCTGCTCTATAGTGCGCACTTGAGGGTTGGATAAAGGATTCAAAATATCACTTGATGTATGCCAACCTTTTGTTGATTTGCATTTACTTTCCTTGAGGAAGATCTTAATCTCGTAGTCTTCGAACGCTTGCTTGAATCATCTATTTCCTTACTTGCTCTCCTCCTTTTCGGAGGTTGAGTTGTTTTTAATGGTACATCCACTCGGCAAAGTGCATTGACATCAGGATTCAAATACTTTGTGACATTATTATAGTCAGTAAATGCATCTGGCAGGTTACTAGCAATTTGCTGTAACTCTATAATTTTCTGAACTTGAAGTTCAGTTTCCTTTGTACGTATATCAACATTTAGGATGGACTTGTCATCCCAATTTATTTCTCAGCGGTCATTGATAAATTTATTATCTCCCCCCTAAAGCCGAGAAATGATCCTCATTAAAAATGCAATCAGCGAACCGGGTCGTGAATAAATCTCTTGTTAAAGGCTCCATGTATTTTATAATAGATGGGGATTGATATCCCACATATATTCCTAATTTTCTGTGAGGGCCCATAGAGGTTCGCTTTGGTGGTGAAATTGGTGTGTACACAACACAACCAAATTTCCGCAGATGGGAGATATTGGGTTGATCTCTAAGTACAAGTTGTAAAGGAGAGGTGATATGATATGCAGTTGGTCTTAGTAGAATAAGGTCGGCAGCATGTAAAAATGCATGACCCCAACAAGATGATGGTAAATTGCAACCTTGTAGTAAAGGTCTAGCTATGAGTTTTACTCTTTTTATAAGAAATTCTGCTAAACCATTTTGTGTATGAACATATGAGATATAATGTTGTACTTCAATTCCTTGAGCCATACAATAATCATTGAAAGACCGAGATGAGAATTCAGAAGCATTGTCCATACGGATACTCTTCATCCTATATTCAGGATAATTTGCTTTCAACCTTATGACTTGTATCATAAATTTGGTGAAAGCATGGTTACGTGTAGATAATAAACACACGTGTGACCATATTGTAGATGCGTTGATTAAAACTATGATGTATCTAAATAGACCACACATTGGTTGTATGGGTCTACAAATATCATCTTGAATTCTTTCAAGGAACTTTAATGGTTCAACATGGATCTTAAGCGGGGAAGGCCGAAAGATCAACTTGCCCATAGCTCATGAGGTACATACAAAATCATTTGATTTTGAAAATTTAGTGTTCTTTAAATCATGACCGGTGCAATTTCCAATAATTTTCCATACATCCCTATTCCGGGGTGGCCTAGGCGTGAATGTCAGGTCTTAAATGTATCAACATTCTGGAAAATCACCTGGTATGCAACATATGGTACAAGTTTTATGTACGTATAGTACAATCCAGATGGAGTAGAAGGAATTCTTTCTAGAACTTCTTGGCCATATTCGAATGATTTTGAAATAAGAAGAAATTCTTCTTTATTTTCTTCATGGGTATTGTCGAAGTGTTCGCTATGACACTTCCCCCGGACCTACTAAGGAGCAGCCCGCAGAGGTTCTTTTGTGGTTGGGGCACTCAGAGATCAAGATCAAGATGATGACACCAGAGATTTACGTAATTCGGGCCGCCTGAGTGTAACACCCTACTCCACGAAGTTTTGTGTTGTTGAATTGTGCGAGTATGTTCGCTATTCAGTTGGGATCAGGTCCAATCTGCCTAGCTTAGGTTGATTTCGATTGTCCCCCCATGTTCGTGCGGTGCAACCCTTTTATAGTTCTAAGGACTAACCATTACAAAATTTGCCTGGCCCGACATGTGGCCCTGGCGTATTTGATGGCCTAATACACTGTCTAAGGGTATTAAGTACAATTAATAGTGTGATAACGTGCCTTCATGGCAGCGTTACCCCTATTAACGGTGCGCTGATCATGTGTCATTAATATGGTATTAATGACACATTATCAGGTCTTGTAACTGCCGCTTTAACCGTCCTTGAATGTCTGTAATGGGCATGATCTGCTTGTATTTCCGTTGGTGACGAAGGTTCGGAGGCTTCACACATGGCAGCTTCGGAGCTCCTCTCTGACGGGAGCTAGTTCCGGGGCTGCTGTACACGTGTAGTCGTGGATCTCCTCTCTAACGGGAGCTAGGTTCGGGGCTGCTGTACACGTGTAGTCGTCGGAGCTTCCCTTGGTTGGGAGTTTAACTCCGGTCTTCTTTTACACGTGTTAACCTGGGAGCCTGCCGTGTGAGAGGAGCGGATCCGTTGTAGCATGATAGGTGAGACCTGGAAGGACCTTTGGCTCTGACAGGTGGGACTTTCTTGCACTTCTTACGGTATCATGGGGTATCTGGTACGCAGGGTACCGACAATGGCCCCCAGGCCTACCTCTGGGAGAAATCCTTTGACTCAAGTTATTCTGCCAGAGGTGGGGCCATTCTCGATTCTCGCGCTCTGATTTTCAAAAGTCCTCTGACGCGCTGACAGAGTGACGGTCCGGGGGAGAACCTTCAACGCGTGGCTTGTTATGAATGCGGTAGATGAGATCTTTGAGTGCGGATCTCACGTAATTGAAGGTCGCCGGTTCTCAATACAAAAATCATATCGGTTCTACGCGCCCTATCAGAGCGTCGACTTTGGGTTTCTCGCCGTTCATCATGACAACGGTTCGCCTTGGGTAAGAACCTCGATCCCTTCGTCGAGATGGCCCCAGGCCCACTCGTCATTGACGGGGTAGATTTTTGAAGAGTGCTTTCGCTCTCACTGTGGTTTCCATCCAAGCGTCGCGGAGGCTTACTTAAGTAGGAAAGTGCACACGGTTTGAGGACTTTTTATGCCTTCGATCATCTTTGCGCTCAGAGCCTCCCAAACCCTGCCTAACTTCCCTTCCTTTGCTCCACTTTGCTGCGATGGAGTTGGGTCTCCCCGAGCCGCCTTAAGAGCGATGATGATCAGAAGAAGGTCCGGACCTACATGGGGTGGTCCAGCGACTCCTTCAACCATTTGGTCCGCGCCGGCAAGCTCCCGTTCAAGAAGGAGCGCGACGGCGACATGGTGTACTTCTCAGCGTACGCCATGGTGGGACTGATCCCACCTTTCTCGACTTTCCTTTTGATGCTGCTGGACTTCTATGGTCTGCAGCTGTATCACCTTAGCCCCCAATCTCTTCTTCTTGTGGCGACATTTGTCCACTTTTGCGAGATGTGGGTGGGCATTCCCCCCTGTGTTGAGCTATTCTGCACCTTCTTCACCATCCACACCACCGGCAAGGGGACAAAGTTTCTTGGCTTCTATTACTTCGTGAAGCGTAAGAACTGTCCCTTCAAATACTTGAAGTCTTTTCCTTCCGGCAAGTGGGATGATTGGAAGAAGGACTGGATCATCATCTCCGTGGAGGAGCATGAGAGGCTGGAGCTGCCCGAAGGTCTCCCCAACGTTGATACCGATGCCTGGAGTGTAGTTCCGGTGCCGTCGGATGCCTTCAACCCTGTCTTGACCAGGATCTGAGAATGTGTGGAGGGTGGAGTGACCCTACAGATGGTCTTCTGCAACTTCCTGGTCAACAGATGGGCTCCATTGAAGAAGAGGGAGAAGCTAGCGTGGACCCTCAACAACATGATGGATGACGATCGGATTGAAACCTGCCTGAGATCCAACTTGGATGACGCAGCTCTGGGGCTTCACCTCAAGAAATTCTAGCCTGTAATAGACGTCGAAGGCGATGACTTAGTTCCGCAGGCAGCTTTCCTCCCTCTAAACATGGAGGCGCAGTTCAGCAGGGAGCTTCGAAAGAGTATGTCGGCACTCGACGACCTTGGTGAGGTTGAACGGTGTCCAACCATAGAGTTGGTGATCCCTGGTGCTTTCGAGGGTGGCCCTGCCCCTGCCCCGAGCCAAAAAACTGAAGACACCAGCAAAGGCAAAGGTAAGGAGCCAGCTGAGCCCTCCAGTCGGAAGAGGAAGTTGAAGCACGCTGACGGGAGGTCCATCAGATCTGCTCCTTCCACGACGGCTCCTTCCCCCCGGTGGAGGAGGTCTTCTGCAACTACCCCTGCCCCGGTGCAAGCTCCTTCGAGAGGCACCAGCTTCGGGCAATCGACCCTAGCCTCAGTGCAGCTAGAATCTCCAGGTTCGGGGGTTCTTCTCGACGAAGAGAAGTTCCGGCCGAAAGGACTCCAACGGCTGCAAGTGTTCCTCAACCAAGGTCCAAAGCAGTTGTCTCACTAGATTTGGTGGGCTCTAGCTCTAGGTCTCAGAAGAAGAGGTTCCGAGGCAACTGGGGTGGCAGCATTCCTAGGTAAGCATTATTTGCTCACTCTGGCATGCCAATCTTGTAATTGACATGTTTTTAATCTTCTCTTCCCTTTATTTCTAGGACGTCAAAGAAGGGGCCGGGAGCTTTAGCGCCTGTTGCAGCGGCCAAGGCTGCGCCTGATGAAGCTCCGGCTTCAAGCGCTGAGCCTCCTCGTCAAGCGGAGGCAGAAGTCACGACAGCTCCAGCACCAGCTGTCGTGAGTTTGGACTCAGAGTCCTCACCCGAAGCTCCTGTGGTAGTGCCGTACCACAGGAGGGAAATTGAAGATGTACCCCTAGCGGCAGAGGCTGATGCTCTAGCACTGGCGATGCCAGAAGTTCTGGCTTCCGAGCCGGAAGTTGTCGGAGCCATGATTGCTAAGCCAGAAGTAGTTGAAGCCCCGACTATTGAGCCAGAAATTACCCAAGGTCCGGCCCTTGTGCCGGAAACGGTTGAAGATCCGACGGTTGAGCCGGAAGTGGTAGAAGATATGGTGGCTGATCCAGAGGTGGTCACTGTGCTGAAGCCTGAGCCAACAGTGGTTGAGGCCCCAGCCGAAGCTCCGGCTGCTGCTCCAGAGGTGGTGGACCTGGAGGTACCTGGGCCGGAGCCAGAGCAGCCCGAAGAAGGGGCGACAGGTCCTCCGACTTCGGAGCTGCCAACTGAAGATCCTGAAGCGGCACTTTCAACTGCTCCGGAGGTGGAAGTTCCTCCAGTGGGTTCTTCTACTGCTGCTGAAGGGTTCTAGGAGAGCGTCCCTAGCGCTGCAGGAGTACAGGAGACCACTATTGTATAGTGGGACCCACTTTTTGTGATGGAAAACCCTTTTGAGCCTTTGGAAATGGTTCCAGCAGGCCCAGAACATATCCCTCTGGCGTTGTCTATAGATAAAACCCGATCAAGTCTCTGACAGGTCCAACTTGCCTTCGATCATGAGAGCAAAGCCTTGGAGGAGGAGCACAACACCTTGAGGCGTTGGCGCAACAGACTCCATTTTGAGACTAGGCTTGCTCAGACGAGGCTGGCTGACCAAAAGGAGTGGATCAAGGGGGAGAAAGCCCGGTTAGAGTACTGGGATAAGTTGATGGAAGAGAAGGAAGCCGCCATCCGGGCGCTCGATGCTAGCTCCAGGGAAATCCTGGAGCAAGCCAAGGAGATACGTGACGCTGCTGATGAGCGTTACAAAAAGCTCGCTGAATTGAATGAAACTCTCCTGAAACATCGAGCGGGCCTGGAGGCGAGGGACGAAAAACTCCTGGGACAGCAGGAGGATGTGGTGTGGAGAGAGGCGGAGGTCACCCAGAAGTTGACGTTGGGTGAGAAAAATTTGGCGGATCGCAGCAAAAAGCTGGATCTATGGAAGGAGGAAGAGTGGAAGAAGAAATGGAAGGTGGGGCAAGAGCTCCCGAAAACAAAGTCTGACGTTGCCGCTAGGGAGGAGAGAGTTAAAGGCAGGGAGAAAGACCTTGCTGAAAGGCGGAACCGCATCCACCTCCGGGAGTCGGAGCTAACCGACCGGGAAAAGCAGGTTGCTGAGAGCATGTAGCAGCATGCTAAGTTAGTTGAGCGCCTTGCCCGTGAAGGTTCAGAGCTTGCGGCTGCCCGGAAGTCGCTGGAGGAGCTGCAGAGTCTGAAGGAGACCAAAGCTATTCAAGTGTGGGACTTCTTAGGGCGGGCGAATGACGCGCTGACACTGCTGGGTTTCAGTCCTCTACGTCCGGACAACCCGGAGCTGGATCTGGACCGAGCACTGGTGGCCCTCAACGCTGCTGGCGGCAAACTTGACACGATGGGCGATGTCATCGCTGATCAGCTGGAGACGGAGGGGAAAACTCTGGCTACAAATGTCGCAGAATACGTGCTGACGTGTTATGTAAGCCGAGATCCCAATTCCCACTGGACTCGGTGCTCGAAGGTCACATTGTTGAAGAGGAAGACGCCGCCACAGCCAGCGTCCAAGAAGTTGCTCAAAAAGTACCTTCATTCTTCCACAGGTCTTGGGTCCTCCAGTAGCTAGGGCTTTCTTCCTATTGCCTTCTGTTGTACTCTCCCCATTTTGTAATCCAGTATTTCAAATAAATGAAATTATCCTTTCTGCCTTCAATTTCACTTTTGTCTTCAATATACCATGCCATATCTTGTTGGCCCATCTAGTACATATGTACAATTGAAGTGTGTACATGTACCAAAGGTTATGACAGTATGTTGATGACTTGGTTGCTTCACACTTTTAGATTTTAAGTCCGAAGTATTCATTTTTGAAGCGTCGAAGACAGGCCCCCTGGAATGGTCACCGCTTGGTAGCTCTAGTGTCAACATATTAGACATTGATGGCGAACCCATCTTGGGAGATGTCAGAGCTTAGTAGCTCCAGCGTTGTCCACCATCGCTATGAATTTTTGCTTTTCCTGCATATTAAAGGCAAGAGAAAAAGTAAAATTTGTCCTCTTGTCTATAAATTGGTTGTGACTTATTGTTCTTATTTGAACTTTGAGTCCGAAGAAACTCAACATGATAACGAGCATTTTGATATAATCTTTTTAGATCTACATGCCTTTTTAGTACTAACCGTACTAAGGCCTGCCGGGGTGTAGGTAGAGCGGCGTACTTAGGGTGCAGGACCAGGCTAAGTCGATAGCGCACTCTGGACCTATGTTGGCTTGGCGTTCAGGCAAGTAGACTATGTGGCAATGTTAAGATCCAAAAACACTATCAACAAGGCTTGTAATGCATGTGAATTACTTGAAACAAAGCTCAAAAAGATTTGCACAACTTTATTATAGACAAGCGGAGTAAAAATAATTTGATATATTGAGCCTTGCACAAAAGTAAATGCATGTGGAGTATGTTTTCACACAATAATGTCTTTCATTATAGGTCCGGATTACAGGGGAGACGAGGACACACGTAGGATGTTGGACCATGCTAAATGTGCTATAGATCTTGCACTAACCCAGGGCAAGTAGTTACACTTTTAGTACTGTGACTGTATGAAGTGTTACTTGAACTTCCCGGACCCTCCCGGAGGGGTCCGAATGTTCTCCCGGAGGACTTGCCCGTCTCTGTATAATGACTCTACAACATGCATTATGTGTAATTACAGACTCACCTCCGTGATTCTAAGAATAAAACTTACGGAGGTGCTCGATGTTCCAAAGATTGGGAAGTGGGATCCCATCCTCAGTTGCCAAGCAAACGCACCCCGGTCGGGATGCTTTAATGACTCAGAAGGGACCCTCCCAGCTGGGGGAAAGTTTGTTCGTCCCTTCACGAGTTAGTATCTTCCAGAGCACCAGGTCGCCTTCTTCAAGTTTTCGGTCACGTACATGCCTTTGATGATAGCGCCGGAGCGCTTGGCGATAACGTGCATTTCGAACAGCTGCTTGGCACCTTCCCTCGTCGACGAGATCAAGGTCTTCATGCCAGAGCAGGTCCTGCGTGGCTTCGTCGAAGGTCCAGACCCGGAGGGACCCCAAGGTGATCTCTGGAGGTAGGACTGCTTCAACTCCGTACACCAGGAAAAATGGAGTCTCCTCAGTTGACCGGTTAGGTGTTGTCCCATTTGCCCATAATGTGGACGGAAGCTCTTCAATCCAGTTAGCTCCATGCTTTTTCAAGCGCTCATATGCGCGCGTCTTGAGTCCTTTTAAGATTTCTACGTTTGCTCTCTCAGCTTGTCCATTGCTTGTTGGATGAGCTACTGATGCGTAGCTAAGTTGAATGCCGAGGTCTTCGCAATATTCTTGGAATGCAGCACTTGTAAATTGGGTTCCGTTGTCAGTAATGACTTTGTTCGGAACTCCAAATATGCATATAATGGAATTCAAGAACTTGATTGCTGATTGTTTGTTGATTGTTACTACTGGAGTTGCTTCCGGCCACTTGGTGAACTTGTCGATGGCGACATACAGGAACCTGTAACCTCCGACGGCTTTAGGGAAAGGTCCCAAGATATCCATGGCCCACACAGCGAATGGCCATGTAGGAGGTATCATTTGTAGTGATTGAGCCAGTGTGTGAATCTGTTTGGCATTGTCGGTACCCTGCGTACCGTATACCCCTTGGGAGTACAAAAAGACCAAAGTGACTTCACCTGTCTGAGTTGAAGACCTACGAAGGCCCCACATGTCATACGGGACTGAACATGCCTCCCATCTATGGTTAGTCCCGGTACTGCCACGTGTACACTGCAGCCGGACCTATATCACTCACATAGGATAGCTCCGGGCTAAACACTTGTGCGGCACCCCCGGACCTAACCTTCGACAGAGGGAAACTCCAGTATTAACACGTGTACATCTACACCGGACCTACCCATCCCAGACGAATAGCTCCGAAGCTGCCACATGTCCGAACCGCCGGACCTTCAACCTTGGCCATCAAGCTGATGAACCCCCAACGGCTCGGACCTCCAAGGGGCAATCAAAGACTTCAAGACCTGATTAAGTGACATTAATACCATATCAATGACACATGATCAGTAGGCCCTTAATACTAGTAACAACACTGTCAGGTCCCGTTACCATGCTATTAAGGGTAATTAATCTCATTAATTATATATTAAACATTAGTAACCGCCGGGGCCATATGTCGGGCCATGCTAACGGTGTAATGACCAGTCCTTGAACTTTAAAAGGACTGGTCGACGATACACAGGGGGATGCTCTCTGACACATACACAGTCTCTGGGCTGAAGCTCTTAGACACTCAATACAACAGCTACACACCCCGTGGAGTAGGGTATTACGCTCAGGCGGCCTGAACCACGTAAATCCTCGTGTCCATTTGCCATACTCTTCGAAATCTCTGCGCACCCAATACTGAACTATAAACTCCACGAGCTACCAATAGTAGTATCGGGAGAATTACCGGAAAAACACTTACAGTTGGCGCGCCAGGTAGGGGGCAGTGCCCGAGATTTCAGGAATGGTGAACTCAGCTGCTGAATCGTCCAATGGCAACCCCGCTGCGCAAGCTGCTGGAGGCAATCCCTCCAACATGCAACAACCAGCAGGTGCTGCAGCTCCAGCAGGAGTCATGCCTCCACCGCCACCGTCTGCACCAGCAAATCAAGCTGGACAATGGGACGGGTCATCTACGTCGGTCACAACATCGGCGAATAACAACAATCCTGAACACGCGCTCCATGCAGCACGTGCTCTCCTCCAACACCCACCACCTCCGGGTGCATCCCAGGGTGCAATGGAGCAGTGGAGGGCTGATGTGGAACATTTGGTTGCAGCAGCAGCCGATCACATCAGCAACCAAGGTCCTCCCCCATCGGGACGGGCCCCATCACAACATCGGACTTTGTCGGGCAGACTTGGTCCGCACGCTTCCCAAAATAGGAGGCATGCTGCATCTCAACAAGTGACATCGCTTCCTGCCGGGGTGCGACGCAGCCATACAGTAACCAAGCTTTCAAATCATGACCTCCGGGCGGAGCTTGATCGCCGTTACCGTCAGCAGGAATGTTGCGTCCATATCGAGCGTGCTCGCGAAAGGCGAGAGGCTCGAGACAGTCCTGCTCCCGAGGGATTAGGAGGAGGCTGTTCTGCCCTGGCCATGCACCTATGTATGGTCAGATGGCCACAAAAGTTCCGGCCTCACCTGCCGAAGAAATTTGATGCGACTGTCAATAACGCTGAGTTTCTCCAGATTTACTCCACTGCAATCCTCGCAGCCAGAGGTAATGAGGCCGTAATGTCCAACTACTTCCCAGTGGCTTTAACTGGGACCGCCACGTCCTGGTTCATGAGCCTTCCGCCCAACTCTATCAATAGTTGGGCAGAACTGTGCCAACAGTTCACCGCAATTTCGGGAGTTCATACACCCGACTAGACATCGAACTGGATCTTTTTGCTATCACACAGAAGGGGGGAGAATCCCTGCGTTCCTTCATCCAGAGGTTCTCCCAGGTACGAAACACTATTCCTTCTATCTCCAACGCCTCTGTTATTGTGCCATTTAGACAGGGCATACGAGACAAGAAGATGCTGGAAAAGTTGGCGGTCAAGGAGATCACCAGCGTCACGGAGCTCTTCAGCTTGGCAGACAAGTGTGCCAAAGCTACAGAGGACCGTGAAATGCACTCCAAACCACCTCCGGAGGATAATAAAAAATCCTCCAAGGGCGAAGCCACTACCTCCGGGAGTGGCAAAAAGAAGAAAAAGTCCAACAGCAAGAAAAAGCCGTCAGCCGGCACACCTACTGCTGCAGCTGTCGCAGCTCCAGGTGGCCGGGGGCCACGCCCCGAGAAATGACCTCGGCCGTCATCAGAAGACCGCGGCAACTCCAAAGTGTGGTGTCCTATTCAAAAGATGAATAGCCACAACTTGGAAGACTGTCGAGAGGTCCAGAACCTTGCCGAGCGCTACAACAAGTGTCGGAAAGAAATTCCTTTCCGGCAAAGGGAAGGAAAACAGAAAGTCGACGAAGCCCGAGGTGAAGAGGAGTTAGGCTTTCAGGACCCTAAAAAGGTCTTGAAGGCTGTTTACACCTCCGTTGACGATGACTCCGACGTCTCCGACAATGAACATTGGAAAACCATGAACACCATTTTTGGTGGTTCATGGGACATCACCTCACGTCGTGTCCTCAAGACCATGCGGCGGGACATGGCTTCGGTGGCTCCCACCGCCAGGGCGGAGCCGCACCAGAAGTGGATGAATACTGCCATCACTTTCGACGCGTCAGACTGCCCTCGGAATATGATCGGAGCTGGTCAACTCCCATTGATGGTATCTCCGACAATCAACAACATCAAACTCCACCACGTAATGGTAGACGGAGGTTCGGGGCTGAACCTCATAAGCTTCAAAGCTTTCGTCAAGCTTCAGCTCCGACCTTCGGACCTTCGCCCCTCCCGACCTTTCTCCGGAGTAGGTCTAGGGGCCATAACCCCACTTGGTGCCATTACTCTCCCCGTAACCTTTGGGACTCGGGAGAACTATCGCACTCAGAAGTTGGTCTTTGACGTTGCTCAGATCAACTTACCCTTCAACGCCATTCTAGGCAGGCCAGCCTTATACAAGTTCATGGCCGCTGCTCATTATGGCTACTTGGTGTTGAAGATGCCAACACCAGCTGGTGTTCTCCTGATCCGTGGAGATCGCACCGCCAGAGTGACAGCTCTAGAAGAACTTCAAGCGCTTTCCATAGCGCAAGAAGAAGAATCTGGAAGGGAGCAAGCTCTGAAACCACTGAGCATTCATCATCGAGGCTCAACCTCCGCACCTCGCGTGCAACCAAGCGGCGACACTGACATTCCCGTCAAAGTCGTCCAAATCGGTTCCGACGCCGCTCAGACCACCCGTATATCGGGAGATCTGAATGACAAATAGGAACTCGCGCTCATCACTTTCCTCCGGGCTAATGTCGATGTGTTTGCTTGGCAACCGTCACAAATGTCTGGGATCCCTAGGGAAGTGATTGAGCATAATTCGAAGATCTACCCTGACGCTTGGCCTGTACATCAGAAGCCTCGGAAGCAATCAGTAGAGCGACAAAACTTCATACGACAAGAAGTGAAGAAGTTGCTTGAAGCTGGATTCATCCGAGAGGTCTTCCATCTAAAATGGCTGGCAAACCCAGTTGTTGTACCCAAGGCTGACGGGAAGCTTCTGATGTGTATCGACTACACAACACTGAATAAGGCATGTCCAAAAGATCCATTCCCACTACCTAGAATATATTAGATAGTGGATTCCACCTCCGGGTGTGAATTACTGTGTTTCCTAGACGCATATTCTGGGTACCATCAAATCAGGATGTCTAGGGAAGATGAAGAGCACACTTCTTTCATCACAGTAGATGGATTGTATTGTTATACTTCTATGCCATTTGGTCTCAAGAATGCAGCCTCAACATTTGTACGAGCTATGTACAAAACCTTTGGAGAGCTCATCAGAGACGTAGTGGAAGTGTATGTTGATGACATTGTCGTCAAGATTAAGGACAAGGAGTCACTTCTTGACACCTTGCGAGCTGTTTTCGACAAGTTGCGAGTCACTCGCACGAAGCTGAACCCGGACAAATGTGTCTTCGGGGTTAGCTCCGGAAAGATTCTTGGTTTCCTGGTAAACCACCGAGGCATAGAGGCAAATCCGGCGAAGATTAAAGACATTGAAGATATGCGGCCACCAACCCGCATCAAGGATGTCCAGAAGCTGATTGGATGTCTAGCTGTCCTCAGCCGGTTCATCTCAAGACTGGCGGAACGGGCACTACCCTTCTTCAAGCTATTGAGGAAGTCCAGACCATTCCAATGGTCTGAAGAAGCAAAAAAAGGCGTTTCAGGAGCTGAAGCAGCTCCTCACCACTCTACCAACCTTGGTAGCTCCGAACCCTGGTGAGCCTCTACTGCTTTACATTTCGGCAACTGACGAGGTTGTTAGCATGGTCCTAGTTGCGGAGAGACCAGAACCGCTACAAGCTCGGGAATCCAGACCCCTCCAGGAGAGTCAGGAGGTTCCTGAAGGCGATTCTGGGTCCCAGCTCCCAGACTTGAGTCAACAAGGAGTTACTCTTGTTGAGCAAGAAGAGCCGGACCCCCTGGGAGGGTCCAGGTCACTCCTGAAGAAGCTCTAGGTTCCTCCAACAAGGACCCGACGATCCCCGAAGGAGGTCCGGAACCCTCCGGGAGGGTCCTGGTCGATGAGGAGGAAGCTTCGGACCCCTCCGGGAGGGTCCGGACAGTCCAACGCTCAGTGTACTTCATCAGTGAAGTACTCCACAATGCCAAAACTCAGTACCTGGAAGTACATAAACTACTATACGCAATTCTTATTGCTTCTCGGAAGCTCCGACACTATTTCCAAGCTCACAAGATCTCAGTGGTGACTTCATATCCACTGCGAACGATTTTGCATAATCCCAACTCCACTGGGAACATTGCAAAGTGGGCAGCGGAATTGGCCGAGTTTGACCTTGAATTCGTCCCAAGACAAGCAATCAAAAGTCAAGCATTGGCGGACTTTGTGGAAGAATGGACCCCCTCTCCATCAAACCCTGGGGGTCCTAGTGAGCAGAAGCCGGAACTCAAGGCTCCGGTCTTCACCGAGCCTCACTGGACTCTCTACTTCGACGGCTCCATGCAGAAGCAAGGGGGCGGAGCTGGAGTCCTTCTCCTCGCTCTGACCGGGGAGAAGGTTAAATACATGGTGCACCTTGACTTCAAGGCGACCAACAACATGGTGGAATATGAAGCACTCATTTACGGACTAAAGGTGGCACTATCATATGGTGTCAAGCAGCTGTTGGTCACGCATCTCATCGTTAAACAAGTGAAGGGTGAATGCTCCTGCAACCACCCCCAACTAGCTGCCTATCTCCTTGAAGTCCAGAGGCTTCAGAAGTACTTCAAAGTCCTGGACCTTCACCATGTACAGCGTCTCCATAACGTTGAAGCTGACGAACTCTCGACGAAAGCGTCAACCGGAGCTCTAGCTCCCGACAGAACATTCGTCCGGAGGTTGTCTAAACCGACAGCTCAGCCTGCCAAACTGAGCGAAGGGGGCGAGACCAGCACCTCAAAGCTGGCAGTCCCGATGACCATGTTATCATGGCAGCCATCAAGGGTCGTAGGTGCTGCCGGAAGCTCCGAGCAACCCAGCACGCAAGACTCGAATGCTCAAGTTAGCTCCAATGCATGGATCTTGGAGATCCGGAGCTACTTGAAAGACAACTTCCTTCCTGAAGATAATGTATCCGCTGATCGGATAGTCAGATTGGCTAAAAGATACACACTGGTAGATGGGGGTCTCCACCGGCACGATGCTAACGGCGTCGTAATGCGGTACATTACGAGGGAAGAAGGTTGCGAGCTCCTCGCAGAAATCCATGGAGGCGAGTGTGGGAACCACACGTCTTCCCACACGCTGGTCAGTAAAGCCTTTCGGCATGGATTTTACTGGCCTACAGCGCTCCAGGATGCAGTTGAGCTAGTGAAGAGATGTGAAGCATGCCAGTTTCATGAAAAACAAATTCACACACCAGCCCAGCCTCTACAAATGATACCTCCTACATGGCCTTTTGTTGTGTGGGGGATGGATATATTGGGACCTTTCCCAAGAACCGTCGGAGGTTACAAGTTCATGTACGTCGCCATTGACAAATTCACCAAGTGGCCGGAAGCAACTCCAGTTGTGACAATAAACAAGCAATCAGCCATCAACTTCTTACAGTCCATCATATGCAGATTTGGAGTCCCAAACAAAATCATAATAGATAATGGGACCCAATTTACAAGCTCTGCATTCCAAGGATATTGCAAGGATCTCGGCATTCAAGTCAGCTATGCTTCCGTAGCTCACCCGGCAAGCAATGGTCAAGCCGAGAGAGCAAATGCAGAAATCCTAAAAGGACTCAAGACACACACATATGAGCGTCTGAAAAAACATGGAGCCAACTGGATCGAAGAGCTTCCGCCCAATCTATGGGCCAACCCGACAACTCCAAACCGGTCAACTGGAGAGACACCCTTTTTCCTGGTGTATGGAGCTGAAGCAGTCCTTCCTTCAGAAATCACCTTGGGGTCGCTACGGGTCCGGACCTTCGACGATGCCGCGCAGTACCAGCTCCGCGTGAAGACCTTGACCTCCTTGAAGAGGGAAGGTGTCGAGCAGCTGTTCGGAATGCCCGATACCGCCAAGCTCTTCGGTGCTATAACCAAATACTTGTTCACAGCCGACAGCTCGAGGAAGGTGATCTGGTGCTACAGAGAATACAATCCAGAGAAGGGTTAAACAAACTCTCCCCCAGCTGGGAAGGACCCTTCCGAGTGATTAAAGTAACCCGTCCCGGATGCGTTCGCTTGGCAACCGAAGATGGGACACCTCTCCCTAATCCTTGGAACATTGAGCACCTCCGTAAGTTCTACGCTTAATATCACAGAGGTGAGTCTGTAGTTACACGCGATGTATGTTATAGAGTCATTGTACAAAGTCGGGTAGCTCCTCTAGGAGAACAGTCGGACCTTCTCTGGAAGGTCCGCAAAGTTCAGGCAACACTTGTCACAGTCTCAGAACTAAAAGGGTAGCTAGCTACCTTGGGTCAAACAAGAAAAAAAAACACACTTAGCCTGGTTCCGTACCCTATGGGTGTACTTGTTTCCCCTATACCCCGGACCTAAAATGAAAGATATCTTTGTGTGAAAACAGACTCCACGTGCATTTACTTTGTGCTCATTATTTTTTATTTTTCTCTTTCTTGTCTATAACAAAGTTGTGCGATTCTCAAGAATTTTTTAGACCGACTAATTCATGTACAACTTGAGTTGCATTGTTAATTCCTCCGGGTTTTCATGTTATTGAATGGCTCACTCGCCTGAATGCCGCCAGCCAATCTAGGTCCGGAGTGTGCTATCGACATAGCCTGGTCCTGCACCTAAGTACGCCACTCTACCTACACCCCGACAGGCCAAAGTAAGGCGGGTCCTGAAAACAATTGGACTTGGATAAAACAACTCAGTGCACTTGATTGTATGAAGAATTGCGCTCAACCCAAAAATTTCTTACGAGAATAGTAAGTCGCAACTGAGTTATAGATAGGAAACGAATTTTACTGTTTTTCTTGACTTCAGTGTGCAGGAAAAATAAAAATCTCATGATGACGGTGAATTAATCCGGAGCTATTAAAGCTCCGACATTCCCTAGATGGCTTGTAGTCGATGTTTTAAACATTGTTATCTAGCATCGCTGGAGCTACTCAGCTCCGGTAAATCCATAGGGATAGCTGTCAAAGTGAACAAAAGATGGTGGGAAGACTTCAGGGGACTAACTGTTGACGCTCTACGTGTTAATGGAGACCACTGCTGGAGCTACCAAGCTCCGATGATGGTCAAGGCTGGAGTCCTTAAGCTCTGACAACCTCAGGGAGCCTTCACTACCAAAGACTTCGAACCTATGCTCTACAAGTCTGAAGCACACGAGTCTTCAACAACTGTTACATCCCCTTGTTACATGTTCACAATCAAATTGCGTACATCTACCAGGGGCCAAGTGTGACAAAGGTGTTGAAGACAAAAAATGAAATTCATAAAAAACTTGGATTTCATTCATCTGGAGACAAGAGATTACAAAATTGGAGAAAAAGAAGAGAGGATACAAGCGGGAGCTACAAAGAGATGGTCCTAGACCCTATGGAAGAATGAGGCGACCTTCTGGGCAACCTCGGAAACGGTGGCCTGGGCAGCTTCTCCCTCTTCGTCGATGGGGCCTTGGAGCACCGGGTACAGGGGAATTGGGGGTCCCAGCTTGTGTAGCACGAAGAACAAATTCTGCAACGCTCTTGGCCAGGGATTGTCCCTCGGTTTCCAGCTGGCCCGCAATGACATCGCCCATCTTGGAGAGCTTGTTTCTTGCTGAACTCAGCGCCTACAACGCCTGGTTCAGCTCCGGTTTCGGATCATCAGGACGCACGGGACTAAAACCCATTGGCGTAAGTGTGTCGTTGGCTTTGCCCAGGAAGTCCCAAACTTGTTGGGACTCCGCAACCCTGCCACTTTGCATCTCCTCCATGGATCTCCTGGCCGCCGCAAGTTCCGAGTTTTCCCGAGCAAGACGCTCCACCTCTTTGGTGTTCTGCTGAATTTTTTCAGCAACCTGCCTTTCGAGTTTACTGAGCTCTTCCTCCCGGAGGTGGATCTCGTTCCGGCGGTTAACCAGGTCCTTCTCTCGGCCCCGCACTTTCTTCTCCCTGGTAGCAACGTCAGTTTCCCACCTGTGGAGTTCCTGTCCTCGCTGCCAGGCCTTCTTCTCCTCTTTCTCGTAGCGCTCATCCAATTTCTTGGTGCGATCCTCGAGACTCTTGTCACCCAGAGTTAGCCTCTGAGTAAGCTCTTCTTCCCTCTTCACGACGTCATCCCGCAGCTCCAAGAGTTTTTGCTCTTCATCCTCGAGCTTTCTCTACCGCTCCTCAAGAGCCTCCTGGCGCTTGACGAGACTGGCATGGATGGCGTCGAGCCTCTCTTGGCGATCATCCGCTGCGCTATTAGCAGCTTTGGTCTGTTCATAGATGGCCCGGGACTGGTTGTCGAGGGATTGCGTCATGCTTTCCCTCTCATCCAGCAGCTTACCCCAGTACTCCAGGCGGATCTTCTCCTTCCTCACCAACTCTTTGTCGTCAACCAGCCTCGACTGCGCCAGCTTGGTCTCAAACTGGAGCTGGTTGTGACACCTTCTAAGAGTTTGATGCTCCTCCTCGAGAGCCTTGCTATCGTGGTAAAAAGTCAGCTGAACCTTGCGAAGATTGGAGCAAGTGTTGTCAATAGACAACGACAGAGGGATCGGGTCCGGACCTGCCGGGGTCATCTCCGCCGGTTCCAGTGGGTTCCCCGTGACAAAAATTAGGTCCCACTCTACAAGAGCGGTTCCCTAAGCTTCCGCGGCACTAGGGCCGCCCTCTAGAATAGCCTCGACTGCCGTTGAGGAAGGTCCTGCTACAGAAGTTTCAACCTCCGGATTTGGCTCCGAAGGTCCCGCCACCAGGTCGTCAACAACTGGTCCCTCAAGCGGGGGGCCAGCAACTTCATCTCGGCACCCTGGTTCAGGCGCTGGCACGTCCGGGACCACCACCTCCGAGGCAAGCATTGAAGGTTCGGTCGGAGTTGAAGCTATTTCCGGCTCCGACGCTGGTGCCTCCGCCGCCGCCGACCCAGGCGCTGACGCCTCGACCATCATGGGCTCGGACGTCGGCACCTCTGCGGCGATTGGCTCAGGCGCCGGAAGTTCTGCAGCAACCGGCTCCACCGCCGGAACTTCCTCGATAACCGGCTCTAGCGCCAGAACTTTATCAACCACCGGCTCTACCGCCAGGGCATCATCAAACATCGGCTCCATTGTCGGGGCTCCATCAACTTCCGGTTCTAGGACCGAAATCACATATGTCTCCGGTTCTGGGGCCGGAGCGACCACCATTTCAACGTCCAAACCCGGGGCTTCAATCTCCAGGGCAGGTGCCTCTGGTGCATCTTCATTCCCGTGGCCTGGCGCTACCATGGGAGCTTCTGGGGATGAGTCAAGATCCAAGACTACGACAGCCGGCGCCGGAGCTGTCGTAGCCTCAGCCACTCCTTGGGGCGGCGCTGGGATTGGAGCTAGAGCCTTCGCCTGCACAGCTTCAGATGTTGTGGTAGGAACAGGAGCTTCAGCTCCTCTCTTGGGTACCCTGTGGATGGAGGACTAAGACACTTAAAATGCAGTTACATCACAAAACAACCAATTGAGGTAAAAAACAAAAATTACCTCGGAAGGCTTCCGCACCAATTAGCACGAAACCTCTTCTCCGGACGCTCAGGACTGGACCCTGGCACCACTGGAATGTCTGCTCCGGAAGGTTTCCCGTAGCTTGCTGCAACTGTCGGCACTGCTTTGGTCGAGGTCCCCCTCGATCAGGAAGTACTTCTGGACCCAGAGCCTTCGGCTGGTCCTGGTACTGTAGCCACACGGCCGGAACTAGCACCCCAGGGAGATGCCGATGCTGGAGTGGATGCCGCCGTTGAAGACCTCCCCCTCCGGGGAGAAGGAGCCGCTAGGGAAGGAGCAGGCCTGACGGACCTCCCATCAGAGTGCTTCAACTTCCTTTTTCGGCTCAAGGGCTCGACCAACTCTTTGCCTTTGCCCGCGACTTCAACTCTCTGTTCCGGGACGGAAGGGGGACCACCCTCGGAAGCTCCGGAGATCACCAACCCGGTGGTCGAACGCCTCTCAACGACACCAAGGTCATCAAGCACCGACATCTTCCGCCGGAGCTCCCTGCTGAACTCTGCCTCCATGTACAGAGGGAGGAAAGCCACCGACGGAGACAAGTAGTCGCCCTCAATGTTGATGCCGTGCTGGAACTTCTTGAGGTGAAGCTCCAAGGTTGCGCCTTCCAGGTTGTACTTCAAACCGGTTTCGATCCGATCATCGTCCATCACGCCGTTGAGGGCCCAAGCAAGCTTCTCCCTCTTCTTCAGCGGAGCCCACTTGTTGGCCAGGAAATTGCAAAATACCGCCTGAGGAGTCACACCTCCTTCCATGCACTAGCGGATCCTGGTCAGAGCAGGGTTGAAGGCGTCCGACAACACTGGAACTTCACTCCAAGCTTCAGTGTCGACGTTGGGGAGGCCTACGGGCAACTCCAGCTTCTCATGATCCTCTGCCCTGATGACGATCCAATCCTTCTTCCAGTCGTCCCACTGATGACGAAAAGCAGGCGAAAGTTTGGAGGATTTGAGCACAAGATCGAATGAAGGCGTAAAGAACCTCCAAACGATGCACACCTTCCTTCTTAAGTAAGCCCCCGCAATGCTTGGATGGAAACCGCAGAGGAGCCGATGATACAAGTCAAAAACTTCACCCTGCCAATGACAAGGAGGCCCGGGGCCACCCCGACGATCAATTCGAGGTCCTTACCCCAGGCGAACGGTTGTCATCATGAAAGGCGGGAAACCCGAAGGCGGCGGCCTGACAAGGCGCGCGGAACCGATACGATTTTCGTATCGGGAACCGGCGGCCTTTAATTGCGTGAGATCCGCATGCTAAGATCTCACCTGCCGCATCCAGGATATGCCACGCAGTGGTGGTTTAACTACGAACTACTGCCAACAGCACATCTGAAGATCCTTGAAGACACGACATAAAAATCGAAGGATGGACCCACCTCCGGCAAAACGACTCCATCCAAAAGGTCTCTCCCACAGGTGGGCCCAGGGGGCCACTGTCGGTAACCTGCGTACCGTATACCCCTTGGGACTACAAAAAGACCAAAGTTACTTCACCTGTCCGAGTTGAATACCTGCGAAGGCCCCATGCTTCATACGGGACTGGACATGCCTTCCATCTATGGTTAGTCCCGGTACTGCCATGTGTACACTGCAGCCGGACCTATATCCCTCACATGGGATAGCTCCGGGCTAAACACTTGTGCGGCACCCCCGGACCTAACCTTCGACAGAGGGAAGCTCCAGTATTGACACGTGTACATCTACACCGGACCTACCCGTCCCAGACGAATAGCTCCAAAGCTGCCACGTGTCCGAACCGCCGGACCTTCAACCTTGGCAATCAAGCTGATGAACCCCCAACGGCTCGGACCTCCAAGGGGCAATCAAACACTTCAAGACCTGATTAAGTGTCATTAATACCATATCAATGACACACAATCAGTAGGCCCTTAATACTAGTAACAGCACTGTCAGGTCCCGTTACCACGCTATTAAGGATAATTAATATCATTAATTATATATTAAACATTAGTAACCGCGGGGCCACACGTCGGGCAAGGCTAACGGTGTAACGACCAGTCCTTGAACTATAAAAGGACTGGTCAACGATACACAGGGGGATGCTCTGTGACACATACACAGTCTCTGGGCTGAAGCTCTTAGACACTCAATACAACAGCTACACACCCCGTGGATTAGGGTATTACACTCAGGCGGCCCGAACCACATAAATCCTTGTGTCCATTTGCCATACTCTTTGAAATCTCTGCGCACCCAATACCGAACTATAAACTCCGCGAGCTACCAACGGTAGTATCGGGAGAATTGCCGGAAAAACACTCCGACAGGCATGGAACTGACATGCTTCACATTTCTTCACTAGCTCAATTGCATCCTGAAGTGTTGTAGGCTAGTAAAAGCCATGTCGGAAGGCTTTACCAACCAACGTGCGGGAAGCTGTGTGGTTCCCACACTCGCCTCCATGGATTTTTGCAAGGAACTCGCGGCCTTCTTCCCTTGCAATGCACCGCATTAGGATGCTGTTGACACCGCGTCGGTAGAGATTCCCTTCTACCAATGTGTATCTTTTAGCCAATCTGACAACTCGGTCAGCAGATGCACTGTCTTCAGGAAGGATGTTGTCTTTCAAGTAGCCCTGGATCTCCGAGATCCATGCATTGGAGCTAACTTGAGCTTCTGAGTCTTGCGTGTTGGGTTGCTCGGAGCTTCCGACAGCACCTACGACTCTTGGTGGACGCCATGGTAGCAGGGCCACCGGGACCGCCAGCTTTGAGGTGCTGGTCTCGCCCCCTTCGCTCAGTTCGGCGGGTTGAGCTGTTGGTTTTGACAACCTCTGGATGAAGATTCTGTCAGGAGCCGGAGCTCCGGTTGAGGCTTTCGTCGAGAGTTCGTCGGCTTCAGCGTTATGAAGATGCTGAATATGATGGAGATACAGAACTTCAAAGTCCTTCTGAAGCCTATGGACTTCAAGGAGGTAAACAACTAATTGAGAATTGTTGCAGGAACATTCACCTTTCACTTGCTTGATGACGAGTTGTGAATCTCCCTTCACCAACAGCTGTTTGACACCATAAGATAGTGCCACCTTGAGTCCATAGATGAGGGCTTCATACTCCGCCATATTATTGGTTGCCTTGAGATTAAGGTGTACCATGTACTTCACCTTCTCCCCGGTCGGAGCCAGGAGAAGGATTCCAGCTCTGGCCTCTGCTTCTGCACGGAGCCGTCGAAGTAGAAGGTACAATGAGGCTCGATGAATACAAGAACTTTGAGTTATAGTTCCTGCTCACTGTGGCCCCCAGGGTTTGATGGAGAGGGGGTCCATTCGGCCACAAAGTCAGCCAAGGCTTGACTTTTAATTGCTTGTCTTGACATGAATTCTAGATCGAATTCAGCCAGTTCCGCAGCCCACTTTGTAATATTCCCGGTAGAATTAGGGTTATGCAAAATTGCACGCAGTGGAAAAGAGGTTACCACTGAGATTTTGTGGGATTGGAAGTAATGACGAAGCTTCCTTGAGGCAATAAGAACTGCGTAAAGCAGTTTATGCAGCTCAATGTATCTTGTCTTGGCGTCGTGGAGTACTTCGCTGATGAAGTAGACAACGCGTTGAATGGTCCGGATCCTTTTAGAAGGACCCAAAGCTTCCTCTCCATCGGTTCAGACCTTGTTGGAGGGTCCCAGACCTTCAGGTTCTTCTTGGACCCTCCCGGAGGGGTCCAAAATTCCTTCTTGTTCAACCCGAATCTCTGGGAAGATCCAGACCATTTTGGTTAGCCAGGTGAACCTCCTTCGATGAATGAGGTTGATCTCCTAGCAATTTAGATAGTTCCAGACCCTCTCGGAGGGGTCCGGATGCCTGAATTGGATGTGGCTCTAGCCTTTCTGCAACCAGGACCATACTGACAACTTCGGTGGTTGCCGAAATGTAAGGTAGTAAAGGCTCACCAGGATTCGGAGCTACCAAGATTGGTAGTGTGGTGGGGAGTTGTTTCAACTCTTGGAAGGCCTTTTCTGCTTCTTCAGACCAATGAAATTGTCTGGACTTCCTCAAGAGTTTGAAGAAGGGTAGCGCTTGTTCTGCCAGTCTTGAGATAAACCGGCTGAGCGCAGCTAGGCATCCAGTTAGCTTCTGGACATCTTTAATGCGGGCTGGTGGCCGCATATCTTCTATAGCCTTGATCTTCGCCAGATTTTCTTCGATTCCTCGGTGAGTTACCAAGAACCCCAGAAGTTTCTCGGATCTAACCCCGAAGACACACTTGTCTGAGTTCAGCTTGGTGCGCGTAGTGCGCAGCTTGTCGAAGACAGCTTGTAAGTTGTCAAGGAGTGACTCCTTGTTTTTGATGTTCACAATGATGTCATCAACATACACCTCCACCAAGTCTATAATTAGCTCTCTAAATTTTTTGTACATAGCTTGCACAAATATTGAAGCAACATTTTTAAGACCAAATGGCATGGCAGTATAACAATACAATCCATCTACTGTTATGAAGGCAGTGTGATCATCATCTTCCTTAGACATTTGGATTTGATGATATCCATAATATGCATCTAAGAAACACAGTATCTCACACCCAGAGGTGGAGTCCACTATCTGATCTATTCTGGGTAGTGGAAATGGATCTTTTGGACATGCCTTATTTAAGGTTGTGTAGTCGATGCACATCCGAAGCTTCCCACCGGCCTTGGGTACAACAACTGGGTTTGCCAGCCATTTTAGATGGAAGACTTCCCGGATGAATCCAGCTTCGAGCAACTTCTTGATTTCCTGTCGAATGAAGTTTTGTCGCTCAATTGATTGCTTCCGGGGCTTCTGGTGTACAGGACGAGCGTCTGGGTAAATCTTCAGATTGTGCTCAATCACCTCCCTAGGGATCCCATACATTTATGACGGTTGCCAGGCAAACACATCTACATTAGCCCGGAGGAAAGTGATGAGTGTGAGTTCCTATTTGTTGTTCAGACCCCCCCGATATACGGGTAGTCTAAGCAGCATCAGAACCAATTTGGACGACTTTGACGGGAATGTCGGCGTCGCCGCTTGGTTGCACACGAGGTGCGGAGGTAGAGCCTTTGTGACGAATGCTTGGAGGATTCGGAGCTGGCTCCTTACCAGATGCTTCCTCTTGCGCTGTGGTAAGCGCATAGAGTTCCTCCAGTGCAGTAACTCCTGCGGTATGATCTCCTCGGATCTGGAGAATGCCCATAGGTGTTGGCATTTTCAACACCAAGTAATCATAATGGGCAACAACCATAAACTTGTATAAAGCTGGTCTACCCAAAATGGCATTGAAGGGAAGACTGATCTGCGCAATGTCAAAAACTAGTTTCTCGGTTACGTAGTTCTCCCAGGCCCCGAAGGTCACTAGGAGTGTAATGGAACCAAGAGAAGTAATAGTTCCCGGACCTACTCCAGAGAAAGGTCGAGATGGGCGAAGGTCTGAAGGCCGGAGCTGAAGCTTAATGAAAGCTTCGAAGCTTATGAGGTTTAGCCTGGAACCTCCGTCCACCATTACATGGTGAATTTGGATATTGTTAATGGTGGGTGACACCATCAACGGGAGTTGACTAGCCCCGATCATATTTCAGGGGCAGTCTGAAGCATAAAAAATGATGGGTGTGTCCATCCACTTTTGATGTGGTTCTGCCTTAGCAGCAGGAGCTACCATGGCCATGTCTTGCCGCATTGTCTTGAGGATGCGACGAGTGGTGATATTCCAAGAACCACCATAGATGGTGTTCAAGGTCTTCCGATGTTCATTGTCAGAAACATCAGAATCGTCGTTGATAGTGTTGTAAACTGCTTTCAAGACCTTTTTAGGGTCCTGGAAACCTAGCTCCTCTTCAGTCGGAGCTTCATTGACTTTTTGTTTTCCTTCCCTTTGACGAAAAGGAGCTTCTTCCCAGCGCTTGTTGTAACGCTCGGCAAGGTTCTGGACCTCCCGTCACTCTTCCAAGTTGTGTCGATTCGTCTTATTAATCGGACACCATGCTTTGGAACTGTTGTCGTCCTCTGAGGAAGGATGAGGTCGCTTGTCGGGGCGTGGCCCCCGGCTTCCAGGGGCCGCAACAGCAGTAGCTGGAGCGCGGGCCGATGGCTTCTTTTTGCTGTTCGACTTCTTTTTCTTCTTGCCACTACCATAGGTAGCGGCTTCAGTTTTGGAGGACTTCAACCAGACTTCTGGTTGACCTCTGGAGCTGGCTTAGAGTGCATTTCATGGCCCTCCGCAGCTCTAGCACATTTGTCGGCTAGACTGAAGAGTTATGTGATGCTGGTAACTTCTTTAATGGCCAGCTTCTCTGGCATCTTCTTATCTCAAAGACCCTGTCTGAATGCAACAATAACAGAGGAACTCGAGATTGAAGGAATGGTGTTTCGTACCTGAGAGAACCACTAAAGGACCGTAGCAATTCTCATGATGTTTTCTTTACGGCAAACAGGTCTAATTCAATGTCGGGCTGGGTATAGGAGCTCCCGAAGTTGGCAGTGAATTGCTGGCATAGTTCCCCCCAACTATTAATAGAGTCGGATGGAAGACTCATGAACCAGGATCTTGCACTCCTAGTTAAAGCCACCAGGAAGTAATTGGCCATTCTAGCTTCATCACCCCCCGCTGCCAGTATGGCAGTAGAGTAGATTTGAAGAAATTCAGCGGGATTGACAGTCCCGTCGAATTTCTCCGGTAAGTGGGGTCGGAACTTCTGTGGCCACCTGACCATAAGTAAGTGCATGGTCAGGGCAGAACAACCTCCTCCTACTCCCTGTGGAGCAGGGTTGTCCTGAGCTTCTCGTCTCTCACGAGTGCGCTCGATGTGGACACGATCATCCTGTTGACGGTAACAGCGATCCAGTTCCGACCATAGGTCATGAGTCGGAATCCTGGTAATAGTATGGGTGCGTCGTGCTCCAGGAGGCAATGAAGTCACCTGCTGGGAGGCAGCACGTCTTCTTTGTTGAGAGGCTTGCGGACCAAGTCGGTCGGATAAGGTCCATAGTTGAGATGGTGCTCACCCCGAAGGGGGAGGACCTTGGTTGCTGATGCCTGCAGCCGCAGCTGCGACCAGATGGTCAACATCAGCCCTCCACTACTCCATAGCACCCTGGGGTGCACCTGGAGGTGGTGGACGTTGTAGAAGAGCTCGAGCAACAACAAGCGCGTGCGACGCAGATGCTCCATCTTGTCCAACATTTTTTGCTGGAATAGATGGTGGATGTGGTGCCACAACGCCTGCTAAAATAACGGCACCTGCTGGTTGTTGGACGTTAGAGGGATTGCCTCCAGTAGGTTGTCCAGCGTGGTTGCCATTGAAGGATCCAGCAGCTGAATTCACCATCTTGTGATCTTGGGATTTTTCCCCCTACCTGACGCGGCAAAATGTCAAAGTGTTCGCTACGACACTTCCCCCGGACCTGCTAAGGAGCAGCCCGCGAAGGTTCTTTTGTGGTTGTGGCACTCAGAGATCAAGATCAAGATGATGACACCAGAGATTTACGTGGTTCAGGCCGCCTGAGCGTAACACCCTACTCCACGGAGTTTTGTATTGTTGAATTGTGCGAGTATGTTCGCTATTCAGTTGGGATCGGGTCCAATCTGCCTAGCTTAGGTTGATTTCAATTGTCCCCCCATGTTTTTGCGGTGCAGCCCTTTTATAGTTCTAAGGACTGACCATTACAAAGTTTGCCTGGCCCGACACGTGGCCCTGTCATATTTGATGGCCTAATACACTATCTAAGGGTATTAAGTACAATTAATAGTGTGATAATGTGCCTTCATGGCAGCGTTACCCCTATTAATGGTGCGATGATCGTGTGTCATTAATATGGTATTAATGACACTGCCACTTTAACCGTCTTTGAATTTTTGTAATGGGCATGATCTGCTTGTATGTCCATTAGTGATGAAGGTCCGGAGGCTTCACACGTGGCAGCTTCAGAGCTCCTCTGTGACGAGAGCTAGGTTTGGGGCTGCTGTACACGTGTAGTCGTCGGAGCTCCTCTTTGACGGGAGCTAGGTCTGGGGCTGTTGTACACGTGTAGTCGCCAGAGCTTCCCTTGGTTGGGAGTTTAACTCCGGTCTTCTTTTACACATGTTAACCTAGGAGCCTGCCGTGTGAGAGGAGCAGATCCGTTGTAGCATGACAGGTGGGACCTGGAAGGACTTTTGGCTCTGACAGGTGGGACTTTCCTGCACTTCTTACGGTATCATGGGGTATCCGGTACGTTGAGTACCGAAAGGTATGTATATGTAACCCATTTTTCCGAATAACTCTAAAACTTATGAGGGTACGTGTAGAATCGGGATACAATAAAGCATCCTCAATCATCACTTGTGTCCGATTAGGAAGTGTAACAGTGGCTTGTCCAGAGCCAACTATTGTCGCATCGCGTCCTTGTTGACGGCTCCTAAGATATACTAACAAATCATCCCCGGCAACGGCGCCAGAAATGATTGTTGGTATTTCTTAACACCACAGATCATCTTCGGTAAAGAGATGAGATCCGCAAGTGCACGTAAGATACCGTTGTAGCATTTCACCCATGAGTATTCCTAAGGGTATCGTATTTATTCCAAAGGAAGGCAATGGAGTAAAGTATATACTACTCTTATGGTCAAGCTATGGGATACTAATCAATTATCCGAACAGGGGGTAAGTTGATAATAGGGGTAGTGTGACACACACCTAGGCAATCTATTATAAAGGGTAAATGGGTCCTAGAGGAAGATTGGATTAAGAGTTAGAGAGTTGCTCCTGCAATGCTCCTAATACATATACATAGCCTAAGGTAGATACTAATGGTCATCTCAATGATGAATTCCTATGCAATGCTATTCAACACATCGGGCACGGGCTTACCCCTAGCAATACTAGGGCGACTCCCGCCAAGAGCTTGTGGCATAGCCGAACGTGGAGGATTACAAAGGACAGATAGGGTTGTCACCACCTACTGCCTACCTCTTCAATCCGTGGGTCTACGAGACATCCAACGCTACTTAAATATCATAGCACCATGCTAGCATACTAAGCAAATACCCTAAGAGCTGCAGCACAAGCCATCCTAAGGCAATGAACTAAATCATCGTTGAACCAATGTTGATTGCATAGCATAATTATTCATATTAACATAATAATATCGTAACTACATAGACTATAGTGGGGGTCTATAGTGTTTTTGACCATAATATGTGATCATGAGAGTACAATCATAAAGACTATACCTTCCACTTACATGGACTCCACAATCAAACAAGAAACGCTTTGTCCAAGTATACGTATAAAAGAAGACTAAAGATAATATCTTTATTGAGCACAAAGTCACAAATACAAGAAGGAATACATGAGACATACCTTTCCCAATGTGGAATTGGGAAGAGAGACTCCTTCTACTCCTTTCCTAATTTGGACTTGGGACTAGAGGCTCTCCTCTCTACATCCTAACTCCTCTAAGGACTATGGAAGATAGTGTATACAATAGAATGATGCCCAACTGGTGTGTGTTGAAGTGGGGGGTATGGGGTCCTATTTATACTAGTGTTGAGGTTGGTTCCCACCACCAAAAGTGCGTGAATCAGTCGTCATTGACTCCAGGGAACCGAAAGGAGCCAACACGTGGAAGTTGACCGCGTTTGGTGCCAGGACCAGGTCGGCCGACCCCCTGGTTCGACCGACCTGGACAGTGCTCCAAACGGCTCGTACTTCCTCCAGGTGGATGCCAGGTGGGTCCCATTGACTGATATTGGTGTTCCACCGTTGTATGGCCTCGAATACTTCTGTTTGTAGGCCACTTGATCCATGTGGTGCCACGTGTCGTCGCCTAATTGGCTGGGATGATATTTTATAGGATTGCTCCCCATGCTTTTCCTCAATTCCTGTATAAATATTTGCATACACATATTTCTCCAAGTACAAGTGGAAATAGGTCAAGTAGAAAGGTGATGTGTGCAAGAAATGATCAATCCTTCACATAATTGAGTTATATTGACAGCTGAAATTGGTATACAACACTCGTCAACAACCTCCCCCAAGCTTATCCTTTGCTCGTCCCAAGCAAAGTCAAGACTTTAGGTTGATGATCAGGAGTTGCTACAATGTTCTACCTTTTGAAAGTACCAAGTGCAAAACAAAATACTCTACCTAGTATTGCAAAAAGTAGCTATGGTACTTCACCCTTCTTAAGTCATTATGGGAGTTATGCCTTCTCCTATTCATGGGTAATTGAAAGATAGAACAGCAAATTGAGCAAGCATAGCCTAGATATCAAGTTCCACTTAAATTTCGGAGAGATTCAAATTAGATTATAAGTACCTCAATTGATTCTCTCAATCACTCCTTTGTGTATAGTGGAAATATGTCCTCACTAAGGCATGATGCCTATACTATTCCTACTCTTTGAATATGGCTTGTATGTGGAGCTTGGTAGGGAAAGTAAGTAGGCATATTTGCAACACATAATATTGCTAAGTCAAAAGAGCAAGCCTTAGGAGAAATCAATTCAAACTTTTGAATCAAGACTTGTGCATGTGTGATGGAATGGAGGTGGATGTGGAAACATTGAGATGACTCCTTTTGATGTGGACTCTCTTTATTGCAAGGATGAAACATGGCTACCCTTTTTTATGCTTATGGAGTAAGCATATTATTTCTTCCTTTTTTTCTCATGCTTATGATATAAGCATGCATTTTCTTTTTCTTTTTCTTGTAGCCATGTCTTCTACTCCTTTTTATGCAATAACTTAAAGAGAGTGCTAACTATGAATAGCATGGAGTTTCTGGTTTTATTGTGGAATGGTGGATTTGATGGAATTTTGCTTCCTTCTAGTGTAGAAGTATAGCATGTGCAAGTGAAGTCTTGAATTCAAAAAGAATTGAATGATTTCTCACATAAGTCTATACTAGTTTGACTAGGCTCAATGTGAAAGCAAATAGCATATGCATAAGGTGTTGTCTACGTATGAATATCATATGGCTTTGGTAGGTATTTCCAATCAAATGAGGGAAACATAAATCTTGATAGAATTTCTCTGAAAATCTAAGTTTCACTTTCAAAATAGGAATAGCAGCTCTATTACTAATTCAAATCTCCCAACAACCTAGAAGTAGATTAAGCTTTTGCTACCCATAATTTCTAAATCAAGGCAAAGTTAATTTTAGCCAATTTAAGCAAGATTCGGAGAGTAGCAAGTTGTAAACTAGGGACTTAGGAAAAATAAAACAGAGCAACTATTCATCATTTCATCTATGTGAATTCTAAATCATTCTTACTACACGTCTTTATTTGATAAGCAAAGCAAATCTAAGTTCCTATTTTTATGTTTTTTTTATGCATGGTGGATGGTGGATGAATGGAAACTAAATATGCAATGGATGAAATAAAAATGCAGTGGGTGTGATACAAGTTACCTCAGGTGGGGGTCCTCCCCCAAGCTTATTCTTGATCAAGGTCCATGATAGGGGTTGAAACCCTAACGACGGAGGTAGGACATGAGTTGGCCTATCCTTGTTGCAGTGTGGCTTTGACAATGGAGGGTTGAGTGTTGATTGTTGTGTTGCCTCCCATGGACACCATGAGTGTGGTTGAATAGAGTATTTTCGATGTTGATCGTCCGCACATCAGGGTCTCCATGTGTTGGGTGTGATTTGTCATTCCTTGGCTTCTAGCCACATAGGAACAACTTGCACCTAATGATGGTGGCAAATCCCTTGAGCTTGAATGAGTGCTTAGAATAGTTGAGAGCATAATGCTCTCACCCATTCGTGGCAGCCCATTGGTTGCTCATGGAGGATTCCCATTTTAAATCTCTAGCCTCGTATAGTTATGATTGACCTTCGAGCATAATTTCCGATAGGTAGCAACCATCCTCATTTACTCCTTGGCCAAGAGATGTTGAAATGCGATCCTCTAGGGATCCCAACAATCAGCTTACTGAATGCCTGCATAGTAATATTACTCCTGCAAACTTCCTCTGTTAGAGAGGGATGGTTAGCTCCCGATACTTGTACAAATGAACGTTCGGGTTAGGTAACCGAACTTTCATTTGTACATACGGGGAAGAACAAAATCAAAGATGCATTGGTTCCAATATCAAGTGTATCCAGGATCAATGTGTTATTCATTGATAAGAGTGGAGCTTTATGGATAATTCATGTTGCATATTTTCTAAAGCTCCTACTCATAGCAATGCATGTGATAGAAATATACTATATGGATCCCTAAATCTTTTAAAGTTTCTAACCATCTTAGCTTTCAAGAGCAAATTTTATCATTTAGACCATGACAAACAAGATTCTCAATTTTATCCTTCTGAACTTTACTAGGAATTTAAAATTTAGTGACTCCTCCAAAAAATGCAATTTAATTTTAGAGCAAGGATATCACTTATTCCTAGGAGTTTGAAATCTAGTGACACCATCTATGCATGAAGCTCAATTAAAAATTATGGCTGTCACTATGCCCAAGTTTCTATATGCCAATTCACCAATTAAGTCATGCCCAAAAGTTTTATTTTCTAAACCTAGACAAAAATGACCAAGTCTACAAAACAATGCTTAAAGGATTCTAGGTACTTGTTTTAGATTTTTCCAAGTAAGTTGGGGATTTCCTTTTGGAGATCCAAAAGTCAATACCCACACTTACTCTTGTGAGGATGCATGAGAATTAAATGATGAGGAAGTGTCAACCTTCCTCACAAATGCAAGCAAATACATTCAATTCTATTGCAAACCAAACAATGAAAAATTATAAATTCATACCTCATTTGAAGAGCAGTTGGTGACGAAGGTCTTTGTGTGAGAAAATCAAAACCTTGATTTTTGACGTAGGCTTGATGGTTGATGTCAAATGCCAAGTTGACATTGGATTTGGCAATGGATTTGGTTCTGGCTTCTCCATTGGGTCATCATCTTGAACATTTCTCTTCCTCAAACTCAAAATGAGTTTGAAGGAGAGAAGTGTTCTCAAATCCTCCCAATGGTGACTTGAGCTTGATGAAACCTTCCACTTTCTTTCCATACCACCTCTTCACAATTTTGACCTAGCTGCACTTTAATCAAAACACACAAAACAACTCGAAAATGGGTTACGTTAGCCAAAAGTAAATTGAACCCAATTTTCAAATTGTCTTGCCCAGCTTGAAATAACTTGTAAATGCAATGAGGGTCAAAGCAAATCTTTTTTGTTTGAACTCGGAAGATAAATTCAAGTGGTCATGCACGTAGTTCATATCCAATTAAATTTCTCCCTTACTTCAAATTTTTAGTTTTATGATGGTTGGAAATTTTACTTTCCAACATGCAAGTGTGGAATTTCAAACATGCAAATGCAAGGGTTGATGTAATTTGGAAAACAAATATGAGATAACTACCAATTAACCTATTGGCAAGGACTCACCGAATTTTTGAAATCCGATGAATAGGACTTACCTCCGTTCTGTTCAGCGTGATGATTTGTTGTCCAATCCTGGGGTTGAAGATGTGGATGATTTCTTCTGTTTTGACATGTCAAACTCATTTGGCTGTCATTTGGACATGTGGGCCACATGGTGGCCCTAGCCTCTCCCCATTGTATTTATATAGACATGTTGTTTTAGCGACGATTTCTCCCTCTTGAATGTATTCCTTCATGAGCATGGTGAGGATTTGTCCTTCTTAGGGGTGCCACTCTGACCATATTGATATTCCATTGAATCAACCCATACTTTGATCATGGATCAAAGGCTTCCTTGGGCATGATGACATGTGGACTCTACAATCAAACAAGAAAGGTCTCATCCACAATGTCACTTGCCCTAGGTTGAATGGGTTTGGTCGAAGTGTGGGAATCCCAACAAGTGATGTGGGATATCTTGGACTTTGAATGCTCCTTAAGTTCTTGTCATTGGCCAAGATCTTCATCTGAATGTTATCTTGATTTCTGCTTGGCCAAGATACTTCAAGGTAGGCTAGTTGAACTTAAATCCCTTGGAAAGCCATAGCCTCCTTGAATACAAGGGTGATGTTAATTCCACCCTTGACCTCCTTGTGAATGGTAGCCATTGGAGTTGTTGTTTGAAAAAGGTCCTCATGGGTCTTAGGGAAATAATTCCCATGCGTCCCATTATGACATGGATTTTCACAAATCATGTGAATATACACGACTTGGATTATCCAAACAAATCTCCAACGACTTGGTTATTCATGATACTTCAATGGGAGGTGTAGTTCCATAACTAGCATATCCACCTTGTGAAGTGGTGTGCATGACAAGCTATGGGAACTCGAGCATTCTTTAATCCACCCCTTGAGTGGAGACCTTCTTCTCATCCATGATGAATGAGAATAGGACTCCTTCAGCTCTAGCATGAAAGTGGTCATGGATTGGTGGATCCAACCCATGACACGAGTGTTGGATGAAGAGCCACCTATCCACCCCATGGTGGAGGCAAACCAAGAAGAAATTCCTGGAGCCTTCCCCAAGCTTGGGTATGGATGACTTTGGCTCCTACTAAAAGCTGAAATTCTCCCGCAAAAGGCAATGGTGTTGCCTAGCGGACATTTGTTGAGGTACGTCTTGAATCATCTTGCAGTTTAGCACTTGCGTCCTCGTTGGCCATCCTATACAATGGGTTGGCCAACACTACCCTGTTTTCACACAAAGGAGAAAACAAACAAGAGTAATCTTGTTTAATAACTATTAGTACCTATAGCTTAATCACAAGTGATAGCTATCCTTCACTTCCTTTGCCTTCCCTGGCAACGGCGCCAGAAATGCTTGTTGAAGGCTCCTAAGATATACTAACAAATCATCCCCAACAATGGTGCCAGAAATGCTTGTTGGTATTTCTTAACACCACAGATCATCTCCGGTAAAGAGATGAGATCTGCAAGCGCACGGAAGATACCGTTGTAGCATTTCACCCATGAGTATTCCCAAGGGTATCGTATTTATCCCAAAGGAAGGCAATGGAGTAAAGTATATACTACTCTTATGGTCAAGCTATGGGATACTAATCAATTATCTGGACAGGGGGTAAGTTGATAATAGGGGTAGTGTGACACACACCTAGGCAATCTATTCTAAAGGGTAAATGGATCCTAGAGGGAGATTGGATTAAGAATTAGAGAGTTGCTCCTACAATGCTCCTAATACATATACATAGCCTAAGGTAGATACTAATGGTCATGTCAATGATGAATTCCTATGCAATGCTATTCAACACATTGAGCACGGGCTTACCCCTAGCAATACTAGGGCGACTCCCGCCAAGAGCCTGTGGCATAGCCGAACGTGGAGGATTACAAATGACAGATAAGGTTGTCACCACCTACTTTACCTCTTCAATCTGTAGGTCTACAAGACATCCAACGCTACTTAAATACCCTAGAACCATGCTAGCATACTAAGCAAATACCTTAAGAGCTGCAGCATAAGCCATCCTAAGGCAATGAACTAAATCATAATTGAACCAATGTTGATTGCATAGCATAATTATTCATATTAACATAATCATATCATAACTACATAGACTATAGTGGGGTTCTATAGTGTTTATGACCATAAGATGTGATCATGAGAGTACAATCATAAAGACTATACCTTCCACTTACATGGACTCCACAATCAAACAAGAAACGCTTTGTCCAAGTATACATATAAAAGAAGACTAAAGATAATATCTTTATTGAGTACAAAGTCACAAATACAAGAAGGAATACATGAGACATACCTTTCCCAATGTGTAATTGGGAAGAGAGACTCCTTCTACTCCTTTCCCAATTTGGACTTGGGACTAGAGGCTCTCCTCTCTACATCCTAACTCCTCTAAGGACTATGGAAAATAGTGTATATAATAGAATGATGCCCAAGTGGTGTGTGTTGAAGTGGGGGGTATGGGGTCCTATTTATACTAGTGTTGAGGTCGGTTCCCGCCACCAAAAGCGCGCGAATCAGTCCTCACTGACTCCAGGGAGCCGGGAGGAGCCAACATGTGGAAGTTGACCGTGTTAGGCGCCAGGACCAGGGCGGCCGACCCCCTGGCTCAGTCGAACTGGTCAGGGCTCCAAACGGCCCGTACTTCCTCCAGGTGGCTGCCATGTGGGTCCCATTGACTGATATTGGTGTTACACCGTTGAATGGCCTCGAATACTTCTGTTTGTGGGCCATTTGATCCGTGTGGTGCCACATGTCGTCGCCTGATTGGCTGGGATGATATTTTATAGGATTGCTCCCCATACTTTTCCTCAATTCCTGTATAAATATCTGCATACACATATTTCTCCAAGTACAAGTGGAAATAGGTCAAGTAGAAAGGTGATGTGTGCAAGAAATGATCAATCCTTGACATAATTGAATTATATTAACGGCTAAAATTGGTATATAACAGCCATCAACAGACCTGTGATGATCAAAACATTTCCCGACCTCCTTGTTAGGGTCTGAAAATATTTTGTATCCCTGAGTATAGAGTTTGTGGTGCAACTATCCACAAGGCACATTTCTTCCTCCATCAGAAATTTCTCGTGAGATCTAAAATAAAATAATTTCAATCTTTTAATGAGTTGCATTGAAATAATATATACATAGAACTTTAGAGTGTTGTATAACCCTACAATGTAATTAATTACATACATTACAACACACTTTATATACATAGACTAATATTTACAAATATCTATGGCAAGCGATCTTAGATTAGATCGTCAAACACATCGTTCGATTTATATTCTACCATAGTATTGTCCATGTCCATGTAGTCATCAACACTTAGTGTTGGCTCGTTGTTGCTTGGATCTTCAATATCCTTGCTTGAACAACCGACTTCAAATGTTGGCTTTGTTTGAATACTTAAATGAGTTTCATACTCATTTTGAGAGCCTTGAGTTTTCTTGTCTTTTCCCAGTGATTTCTGGTATAAAGCCACAAGATGTTTAAGTGTGCGACATTTATCAACAGTATGCTTATAAGTGTCACATGCCTTACATTGCACTATTTTCCCTTTGAAAGGTACACCATCCTTTCTCATTGTCTTTGAGAATTTCTTATTCTTTTGCCTATTACGACGGCGTCTAGCAGATCTACCATTTTTCTTAGAATTTATATTCTTAGAAGCATTAGCTTTCTTCTCATCATGATAAATTTCAGGTAGAGGAGCAGCCCCAACACGACGTTCGTGATGATTCTTAATAGTAAGTTCATCATGCTTCTCTGCTTGAAGTAAATCACGAATGAGGTCAGTATAATGTTGGTAGTTGCGAGCCCGGTATTGATGTTGTAAGACCCTATCAGAAGGGAGCATAGTTTGAAGTGTATTTTCAATTTTGTCCTCTTCTGATGGTTCTTTCTTACAAAACTTTAATTTAGCACATACCTTATGAACATCACGATTATAGTCTTCTATAGACTTAAAGTCTTGAAGACGAAGTTGATTTCATTCATGATTGGCTTCAGGCAATAATATTGCCTTTTGTTGTTCATAACGGCTTTTTAATGTGACCCAAAGACTATGAGGTTCTTCCTCCATCACATATTCTGATTTTAAATCAGGATGGAGATGATTATTGATGATGTATAGTGTCTGGTACTTGAATGTATCCAGAAAAACTGCAGGTCTTTCTTCAGGGGGAGTAAGAGCAGGCATGAGTCCTCTGAAAACCAAACTAATCTTGATGTCAAGAGTCCATGTGCGTAATTATGACCATCAAGAGCAAGTTCTTTAAACTCGCGAGACATTGATTCCTATATATAGGAAACCAGATATTTTATTAATAAAATCATCATGGTGGTGTTGTAATGTGTGTTAATCATAATGAAAAACACATTAAATTTATTCTCTCTTATCTAGCCAAATTTAGGAAAATGGCTTGACAAGAAGAACAAATGTATGTATATTTCATGTTGAATATGGCCAATTAAAGAAATAGCCAAATTAAAATGAATTATACACCTTGTTGTATTAAGGTATAATTCATAATGCATTAAGCCAAATTATAGAAAAATGGCTTAATCAAAATGAGTCAATTTACATCATATATTATGTGTAGTATTATTTTCCATCATAAGGCAAAATTTTAAAATTAGCTTAAATGATGAAATTTGTAAAATTTGTAAATATAATAAACAAAATTCAAGATTGAGGCCAAATTCTGAAAATAGCCTAAACAATGAATTTTGGATAATGTGAGTTTTAATTTTATCTATTTGGCCAAAATTTGAAAATTGACCAAATATTGAATTTATTGCAAATAAATAATATTTAAATGCAATATATACATTGTCATAATCAATATTGATCATAATTATATTTACAGAATTTTTACAATACATACACACTTGCAGTATTTTAAACTACACTTGTATTCAAATTTAAACTGTAAATTGAAAACAGAAAATAGATAATTTAATTTCGGCTTCAGAGGCGGCCCAACCGTGGGCGTGCGGCCTGGTCAACGCGCGGCCAAGCCTTTCAAAGGCCCATGCCTGCACGTCCTAGGGCAGCAGGGCCCATGGCCACCGCATAAGAGGAGAGGCCGGTTACGGTTTAACCCTAACCGCGACCTTATCTCCTTCCTTCGCCGCATATCCAAATTCTCCGGTCGTCTCCCTCTTCCTCTTCCTCGGCGATGTCACTCCCCCTTTTCTCCACCTTGACAACGCCGCACTCCCTCTCCTCCCTTGTTTACCATCAATGGTCGGCCTCCGAGTCCCAAGATCTGGGTGCTCGGGCTTTGCCGGCGAGGTGAGCAAACCGACGAAGAATCCGATTGCCACATGGACTCATAAGTGATGGTGGTGAGTCGGATCCCGAAGGTTCGGCTCCTCCTTGAAGGGATTCCGGTAGGGGGACGTGGGAGGTGATGGAGGAGGGCGGCGCCGGCGGAGTAGCTTGCATCTCCGGTGTTGATGTAACACCCATTCTTTTTGAAGAAAAAATGTAAAATGAATTCTTTTACAAGAGATAAAAATATTTTCATTGGAATAAAATTCATATCAGGCAATTGCATCATGTTTGAATGATTGTGTGAAATTTTTGAAATTTAAATTCGCTAGAGAATCAGTTTACAAATTCAAATTATAAAGGAGAAAAGAAAAAAACAGAAAAGAAAAAAAAAGAAAACCAAAAGAGAAAACCTACCTCAGCCAATTCTCCCGCCCCTGGCCCACTTCCCTCCCTCTCCGTGTCGGCCCGCTTCTCTTCCGCGCCCGCACCCCCTCTCTCCTCCCGCTGACCAGCCGGGCCCGCATGTCGGCTCTGTCTTCCCCCATCGAACCGCCGCGCGCCCGTAACGCCTCCACCCGCCTCGCCCTCATTACCCCCTTTCAATGCCCTTCGTTTATAAAAATGATATAAAAATTGTTAAAAATATGTTTTACTTAATATATTTCATTTAACTCTAAATTCTCAATAATTGGTCTAGGTCTATAATTTAAGTTAACCATAAAATCACTTTTGTGTAGGAATTTATGTTTATTTAAAATGTTTGCATTCTATGTGTTCTTAATGTATGTTATTATCTTTGCATTGCCGTAATCTAGAGTCGGCACCAGAACCGACATTTAATCTTCAAGAGCAATAATATCCCGTCGACCACGAGGCTCAATTTGGAGGCAAGTTCCTTGACCATCTTGCACCTTTTTTTTGTTAAATTTTAGTTAGATGCATGCTAATTTAAAATATGAATCATATGCTATGTTTCCCTAGTTATTCCCCAGTATTCCTTGTCGCTTGGTTTGGGTGTTTTACTATTAATTAGTTTACGCTTAGTCATGCTTAATTGAAATATGATCTACTTATCTACAAGTTATATTTGCTGTATTATTATTCATGAATTGATGGCAATAATTGAATTAGGGGTTAGGAATCTGATAGGGAGTTTTGTATGGATTGGTGCATGTGTGCACAAGACCTTGGTTTGGGACTTGACACCTATCAGATTCTAAGGACCGGTTTATGGAGGAAGTTGCTAAGCCTTTTAGTATCACCACAGAATTGTATATGGGACAACTTGGTTTAGTAATTTGGTCTCTCCCGATGTAGCATAGGTAATTGAACGGGTGGGGAATGGGTTCAGAATTCGGCCTTGGTATCTGCATGGCTCAAGAGGGGGCTTCTCCTCGTGGAGGGAAACTAGACTCCAGATGCCGGAGCGGTGAAACCTTAGAGTACCCATTGCAAGTCGGGAGAACCATCGAAAACACCTCGTAGTGATCTCCTGGCCACACATCTATGGAAGTTTGTAATGTGGTTAGATACCACGGGCATCAGAGAAGTTTACCTTAGTCCACCTGACAATAGGGGATGAAATCACGAACTGTGAGTAAAGGATACACACTCTGTAGAGTCTTGTCAAACTATCTAGACAGTCGTGCTCACGTACACGAGCGGCTTGGAACCAAATTCATAATTAGCACTCATGGTTAAATAATGGATGGGTTGGGTTTGGTCTTACCTGATTATTTTGGGATGTTGGTTGGGATTTCACCTAGATATAGGTGCTTAACAACATTAAGAGTAGGTTCTAACTACTATAGCGCTTTACCTACTATTTACCTTCCTTGTTGTGAACCAAATGTCATAACTTCCCAACTTGCGAGTACCGTTGGTACTCAAACTTGTTAGTTGCATATTTCCCCACCCCCCCCAGTCTACGAAGACGAAGAGGTGGAGAACCAGTACTTCTATGGACATCCCGATGAGATGTTCTAGGCTGACGCTCGCCCGTGCAACGCCTGTGCTTGGAGCCCTTTTATATGTTTTTCCACTGCTTATGTACTTTTATTTTAGACCTGGAAGATCATTTATGTAATAAGGTGATGTACTCAAACATGGCATTATTTATGGTATTTCACTTTTGTCTACACATGTATGAGTTGAACTGATCCTGGCATACATGTGTGAAAGCATCTAGGCCCCCATAAGGTATGGTTTCGATGATTAATGACAACCGTTGGATATCACTAATGAGTTTGTGGATGAAAGGTCTCTCGTATAACTCATCACACTTAATGGACTCCATATTTATATCATCTACTGCTCATTGGATACAATTTGAGACCCCTAAACAAACTATTTTACGAGGTCAATCGATTTTCATGAAGACTAAAAGAAAAAGCACATATGTAAAAATTATTCCATCAAAATTGACAGCACTCGAGACTTGGTCATCATCAGAAGAACATTTCAAGCCAATGTCTAAGAGGTCACTCGAAAAAGTTCCAAAAGAATCACTTAGAACAACTTGAAGCAGACAAAATCAACTCACAGGATCATCTGATGTATCCAGAAAACACTACATCGGTCGAGTTGGCTCAACAGCAGAAAAAGACCTCAAACTTGAGTATACACTGAATCATCCGATGATGAAGCAAGTGTTACATCGGTCGATCATTCCAGTAAGCAATTTCCTTGGACCAAGTGTCACACCGGACCATCCGATGTACAATTACAACACATCGGTCAATCATTCCAGTAAGCATTATTTCTGGACCATTCTGGATCAAGTGTCACCGGATTATTCGATGTACAGGTGTATACAACATCGGTCGATCAACGGTCATATCTGACACAGTGACATCAGCTAATTTGTATTCGACCAATGACAACTAAAGGGAGAACATCGGATCATCTGGTGTTTGCAGAATAGTGATGTCAGCCTACTTTTCCAACGGCTATTTCGTGGAAGCTGGCTATTTATACCCCTTCAACTAGTCATTTCGACAAGTCTTGATGCCCAGAGCTACTCTACACATTACCAAGCATTCAAGACATTGAGCAACCACTTCCATATCATTTACACCACTTGTACACCAAGAGATAGGCTAGAACTTGCTAGATATGACGCTTGTGTGCTTCCATTCTTGGTGATTGGAGTCTCTAGTCTAGTGAGAGTTGTAAGAGAGTGTCTCTTGGTGATTGCATTCACCGTGTAACAGTCGGTGATTGGAGAGAGCCTTCTGGAGCTTTCCAAGTCGGTTGTGGAAGCCCGAAGGATCAAACTTGTACAAGGCTTGAGCTCCACCTTGCAGGGGATGGCGAACGGAGACTTTTAGTGAAGATCCCTGGTCTCGGTGACTTGGGAGTGGTTATACCTTTGGTGGGTGCCACAACGTGGATGTAGGAAGGTCTTGATGATATTGTCGAACCACGGGATAAATCACCGTGTCTTCGTGTCTCCTCGGGAGTTTGCACACTCTTCCTTTCCCGTTACACTTATGCATTTCATATACCGCAAAATTATTATTCACTTGAATGCATAGGTTGTTTGCATAGGGAATTGGGCTTTTAATAGTTAAGTTTTCATTGCTTTAATTTTTGAAAAGAAGCCCAATTCACCCCCCCTCTTGGGCATTCGATCCTTACAATTGGTATCAGAGCGAGGTTGCTCATTGGATCATTCTATCTTCACCGCTAGAGAGCTAAAATGGCCAAGATGGGGGGTTCAGTTCCCATCTTTGAGGGCAAGAACTTTGCCTATTGGAAAGCATGTATGCGTGCTTATCTAGAGGCTATTGCTCCCGAGGTATGGGAAGCGACCCATGCGGGGTTTTGTGAGCATAACTATATGGTGATCAAGTCAAGTGGGATGCAAAGGCTAGAAATGCTATTTACGGATGCATTAGTCAAGATGTGTTTGCTAGGATTGCTAGCAAAGAAAAGGCTTGTGAAATTTGGGCTTGCTTGATTGAAATTCATGAGGGTTCTTCTCGTGTAAAAGAGCTAAAGTATCATATTCTTAAGGCCAAATATGATGAGTTCAAAATGCTACCTCATGAAAATGTCAATGAAATGTTTTCTCACTTGAATGTTCTCATTGAGGAAATTAATGCTCTTGATATTGCTTCTCTTGGCAAGGGACTCATCAACCGCAAGATTATTATGCTCCTTCCTAAGCCAAAGTACAACATCATCAACTCCATGCTTCAAAAGGAATCTCTTGATCACATTGAAGTTTTGGAACTTATTGGAGAGATTCACGCTCATGAGATGAGTGTGCTTGGGATGATGGAGGAATCATCTTCAAAGACAATTGCTCTAAAGGCTTCCACCAAGAAAACAAATCTCAAGAAAAAGAAAGTGGTCGAGCCTAGCTCAAGTGAAGAAGAGCAAGCATCAAGTGAAGATGACGATGATGAGAAAATTCTCTCGCTTGAACTTCAAGATTGCCAAGAAGGGATACACATTTGATCCCAAAAAGAAAGCATTTCTACCAAGAAAAGATAACAACAAGACTTGCTACAATTGTGGTGATCAAGGCCACATCTCCTATGATTGTCCAAAATCGGACAAAAGAAGAGAGAACCACATGGGCAAGCATCGCAAGCTTGAGGGTAGTGAGGATGATGAAGAAGAGGTCAAGACCAAGCCAAGATTCTTTGGAAATAAGAAGTATGATAAAGGCAAAAAGGCAAAACTCTTTCCAAAGAAGAGAAAAGGTCCACAAAAGGTGTTCATGTGTAAGGTAAATGAATGGATCACCGACGAAGAATCTAGTGATGAAGAGAGTGAAGTTGAAGAAGAGAGCTTGGTCGGCCTTGCCATTGCCAACAATGACAATTCATCTCTTCGTCCACCTCCCATGTGCCTCATGGAAAAAGGTAACATCAAGGTATGTGATGACTCTAGCGATGATGAGCTTTCCCCCGATGACTTAGCTTCATTGATAAATGAATACCACACTATCATTAAAAGGGAAAAGAGTAAGGTCAAGGCTCTTGAAGAAGCTCGTGCTAAGCTCGAGAGTGCTAACCTCGATTTGCTTGACAAGTATGAAAGCATACTTAAGGAGCATGACACGCTCAAATCTCATGTCAAGCAAGTTGAGGAGGATAAGGCTCAAATCAAGCTAGATCATCATGAGCTTGACGTAGCACACCAAGCACTCTTGGGAAAGCACAATGAGTCCCAAGCAACTTTGGGTCCCAAAAACACTTGTATCACACATACAAGGAACTAAGTTAGCTTGGGTGCCTAAAATCAAAAATTGAATTCATGTGTGTAGGTGAACTACAAAGCCGCAGGAAAGCATTGGGTACTCGATAGCGGGTGCACTCAACACATGACCGACAACGATGGTATGTTCACCTCCATAGAGAACCCCGGCAATCATGAATAAGTCACCTTTGGTGATAACTCTAAGGGGAAGGTAATTGGGTTGAGTAAGATTGCAATTTCAAATGATTTATCAATTTCCAATGTATTGTATGTTAAGTTACTTAGTTTCAATTTGCTTTCTATTGCACAATTATGTGACCTTGGACTAACGTGCACCTTTGGCAAGAATGATGTTGTTGTGATGAGTGAAACAAGCCAAGAACTAATCTTCAAAGGGTTTCGGCATGGACATCTCTACCTAGTAGACTTCTCTGACAAGGATGCTAGCTTGACCACTTGTCTTTTCACCAAGACGAGTTTGGGTTGGCTATGGCATCGACGCATCGCTCACATTGGAATGAGCAAGCTCAAGAAGTCATTCAAGCTCAGGATGGTGATCGGCGTGAAGGGTGTCACATTTGAGAAGAACAAGCTCTGTAGCGCTTGTAAAGCCGGGAAACAAGTTGCTTCACACCACTCGATGAAGACAATGGTGTCAACCTCCAAGCCACTTGAGTTGCTCCACATGGACCTCTTCGGACCGTCCACATATCAAAGTCTTGGTGGTAATCTCTATTGTCTTGTTATAGTTGATGACTACTCTCGGTATGTTTGGACTTTGTTTCTAGGTGACAAGAGTGAAACTCCAGAAGTGTTCAAGACCTTCGCTAAACGTGCTCAAAGGGAATTTCAACTTCCCATCATCAAGGTCCGGAGTGACAACGGCACATAATTCAAGAACTAGGAGTGGTGTGATCGTGAAGGCGTGAAGCATGAATTTTCAGCCACATACACTCCTCAACAAAATGGTGTCGTTGAAAGGAAGAACAAGACTCTCATCACTCTTTCACGAGCAATGCTTGATGACTATGGCACGTCCGAGAAGTTTTGGGCCGAAGCAATCAACACGGCGTGCCATGCCGCAAATCGGGTATATCTACACCGACTACTTCAAAAGACCCCGTACAAACTCCTCATTGGGAGAAAGCCCAACATCTCCTATTTCTGAGTCTTCGAGTGCGAGTGCTATATCTACCGCAAGAAAAGGCTAGGTAAGTTTGGAAGAAGATGTGATGTTGGTATCTTTCTTGGTTATGCATCAAACTCAAAAGCATATCGAGTATTCAACCAAACCTCCGGTTTAGTTGAGGAAAGTTGTGATGTTGAGTTTGATGAAACTAATGGCTCCCAAGAGGAGAGTTTTGGTCATGATGAAATAGATGATGAGCCTCTACGAGAAGCCATGAAGAACATGACCATTGGAGACATCAAGCCTAAAGTTGAGGAGAGCCATGATCAAGGGGGAGTTTCAAGTTCCAACATCAACACATCTATGGCACCTCAAGTCGACGAAGAAGAAAAAGATAATCCATTGTCGACACAAGATTCACAAGCCACACAACATCAAGAAGAAGAACAAGTCCATGATCAAGTCCAACCACAAGAAGATCAACACGAATCACCATCGCCAAGTGCTTCACGACCACTTATGAGGCATGGATGCATCTCCAAGGCGCATCCGATTGATCAAATCATCGGAAGTCCGTCAAGGGGAGTAAGTACACGTTCTCGCCATTTTGCTACGTTTTGTGAGCACTACTCGTTTGTTTCATGTGTAGAACCCACTCACATTGAGGAAGCACTCCAAGATCCAAATTAGGTAATGGCCATGCAAGAAGAACTCAACAACTTCATTCACAATGAAGTTTGGGTGTTGGAGGAGCGACCCAAGGACAAGAACGTCATCAAGACAAAGTGGGTGTACCGCAACAAACAAGACGAGAACGGTGTTGTGATCCGCAACAACGCAAGACTTGTGGCCAATGGTTTCTCGCAAGTTGAAGGACTATACTTTGGAGAAACATTTGCTCCGGTCGCTCGACTAGAAGCCATCCATCCAAGGAATCCTAATCATGTGTATAGGTTGCACAAGGCGCTCTACAGGCTCAAGCAAGCACCTAGAGCGTGGTATGAACGACTACGGGATTTCTTGATCATGCAAGGATTCAAGATCGGGAGGGCGGACACTACACTCTTCACAAAAGACATCGATGGAGAACTATTTGTTTTTCAAATTTATGTCGATGATATTATTTTTTGTTCAACTAACGAAGCTCTTAGCCATGAGTTTGGCAAAATGATGTCTAGAGAATTCGAGATGTCGATGATTGGAGAGCTCAACTTCTTCCTTGGATTTCAAATCAAGCAACTTCGAGAGGGGACCTTCATCTATCAAGAAAAATATACCAAGGACCTCTTGAAAAAATTTGTGATGGGAGATTGTAGATCAAGAAGTACTCCAATGGCAACAAATTGTCATCTCGACGTGGATAAGGCCGGTAAACCTGTTGACCAATCTAATTACCGTTCTATGATTAGTTCATTGCTTTATCTTACTGCATCTAGGCCCGATATCCTGTTTAGTGTATGCTTTTGTGCTCGCTTTCAAGCGGCACCTAAAGAATCACATCAGAAGGCGGTCTTTAGAATACTTCGGTATCTCAAGCATACCCCAAGTGTAGGCTTGTGGTACCCCAAAGGTGCTAAATTTCATCTCTTGAGTTACTCGGATTCGAACTTCGACGGATGCCGTGTGGATCGCAAGAGTACCTCCGGAGGGTGCCACTTGCTTGAGCGTTCCCTAGTATCTTGGTCTAGGAAGAAGCAAAACTCCGTTGCCTTGTCCACTGCGGAAGCGGAGTATATAGCGGCCGGTGCATGTTGTGCCCAAATCCTTTATATGAAGCAAACCCATTTGGACTTTGGTGTTAAACTTGGTTGTGTGCCTCTCCTTTGTGACAATGAAAGTGCGGTTAAGATTGCTAAAAAACCCGTTCAACACTCCCGCACTAAGCACATTAATATTCGCCATCATTTCTTGCGGGACCATGAAGCTAAGGGAGACATCTCCTTGCGAGGTGTTAGGTCCGAAGAACAATTGGCGGATATCTTCACTAAACCACTTGATGAGAAAACTTTTTCTAGAGTAAGGAGTGAATTAAATGTGCTAGATGCATCGAACGTCATGTAAGTTGTCATGAAAGGTTCAAATTTGGCAAGATAGATTTAATTTATGTCTTGCATGATGCCTGCCATATAGACTTGCACTCACATTTAATTTCTGGCATTAAAAATTGTTTGACATTGCACACGGTAGATTGTCACAAAGGGGAACCCACTTCATGAGAAAGAGACTTGTTTGAAATGCAATATCTCAACTCATATGATATGGAAAGAACAAAGTGTTAGGTGCGTTAATGCTTAAAGGAACATGCTTTAAAGAGATAGAAGTCTTCATCCTCTAGCTCACAAAGCATGGGCCTTACATTTTATTTGGATCTTTGTCCTTGTTGGTTTTTATGGTGTTCTATTTGCTTTAGGGCTTAGCCAAGTTATTGGCAACTAGAGTTAAAGTCTTTTTGAGGGGTTAGGGGTTGCCCAAAAAGTCCTAAGACTTGTGTTTCTCTTTGTTTGTTTAAGTCAAAGGACATATATGGGATGTTGCTGATCTTTTGTAGTCATCGGATTATCCGATGCTTAGGGCAGAAGCATCATCGGATCAGTTTGTGCTTAAGTGCAAGGGTCAGCTCAGACAGGACGTCAAATCAACCGATGCGTTCATTCTGAGAAACATCGGAGCATCTGATGTTCACATTTCTGGAGTTGTGCCAAATTCAACCGATGATAATCGTTTCCACATCGGATCATCCGATGTTGAAGGTGCCTCTGGAATACCCTTATTGTACTACTCGACCGATGCACCCTCTCAACTGACGTCGGATCATCCGATGTTAAAAATCAAACTAGGGTTTGGGCCCCACCTATTTAGTGCCTCTCCGTTTTTCATTTTCTCTCTCCCCAACACCGCACCTCCGCCGCCGCCGCTCCGTGCCCTCCACTCCGTCGCCGCCGCTCCGTGCCCTCGCCCTGCCGCCGCCGCACTCTGGCCGCCGCCACACTCAGAGCCGCCGCCACCCTCAGAGTCACCGCCGCTCAGCGCCGCCGCCCCAAGCGCTGCCGCCGCCCTTCATCGCCGTTGCACCACCGCCACCACCCTAAGCGCCGCCGTCGCCCTGCGCCACCGCTCATTGCCCGCCACTCCACGCGCCCAGCCGCCGCATTCCTCTTCGCCGCTAGGGTTCGCCCGGCTGAGTCGTTCTTTGTGTCGCCGTCTCATGCGCCCGGCATCGTTGTCCCGCGACCTCATCTTCGCCGTCGTCACTCGTCTCATCGAGATGGGCCGTGACAAGAAAGGAAAGGGAAATGCTATTGAGGAGCCGGCAGCTAAGAAGCAGAAGTTGTCGAAAGAGGAGAAGAAAGCTCTGATGGCCGCTCGCACCGCTGAGGAGTGAGAGCATGGCCGAGGAGGATCGCTGAGGATCCGGGAGGCCCGACAGAGGCAGCCACAGCAGACAGAGACAGAGGAGCAAAGGAGCCTGAGGTGCCGCTTGTTCGCCGGCGCTCAGTCAGGACCCGTGGAGGTCATCCAGCTGCAGCCCCGAGACAGAGACCTTCTGCAGCTGAGCTTCGGGAGGACAGAGCGGCCGAGAGAGCCGTCTATGAGATGGACACCAATGTCCGGGTTGGTGAGGGTGTCCGCCTGACTGATTACAGGAAGTTGAAGGCAAAGCAGCTCAGGAAGCTTCGATGGAGCATTCTACTTGAGGAGTGGTTCCCGCAGCCCTGAGAGCCACTTGTGGACAGCCACTTCTGGACCCTGACACAAGCGTCGCTGTATGAGACTTACAGACGTCGGGGCCATAAGCTTTTCCAGCACAACTTCCTTGACTGGGATCAGCTTGCACTTGCAGTCGGCACTGAGATTTCGCCCTTACTTTGAGAGGTACAGAGGGCTAGTGGAGCTGATGTCTTTCCAGCGGGGTGCCTATGTGGAGGACTGGGTCCGAGTTTTCTATGCCACACTCTACGTTTCAGAGGGCCGCAGATCCATTAACTTCATGTTCATGGGTCAGCATCACCATATGACTCGTCAGACCTTGGGACAACTGCTAGGCGTGGATCTCCATGACACCTGCCTACACGAGATAGTATATGGACAGGCTGACCCACCGAGGAGGCCGCTTACTGGAGGTGTGGCACCACCTTTTGAGGAGATTCGGTCACTGTTCGCTCAGCCCTTCTCACCTGACCAGCCTAGGGTACCTGCTCTACTCACTCCGGTTGCACGCACTGTGCACCTTGCCTTGCGCCGCACGCTTCTACCAAGGTCCGGATACCTTGAGGGCTTCACCAGTCTGCAGTAGACCATCCTGTTCTATGTCATGAACGGGATGGAGTTCGACATCATGGATATTCTCATCTGTGAGATGGAGGATGTTATCACTGATGGAGTTGGGATGATGAGGCAGCTTGTGTTTGGCCACTGGATCAGTCACCTACTCTACCTGTTGGCTCCAGAGGGGTCCACCGTGCGTGACAGTCTCACCGACCAGAGTGTCACTTGGTTCGGACACTACCGTGGTCCAGCTCCTGGAGACCGCCGCCTTGGCCGCCCAGTTGAGCGTCAGGTCCGAGCTCGACTATCAGAAGAAGACTGGTCAGGCCTAGAGAAGGAAGATGATATCCTAGCACAGGCTGAGGCTCAGGGAGGAGATCTGCAGCATATCTGGTCCGAGAGTGACACTAGTGACAGTGTCGAGGAGTACTTCCCACCTCCTCCCTCACCCAGGCAGCACGACGCGGAGGCTGGAGGCTCGACTGGACCACCACCTACCCCACCTCCGGTGTCCAAGGCACAGGTCTCTCAGCCATTCGAGCTTACCTCTCTACTTCAGCAGATGGTTGAGCAGCAGCGCCTGGATCGGCTTGCAGCTGAGCAGGTTGTGCGTCTTTTGGAGCTCCAGCAGCAGCAGCAGGAGATGCAGCATCAGATAGCCCACAAGAGGCGAGAGGACACTAACAGGCTCACTGGACTGATTGACCAGATGCATCAGCGTTCTCTTGACCAGCAGCAGCAGACGCAGCAGGCCATGATGGGCATCTTGGGGTTGATCACCAACCTCTACACTCAGACCGGGATTGCCCTGCCCTCACAGCTCCCTGGTCTAGCTCCAGGTACGCCTGTTCTAGCACCAGTTTCAGCTCCAGTGCCGACCACGCCGATACCGACGATCAGCATGTCACCACTGCTTGCTCCAGGCGCACCGATTCACTCTCCCCTGCCGGCTTCGACACTCTTTCAGCAGACTCTAGCTTCGGTTGTCAGTGCCCCGCTACCAGCAGTCCAGACTCAGCAGGCACCCTCAGCACCGACAGCAGCTCCTACAGCACCGGTCTCCTCCACTCCAGCCTCAGCAGCAGCAGGCAGCAGCTCCGACGACAGCACCCCCGACAGCGAAGAGTTCATCATCGCCCCGAGCGCTTAGGATCTTTAGTCACTCGGCTTTCCTTTTTGGTGTCTTGATGCCAAAGGGGGAGAAGAGTCAGAGTCAGGGGGAGGGATAGCATAGTCCTAGGGGGAGTCCTAGCTGTAGGGGGAGTATTTATTTTGGGAGCTTGTAATTTGGGAGCTTTGATATACTTTTGCTATCTTTGAGTATTCGTGTGCCACTTAATTCTCTCATGTTTTATTGATCATTTTTTAGCCTTCGAGATTCGTGTGTTAGATCTTGTACTTGTTGCATATCCTTTTGAGTATCGTATTCTTAATTTCATTATTGTTATTCTTTACTCGTTGTGTTGTCATCAATCACCAAAAAGGGGGAGATTGAAAGCATCTAGGCCCCCATAAGGTATGGTTTTGGTGATTAATGACAACCGTTGGATATCACTAATGAGTTTGTGGATGCAAGGTCTCTCGTATAACTCATCACACTTAATGGACTCTATATTTATATCATCTACTGCTCATTGGATACAATTGGAGACCCCTAAACAAACTATTTTACGAGGTCAATCGATTTTCATGAAGACTAAAAGAAAAAGCACATATGTCAAAATTATTCCATCAAAATTGACACCACTCGAGACTTGGTCGTCATCAGAAGAAAATTTCAAGCCAATGTCTAAGAGGTCACTCGAACAAATTCCAAAAGATTCACTTAGAACAACTTGAAGCAGACAAAATCAGCTCACCAGATCATCCAATGTATCCAGAAAACACTACATCGGTCGAGTTGGCTCAACAGCAGAAAAAGACCTCAGACTTGAGTATACACCGAATCATCCGATGATGAAGCAAGTGTTACATCGATCGATCATTCCAGTAAGCAATTTCCCTGGACCAAGTGTCACACCGGACCATCTGATGTACAATTACAACACATCGGTCAATCATTCCAGTAAGCATTATTTCTGGACCATTCTGGATCAAGTGTCACCGGATTATCCGATGTACAGGTGGATACAACATCGTTCGATCAATGGTCATATCTGACACAGTGACATCAGCTAATTTGTATTCGACCGATGACAACTGAAGGGAGAACATCGAATCATCCGGTGTTTGCAGAACAGTGATGTCAGCCTACTTTTCCAACGGCTATTTCGTGGAAGCTGACTATTTATACCCCTTCAACCAGTCATTTCGACAAGTCTTGATGCCCAGAGCTACTCTACACATTACCAAGCATTCAAGACATTGAGCAACCACTTCCATATCATTTACACCACTTGTACACCAAGAGATAGGCTAGAACTTGCTAGAGATGATGTTTGTGTGCTTCCATTCTTAGTGATTGGAGTCTCTAGTCTAGTGAGAGCTGTAAGGGAGTTTCTCTTGGTGATTGCATTCACCGTATAACAGTCGGTGATTGGAGAGAGCCTTCTGGAGCTTGCCAAGTCGGTTGTGGAAGCCCGGAGCATCAAACTTGTACAAGGCTTGAGCTCCATCTTGCTGGGGATGGCGAACGGAGACTTTTAGTAAAGATCCCTGGTCTCAGTGACTTGGGAGTGGCTATACCCTTTGGTGGGTACCACAACATGGATGTAGGAAGGTCTTGATGATCTTGCCGAACCACGGGATAAATCACCGTGTCTTCGTGTCTCCTCGGGAGTTTGCACACTCTTCCTTTCCCATTACACTTATGCATTCCATATACCGCAAAATTATTATTCACTTGAATGCATAGGTTGTTTGCATAGGGAATTGGGCTTTTAATAGTTAAGTTTTCATTGCTTTAATTTTTGAAAAGAAGCCCAATTCAACCCCCCCCCCTCTTGGGCATTCGATCCTTACAATGTGGAAAGCATCTGGTTGTCTTCTTATTACCGGGTGTGACAGTTGAGGGCGATGCCGATGATGGTTGCGGGGTCCTTGAAGCCAAGGGTCCTTGAGGTCGGCCTTTCAGGCCAATTCGGATCCTTGACGTGCGGCGAGTCGTCGGTGGCGCAACGACATCGGTGACCACTGTAATGTCGCGACTGCCTTCTTCCTCTCCTCCCTCCTCCCCTTGATGACCCGATGATGAAGGATCTTAGGTCGATGCAACCCGGTTTGTACCGTGGATGCCATCGTTCCCCTCTTGACGACCCCCTCGAAGGGCGTCGGGATCTGAGGGTTGCTCGTGAGAAGAAGAAAAGGTACACATTTGTCTCTGGTGTACTTTTGCAGTGGCGGATGGCATCGTCGATGGCGGGTTTGTAGGAGCAACCACCGGCCTTCGGAAGCGGCGGCAACGGCGCTGTCTTCCATTTAGGCCTCTGTGTCTTCGACCACTGTTGTGATATCCTCTTACAGGGTTAAAGTGATGCCATCCACCAAGATGGCGGCCAAGACGAGAAGAATCATCTAAGAAGATGATGAGAACAAAATCGGTGAGTCCTCCAGGCATCTTACCCTTGTCTTTGATCTTCTCGGTTCTTTCTTCTCTCTTTGATTTGCTCTTATAGAGCAGTACTGATGACGTGTTGAATAACGAATTTGCAAGAGAGAATAGTGATTATGATTCAACTGTGATTTTATTTATTCATTCTATTTGCTTTTATACAATACGAGGAGGCACGGTGGCGGAGGACGCGTCCGTTCGAAGGAGAGGCGCGACGACGGCAGGAACCGCCGATGGCGGTTGCCACCGACAAGTGATCACACATATTTGTATTGTAACAGTGTCCACATAGATCCAGTGATCCCAACGCAGATCTGACGATCAGGAGGTGGATTGATGCGGATTGGAAGCATTCCTTACGAGCAGAGTCGGGTGCATGATAGCTTCAGGCTCATCGTTGTTTGAGCAGTCGGCGGTTGCCAATGACGATTCCCTCTATCCTTGTGTCGATGAGTCAGAGGTGAGATGGAAGTTGCAGGTCTTGTGCGATTGCGTGCGCTCATGGCGACTGAGATCAAGGAAAAGGCGTTAGGATTCGATCTGGTGTATGAGGTGCCTTCGTGGGTAGAACCGTCTGGTCTGGGCTCGGCCTAGAGACGTAGCTATTGTTTTGCTAAGAATACCAAGAGTTGTATTCTCTCTATCTCAAAAAGAATGTCTTTTTTAGAACTAATTTTAGTACTAAAAACGTCATCCTTTTTGGGATGGAGAGAGTACAAGTTTCATTTTTTTGCTGAAAGTACGTGGAGGTGTATGCAATATGGAGAGTAAATCAGTGACATAGCAATATCCTCTACTGATAAAGACCAATTATACAACATGAGATATCAAGATGAAAATATTTTTGAAGTGGTAGGGGTATGGAAAGCTTGGAAAGTTGTGGATGCAAAAGAAAAAGACAAGATTCATTCAAAGCAATATTAGATGGTTCTTGCGGCCATCTATCATGTTGTTGATGAAGACACTCTGGTGTGAATTTCTGAGAACGGGATTGAAAGTAGCCTAGAGGAATGCAGCTTCCCTCCTCCCATTCGATCCTCCCATGCGTCCTCCCGTTGACGTGTCAAAATATTATTAGTTCTTCATTAATACTTAGTTTAACTACCATATCTTCACAACAAATAAGATGATGACACATCAGCGGGAGGACGCATGGGAGGACAAACGGGAGGAGGGAAGCCGTGTCCAGCCTAGAGGAGGTGGGTGAATAGGCAATAATCGAAAATCTAATCTTAATTGAAATTTGTCCTGTCAATACAAGTCGGACTTGTCTGACTGAATATCGGACTTGTCTGACTGAAGTCGGACAAGTCTGACTCAGCTCGGATAAGTCCGACTGAATCTACAGGACAGTGCCAAAATGAAGTTTTTAAACAATCTAGTGAATGGAAATGTGTCCTAGCAGTTCTAGTAGTTGATGGAAACAAGATTAAGTGCTTGAACTAAAGTACACTTAGACGTCACTAGAAAATAAAAACTTTACGGAAATGTAAATGGAGACAATGGACACAAGATTTTCTCCCGAGGTTTGGTTCCACATAGAAATCTACGTCCCCGTTGAGGAGTCCACAGAGAGTCGGGCCTAACAGTCATATCCTCGCCAAGACGTCTCAAATATCAAGTCTTGAATCTTCTACTATCACAAAGGATTACAAACTTCGCCGAATCAAGTGATCACACAAGAACTCGCGGGATGACACCTAATCGTCTAGGGGAGAACCTCAAGAGTAACAAACACGCAATCACGAAAAAACTCAGGGAATTAAACGTCGCTCAACCTCTATGGACATCTCTTGCCAAATCTCAAAATCACTCATTCACTCTTCCCCAAAAAGTTCGGATTTGGGCTCAAGAGGGTGAAAAACAATGGAGGAGGCTTTCTTGAGGGTTTGAAACGGCTCTGAGAGTTTATGTAAGGTTAGGCACTGATTGGGAATGAAATATCCACCTATTTATATTTAAAAAGTATCTTTATCCGTTAGGTGACAGTCCACGTCGGTTTTGTATGACATGGTGTCAAGCGCACGTGATGCATGACATGGTGGTTTTGTAACCCGAAGACATCTCTTTGCTCAGTTCAGATGGCGAATTATATTTAAAAAGTATCTTTATCCGTTAGGTGACAGTCCACGTCGGTTTTGTATGACATGGTGTCAAGCGCACGTGATGCATGACATGGTGGTTTTGTAACCCGAAGACATCTCTTTGCTCAGTTCAGATGGCGAATTCATCCAATCCACGCAACGGGATCGTCGACGAGGATATCATGGATACCCTGGTACTAGAAGACCGGGTACGTTGCCAAAACTAAGACAGCTCGATCGGTCGGCGATCCTAAGGGCTTTGGAAGACGTAACTTGTCCTGCAGACGTAACATGACCCGTCACCATGCATGGTTGTTCTTGATGCCAACCTCCCCATCTCCCAGTAATTTTCGGTCTTCCTTCCACATGCCCACAGGCCATACACCCGTGCTAGCAAGCTACTATCACGACTCAGGGAACTGATGAAACAGCAGTTACTGTGCTAGTAAGCTACACTCATGCGCACCCGTGCTACATTCCAAGATAGAGCAGGTACTGACGAACATGGAAACGGAAACCATCACCACAAGATAATACTCCATCCGTTTCATTTTATTCCAGAGTACTCGTTGGTGATAAATAAACAAAACGGAAGGAGTAGAAAATAATTATAATATAGCAACAGGAAAAATCACGGCAATAAGAAGAAAACGAAAATTATTAACAGAGTAAAAAAAAAGGAGGTAAGAACGATGAAATGTTGGATCTTTTATTCATGGAAATGGTAGCATATGGTGTCGATCAGCACAGTGAACCAGTAGCAGCAGTAACAAAATAACATCGTCAATGGGCACCATCCCTCTCCTCCATCATCTCCGCATCAGTCAGCCATGTACCTTACCCCAACAACCAAAATCTGATACCACCATTTCTCTCCTTGTCCAGGGAACCAATCTTCCAATGGATACTCATACTCATGTTTTGCTTTAGGTATTTACATGTAATGAAATTTGCACCAGCCCCCTCCTCTCTCTCTCTCTCTAAAAGATGTATGCTAACCTAAACAACATTACAAGTTTTTCCCATTCTTGAGAAGCAGGGTGTTGGCCTATGGACTATGACATAAATAAAAAGAAGTATGAAATACATGAGGCGAAAAGAGCCAAGAAGGTGAAAGTATTGAATCAGGTTGGCAATTGGCATATCAACAAAAGAAAAAGGCGAAATAGCATGGGTGGGGGTGGAGGGCAAAACTGGCAGGAGGCTCTTGCACATGCCAATCTTTGTAGCTGGGGAAATGCTATGGAGGCTAGTAATGATGGAATGCTATGTAGTCTAGTAATGTTGCAAGTTTGACGGGAAAGGCTGGTAGCCGAAAAGGGGAGCTATATGCATCAAAGAAATTGGCAAACTGGGGGTACCGCTACTCTAAGCTTCTCAAGCACTGGATACAGAATAGTGCCTCACTGAATAACGCAAAACTTGCAGGCTGGGGCAAATCATCTCCTTCACCTTCACCCCATCTTTGTAGATCTTAAACGTCGGGACAATCCGCACATTTTCTGCCTTTGCTACCATGGGGCTGTTGTCAACATTAACCTGTGGGTTTGCACACAAGAGAATACTTGTTAGCCATTCAGAATTTCCTCCTGTTTGTAATTAGTTAGCAGAGTTCTAGGACAGAAATATATTATCTTATTTGGTAGCTCACCTTCAGAAAATTCACTGAGGGGCATTCAGCGCAAAGAGCGTTCACTGAAGGTGTAATTTGTGTGCATTGCTGATTCATTGGCGACATGAAGTAGACAACAAATATCCCTGAGGAAACACGAGTGGAAAAGCACACTAAAATCATTTTGTGTAGTAAACAAGAGTAGAAAATAGTCAAACAACATTCTAAACGATGTAATGCAAGTAATTCCAACATAGTACAAACCAAGCAATACACTTTGCAATTTGTGAACCATTGAAAATATCAATGGACAGGAGAAAAGTTTAATACAACTGAGATATGTGGCAAAGAGTAACTCACCTGGTGAACCTGTAGCAGCATGGAGTTGCTCTGCATTGGTCACTATCTCCACATCTCCCCCAAACTTCATATTTGATACATCCTCGCCACGAGTTGCCTTCAAGGCAACTTGGGCGTGGAACAGAGCTTCCGCGATCTCCTTATCACTGGGAAGCTCTTTCCTAAGCAACTCATAGTCCCGCACACAATCCACCCAGCGCTCAAGCTATATAAACCAGGGGTGAAGCTAGAATTAGTGTGCCGGTGGTGTCAAGTATACCAATTATGGGTCGAAACAGGTGGACAAATGATAAAATAAGCTGATTAGTGCTAACATCAAGATCTAACTCTATGTGACTTCACCGTTGTATAAAACTATACAAGGTCAATGTAAAATTCAGGTGTAAGGTACCAAAAATATCCAAAAGCATGAACATTGTTTACCTTGGCATAGGACGCAGCTCGCCTTAAGAGAGCCTTTGTATAATTAGGCCGTATTCTTAGAGCCGAATTACAATCATCGACTGCTTTTGACCACCGGTCTAGCTTTGACCAGCAAGCCGCTCGATTGCAGTAGAGCACTGAATTAAAGGGATCATATTTTAGCCCTTCACCATAGGCTATAGATGCATCAGAAAACTTGGCAGACGTAAAGAGCTTATTTCCTTGTGCACGAGCTCCAGCAACTAGTCTCACATTATTCAGAATCATTCCAACTTCAGCATTTCCAGGATCAAGATCTCTAGCCTTCTCAGCTGTAGCAATGGCAGCATCAAACCTGCAGAAAACAATCATACTTTTAATGCTAATCTGCTTTGACCCTGCATTGCAGTAATTGAGTATTATGTGAAGCTAAATCACACCTTCCCAAGGCCATGTCAACCTGGGCTCGGACTATATGCACGTATGACTCAGTGAGCATGCTGACAGGTTTTTCTGCCGTCAACGCCGACAAAGCACTCTCCAATTTTAACAAGCTTGCAAGAGTCGAGTCAGCCTCCTCTAGCTTGTGAAGCCGGAGAAGTGCTTCAGACCTCAAGGCAAGTAGCTGCAAGCACCACATCAATATGAATGCCACTACCAACAAAAGCAATACAGAAATATTCTGAACCAGTAAACAAAGCATAAACCAAGAAGATATAGTTACCAATGGAGCAGAATCAGCCCCTGCAGCAATGGCAGCATCGGCTTCCCTCACCGCACTTTTCCAATCCCCGATTTTTCTTGCTGCGGTGCTTCTTCCAACATGCATGTCCACCACCTGCAGCTTCTGCCATCCTGTAGGATCAGGATGCTGAAGATGCTCAGCCTTTGTGAAGTGCCATCTTGCCCTATTGATCATGCCCAATCTGCAACAATGTAGGCATCACAGCATTTCAGCAACAATCTAATGAATTACGACATACCACCTGTCTGAATATTATCACTTAATTTCAAGCGAAATTGCGAAAATTCGGACAATCACAAATTAAACACTACAATCAGGACATTATACAATTTTAAAAATGTCAGGAACAGAAATTCAGGATCATCAGCATTATGTGGTCTAAATTCAATGAATCTAATGAATTATCCACCAAGCAACCATAAAAAGTACAGCTAAGCAACCAGCCTTGCATCAGCATTGTGTGACCTGTGACAGGGAACCACTTTAACACCAGTGTTACTGGCATGTCCAACAAACAAAGCAAACAAAGATGTGTAGCTTTCCTCACATCCACGCAATTAACAAATATTGTGCTCCTGTTGTTGCTAAAAAGAACAATTCTTCATCCCGCCTATTTAATTGAATATTGACAGCGAAGATTAAAACCACATATCAAATTTTTTTTTACCGCCCAAAAGGAAAGGAAAAGTGAGAGGCGCAACACTCATGTTCATTTTCCTTCCCATTGGCCTTGCTTACAGGCAAAGTCACCAAAGGAGGCAGTAGCAACATGGAAATTCAACCATGAACCATGGAAATAAAAATCAAAGCAATAAACGGGGATCTATGACACATCAGCACGGAATCTAGTATTGGTTGCAGTGCAAAGAGAATGGGAGCAGGAATGCAATGAGAGCTCACCGGAGGCAAAGGTTGGCGATGCGACTGTGGGCGCTGCCGCTGGCCAGGTCGAGCCGAATGGCCTCCTCGCATTCGCGGAGTGCGTCGGTGAGGCGGCCGAGTCCTATGAGCGCGGCAGCTCGGTTGCCGCGGCAGGACGCGCTGTCAGGGCAGAGCGCCACGGCGCGGTCGTAGTGACGGAGTGCGTCCGCGTACTTCCCCTTCTTGTAGCACTCGTTCCCTAAGTGGGTCACTTCCTGGAGGCTGCCGCTGCTCCCCAGTGAGCTCATCGAAAACCTCGAGGAGTGTCCGGTGAACGACGGCGGGGAGTCAAAGCCGCTCCTGGTGGGCGTCCGAGGGGTGCCGCGCATGATGCTCCCGTGGCCGTAGTGGCCAGTGCCGGATCCGAGGACATCGGAGCGGGAACGAGGCGGGAGCGGAGCGGACGCCGGTCCCGGGACGCGCCCGGACGGGCAGATGTTCCCCGCCGGTAGTGCATTCAGCATCTGCGAGCTCGCCGTGCTCCCATGGTCCCCGCCGGCGACGGCGGCGGTCCTGCCGCTGCTGCAGCCGGAGAATATTAGCGGCCCAGATCCGCACCGCCGGTGCCCCGGCGGCCGCGGCCGGTTGCTCTCTGACACGAGCTCCCCGGAGTAGCTTCTCCCGCCCGCCGCACCTGCATTCGTCGCGGGCAGGGACTTGCCAGACCTGGAGGACGATGACGAGGACGCCGCCCGCGTGCACAGCGGCGACACCGGCGATCCAAGATCCGCAAAGACGTTTGCCTTGGCGTCCGGCTTGTCCCTCACCCCGTCGTCTTGGAGCGACAGCGCCTCCGCTCTGAGGCGTATCCGATCCGCGTCCGACATCGCCGGATCTCCACGCGCCGCCTCAGCAATGCCGCTACCTGCGCCCCTCATCTAGCACCGCTTCTCCTCCCCTCGCCAGCAAGCAAGCAAGGCATAGAACCACAAGCACAAGAACAGCTTGCTCTTCTCTACTTTCCTGGTGATATCTCTCAACCCACCACCGGCACCACCACCCCAGCAAGAACCCCGAGTAATAAATCGCAGAGCAGAAGCGAATGCGGATTCCTCGTGAGGTGGGAATGGAAGGAAGGAAGAAGAAAGTGGAACAGGTGGGAGTGAGGGGAAGAAATAGGAAGGGGTCAGGGGAGGGACGCCGTTGAGAGCGTGCCTCTGTCTCGTGGGGCGAACTGCAAAACCGCTCCGTCTTCTTCTCTGGGGTTATTTGGGATGCTGTCTGGCTTTTCTAGTTTTTGTTGCTTTCACCATTCTTCCTTTTCGGTTTTCTTAGGATGTTGGATTTCTCTTCCATCTCCTGATCATATTTATAGTAGTTTTTTACAGGAGTAGAGATAGAGATATCAAAAAATTACGTTTATATTGACTATTTTATAATTTCTTAAAAAATTAATATCGGTTATTTGTAAAATTTAGCATCTATGTCATAGATTTAGCATATCTCAACAACCTTTTTAATGTATTCATGTTCTTATGATAATCACATTCAAAAGTTGTTCGCGGTGCATGTATCGTCGCGTCCGAGATATATCATAAATACACATAATATCGACACTAATTATAATCACGGCTCTAAGTTATTTTGGTGACATCTCCACGGATTCGATGTCTTTTAATGTAGAAGCCATGTCTAATATTATGGCAATTTACATTGATACATGCACCCTCTATCTTGTAGCATACTTTACGTCACGACATCTCTACCAGTCAAAAAGTTTAGAGGCTTGCGTCAAACTTTTGACGACTTGTACAAAGCAATATAGAGATGGGCATCAACGCACAAACGTGACTTATAACGGACATCTCTAGTCAACGAGGAGTGAGTCATCAACTTTAAAATCATTGTACCTTACAGATATCTACGTATTTATTTATTATTGCATACATTGCTACAATTAACTTGCGTGTCAAACATGAATGTTTGTAGTCTTTTATTACAATGGCTTTTGTTTTTTTTTTCTTTTGCTTGGTTTCAAATTATCATTGATTTTAAGGAGGTGCATTGTCTTTGACATACTAAATATAAGATTGAAATGAATACTAAATATAAGATTGAAATGAACATTGCTAAATTTTGAAGATTCCCTAACTCTCTAGGGTAAGCATGCTTAAATCAAATATAGATAGAGGAATAGGTGCCTACTATGGATTTACAATGACTATCTAATAACCATATTTGCAATTTTTAGGTTTTCGCGCACACACCCACATGGTGAAATAGTATTATAGGTTTATAACAATTTAATGTAAGATAAAATACATGTTGCTATCAAAATCAGTGCTTGTGGTCTAATAAATTTTGTAAGTATATATAGGTTGTATCTTCCTTGTGTCATAATATACTAGATATTTTTAGGACTTCTTATGTAATAAAGCTTTAATAGATAATGATCGAGTGATCAAGTATTGGATCATTATTTTCAAAATAAGTACACAAAAATTAATCAACAATTTACACATATTATTGAATCAACTCTCAACTCTTAAAAAAGTCGAATTAAACATTCTTGCATATAATGGTGAGTAAACATATGAGTATTAAAATTTGGTGAAATTGTTATATGAAATGGTGAACCAACATTCAAATTTAACAAATGTCGAACAAACAGAACAAAAGAATGGAATTTGAAGAAAAGAAAGATATGATAATATATTTATTTGTCAAAACGATCGAGAAATGATCAAGAGTTGTTATTACTAAATCCAAATAGAAAAACTTAGCCACTATAAATATTTCGGGTTTACATAAAAACACTCCAAATCTGAATACAAATTAGAACATAGAACACAAATGGTGCCAAACCTTCTTCCTCCCATTTCTTCGTGTTGGATGAGGAAGCGCCATCTAGCCAATATGGCTACGGCCACTAGAAGTGCAGTTAGAGGTATTCCCCTTGTTTTCCCTCAACTAGCAAATCGGTTGCTCTTAGTATTAGAGATGTGGATTAGTGTTAATTCGTGTTTTGCACTTAATCGCATCCCTCTAATTTATAGTTGTTGTAGGGATACAAGAGGGGGGCCTCCCCGGTTGGGAAATGGGTGTGTCTCCCGATTAAGACGCACCCATTCATAAGGACACATCTCTTTAATTAAGACACATGATTAACTTAATTAACTACGAGTTCAAATGCTAACAAGAGTACCACAAGAGGGTCTAGCCTGGTTTACCAAGGAAATTGCTTCATATCTATAGGTGGACCCCCTCCTCAGGTTTTATGCTTACCTTCATACGCCAGGTAGATTATGAAGTTCTGATCCTTCAGTCTGGCTCTTTCGTGCACGTAACACCCCTTCTCGTGGATCTTATTTACCACTGGTTCCTTTCATTGTAGATTCATAAGGTAGTGACAACAACCGGTCTAGTTGCTATGATGTCCCTATTTACCATTGATGGCCCTAGTGTTGATCTAGGATGCATGGTTAGTCAATCGCTAGAGTTAGCTGAAAATAACAATAGAAAAGATAATTAGCAAGTATGGCAAAGTTGGTCTTATAATTAGTGTTTCATTTTTCCACGTCTGTCTTTTCTGTCAGTTGTGATGTAGTACTTTTAGCTAATTTACTCAATCGGTTCCTCCTTACTATGTTAATACTTGTGCAGTAAGGATCTAGCTACTCAGTTCCATGACTTCATCAAGCACGATATTGGATAAGCATTGTGCATGATCACCGGTTAAATTGCCACACAGTCCCCGCATCAGAAACAACCGCCCTAAAAATGCTCCTTTTCAGTTCGCCTACCCTGAGCTCATCAGCCTGTGGTGGAACACTGAGGCTGATGCTGGCATTCGAAACCTCAGGGCGACGCCCACAGTTAACCGATGACAGTTGTGGCATGTATACGAACCAACCAATGTACTCTGGTTGTTCCTACCCTGGACAAGACGTACCCCGGCCCGATAAATACATGGATTTGTGTTCACGCTATATATTCCACCTTCAGAACAGCTGGCCGGCAGTGTACATGTACACGGCACACCACACGCTAGCAGCCTGGTAGCCAGCCCGTGCCATCTTGTACGCGTACTGGATTGGATGGATGCCGGCCTATACGTACACCTGTATTTGGCTGGCATAGTACTGATGATCAGCATTTGGAAAGCAAAGGTCTCTTGGCGACGTACTCCCTCCGTCCCATATAACGTTAGTCGTTTTAGGATTTTGAAAATGTCCAATAAGAACTATCGTTCTAAGCCTATTCCTCACTTCCAATTAATGTCTTTCAATGTTTTGGTTGTCATTATTCCTCTTCTACCCAGAGAAAGCACTACTACAAAATGCTTAATCGCAGGCGGTTCTAAACATATTATCGCATACGGTTTTAAAAACCGTCTGTAACGAAGAGCCTGTGAAAATGATCGATTAACACAGGCGGTGGCATAATCCGCCTGTGAAACTACATTTTCACAGGCGGTTTTTAATAAAAAACCGTCTGTGAAAATGCATTTTCACAGACGGTCGGTAATAAAAAACCGCCTGTGAAAATGCATTTTCACAGGCGGTCAGTAATAAAAAATGACCGCCTGTGAAAATGCATTTTCACAGGCGGTTTTTTATTACCGACCGTCTGTGAAAATGCATTTTCACAGACGATTTTTAATTAAAAACCGCCTGTGAAAATGGCTAGTGAAACAAAAAAAAATTCACATATGCTGCCGGGAGTCAGAAGAGGCCGCGCCGCCTAGAGGCCGCCGCGTTGCCGGGAGCCGAAAGAGCGCCGCCAAGTGTCGAAGGAGGTCGCACCGCCGAGAGCCGGAGGAGCCGTGCCGCCCGAAGCCCGACGAGGCCGTGCCGCTTGGAGCCGGAGGAGCCGCGCCGTCGAGATCCCGAGGTAGACCGCGCCACCGGGTGCCCGAGGTAGACCGCACCGGATCTGTGTCCGCGCTCACGCCGGCAGGGCGCGCGCTCGTCGGGAGGCGCGCCGGAGCCGCGCCGCTGGGAGCCTGAGGTAGACTGTGCCAGATCCGCGTCCGTGCTCGCGTCGGCAGGGCTCGCGCTCGTCGGGAGGCCGCGCCGGAGCCGTCGAGGTCCGGAGCAACCGAAGTCGCGCCTTAGTCGCGCCTTGAGAGATGCCGCCAGAAGCCGCGCCGTGAGAGATGCCGCCGGAAGCCGTACCTTGGGAGGCTGACGGAGGATCACGGACTGAACCGTGACTGCTGCTGTTATAGACACATCTATCGTGCGGCTTCTAAACTGAGTCGTTGGATCGATAAGCAGCGGACAGCGGAGATACGAAGTCCAAGAGTGATCCGTGGGATGAAGCAGCGGACCAATGAGGAGCCATCATTATCACAGACGGTTTTTATGTTACAGACCGCCTGTGAAAATCATTACATTTTCACAGGCGGTTGTTTGTTACGGACCGCCTGTGATAATGACTATTATCGCATGCGGTTTTTGTTACGGACCGCCTGTAAAAATCAATACATCTTCACAAGCGGTTGTTTGTTACGGACCACCTGTGATATTCTATTATCATAGGCGGTTATTAACTCATCTGACATCACAGACGGCACTTTTAATAGACCGTCTGTAAAAAAATATAGAAGCGCCTGTAAAAATGTTTTTTGTAGTAGTGAAGGAACCAGTGCCCAGTGCTGCTTCGGCTTCTACTTACTAGACAGTTAAGACACTTGAGGGCACATGCGTAATTTCTGTTGTCTACTATTTTGTCTCAAAATTACTACAACGGCAGTCCTTGGGACAGAGGGAGTACGTGTGAACAAACAGCGGCGTTGTGACAAGACCGACTAATCCATGCATGCATGGTGCAGAGGTGAGAGATAGGGAGCCACCGGTAGGTACGTACGTACGTAAGTGACATGACACACGTTTTCGTAATTCCAGTTGATGTTAAAGACGAGGGGTTAATGGCATCTGCATGCAGTAGTAATCTACTTGTCGACCTCACCGGGTTCACGACTCACGAGCATTCATCGTTATTTAATTGAAGCGGTGGTGGTCCTGGGAAGAGCTGAATGGGCCGAATGCCGCAGGGCCCCAACATGTATAAACCTTTTTTAAATTGACGTCGCTAGTATAAAAATTTTAGTTTAATTTTAAATTAAATGTATTATTTTAACGGTATCAATAAAACCAACGACTCAAATACCATATAACAAAAACCGATGAGGAGGAGGTGTAGAACAAAAACTGACAAATTAAAACTGCTGGATGACATGCAACACTACAAGAATGCACACGACAAACGACGGCTATAAACTGTCCTTAATAAGGTCATTTTCATTTTTGGGTCATTTACAAGAGAGAAAATAATTATGCAATCAATAAACTAAATAACTAGCAATCAATCAATGAAATTGATTATACATGTAATCACATTAAATTAGTAATAAAACAACTAATATAACAATTATACAACTAATGCAAAATTTAATCCACTAAGTCAACATTTTAGCAAATAATCAACAATTTAATCAACAAATTCAATAATTATTCAATTAATACAAAATTTAATTCACTACTTAATCATTTTAGCAACTAATCAACAATTTAATCAAAATGAATACAAAATTGAATCACAATTATTCAACTAATACAAAATTGAACCCACTAATTAAACATTTCATCAACTGATCAACAATTCAATCAACAAATTGAACAATAATTCCACTAAATGAATAATGCGGCGAGGTGGGTGCGTCAGCACGATGCGATGGTTGGTGGGGTGGCGGCAAGAGGGGCTGGCGGCACGATGGGGGCGGCAGCAATGACACGGCGGTTGGCGGCAAGGTGGGGCGATGCCACGGTGGGGATGACGGGTTGGGGTGGTGGCATGAGGGGATGGTGGCACGATGGGAGGTGGCGCCGATGGTGCGGCGGTTGGTGGCGAGGCAAGGCACCATTGTGGGGGGCGACAATGACGGCACAAGGGTTGGAGGTGAGAGAGGTGGGGGCAGCGGCGTACCCGGTGAATGTGGCGGGGGAAGGCGGCGTCGGCGAGGCAACGACGGCAACAGGCGAAGACGCGACAACTATGGCGCGACGGGTGACAGCGTGGCGGCAACGACTATGAAATCGGGCAAGAGCGAGTGACGAGCGAGCAGTTAGACTCGAACGCGTTGGGCCGGGTATAACACCTCAATTTACGACGGCCCATTTATATACAACGATATCATCATAAATTACTCTATTATAGACGCCGGTCGGCGCAACGGTCATAAATAATCTTTTATTTATGACAGCTTAGGTCAACCACAGTAAATAAGAAACTTATTTATGACGGATTAGGTCAATGTCGTAAATAAGATTCTTATTTACGATGGTTATATTTAACCGCGTCATAAATAATATTAAATTGTGATGGTGCTGTCGTAAATAAATGTAGCCGTCATAAATGCATTGTTTTCCTGTAGTGCAAGTCTTGAAACTAAGAATTTTTTGTAGATGTAACGCACATACATACATACTCCCTCCACCCCCAAAAGTTCGACACTTTGTAATTTAAAAATGAACTCCAAAATGATATTGGAACGGAAGAAGTACATACAGTAGTTTCCATTGAAGAGGGCATGCACCTCCATTTCTATCGATCTCGAGCTTGCTAGCTTTGACAGCAACCAACGACACACCCTTCAGTTCCATGTTTGAGCAATGATCCCCTCGCCGCGTACTATCGTCCTCCTCCGTTTTTGAAAGTTTGTTGTTTTATAGTTTATTTTTGAATTACAAAACGACAAACTTTCAATAACGAAGAGGGTATATATTATGTGGGTAGGCTCTTCACATTTCAACGATTAAGTACTAGTCTTCTTAATAACCCAATGAACACGTCTCGGTGCAACGGCTGATGTTAAAAAACGATGAGTATGGTCAGGGTTTCTTGATATCTTGTCAAACATGTTCATTCTTCTGTGAAGTGACCGATTGACGAATACGTAGTTGGTTTCCAGTCCACCCAAAGCTTTGCTCTTTTCGATCGTTTCAAAACTTTGAAAGACCCGATGACAGAATAATTATATATGTAAGGATATGTAGCGACAGATGGACACGGTATTGAGTGCAAGCAACATAGCTATTGTGTGAGCTTGCAAGATTTGCAGCCATTTAAAAATTGGATTTGGACACAGGAGGCATGTGATCCCGGTTGCCAGGTTCAGAGTAAGAGTACAATGCAAGAGCCTCATCCTGGGCACTTGACCAGAAACTGCTGAAGAGTCCATGGATGGAATCCTTTTATTTGCACTGCTCAAACTTGGTCGTCTGCAGTTTCTGACAATACTGCAAAAAGAAAATTCAGTAGTTGATATGATGACTTGTATACTGAAGATTATATACCCAGGTTCGTCTTGTAGTTACTACAAACAAATTGAGAAACTATATTCTGTAGCTGCAATTTGCGCAGCAATAATACGCCGTATATTCATTAGTATTATTGTAAGATAAGAGAGATTAAATAAAAAAAGAGGATGGCAGGATCTAGTCAGGCTGTCTGAGCTAATTCGAGTCCTGGAAAATCTGTTGTCAAGATCCACCACATCACGCACACCGCTAGAAGCTGCCATGCAAGATCAACTGACTCATTCTTGCAAGCAATCAGAAGCAGCCATCCAGGCAGCCAGCATGTGAGGGATCGGAGTCTGTTTCACAAACACACACACACCAAAACTATGAATGGTTGGGGAGCATTTCTGAATCCTAAAGAGTGGAGAAAAGTAGCTGAATATTGCCACCTGTCCTACTAAATGCATACCGCCCTCCACCTGTGATGCCGCATTGTTTATTATTCCCATCTCATTAGATGCTGCCTGCTGCTAGTCTGCTAGTGCCTCACACAGCTTTGGGAGCCACACAAGCAGCTCTTGCTAAAGGCCATAGATATAAGGCAACAACTAATATGCAATCTGAGTTTTTGTGCAATCATGCAATCATCCATCCTCATCCATTAGATGTTCATCTTATGGTGGTTATTTTTTTTCACATAACTCCCTCTTTGTGAGAACCCCAAGTGGAAGGGGTTAAATAAAAAAATACAACCACCCTAAGATGAACATCTAATGGATGAGGATGGATGATTGCATGATTGCACAAAAACTCAGATTGCATAGTAGATGTTGCCTAGATATAATGATCAGAGTTGCACATTGCTTCCAACTCAAGACCTGCTTGCGTGCGTTGTGATCTGTGGTGCTCTCCAACCACCATGCATGTATGATAGTACATAAACTAGCTAAGCTCCCGGCTGCTGCTGACCTCATATGACACCAACATTAGATTTGGTCCAGATTGAAGCTGCATGTTGATTGCCTCAAGATATGAGCCAAGTTAGGGGTCAATTGATAAAGATACGCAACATCTAGCAATCTCTCAAGATCCTAAAAGAAGAGTTGTTTACTCTCCGTCCCTCTCAAAAAAAGGAGGGTTGTTATACTTATCCTTTGAGTTTTTACTGTCAGCTGACTTGTTGGCCTCTAGAGCTGTGCAAGTAAGCGGATCCGATGAAACATCAGTAGTTTAGGCCACTGGTTCATGCATGAGGAGACTAAAATCTTGATGCACGTGCAGTTCACTACTCTTCATTTACAACTTAGATCTCTAGGCCTCTTCTTGCTGTCGTAGAAATTTAAAGAACACACAATTAAAGTGGACAAGTGCACCAACACCGATTTCCAAGTGCCGAAATGGAATCTCATCGTGTGTTATCAACGTGCAAATGTGGTTGCCCTGATGCATTATGGTGTGCTGTAGTATGGAGGGGAAGAAGGCGCGAAGTCGACAGGATTTGCTTTTTGGGTTAGCATCTCAGGAAGCAATATATCACGGCATTATATAGCGAATTATGGGCCGAGGACATGCATGACTTCCAACCACTAAGATTAAAAGTTTGTTCACAGCATGCAACTGCTGCTGCTACTCTTCTTCTAGTTGACATGTGCATCGTAAAGCTAGCAGCGATCGAGGCTGCTCTCTGAAAGTTGCAAGACTGGCTTTTTCATAGATCTAAGAATGGCACGACCTCACAAGGGAATACGAGGTGACATGTTGTTGTTTAGTACTGATCCACTTGTTTTCGTGTTCGATCTCATTTCCCCCCTTCTTTGAGATGTCCCTCCCAGCCCCAGAGCATGCATGTATGCACAAGAGCAAGGAGACAGGGGTTGGTGCCATCCGGTTTCCTCGATTTTGCTTGGACGAAAGTTTCAGACAAGGAGACGGTTCAAAATCACAGACAAATTTCAAGGTTATATATTGGTTCTGTGTTCCGGCCTGACATGTGTGGCCATGCAACCTGCACGTGTGCGGCACATGCTCTCTCGCCGCCATTGTGGTCGGTCTCCAAGGATGACAAAGATAGGATGCAGCCGGAGAGGCCGGGACAAGTCCATGCCATGGGATCCCCCTTCCCCTGCCGTACCCGTCACATCCCTCTTCCGGTCGACACTTGGCGGGACCTGTGTGTCCGCAAGAAAGCTACTACTTTGCTGCGTGCCACAAGAGCACGCAGAAACCTTTTGCGCGAGCCATGCATGTAATCCCTCCGTCGCTATAAACTTAATCATCGCTTTGTAACTACAAAGCGATGATTAAGTTTATAGGGACGGAGGGATTACATGCATGGCTCGCGCAAAAGGTTTCTTGCTGTAGAGCTATGGAAACAGAAGCGAGTATGTGTGTATACATAGACGACCAGTCTCTTGCTGTAGAGCTATACTACACACACCTGGTGGCTGCTGTAGTACGTGGGAACTGGCGGTCAGTGTGTCCTGGAAACGAAGAAAGAGATTCTGCACATACGTGCATGTCGTCCGTCACCCATCGCGCTTGTCCTGGAAGAGCTGTCGAACAATGCATGTCACGCGTCGCGCTTGTCCTAGAGGAGCTGTCGTCTAACAATGCATGTCGCGCATCGCGCTTGTCCTGGTCCACGCATCTCGATCGCACCTCTTCTTCTCTCTGCTGGTCACGTCCCCGTGTCTCCGGCCACAGCTACCCACTGACAGCGGCCCGGCCCAGGCCCTGCATCATATACGCGACATGCAGCATGCTCATCATCAGCACAGCAGGGCCACAGGCGGTTTCTGGCCGGGCGTGATGAGCGACAAACCCGGACGGACGGAGAGCGCCATGCACGGCATGTGATGTGAGGGCCGCGTCGGCCGCCGGGTGGTGTCGGGCCTCTCGCGCCGCGCCTAGCAGTGGTGACAGATGGACGACCGGCCGGCGCGCGTTGCCATCGGACGTCGTGGCAGAGGGAGAGGAGGGGAGGGGAGCCCAACTTGCGTGCCGCCTTCTCTCCGCATCTAGCTCTGGCCTGGGGTTGATCCAAGTTGCGGAACAAGAACAACAAAGTACTCCTGCTCCTCCTGCCGATCCCGTTCTAAGGCTGACTCCAACGCCGAGACTCAAAAGCGGCCACCCGTATGTGCGTTTTGGTTAGCACTCACGTCAGCTTAAGACACTCATACTAGGATGTCTCCAACGCGCGGGATGCATACCATCCTTTTCGCTGTTCCTGCTGAAAATTATGCTCCCGTCTGAAGGTTGTACAGTGTTGAGTTGGATGAAAAAGGGACTCATATCTGCGTCTCTGCTGACCGAGTTGGCATAATTGGTGCCTGTATGCGTCCCTCCGTTGGAGGCTACTTTTTACGATTTGCTTACCTATTTCTTGTTTGAGTGGGTGTATGCGTCCTGCGTTGGAGACAACCTAATGGTTGAAACTAATGAATGCCTATTGTCAGTACTCTGTATCGAATATCCCACGATACTGTAAGAAAAGTTACGGAGTTCCACCTGTCCGAGTTGAAGACCTCCAAAGGCTCCACACGTTCCGCAGCACTGGACTCGCCTCCCTCATTATGGTAGCTCCGACGCGGCCACGTGCAAAGCAATCCCGGACCTAACTCCTTGTATAGGAAAGTTCCGGTCTTGCCACGTGTCTAGTGGCCCCGGATCTAACCCTCAGTAGAGGAAAGCTCCGGTGCTGCTATGTGTATAGCGATTCTGGACCTGTCTCCCTACAAAGGGAAGCTCCGGAGCTGCCACATGTTAAGCTTCCAGACTTAAGACTGCAACAGGAAGATAAATAGATCTCCAACGGCGCGGACATTCAAAGGGCACTTAAAGTTACCGTTACAAGACCTGATTACGTGTCATTAATGACATATTAATGTCGTTATTAAGATGCATTATCATATCATTAATTATGTTTAATATATACAGATCGTGTATTAAGTAATAAAACACTGTCGATGCCACATGTCGGGTCAGGCTGACAATGTAGCGGTCAGCCATTGGACTATAGAAGGGTTGTGCCGCACCGTACAAAAGACAAATCCAATCAAACGCTCACACAGGCTTACTCATACATACAACAACCACATGTGGAGTAAGATATTATGCTCAGGCGGCCCAAACTATGTAAAATTCCTCGTGTCACTGTCTTGTTTATAAACTCACGCGCGTCCTAACTAATTACGAACCTCCGCAGACTACGATCTAGTAGTATCGGGAGAAGTGTCGATCGCACACTTCGACAGCAATGAAGCACAGTTCGACCTGGGTTCGATGGTGACTTGATGCTCGATCGCTTCCTTGTGGCGATTCTTAGCCATACACCCCTCCACGTCAATAATGGGCTAAAAAGGAATAGTCAATCCGGATTTGCCTTTTCGCACTTCCATCCCGTTTGATCTAAGGAGAGTAGAGGGAGCCAGGTAGGATACAACAAGACAGATACTGTTTATGCATATATTCTCTCTATTTTTAAAAATAAACTAAAATTGTTGTTCTAAAAATAGTAATTTTAAAAACAAAGGGGTAGCAACGTCAGCTTGCCATTCTTCAAGAGCCATGATTTATAAGCCGGTGCCCATCTAACAGACATGGAACTGCCATTCGCGGAATTCTCCCTCCAACAAGGAACAAATCATACACCGTGGTAGAGAGGATGGTCTAGCAAACTCAAACGCCCGGTGTGCTCCAGAGCATGGGTCACGAAAACACTACAGCTGGTGACCATTCTGTATAAAGACCAGCAACCAGTGGCGTCAGGAAACTCAACTGTCCAGATAAGGATGGCGGCAAGTCATAGAATTTTCAAATCAGGCTCATTAACTTTGAAAAAAGTGCAATATTCACAAGAGGCAAGGATAAATCGGTAAAACAATTTCCAACAGAATTAACAACACAACAAGGGCCTTTCCAGCATTCAAAGAATTACTTGATGCTGGGAAGCAAATAGTACATATACAAGGCACGGGCCATCTACAAGGTCATCAAATAATATATGGTGGTATATACACTACGCACAAAACTTCACAACCGTGAAACATCTTGACTATGTTCAACTCTACAGTATACAGCCGAGTTTGGGCAGAGATATACACAACATTTCTCCTGTCCCATCATTCTGAAGATGGCCTCAGTGCAGAAATCAAACCCTATGCAAGAGAAAATGTAACCTCAGGAGTCAGGAAGGCTCCGAACAAGATCTTGGGACATTAAATCAAGGCCATCCCGCTTCCAGCAGACATGAGGATACTCTTGTGCCACAAGTATGTCAAAGGATACACTGATGCTCACCATACAGTGTTTTCAAGATGTACACGTTGACGTTAGAAGGAAGAAAAAAAGGCAAACTTCTCTTACCAAAGTAAATCTAGAATAGGTTGTTGTCCTCATGAAGAGTTCGAATGAGGAGTCCGTGATGCTTGAGAGAGAGCTGATTGACCTTGATTTCTACCACGCCCTCTCCCAACAGCAGCTGATGGAGGAGGGGCAAGTTTGGGTGGGCCATGTGAAGCACTATTGCTCGACAACGGCAGTGGTCCAAAATCAGATTTTGGTTGCATCATGCTCTGGCCTGCACTGAAACTGCTTGGATTGGAGAGTCCTGTGCCAAATCGTCCTATTGGATATCCAAACCCAAGAGCAGAGTTCTCCTGATTCAAGGTAATATAATTGTTTCTCATGACATGCAACTAATTTTAATGTGTAGATCCAACCAACACGAATATAATAAAATTAGTTTCATAATTTTTAAAGCAATATATAATATATTATATTTTTTACAAATATTAAAATGAACTAGTACTGTATATAGTGAACTAAACTGCTTCCTGCGGCTTGCAGTCTTGTGGGCACAGCGGCCGAGCAGTTGGCGTACGCGGGACGGGGCGGGCATACGCTGGAAGCCGCGTGATGTAGCGGCTTATGCGGGACGAGCCCACCAGCGATTTGCGGCGCACGCGGGACGCGGGGCGGCCGGCCCCGTGCCGTCCCGCTTGCATCCCTAATTATTAGTATTTGGTATCGTGGACCAGCTCATTTGGTTGCTTTTCATTTGCCCCAGAGAATTGCTACCACCAAGCTCTATGTTTCCTGTGTTCGATCCAGAAAATTTTTGAGTTGTGCTTGTTGGAAGCTCCATCGCTGAAATGCTCGTGACACTGCTAGGTCTGGGGGGCCAATTGGCAAAAGGATCAATATCATCAAGTCCATCGCTAGACAGCCTTCCAGGATCACTCTCCTTGTTAACAGATAGTGCATTAAAGTCGAATGATGAGCTTGTCCGAGGAGGCCACTCAAAGTCAACAGGAACACATGAATCGGAAGTTTGAGGTCCTGAAGTGGGTGCAAGAGACGGAAGTAGCTGTGCAGGTGGAATTGCAGCTGGTGTAACCTGATAGACTACAGATGGTTGCTTTGATTGTGTACTGAAATCAAAAGGGGGTGTTGTGGATTGAGTCGTTTGAGTATCGAAGTCAAGAGGGTCTAATGAAGGTTGCTTTATTTGCAAACTAAAATAAACAGAAATAGAATGAGCGTTGGTTTTCTTAGTAGGTCCCCAATCTTCATCCCATGCAGAGGTGCCCTTAGCAGATGGTATTTGTGCAGGTTGTTGCATGCCTCCTGACATTGTTGGTGCAGAATGAATCCCGTTTGACAATGATCCTGATGCTTTCACTTCTGTGCTCCCATTTTCTGTAACTGTCACACCACGCTTCTCTTCAATCTTGCTGTAAAAGTAGGTACTAGTTTAGATGATATATGGATTGATACATGAAGAGCATAATGCAAGATATTAAATGACACCTTGTGACCTCCTTGACGAATAGCATATACTTGGCAAATTGTTGCACATTCAGTTGATGTGCTATTAGCAATGGGAATATGTGAGGAATCAAGTATTCTGCTGCAAAATCGACACCATTCTGCATCAATAATAAAATAATTCAATCGAGTTTCGTTAAAAGACAAATCAATTAGCATGGAAGAAATGCTGTCCATAATTTAGTGATGGTAGAAAACAAACATATCTTCCACTAACCTGTTTATAAATTGCATTGGCAACGCCAAGGGTGCACATAAGGGTTGCTGCAGAGTGGTCAACAGTTGTGCATCGTCGTATAGTCTCCAAGATTTGCAGTATACCTTCTTTGTCCAAAGATGGGACAAGATCTCCAAAACAGCGCAACGCACTTACACGAACCTATATTTGCATGGAACAAATAATAAGAACATAAAGAAGCAGCTTGATAATATGAAGCAGATAATTTACATATTGATGAAATTCCTGAAAAATGAAGCAGGGTGACCTAAGAAAGCACCAAAGCACCAAACATTAAGAAAATGACTAAATAGAGAAACAGTAAACACCCCTGAGAGCTCTCTATTAATTCTCATCCAAGAATGAATTAGAACTAAGGTCAATTGAGGCATCACCTACATCTGTAATACTATCTACTACTACAACAACAACAACCAAGTCCTTTTCCCAAGCAAGTTAGGATCGGCTAGAAATGAAACCTAATAATTTTTAAAGAGAAGTAATATAAAATAAGATGAGAGTAAAAAATACAAATAAAATAAGATTCTGAATTTTTATTTATTTTGGAAATAGAATATTAAGAAAGAAGATAAGAGTAACAAAATACGAATAAACTAAGATTCTGACACATGCATTGCTAATTTCCATGTAGTACTATCAAGAGTCAAATCTCTAGGTACAATAATATTAATTCAGATAACCAAAATGTACATGACAACAAATTTAGTACTCCCTCCGTCTTCAAAAGTTTGTTACCTGTTAGTTCATTTTTGAATTAAAAGGTAACAAACTTTTAGAGATGGAGGAAGTACAAGAACTAACAAGGCTATTCCAATATTTTAATGCATGCTGATGTAATCGAAGGTAATAAATACATCATTGAACTTAAGGGGACGAATTTTGTGAAGTAGATACATACTGCGGCAACTAAAGTCGAGCTAATCCATGCACCCGTGGCAGCACAGCCTGTTTCAATAGCTGAAAAAGAAAAGACATTAAATTAGCATATAGATTGACCTTGAATAAAATGACTAGATGTTGTGGACTGGGGCCCACATATGGCCCACAGCCCTGCTGCTGCACCAGCCTTGCCGCACCAGGAGAAGATATTCTAGAAGATTAATTAGAATAAAGAAAGTTTGAAATAATAAAGGAGTTAAAGATTGAGTTGGGTTTAAATAGGAAGTATTAGATTGAGTTGAGTTTAAATAGAAGGTAATAGATTAAATAGGGAGATATGGAATTAGAAATAGAGTCCTGATCTATTGGGGATGTCCCCAACAGATATGTTGGGTGCGGCCAGGAAAGGGGGGCAAACAGTCAGGGGGTCCTCACTCCCTATATAAGCAGTTCCCCTACGTCATGTATGCTTCATCGAAGAATAAATGAATTTCTCCATTGGGTTGTTCCTACCTTCGGGCACCGGACCTGTAGCCTCATTTCCTGAACACAAGAAAAAATTTAGCAAACCACAGTACAGCTGATAAACAAGACCATGCTTTCTATATCCCATCAATATCATGCACCATTGGATAGACAGAAAAGTAACCAGGGTACATTTCTCGTGCAGCCAATCACAGAACTTCAACATTGTTTTTTTTTTGCTTTCTATATTTGGAACGTGTATATGCTAGCGGAGAGGCAGCATAGGTGCGTAGATAGCCTTATGAATTTTGTTAGTTGTTTAGTTTCCTTTCTTTGGACTTGTATAAAAAAACTTGTATAAAAAAACTCTATCTTGTGTTTCTGTTTCGCTAATCAAAGTCAGGGGCTTCCCCATGCCTCAAAAGAATTACAAAACAGAGAACATTTCTTACTCCATGATATGAGTGAGACAAACTCCCATTCCAAGAATACGTGATCAACTAGATTTTAACAATGAAAAGAATAGCCACAATCTAGCATTTCGCCCTAACATCTAGAAACAATCCTGATTATCTACATACAGTCTACCAAATGCCAGTGGCAGGGAGCGAGGACACCTCTTACAAGTGAGGACAAATAACAACACAAGAATTTGAATTTTACATATCAGTGTGTTAGCAGGAAACTTATGCAACTGCAACAAAACTTTTCAAGCTTGGTACATAGGCCAATCCAAAGTATAAATCATTATTACAAGTTTTTTTTAAAAAAAATAGCTCAGTTTGTTGAACTTTCTGGTTATGACACTACCAAGCTTGAAAACATATGTTTGTTATGTTACAGTACACCATTTTTTAATACAGTAGTAATAGCCCAAATCCAATACTATTGTCGGTTTGTCACTCTCATACCGAAGTTAATCACCTTGAATTGTCAGCCAGTAATGAGCACAGTATCAACTAGTGATAAGTTGAAACCATGATCAAACTACTCGTAATCAGATCAGCAATTTTTCATAACTCCATCCTTCGTGGCAGCAAATTAATCGAACAAAATGAAGAGAGTGTCACACGTTACCATGCCCTTGAGCTCCTCCTTGGGCACCTTGTCGAAGCACCCGAGCGTGTTGGCCACGGATGCGAAGACCGGCTCGGTGGCCATGGCCATGGCGGCCTTGGTTTCGTCGAGCGCCTGCACGACGTGGAGCACGCCCGGGTGGCGCAGTCGCACGAGCGGCGCGGACTGGGTCGAGGAAGGCGTCCTCGGCCGCCTTTGACAGCCCCGCCCGCGCCCGCGCCTCGGCGAGCGCGCGCTTGTCGAGCACCCAGACGGAGACGACCGGGTAGGGGGGTGACGTGGGGGGAGCAACCGACTTAGTTCGGTGCGGGTCCCTCTTACACGCGCTATATAAATAGAGGGGAGAGACTGGGGCGCTAATCACCAAGTTGATTAGCCGTCATAAACTCCCCTACAAACCCTAGTCGATCTGTTAGGGCGCGGAGTGAGGGGAAGAGCGCCGCCGCCGTGTCTGCGCCACGCCGCCACTACACCGACTATCTTCTTGCATCACCTATCTACCTGCGTCAAGCTACACGTCTGCGACAATCCACCAGAGCCCAATGGCATCCGGTGGACCCTCTGATGGTAACCCTAATCTCCCTCTTCCTAATCTCTCTACTGCATCCTAGATCATACATTTTCTGCTTTTTGGATGAATTGCTTAATGATTAGTCTAAGTGAATTAGTTCAGTGTTCAATTACCGTTAAGATTGTTTGTCCAGAATAGATTAAGAGTGAGCAATACCGATTAGGTGCTCCTAGCATCGATCCTAAGCACCCTAAAATCTAACAATGGTATCAGAGTCGTGCTTGTGAACACTAATTGGATAATTAATCAGATTAATTACTTTCTAATCATTTAATTAAGGCCTAATCTTCATTAACTAAGATCAATTTTAGTTAAGTTTGTTTATCGCAGAAGTAAGAAGGAGGGGATTTAATTTTTAGTTTCTGTTTAGGCTAAGTTTAGAATTCAGACAATAAAAGCCGAAACAAATTGAAGAACACTGAGATTAAGATGGGGAAGAGGGATTTATCTGCATAAGAGGTGGCCTTAGGCCACCGCATCAGTACAGGTTAGGGGAAACCCTAACCCCACCATCCCCTTCTCCTTGCCGGCGGCTATCGGATTGAGTCTCCCAACAGAGATAACTGTGGCGCCGCCATCTTCAGGTGCGACGCTAGGGTTATTGGGCCGAAGCCCAACCCTAGTTGCACAGCCGAATCACCGCCGCCACCTCAGAGCTTCGGGTTAAGAAACCCTAACCCTAGGTGGCTCTCCACTGGCGGCACGAAGTGCGCGCCATGGTGGAGGCTCTCAGCGGCGTCGGTGTACCTGCAAGCATAAGCACTCAGACACTCAGAGCTCGCCGGGCTAGAGTTAAGGGTCGAAACCCTAACCCTAGCCTCGGGTTTTCTTCGACGGCTGACCGCGCGCACCACGTCGACGACTGTGATGCGGCGGCGCCGAAAGTCACCACGGCGGCGCATGTTTCACCCCTCCGCTCAGACCCGACACGACGCTCGTCGGCTTTCCATTGACGGCGGCCGACCCAGTACCGTCGACCCCGACGGAGAAGCACCCTCAGTGCGATTCGCTGGCCGAAGCCAACGGCGCTGTGGCTCGCCGGAGGTCGCCCGCCGGCGTCGCCCTAACCTCGCTCGCCGCTCTCCTCGCTCCCGCTCGCTCAGCCCGAAGAGAGAGAAGGGCAGTGTCGAAATGAGTTAGGGTTTGGGGAACCCGCGGTGGCGAAGGGTTATATATTCCCCGATCTAAGTGCTGAGCCGTCCGATGGACGATGAATGGTTGAGATCAGATCGCGTTTAAGGTTTGCGGTTCATTTCAGCCGTTACATGGGGATCCAACGACCAACAGAGCGCGCTGCCTCACCGCTTAAGGAATTGGGCTCCGAGCCCATGCGGGGTGGTGACGTGGTCCGGTGGGCTGCCCTTTCAAATTTTCGGATTTTTCCGATTTTTTTAGTGGGGCTGAATTCGAGCGTGGGTTGGTTGCCTAATGGGCCGCGTGCGTGTGGATTTTCCATTTTCTTAAGGGATTTTCATATTCTGGGCCGAGCCATTTTAGTCAGTGGGCTTAGTATGGGGTTTTAAGCCCAATTAGCCTTTTTTAAGCATTTCTGAGTTTCAGAAAAAGGTTTAAGATGGAAAATAAATTCCAGAAATTAGAAAAATGATTAGAAAATTAGTCAAATAGCTGAGAAAATTTTAGAAAATTTTGTGTGATGATTGTGTAATTTTGGTTGCATTATTTATGTAATTTTAGGTAATTTTAAAGTTATTAAGTGCATTTTCTCAGTTATTTAAATCCAAATAATTGCATTAAGTTTTTGCAATTAATTTCAGTAATTTAATAAATTAAGTTTATTTTGCTTCCGCTGTTATTTAGCAGTAAATTTAAATAAGTAACCAACATAAAAGTTTAAATTTGCTGGAATTTTAAGTGTATATACTTTGCATGGAAATTAAATAAGTAACCAAAGTGAAAATTTAATTTTGCCATGTTTTAAGTTTATTTCCAGTATATTTACATTATATTGGGAATATCTTCATGAATTTTAAGCATGTCTACATGGAAATTAGAGTAACCAGCGTGAAATATTTCCATGTTAATTAAGTCATTATGTAAAGTGGAAATTAGAGTAACCAACGTGAAATATTTTCATGATTATTTAAGTGAAATGGTTTTGTTGAGTAACCAACGCGAAAGACATTTTATGTCATTTCTTGTTATTTAAGTGCAATTTTAAGTATATGCTTCATCATATGTTCTCTTAAGTCATTTTTCCTAACTCCTATATTTTGTTTTATTAAGGTGTCTCAAATGTGGTAAGTCTCATTGCCTCTATAGAGACCCTTGCTGGTTATAACTATGGGACGTGGAATGAGAGACTCAGGTTGAACTTAGCAATTGCAAATCTTGACCTTTGCCTAAGAAAGGATCGACCTGTTGATCCTACAGCTCCCATTGCTCAGCCTGGGGAGACTAATGAGGAGTTTGGAGTAAGAAAGGAGGAGTATCTTAAGCTTAAGGAAAAGTACCCTAAGGATCTTGAGGCATGGGAGGAATCCAACAGAAAGTGTCTCATGGTCATTAAGGCCACCATTTTTGAGTCCATAAGAGGAGCTATTCCTGACTGTGAGCTGGCAACTGAGTATCTTGCCAAAGTAAAAAGTCAGTACATAGGATCCACTAAGACATTAGCAAGCACACTCCTCAAAAGGCTTGTTAATGAAAGGTACACTGGTAGGGGTGTGAGAGATCACACCTTAAGATGAGTAATTTAAATGCAAACCTCAAGACTCTTAACTTAGCCATGCCAGATGAGATGCATGTGCATTTCATCTTCATGTCTTTGCCCAAAGAGCTTGAGACATTTGTCATAAATTACAACTCTAAGGAAGATAGTTGGACTTTAGAGAAAGTCATGGCTATATGCGTTCAAGAGAAGGAGTGCATAAGAGGTAAGGGTGGAGACTCCATTAACTTCACCAAAGGTAAGGGTAAGGGAAAGGCGAAGACCTACTTCACCTCTCCCAAGCCACCATCTTTTAAGGTACATGGCTCCTCTTCTAAGGGCAAAGGGACAACTCCTCATCCTTCTGGCTCTAAGTTAAAATCAGATCAATGCAAATTTTGCAAGGACTTTGGACATCGCCAGAAGGACTGCATTGGTTTTATTAAGTGGTGTGCTAAGAATGGTAAGGATATTATCACTTTCGTAAATGAATCCCTGTATTTAGCTTATTCTCGATCTACTTGGTGAATTGACTCAGGTGCAACTGTGCACATTTGTAATTCTATACAGGAGTTAAATACGATAAGGATTATAAGAAGGGGGGAAAGGACCATCAAAGTCGCTGATGGCCATGAAGCTGAAGTTGAAGCCATTGGAACTTATACTCTTAGACTTAGTAGTGGTTTCACACTTAAACTTCATGATGTTCTTTATGTCCCTAGTTTAGAGAGGAATTTGATATCAGTGTCATGTTTGGATAATTGTGGATTTGTTTGCCATTTTGGCAAAGACAAATGCTCTATTAGTTTGAATAATAAGATTGTGGGTCTTGCCTTCAGACAAGACATGCTTTATCTATTATCCACTCATGATAATGTCAAGGCATTAAGTAATGATCAAATTCCCGCTAAGAATGACATAAAAAGAAACAAGCGCAAGAGAATCAATTTTGAAACATCGTCGAAATTATGGCATTGTCGATTATGCCACATTTCGAGGGGGAGGATCGAACGCTTAGTATCTCAATCGATCTTACCCCACTTAGACTTTTTAGATTCAGAAGAATGCATTGATTGCATTAAAGGTAAGTTTGTTAAGACTATTAAGAAGAATGCCATACGTAGCACGGGTGTTTTAGAAATCATTCACACGGACATTTGTGGTCCATTTCCCGTAGTCTCCGTAGACGGGTATGACTTGTTCATAAAGTTCACGGACGACTACACTCGTTATGGTTACATTTATCCAATCAAGGAGCGATCCGAAGTATTGGATAAGTTTAAGATATTTAAGGCTGAAGTAGAAAATCAGCACAATATTAAGATTAAGGTAGTAAGATTCGATCGTGGAGGTGAGTACTACGGTCGGCACACCCCATATGGTCAGGTTCCTGGACCCTTTGCAAGGTTTCTACAGGAACATGGCATAGTCGCCCAGTATTCTACACCAGGCGAACCTCAGCAGAACAGTGTAGCAGAACATAGAAACCGTACTCTCATGGACATGGTAAGGAGTATGTTAAGTTATTCTACGTTACCGGTTAACCTATGGATGGAGGCGTTAAAAACCTCCATTCATGTTCTTAATCGGGTTCCCACTAAGTCAGCACCTCAGACACCGTATGAGATGTGGACAGGACGTAAGCCCTCATTAAACTATTTTCATATTTGGGGTTGTCCTACTGAGGCTAAGATGTTCAACCCAAACATTAGTAAGCTGGAATCTAGAACAGTTAGTTGCCATTTTATTGGCTATCTCGAGAAAAGTAAGGGTTTTAGGTTCTATTGTCCAGATCGGTATACTAAGTTCATAGAAACACGACATGTCGTATTCTTAGAAGACGCTATGTTCAGGGGAAGCACAGTACAACAGGAAATAGACCTTGAGGAGGAACAGATTAGTTTACCCGTTCCAATGACTCAAGAGTCTTATTTCACCTTACCTACCGTCGTCGTGCCACCAACACCAGGTGTTGGTGACACAACGCCTATTGCTGCACCTCCATCGGCCACAACAGAAATAACTGAGGTTCAACCTCTTCAGCCTATTGAGGACATGGTCGAACAAAATGAGGTTCAGCAGCAGCCTCAACCATTAGATGATGCTCAAGTAAGAAGATCGCAAATAGTTAGACGGTCGGCCATCCCGGACGACTATCAGATCTACTTGAGCGAAGAAGTTAAGATAGAGGATGATCTCACCTCTTACGAAGATGCCATGAGACGACCTCAGTCATCTGAATGGCACAAGGCCATGGAAGATGAAATGAGTTCTATGAGTGCCAACAAGGTCTGGGACTTAGTAGAGATTCCTAAAGGAGCCAAAACTGTAGGTTCTAAGTGGGTCTACAAAATTAAGCGTGACTCCAAAGGGAAGATCGAAAAGTATAAGGCTAGACTTGTGGCTAAGGGATTCACTCAGCGGGAGGGTATTGATTACAATGAGATCTTCTCTCCTATGTCGTCTAAGGATTCTTTTAGAATCATCATGACATTAGTAACGTATTATGACTTAGAATTACATCATATGGATGTAAAGATGGCGTTCTTCAATGGGGATCTATATGAGGACGTCTATATGACACAACTGAAAGGTTTTATCGTTAAGGGTAAGGAACATATGAGATGTCACTTGAAGAAATCCATTTATGGACTTAAGCAAGCTTCAAGACATGGTATCTCAAGTTCGATGAGATTATTAAAAAGTTTGGGTTTAAGGAAAATGAGGAGGATAATTGCATTTATGCTAAGTTTAAGAATGGAAAGTTCATTTTCTTAGTCCTTTATGTGGATGGCATCCTATTAGCAAGCAGTGATGTCAACCTACTCTTAGAAACTAAGAAGTTTTTATCCTCAAATTTTGATATGAAGGATCTAGGTGAAGTGACCTATGTTTTAGGGGTTGAGATACACCGAGATCGTGTTAAGGGAGTTTTAGGACTATCTCAGAAGGCATACTTAGAAAGCGTACTTAGAAAGTACGGTATGCATAATAGCAAAGCCTCGCCTGCTCCAATAGTTAAGGGCGATAGATTTTCAAACTCTCAATCGCCTAAGAATCAGTATGAGGTTGATCAGATGAAAGGAATTCCTTATGCTTCTGCTGTCGGAAGTTTGATGTATGCTCAAGTTTGTATACGCCCTAACTTAGCTTTTGTGACTGGGATGCTTGGCAGATATCAAAGTAATCCAGGATTAGATCACTGGAAAGCCGTTAAGAAGGCATTAAGATACATACAGGGTACTAAGCACCTCATGCTGATATACAGTAAGACTGAGTCACTAGAAATAGTGGGTTATTCAGATTCAGATTACGCGGGTTGTGTGGATACTAAGAAATCCATGTCAGGTTATATATTCACCATCGCGAATGGAGCTATATCGTGGAAAAGCTCCAAACAAGCAATCACTACATCATCCACAATGTATGCTGAGTTTGTTGCTTGTTATGAGGCCACTGGGCAGGCGTCTTGGCTTAATAAATTTGTTCCTGGTCTTAAAGTGGTCGACAGCATCCATAAACCACTTAAATTATACCGCGATAATCAACCAGCAGTGATGTACTCTCACAACAACAAGTCGAGTGGTGCTGCCAAACACATCGATATTAAGTACTATGTTGTGAAAAAGAAAATCCAGGATCACACAATTAGTCTCGAGCATATCAGTACTAAGCAAATGATTGCGGATCCGCTAACTAAGGGCCTCCCACCCAACGTGTTCAGTGAACACGTAGCCGACATGGGTTTAAGGGAGACTCTGTGATAATATCCTGGATTCTAAAGGGCCACCTAAGTGTAAGACTATTTCTATTTGTGAGATGTATCGTGGTCTTTGAGTCATACAGTACGTAAATAGCTGTTTTGATGCGTCGTGCCCTTTATGTCAAAGCAAAAGAAATATGTGTAAGATTAGTTTAGCAAATAAGATGATAAGTTAAGGTCTCGAGATCAAGGGGGAAAATGTTAGTTATGATTTCGGGGGGTGACGTGAGCAACAACCACGCCCCCCGAGTCCGACTCCCCTACGCGCCCTGATCGGGGGCGCAACCGACTCAGTTCGGTGCGGCCCCCTCTCACACGTGCTATATAAATAGAAGGGAGGGTTGGAGCGCTAATCACCAAGTTGATTAACCGCCATAAATTCCCCTACAAACCCTAGCCGATCTGTTAGGGCGCGGAATGAGGGGAAGAGCGCCGCCGCCGTGTCTGCGCCACGCCGCCACTGCACCGACGATCATCCTGCATCACCTATCTACCTACGTCAATCTACACGCCTGCGACAATCCACCAGAGCCCAATAGCATCCAATGGACCCTCTGACGATAACCCTAATCTCCCTCTTCCTAATCTCTCTACTGCATCCTAGATCATACATGTTCTGCTTCTTAGATGAATTGCTTAATGATTAGTCTAAGTGAATTAGTTCAGTGTTTACCTTTAAAATTGTTTGTCCAGAATAGATTAAGAGTAACTAATACCGATTAGGTGCTTCTAGCATCCATCCTAAGCACCCTAAGATCTGACACCGTGTAGATACGCCACGCGAGTCCCGGCCCACCCGAGCCAACCTGGTCGAGTCGAGCAGCTCGAAGTCCTGCAGCGGCCGCGGGCCCGTCACCTCCTGCACCGTCGTCGTCACCGTCTTCTCGATCACCGACGACGCCTTGGCCAGCGCCTGCGCCAGGGTCTTCATGTTCATCAGCGCCATGGCCGCCTCCGCCGCGGGTGAGAGATCTGTGAGGCGGGCCCCTGCTGAGGTGGATTTCCGGGGTCGCCTGAGCGGCCGGCCGGTCGGTGGCTTCCCGTGTTTGGGTAATATTTCCGGGTGTTTTTCTTCGTTTCCAGCCACTTTTTAGTCGTTTATTTTTTCACTTTTCGAGGGAAGCGAAGCGAGCGAGGCTTCGTCTTCGTGCCATGGGACGCCGCGGGCGAAGAGGATCATCATCCTTCGTCAGGAAGGTGGAGGGACTGCTTGTTCGATCTGGACCGTTGGCCTTGCGAGGTGGACAAGATAGATGGATGGATGTTGGATGGGATGTGGACTTACGGGAGGTCCGGGGCCTGTTCGAAATAACAGAGGAGCTACCATGAGCAGATCATTCTCTGATTCTGACCTTTTTGGTAGAGTTTGCCTAGTATGCTTCGAAATGTGTGTAATATTTTCAGCTATCTTATTAGCAACGCACGGGCATCATGCAACTGGTTCCAGATAGAATTTTGTTGCTGCACAAATCACAAATGTGTAGCACGTGTTTAATGTTTATCGGGAACTGCAATCCCATAATAGTCCATTGACATGGGAACTTTAGATAAGCTAGTAGTAATAACTAAGAGCCCACATCAGCAAATTTAGGTTAAGCTACAAGCCTACTACACTACAACCGTCAGGAGTGAGCACTAAAATCACTCACTGAATCAGCCAATCAGATTTCGCTTCGTCTGTTATTCCTTCTTCCCATCGGCCGGGCATTGCAGACGACCTCCCCAGTCCCCACCCCACCCCACGCCCACGGGCGAAATGGAAGGAGATGGATACCCGCAGCGCAGCGCACCGCGTCGATCGATGAGAGAGACATGCATGCATGCTGCTGTTAAAATCGATTTTTCTGTGATCGATCGGATCGGATCGAATATAATCGAAGCAAGGACGCGGGGCGATCTGGCCAATCGAGCTGCACTTTCTTACCTTTTCACCCGTCGTCGTCGGGAGGCAGCCGGAAAACTGGGTGGTCTGCAGCGAAAATGATTACTGGTTCGCTTTCAGTGACTCACTCAGTAGGCAGTAGTCGTAGGCTGTCCCGTGCGTGCATGCGCAGGCAGGCAGCAGCAGGGGCACGTACGCGGCCGGCCGACCACCGCGTGTGGTGGGGTGGCGCCGGACACGGGACGGGACACCGCCGCAAAGCCCAAGCGCTTTTATTCGCGCTTTTCTTCTCCAACGTCCAGACAGACGATGCGCTCGAAATATCTATCTCACGACCGGTTCAAGCACTAACAAACGGATTCTGTGAGTAGTGGATAGCGAAGGCGGAGTCTCGAGTGCTTCGTGAGCGTGACCGGCCCACCGCGTTCGCGCGGAATCAAAATGGTCTACAGTAACTGCACTCACATGTAAACTTATGAGGTAGTATCAGATTCACATGTTCAATAACAGTAGTTGGAGTTAGTGTAGAAGATTTGCATGCGTGCGCACCCAAGCCTGCCAAGCGGCACTCTGCGGGAACGTCCACGAGTCTAGTCGGGGGCCAGGGCACTTGCCGACTTCGGCTGCTAAGCACCTTTGCAACAAAAGCGACGGGCACGTCACGGCCATCCCCCATCCTGCTGCGATTTTCGGGAGGCATGCGCCACCGCGTTCTATCAAAAGTTTTCCCTCCCTTGGATGTCTGTGTTATGTCTTAGTGTACTTAGGATCGATGCTAGGAACTCCTAATTGGTAATGCTTACACTTAATCTATCCTGAACAATCAATCTTAAAGGAAATTGAACACTGATCTAATAATTTAGACTAATAATCAAACAAACAATCAATTAAGGATATGCAGCTAGATTGCGAATACTAAGATGAAAGCGGATAGAAGTTTTAGAGTGGTGATACGTGTGTTACCGTCAGTGGATCCATTAGATGCCATTGGGCTCTAATGGATGATTGGAGAAGAGTTAGCTTGACGCAGGTAGTACATTGATGCAGGGTGGCGTGATGCAGTGGCGGCTTGAAGCAGATCACCTCGGCGTCGAGTCTCCAGGTACGGACCTTCCCCTCACTCCGTACCTCTAATCGATCGGTTAGGGTTTTGTGGGGAGGGATAAGGTGACTAATCAACTCGTGATTAGCACCCCGGCCCCTCCCCTCTTATTTATATGGCGCGGGTGAGAGGGGGCCGAACCGAACTAGGGTCGGTTGCGCCCCCCGATCAGGGCGCGTAGGGGAGTCAAACACGGGGGGTGTGGTTGTTGCCCACGACACCCCCGAGATCACAACCAACATTCTCCCCCTTGATCTCGGGTCCTTAACTTATCATCTTAATTTTCTGAACTAATCTTACACATATCTCTTTTGCTCTGACATAAAGGGCACGACGCATCAAAACAGCCATTTACGTACCGTTTGACTCGAAGACCACGATACATCTCACAAATAGAAATAGTCTTACACTTAGGTGGCCCCTTAAGATCCAGGATATTATCACAGGGTCTCCCTTAAACCCATGCCGGCTACGTGTTCACTGAACACGTTGGGTGGAAGGCCCTTAGTTAACGGATCCGCAAGCATTTGCTTAGTACTGATATGCTCGAGACTAATTGTGTGATCCTGGATTTTCTCTTTCACAACATAGTACTTAATGTCGATGTGTTTGGCAGCACCACTCGACTTGTTGTTGTGAGAGTACATTACTGCTGGTTGATTATCGCAGTATAACTTAAGTGGTTTGTGGATGCTGTCGACCACTTTAAGACCGGGAACAAATTTCTTAAGCCAAGATGCCTGCCCGGTGGCCTCATAACAAGCAACAAACTCAGCATACATTGTGGACGATGTAGTGATTGCTTGTTTGGAGCTTTTCCACGATATGGCTCCATTCGCGAGGGTGAATATATAACCTGACGTGGATTTCTTAGTGTCCACACAACCCGCGTAATCTGAATCTGAATAACCCACTATTTCTAGTGACTCAGACTTACTGTATGTCAGCATGAGGTGCTTAGTACCCTGTATGTATCTTAATGCCTTCTTAACGGCTTTCCAGTGATCTAATCCTGGATTACTTTGATATCTGCCAAGCATCCCAGTCACAAAAGCTAAGTCAGGGCGTGTACAAACTTGAGCATACATCAAGCTTCCGACAGCAGAAGCATAAGGAATTCCTTTCATCTGATCAACCTCATACTGATTCTTAGGCGATTGAGAGTTTGAAAACCTATCTCCCTTAACTATTGGAGCAGGCGAGGCTTTGCTATTGTGCATACCATACTTTCTAAGTACGCCTTCTAAGTATGCTTTCTGAGATAGTCCTAAAACCCCCTTAACACGATCTCGGTGTATCTCAACCCCTAAAACATAGGTTGCTTCACCTAGATCCTTCATATCAAAATTTGAGGATAAAAATTTCTTAGTTTCTAAAAGTAGGTTGACATCACTGCTTGCTAATAGGATGTCATCCACATAAAGGACTAAGAAAATGAACTTTCCATTCTTAAACTTAGCATAAATGCAATTATCCTCCTCATTTTCCTTAAACCCAAACTTTCTAATAATCTCATCGAACTTGAGATACCATTGTCTTGAAGCTTGCTTAAGTCCATAAATGGATTTCTTCAAGTGACATCCCATATGTTCCTTACCCTTAACGACAAAACCTTTCGGTTGTGTCATATAGACGTCCTCATATAGATCCCCATTGAGAAACGCCGTTTTTACATCCATCTGATGTAATTCTAAGTCATAATGCGCTACTAACGCCATGATGATTCTAAAAGAATCCTTAGACGACACGGGAGAGAAGGTTTCATTGTAATCAATACCTTCCCGTTGCGTGAATCCCTTAGCCACAAGCCTAGCCTTATACTTTTCGATCTTCCCTTTGGAGTCACGCTTAATCTTGTAGACCCACTTACAGCCCACAGTTTTGGCTCCTTTAGGAATCTCTACCAAGTCCCAGACTTTGTTGGCGCTCATGGAACTCATTTCATCTTTCATGGCCTTGTGCCATTCAGATGACTGAGGTCGCCTCATGGCATCTTCGTAAGAGGTGGGATCATCCTCTATCTTAACTTCTTCGCTCAAGTATATCTGATAGTCGTCCGGGATGGCCGACCGTCTTACTCTTTGCGACCTTCTTACTTGAGCATCATCTAATGTTTGAGGCTCCTGCTGAAACTCATTTTGTTCGACCATGTCCTCAACAGGCTGAGGAGGTTGTACCTCACTTATTTCTGTTGTGGCCGATGGAGGTGCAGCAATAGGCGTTGTGTCACCAGCACCAGGTGCCGGTGGCACAACGACAGCAGGTAGGGTGAAATAAGGCTCTTGAGTCATCGGAATGGGTAAACTAATCCGTTCCTCCTCAAGGTCTATTTCCCGCCGTACCGTGCTCCCCCTGATCATAGCGTCTTCTAAGAATACGACATGTCGTGTTTCTATGAACTTAGTATGTCGGTCTGGACAATAGAACCTAAAACCCTTGCTTTTCTCGGGGTAGCCAATAAAATGGCAACTAACTGTTCTAGATTCTAGCTTACTGATGTTTGGGTTGAACATCTTAGCCTCAGCTGGACAACCCCAAATATGGAAATAGTTTAATGAGGGCTTACGTCCTGTCCACATCTCATACGGTGTCTGAGGTGCTGATTTAGTGGGAACCCGATTAAGCACATGAATGGCGGTTTTTAATGCCTCCATCCATAGGTTAACCGGTAACGTAGAATAACTTAGCATGCTCCTTACCATGTCCATGAGAGTACGGTTTCTACGTTCCGCAACACCGTTCTGCTGAGGTTCGTCCGGTGTAGAATACTGGGCGACTATGCCATGTTCCTGTAGGAACCTTGCAAAAGGTCCAGGAACCTGACCATATGGGGTATGTCGACCGTAGTATTCACCTCCACGATCGGATCTTACTATCTTAATCTTAATGTTGTGCTAATTTTCTACTTCAGCCTTAAATATCTTAAATTTATCCAATGCTTCGGATCGCTCCTTGATTGGATAAATATAACCATAACGAGTGTAGTCGTCCGTGAACGTTATGAACGAATCATACCCATCTACGGAGACCACGGGAAATGGACCACAAATGTCTGTGTGAATAATTTCTAAAATCCCCGTGCTACGTATGGCGTTCTTCTTAATAGTCTTAGCAAACTTACCTTTAATGCAATCAATGCATTCTTCTGAATCTGAAAAGTCTAAGTGAGGTAAGATCGATTGAGATACTAAGCGTTCGATCCTCCCCCTCGAAATGTGGCATAATCGACAATGCCATAATTTCGACGATGTTTCGAAATCGATTCTTTTGCGCTTGTTTCTTTTAATGTCGTTCTTAGCGAGAATTTGATCATTACTTAATGCATTAATATTATCATGAGTGGACAATAGATAAAGCATGTCTTGTCTGAAGGCAAGACCCACAATCTTATTATTTAAACTAATAGAGCATTTGTCTTCACCAAAATGACAAACAAACCCACAATTATCCAAACATGACACTGATATCAAATTCCTCTCTAAGCTAGGGACATAAAGAACATCATGAAGTCTAAGTATGAAACCACTACTAAGTCTAAGAGGATAAGTTCCAATGGCTTCAACTTCAGCTTCATGGCCATCAGCGACTTTGATGGTCCTTTCCCCCCTTCTTATAGTCCTCATCGTATTTAACCCCTGTATAGAATTACAAACGTGCACAGTTGCACCTGAGTCAATCCACCAAGTAGATCGAGAATAAGCTAAATACAGGGATTCATTTACGAAAGTGATAATATCCTTACCATTCTTAGCACACCACTTAATAAAACCAATACAGTCCTTCTGGCGATGTCCAAAGTCCTTGCAAAATTTGCACTGATCTGATTTTAATTTAGAGCCAGAAGGATGAGGAGCTGGCCCTTTGCCCTTAGAAAGGAGCCATGTGCCTTAAAAGAGGGTGGCTTGGGAGAGGTGAAGTAGGTCTTCGCCTTTCCCTTACCCTTACCTTTGGTGAAGTTAATGGAATCTCCACCCTTACCTTTTATGCGCTCCTCCTCCTGAACGCACATAGCCATGACTTTCTCTAAAGTCCAGCTGTCTTCCTTAGAGTTGTAATTTATAACAAATGCCTCAAACTCTTTGGGCAAAGACATGAAGATGAAATGCACAAGCATCTCATCTGGCATGGCTAAGTTAAGAGTCTTGAGGTTTGCATTTAAATTACTCATCTTAAGGATGTGATCTCTCACACCCCCACCAGTGTACCTTTCATTAACAAGCCTTTTGAGGAGTGTGCTTGCTAATGTCTTAGTAGAGCCTGTATACTGACTTTTGACTTTGGCAAGATACTCAGTTGCCAACTCACAGTCAGGGATAGCTCCTCTTATGGATTCAGAAATGGTGGCCTTAATGACCATGAGGCACTTTCTGTTGGATTCCTCCCATGCCTCAAGATCCTTAGGATATTTTTCCTTAAGCTTAAGGTACTCCTCCTTTCTTACACTAAACTCCTCATCAGTCTCCTCACGCTGAGCAATGGGAGCTGTAGGATCAACAGGTCGATCCTTTCTTAGGCAAAGGTCCAGATTTGCAATTGCTAAGTTCATCCTGAGTCTCTCATTCCATGTCCCATAGTTATGACCAGCAAGGGTCTCTATGGAGGCAATGAGACTTACCACATTTGAGGCACCTTAATAAAACAAAATATAGGGGGTTAGGGAAAAAATGACTTAAAACAATGGATAATGAAGCATATACTTAAAATTGCATTTAAATAACAAGAAATGGCATAAAATGTCTTTCGCGTTGGTTACTCAACAAAACCATTTCACTTAAATAATCATGGAAATATTTCACGTTGGTTACTTTAATTTCCATTTTACTTAAAAACTTAATTAACATGGAAATATTTCACGTTGGTTACTCTAATTTCCATGTAGACATACTTAAAATATCATGAAGAAATTCCCAATATAATACAAATATACTGGAAATAAACTTAAAACATGGCAAAATTAAATTTTCACTTTGGCCACTTATTTAATTTCCATGCAAAACATACACACTTAAAATTCCAGCAAATTTAAACTTTCACGTTGGTTACTTATTTAAATTTACTTCTAAATAACAGCGGAAGCAAAATAAACTTAATTTCTTAAATTAATGAAATTAATTGCAAAACTTAATGCAATTAATTGAATTAAATAACTGAGAAAATGCACTTAATAGCTTAAAAATACCTAAAATTACAGAAATAATGCAACCAAAATTACACAATCATCACACAAAATTTTCTGAAATTTTCCCAGCTATTTAACTAATTTTCTAATCATTTCCCTAATTTCTGGAATTATTTTCCCATTTTAAATATATTCTAAAATGCAGAAACCATTTAAAAGTCTAAATGGGCTTAAAACCCTAAATTCAGCCCACTGAGTGATATTTTGGCCCAGCCCAGTAATCAAAATCCATCAGAAAATGGAAAAATACTCACACGCGCAGCCCACTGGGCATTTGGCCCAAACCCGAAAACCGCCCAACAAAAATTCGGGAAAATTCGGGAAAAACGAAAGGGCAGCCCAGTTGGCCCGTGGCGCCGTCCCGCATGGGCTCGGAGCCCATTAACCCTTAGGCGGTGGCGGCGTGCGCTGAGGACCGTTTGATTCAGATCCAACGGCCACGGTTTCTCAGCATTTTACAACTTGGGCCAATCTCGGCCGTCCAAAACTGATCCAACGGCCGTGCGTCGATCTCGGACCGAATAAAAGCTCTCGCCGCCGCGGGGGGTCGCAACCCTAATTCATTTGCGCCTCCCCATTCTCTCTCTTCCTCACCCGAGCGAGAGCGGCGAGCGGCGAGGGCGACGCCAGCGAGCGACCTCCGGCGTGCCACGGCGCCGTCGCCTCCGGCGAGGGAAACGCACCGAGGGTGCTTCTCCGCCGGGGTCGACGGTGCTGCGTCGGCCGCCGTCGAGGGAAAACTGCCGCGCGTCGCACCGAGTCTGAACGGAGGGGTGAGGTCTGCGCGTCGTCGGCGGGGACTTCCGGCGCCGTCCCACCACCGTAGTGTGGTGTGGTCGGTCGGCCGTCGAATGAAACCCGCCGCTAGGGTTAGGGTTTCGACCCTTAACCCTAGCGCGACGCGCACTGAGTTCTGAGTGTTTGTTTGCAGGGGAAGGCCGCCGTCGCCGAGAATCTCCACCATGGCGCGCACTTCGTGCCGCCGGTGGAGAACGGCCTAGGGTTAGGGTTTCCTAACCCGAAGCTATGCGGTGGCTGCGGCGGCTGAGTTGCGCAACTAGGGTTAGGGCTTTGGCCCGACCCCTAGTTCTGCGCCTAAGGACGACGGTGCCGCCGCTGCATCTCCGTTGGGAGACACAATGGACGGTCGCCGACTACGTCGCAAGGGTTAGGGTTTCCCCTAACCCTGCTCTGAGGAAGACTTGGAGGCCCAAGGCCCCAAATCCAGATAAGTCCCCTTCCCCTTTGTTCTTAAGTTCTTTAATTTAATTCGACTTTTCTTGTCTGAATTCTGAACTTAGCTTAAACTTAAACTAAAATTGAATCCCCTCCTTCTAATTTCTGCGCTGAACAAAACTTAACTAAAACTGATCTTAGTTAATGAAGACTAGGCCTTAATTAAATGATTAGAAAGTAATTAATCTGATTAATTATCCAATTAGGGCTCACAAGCACGGCTCTGATGCCATTGTTATGTCTTAGTGTACTTAGGATCGATGCTAGGAACTCCTAATTGGTAATGCTTACACTTAATCTATTCTGAACAATCAATCTTAAAGGAAATTGAACACTGATCTAATAACTTAGACTAATAATCAAACAAACGATCAATTAAGGACATGCAGCTAGATTGCGAATACTAAGATGAAAGCGGATAGAAGTTTTAGAGTGGTGATGCGTGTGTTACCGTCAGTGGATCCATTAGATGCCATTGGGCTCTAATGGATGATTGGAGAAGAGTTAGCTTGACGCAGGTAGTACGTTGATGCAGGGTGGCGTGATGCAGTGGCGGCTTGAAGCAGATCACCTCGGCGTCGAGTCTCCAGGTACGGACCTTCCCCTCACTCCGTACCTCTAATCGATCGGTTAGGGTTTTGTGGGGAGGGATAAGGTGACTAATCAACTCGTGATTAGCACCCCGGCCCCTCCCTTCTTATTTATATGGCGCGGGTGAGAGGGGGCCGAACCGAACTAGGGTCGGTTGCGCCCCCCGATCAGGGCGCGTAGGGGAGTCAAACTCGGGGGGTGTGGTTGTTGCCCACGACACCTCCGAGATCACAACCAACAGTCTGAAAGCCTGATGTCCCCGTGCCACTGCGCATTGTTCCTGCTTATTTGGTTGTATGCTCCAGGACACCATCTTAGTTTACTCTATAGTTAACACCCTGTCAATCACAACTAATTCAAATTCATCCAGACTGACCAACGGTTGGTCACAACACCAAATCACCAATCGACCCCTATAGCCTCGTGCGTGTACACAACCAACGAACACCGAGGAAAAACGGTTGTGCATCATTCCGAGGAAAATGCAGTGGGTCTGTGAAACAGAGTTGCTAGTTGAGTCGCACCAGCTTTCTCCTAGAGGGCGGCTTCCTTCTTGATCTCTTCCACAAGCAAGAGTTCAGCCTTCTTTAGACCTTGAAAAACTCCAGCATTTCTCTCTCGCCAGGCCTTCCAACACACTATACAGGACGGAGTCCGAAATACTCCCTCCAGATTCTTTTATTTGACGTTTCAGACAAGGTTTTAAACTAAAATGAACTAGGATTTGTGTCTGAACGTCAATTAAAAAGATAACGAGGGAGTACATTTGTACCATCTGTCCCTCCAGGCGCCAGATTCCTTTAGCATGCCATGATGCCTGCCTACACCTTGAGTCCAGGGACGATGGCCGGAGAGTTGGCGCCAATGCCCAGTTTGAAATGTGGTGCCATATGGTCCGTACCGGAAGGGCAATCTGCAAAATAGATGCAGCGTTGTTTCAAGATTCCGAAAACATATTCGACAAAAGTATGGATTAGGCCAACATCTGCGCTGCAATCGAGCCGCAGTCCAAGTCTTGTAGGAGAAGGCAAATGAAGGTCTTGCAATGGGGTGGGATCAAGTCTCCAGATCAACTCGGGGAAATTGGACCAGACAGGGCCCACAAACTGAAGTTGATATGCTGATTTCGTGGAGTACCCGCTGTTCGCTGATGCTACTCATCATATGTTGTCCTAGAGATCATCCTCCAGATCATATCCTACGTTGCACAAGATGTCATAGTGCCACAAACTGGTGGAGCAGCGGGAGGGTGAGATCGTAGGAGGCAAACGCAAAGGGTATGCCCGGTAGACCATACCATATCCTGGGTCCAAACCCAGCAAAGTCCACGAAATGGCAGTCCTAGTCAGTAGTTAGATGGCAGCGAAGTACACGAATGTGATCAGCGTGAGGCAGTGAACCAACAACAAACGCGATAAGAGGAAGGCAGTAAACGAGCAAACACTATTAGATCAGGGGGAGTCAGCAGCAGACGCCGTACATGAATACGCGATCACAGTGGACGGATCGACAGACACCGTATCGCGATCGTGTAATCACGTATTCAACCGTGTAACAATTCTGGAGGGAGCGCTGGATCGTGATAACGTGTGTAAATGCGGATCAATTCTGGACACATCAAAAGGTTCCCCACGCCGTAGATCGAAGACTATCGGTAAAATTATTCGTGTAGTTTTGCGTAATCTTTTATTGTGATTAGATGAACTGTTTGCATTCTTCTCATTTTACGTGTTTTTATTGGTAATTTATTTATGAACTTGAAAAAGGGCCGTCAGTGCGAGCACTAGATTAAAGATTGGTTCCCCGATGCAAATTTTATAATAAAATATTCAAAATATTATCCGTTTTTATTGTGAAATGTGAGTTTTCTTACTGCTGATTGTCGTACTTATATAAATATTAATTTTAATTCTTTAGTTATGAAGAGAAAACACATGTTATTTACTGTGTATGTATTGACCTGTGTTACAATTTTTCTAATTGTTACCAAATTGATTTTTAGATACTTTTTACCAAACTGATTAATGATTCTTGTGAATTGCATGCAATTTTTTTATCTGGCATACACTTGAGTAAAATCCTAGGTTTGCTAATGCTGATCCAATTGTTATGTGACAGACCGCTCGACCCTTGCGTTTGCTGTGAGCATATAGTTCACCAAACCTTGATGCTGGGGAGGCACCATGAAGCCAATTGTCTGTCCAGAATCGTGCTCCCGCAAGAAACACAGTTTTCTGCGAAATGCTCCCGTTGAAATACATGTTGCAAATTGGAGGGGGGTTTTCTTGCTTACGGATGTTCTTTTATTGGTAAAATAAATAAAAGGAACCATTTATTTCATGACTATATTTAATATGAAGTTAATATTTTTTCCTGCTAAGTCTCTCGGATCGATTATCCGACAATTCCTCTATTTGCAAAGATTTTGACGGTGGTCTTCTTTCCAAATCAAAGGCCTTGTGATGATGAAAGAAAAGCAACCAATACTTTAAAAGTCCCGTCAAATTTCAGTTGGGTTTTTATAATTTTTTAGATAAAAATCAAATTCTTTCCTACCAAAACAGATGTAAATTAGGCAAGCTTCCGGCCTGCTGGCCGTACAATATCACCTTAAATGATTGGCAGCTTACTCCTGTGTTTCTCAACAACCTCTACCACAAAGAAAGGCATTCTACCAAAATCCAACACGAGTACGACGTCTCTCCCTTGGAACACGAAAGGACCAGAAATAAAACGAAGAGTAGTTAGCTGGGCTGTAACTAATAACCTCCTGATCGTCAAATTTTTATTCACCATTAGCATGATCCATCAAATCCCACTAGGAACATCACCCACTGAACAACACTGGAACTTGATCAATATCTCCCAAACATATACATATAATCGTGTCGAACCTAACCGAAATAAGGTTGCGATGTCTCGTAGAGAAAACTTTAAGCGAGTGATTACTATTTGCAGTCGCATCTTGCATGCCAATGGCCGGATGGTTCTCTACTAGCTCACCTCCTCATGCGGTGGCACCTGAACCAGAGGAAGGCGAAGCAGAGCACCCTGTAGCCGACCACGAAGCCGAGCATCACGCCCAGGTTGCTCCACCGCATGCTTTCCCGCATCCCCTGCTGCCGCAGAAGCGCCGCGCCGTCGAGCACGCAGAGCCCGCCGCCGGGGGCCTCGGCGAGGCACTCCCTGGCGCCGCGCGCGCCGCCGTACTCGTTCACGACCAGGGCCTCGAACGGGTACTTGAACAGGCTGATGTAGTGCATGAACACCCAGTAGCGCGGGATGTTCTTGCTCGCCACGAAGTAGCCGGAGAAGAGGAAGAAGCAGCCGACGAGCCCCGCTACGACGGAGTTGCCGATGATGTAATTGGGCGCCAGCGCGCTGAGGCAGGCCACGAACGAGTTGGCCGTGAGCATGACGAGCCAGACGACGAGGGAGAAGTAGGCGAAGCGCGCCGGCTCGCGCGCCAGGCCGACGAGCCAGTACACGGGCGCCGCGTACAGGACCGCGGCGGCGAGGAGGAACGGGAGGAAGACGGCGGCGTTGGAGGCGACGTAGGAGGAGACGCGGTACGCGCCGCGGGACGTCTCGCGCTCCAGGATGCGGCGCTCCTGAAGGAACACGGGGAGGGCCTCGGTGGTGGAGGTCAGCACGTACGTGAGGCTGAAGGCGAAGAAACCCAGCCGGGACTGCAGGTCGGTGGTGCCCATGAAGATGCTGCCGAGGAACGCGCCGGCCAGCACCGACTGCGCCATCCGCGCCGCGAATAGCTGCGGCGTACGCAGCACCGTCTTCACGAACCGCCCCGCCAGGATCCGCACCTCGGCGGCCGGCGAGTTCGCGTACGCCGCGCGGCTCGCGGACGTGGGAACCGGCGTGGCGTCGTCGTCGGCGGCGGCGGCGGTGATCTCGGTGACGAGGATGTCAGGCTTGAGGCTGTCGATGGCCTCCATGGCGTACTCGAGCACGTTGACGTGGGCAGGAATGGCGTGTCCGGAGGCAGCGAGGCGGGCCTCGAGGAACGCGAGCGAGCCGTGGTGTCGTACGACGCCGTCGGCGAGGAGGACGACGCGGTCCAGCAGCTCGAGGATGCGGAAGCCTGGCTGGTGGATGGTGAGCACGACGGTCTTGCCGCGCGCGGCGGCCATGTCCCTGAGCATCTTGACGATGTGGAGCGCGGAGCCGGAGTCGAGGCCGGACGTGGGCTCGTCCAGCAGCAGCACGGCCGGGTCGTGCACGAGGTCGACGCCGATGGACACCCTCCGCCGCTCGCCGCCGGACACGCTGGCGACCCTGGACCCGGCGACGTGGCGCAGTCCGAGCTCCGCCATCAGCTCCCGCGCCCGCGCCTCCGCCGCGCCGCGCCCGCCGGCCGCGCGGAGCCGCAGCCGCGCGCTGCACACGAGCGACTCCTCGACGGTGAGCGCCGGGAACAGCGCGTCGTCCTGCGGCACGTACCCGGACAAGCGGCGGAACCGGGCGGCGTCCATGGCGCGGCCGTTCACCAGCACCTCCCCGGCCGCCACCCGCGCCGGGTCCGCCGACCCGGCCAGCACCGACAGCAGCGTCGTCTTCCCGGCGCCGCTCGGCCCCACGATGGCCACCAGCTCCCCCGGCGGCGCCTCGCACGTGACGCCCCGCAGCAGCAGCCTGTCAGCACCGCCTTTGCTGCTGCCGCCGCCGCCACCCCAGCCCAGCTGGAAGAACGAGGTGGCAGTGCGCTGCGGGAGCACGTACGACAGCGCCCTGGTCTCGAGACGGTACCGCGTCCGCCGGCGCACCCCGCCGCCGTCGCCGGCCTTGCTGCCCTGTGCCATCACCGTCTCCATCGGAGACTACACGGCGCGGAGAGGGATGTAGTGGCCGGAAAGAAGATGCAAGAGCTAAGGGGGACTGATGAGAAGGGTTGAGCTACCCACACCAACCTCACGTCCGCCCGCGGCTATGTACTCCCTCGTTCGCTCGCTCGATAGGATGCGTGAGTTGTGTTCGCGCCGTGGCGTGGCATGAGTTTTTCGCGCGCGCTCCGCTGCCTCTTAACCGATGGAGCGAGGCGGACCGGGGCGGTGCGACGCTGTCGGGCTACGGTTGCCACCGCACGGGCGTTGTTTAGTGCGTGGGTTTGCTTGTGGGTTTGGGTCCTAACGCCCAAGCTTGTGACTCTGGTGTACTGGGACTGTTCAACTAGCTTCCATATTTTTTCCCACTTCCCCAAACTCCCACAATGATATGAAAGAGGAAGCTCTTGAAACTATTGATCCAAATGCGCGAAAATGATCGTGATCAAACCATAACGGGATCAGTAGCCCGTTCTATCTGCACGTTCAGAGTCTGACCGGGGTCGTGTCCAAGCCGAGGGACAGCCCAGGCGGCGGGCGGGCGGATCCACGGGTGACCTAACGCCCGGCTGTTTTTAGTAGGGCGGGTTGGTCATCTGGGTGTGTTCTTGCCTTGTCAGGCAGGCGACCGCGGCAGCCGCAGCAGTTGGTCATTGACCGGGCGGGCGCTGGCGCCGGCGCCCAGTTGAGTTGGTTGGAGTTGGCCTCACCAGTCACCACCACCAGACCATATGATCGGCATCCCCCTCCCTTCGCTTCCTCTCCGGCTCTCCGCATGGATGACATGGCTCTGTAGCCAGCCAGCCAGCCCAGAAGACGTACGGAGTTCAGAGCTGAAAAAAAGATGCAAGGCGATGGCTTGTATCTTGACTGGCTCAAGAAACAAACTCATGAATAGCTCACGGAACTCGCTCTTGTTGCAGAAACAAACTCGTGACTGTCTCATGGAACTGGGAAGACCAATGCAAGCAGTTTCTCTGCCTCTATCTAAACCGGTGCTGCTAGCTTGGGTTACCTTACCTATCACTCGAGTCACGCATGGTAAAAACGTAGGCGCGCAGCCTCCCACATGGCCAAAACATCGCATATGATTTGTACCGCTTTACTGAAACACAATTCGCCGTCACGTATACCAGTCATCATGGCGACACGCGCTAACGTACGCGTGCCGATTGAGCCATCATCACCATCATCATGTCTCTGACGATCCCCTGCAGTCCAGGAGAGGCCAATCCGCGACATCATCTTCTCCTATTCTGCAGACTGGCTCCCTTCCCCGCAGACGCACACCTGGTCAACACCAAACACTCCCTTCGGCACAGAGCATCAAACTCTGTAAGACCAGGTGATGAGTGAATGATCGGGTATTCACAGCGGATACTGCAGTGCCATGCATCTGGGCAGTACATGAGAGCCGCAGGAACATGGCGGCAACTGGGCTACCATACACTGGTCGCATAGTCGCAGTTACTGCTCGTACTCGTGGACCTCTATATTGGATCTATATACCATCATCTTCAAACGATTCCCTTCTTTACAATTTCATTCTCCACGCTCGTTCACCTCTATACCACACCTCTATATCTACTATCACCTATTTTATAATATATTTCTCTCTTTTCTTTTTTTTTTCTCTTTTCTTTTCTCTCTCTTCTTTCATTCGTCGGACTGATAGCAGCAACGCTAGTTCTGACGCTGTACTATGCTCCTCGCTAAAATAGAGCGGCTTTTAGCGTTGCCGCTGCGGCCGTCGGTGCCGCTAAACGGCGATAGCGGGAGGTATACAACTCCCCTGCGCTCAGTCTAAACGACTGGCGTTGCTGCATGAACTACGAACGGGTGCTGCCCAACCCAGTCGACTCCGCCAATACAAAAGAACCAACCGAGAGCTTCTCCAGAACATCGCACAAAGACAGAACCTTTTCGTGCGTGCGTGCGACGAGAGGACCAAACGGTGCAGTGCAGTGCACGGCGCAGCAAGCAACAACTGCGTGTTGTCTGCTATTGTTCTGCTCATCGTCAGCAAGAGCACCAAAGCCTCTGTACTGTACTGTAACCATATGCAAGCAATCGTCGCGCTTAGATAAAAATTCTCCGTGTTGTTGCATTGCTCAGACTTGCGGGCAACTGCATGCCTCGGGCAGCTGGCCGGGGCTTCAGAAGCGAGAGATAGAGGCCGATGGGGCAGGGTAAAATTAACGTGTGCAGGTGGCTGTCGTGCACCGGGGTTTCATCCAAACGCGCGCTGCGAATTTCGTCCAAGGAAAGAGACTCGGGATTCAGGGCAGTGCCGAGGTGTGGCGGCGTGGCGGGCGCCAGCTCCACGTAGTAGGGGCTTGGAGGTAGTGAACTCGCATAAGATGGCTGCCATCCATGGGAAAACAGGGGAAAGGATTTCCCCCGTTTTTGTGTCACGGCAAACTAGCTTCATTTAGTGCTCACCTCTGTCGGTTGTCCATTTAGATGCGAGCTTTTAGTAATTAATTTATCTCAAATTTCAATGTCAATGGATTATATGTGATTGCAGTTCGTGATAAACATTTAACACACAGTACATTTATGAACCCACATAATTCTACTCCTTTTATTTTATTTTCTTGCATTAGGGCAACAACTCTAGTTTAAAAGTGAACTAGAATCACGTCTAAATTTGAAAACGGATAGAGTATTTGTAATAGACAAGATGACATGGGCATACAACTTTCACTCTCTGAAATAGGCTGAACTGCAAAAATATGTTTTGGCCACATTTTCTCAACATGCATATTGCATTAACTATGTATTTCCCATGTCAAAATGATAACCCACTGGGTGATATAAAAATTTGAAGCCGTATACACATAATTCTTTTTTTTTGCACCTCGTTTTTTATTTGCTCAATAATGTGTATGATCTTAAATTCTCTTTTGAGATCCAAACCGGGAATGCCAGCAACTATCTAATAAATGAAGTAGATAAGGAGTATAAAAAGTATTATATAAAGAATGTCTACATTTATGATAATGACTATACATACTATGATTTATCTCTGCATTTTGAGCCCTGAACTATTTCATATTTATACAGGTGTCCTGAAAGCGTGGCACATGTGTTAGTAAATGCTTAATGTTTCTAATGGACCAGATCCACCGGGTACGACCCAAACATAGGATGAACAACAAGATTCATAGTTCTTATCATAATAGCAGTAGGAAATCACCAGAAGATGTGGGATAGGGTATACCTTAGTTATTTGTACCTTTGTCATGGAGAAGGCCGACGAAGGTGGTGCAGATCTGGGCCAGAGACAACAGCGTTGGTGCTCGTCGGTCTTGGTGGAAGGGTGACAAACGCGCAGGTGTTGGGGCCTTCCCCTCACTCCCGTGTCTCAGTAGATCGAAATCTTAGGTGGTTAGGATTAACCTCTAACCTGGGATTAACCCCTTAATCCTTCTTTTATACAACACGGTGTGAGAGAGGGCCCACATCCACAAACGTGGCCCACGCCCCCGATCAGGGCGTTCTAATGACGAGGGGAAACGGTCCAAAGACCGCTTCCTATGGAGATCAATCTAACAATCTTCCCCTTGATCTCCACGGATCAAGACTAATCTAATACTTAATCTCAAAACTTATACTTTCTTAATTCTAACTTAGTGTTAGCTTCTTCATGTTTGACATATAGGACACGTCACATCAAGAATAGTCAGTTACGTGCTATCTGACTCGGACGACCATGATACATCTCACATTTAGAAGTAACCTTACTCTTAATGGCTCCTTAGTATCCAGTTGATCATAGGCTCCTCCTTAAACCAATGTCGACTTTGTGTTCACTAAACACTTGGGTGGAAGACCTTTTTATAAACGGTACCGCAAGCAATCACTTGTCACTGATTTGCTCAAAACAATAGCATGATCCTGAATTTTATTATTGGCAACCCAATATCAATGTGTTTGGCTACACACTTGACTTGTTGCAATTGAAATTAACATCTTAAGTGGTTTAATGCTGTCGACCACTCTTAAAACCGGGTAAAATAATTATAGTGCCTGCTTGACGACCTCATGCTTAAAGAACATCTAGTATACATCACTCATGATGTAGTGACATCTCGATTGGAGTTTTTTTCACAATAAAACTCCAAAACACGAGTGTTAGCAACTGATTGTGGATTTTGCTACACATCTCGTAAAACTGAGTCTTACTAAAACTTTATTCTAATGACATCAATTCTTACTCATCTTATCATGAGGCCTAAATCACTTTTGAAACTTCAAAACTTTTCCTTTTCTAAACCAGTGATCTATATCTGGATTGAATTTTCTTATGCTAAAATATCCCAATCACTTAAACTATGTCATGGTGTATTATTAATTGAGCAAACTTAAAGAAACTTCCGACAGCAGAAGTACATGGAACCAATTTTATTCGATCGATCTCTGATTCGTTCCTACACTTATCACCATTGACCTTAAGAGCAGACGTAAACTTAATCTATGCATACTACTCATTCTTATGAATATAGTAGATTTGCATTATCTGATAGTCTAAATACTCCCTTACTATGTCTTGATGAAACTTACATACTAACAAATAAGAAACATCACCAAGATCTTAACTTAATAACAATGAGAACAATATACTTACTCTTTAATAGTTGATCAACATTATTTACTTACTGCAGTACATCATCCTCTAATAGATACTTAACTTTATTGTCTTAAACTTAAGATAAACACTAATTGTTCTTCTCAGTATCTTATAATACCCAAAATCTATTGTGAATTTATTGAACGTGAGATATTCTTAACTTAGATATTCTTATTTCAATCTATGAATGAATTTACTTTAAGATATCTCACTTCACTAACTTACATGACATAACTCATGGTTCGAATTATCTAAAACATTCTCAAATGAACTAATTGAGAAATGTCTCACTTATGAAGATCTTTCGATGAAACTTACATCAAAAGCATTTATTATTTCTTTTAAAGTCATGTTAGCTTTTATAGACTCATTACAGTCTACTAATTTGACTCCATTAGAAAACTAAAATTCTAAGCCATTCAAATAAGTGACAATCACTCACAACTTATTCATATGAAGTGTGATCATCATCATTTGAATTTCTTAACATATTTGTTGGCATATTTGTGATCTTAAATGAGGTTGCTCTCACTCTTCATCATTATTGGCCACTAATGATGAAAAATTAAATAGCAGGTATTGTGAGAACAATGTCTAGCATTGTTAACACAATATCGGTAAGACATCATAAAGAAAGTATCATGAAAAATAAAGTGCTTAAACAAACTCCTTTCAAATGAGCTTACACAAACCACTTACTTTCAATATCGGTATCTTAGTTGTCAAACTCCCTCTGATTTAGTCTTCGGTTAAGAAGACTATAATATCTCATTTCAAATGAGGATCTTAAATCTTATCGAAAAGCCAACAAAATCACAACTTATTTTCCTAATAATAATCTTATATTCTTAGTATCATACTTATAATTATTTGGGCAATCTTAATTAAATACAACTTATACGATGTTGAAAGTTGCTTAGAGGGGGGGGGGGTGAATAGGCTAAACAACATGAAATGACTTAATAAAACGAGATTAGAACTCAGGGGGCGAACTAGTCCGGTCCAGGGGCGGACTAGTCCGGTCCTCCTACAGGGAAAAGCCTAAAAAGGGTTTCTAACAAGTTTTAGTCCAATTCTCGTGATGCAAGGTTTGTTAGAATGACTTAGTGAGCCTTAACAAGTTATATGACAAGTATGAAACTAAGGATCACGATGAAACAAGAGTGATGAACAAGACCGATAAAGTTAACCCTAGAAGTAATGGGCAATAAGTGAAAGTAAAGAACACAAGGGACACAAGGATTTTATCCCGAGGTTCGATCCCACGAAGGAACCTATGTCCCCGTTGAGGAGTCCACGAAGGACCGGGTTCAACAACCCTTCCCTCACCAAGTTTACCACACGGGCCTGACTTGGTTCTTCCACTATCACAAAGAGTGATTACAAGATTCGTTGGGGCTTCTCACAATCTGAGGCTCCCACCACAAATACAATCACAAATCACAAAGATTAACTCAAACCACAGATCACAAAGATTCACAAAGTGCAAGAGATCAAACCGAGAGCCAAAGAGCGGTGTTCTTCCCCTTCTTCACCTCACTAAACTCTAATCCACACAAGAATTAGTTTTAGAGGGAATGTAGGCAAGAAGGAGGCTTTTTGGAGGCTCAAGGTTGCTATGGCGGCGCTAGGGTTTCAACTTGCTCAAAGGTTTTTTCAAATGAACTCAGAGGTCCTCTATTTATAGAGATCGCAAGCCCATACTGCTAACTTCAGCAGATGGGCGGACTAGTCCGGCCTACAGCCCGGACTAGTCCGGCCTAGGGGAGCACTCACGTCCCTAACAATAGTCGCACTGCGCGGCAATCGTCACACTACCCGCCGAACTTCAAATTCAAACGGTCACTTCAACAACGGACTGGTCTGGCCCCCACCGGACTAGTCCGATCTCACACAGAACCTTTTGTTCCGTGTGAAAACGGACTAGTCTGAAGATCACGGACTAGTCCGGCCCCCAGGGCGGACTAGTCCGGCCTTCCCAGACTTAGTCTCTGAAGCACTGACTTCTCTCACACCCGGACTAGTCCGGCCACTAGGGCGGACTAGTCCGATCTCAGTCAGGACCTCTTGGTCCTGACCAAAACAGACAAGTCCGTGGTTTTGGGACTTAGTCCCCAAAACTCACTCCATGACTACCCGGACTAGTCCGTCCCACTACGGACTAGTCCGAACTCAGTCAGACCCTTCTGGTCCGACTGAAAACAGACTTGGCCAGCCAGGGGCGGACTAGTCCGGCCACCTGCACGGACTAGTCTGGCCCTACTGCCAGACTTCTTCCAACTATTTTCTCTCAATGGGTTTGACCTCTAAACCGCTTTGAGCTCCAAACTTGATCTCAATGCACTTTACACACACATCCTCACACGTATTTGGCTAGTCCAAACTCGACACACTAGAAACCCTAGTTTCTCTTTTTCGAGTTGGCATCGCCGTTTTCATCATTTTCCTTTTTGAGAGATTGTGCTTCCACTTAAGTCCACACCTGTGCTTAGATCACTGAGCTCATTAGTCACTTAATTGTCGTCATCAATCATCCAAAACCTACGGGGATCCTAGATGCACTTTCAATCTCCCCCTTTTTGGTGATTGATGACAACACATTAAGTCTTCATATAAAAGAGTATAAATTTTTGGTTTTCATAACGTGCGGGTGTATGAGTGACTCCCCTTCAATGAATGCATCATGAAAGGGAGATTGAGGAAGTCCTTCATACATACACACGTTATGGTGGGGTGCCTACGTGTTGTGCTCAACAATTTGTGACAAGACATAATAAGTATGAATATGATCAAAAGATAGACATTCAAAGCATCATATTGACATTGAACATTCAAAACATAGTCTTGCACAAATGTAAACATCCGACATGACATAAATATTACAATAAGGAGTGCAACATGTCCAAGGATCCAAAATAAAGGGATACAACTAATTACCCTCCTTTCTAACTATCCCCCGTCTAACTCCCATCTAACTCTCCCCCTTTGGCATCAAGACACCAAAAAGGAAAAGAAGAGGGGAACTCTAACCCTAACCACTCAGTCGTCGCTGTCTTCACTATCATCGGCCCCAGCGTCGGAGTCGCTCTTCGTGGCCTCCGGGTCCTCGTGATCGTCGCCGTCGTCGTCGGAGGCACGAGCCGAAGGAGCTACCTGGGAAGAGCTCCCGTCCTCTTGGAGCTGAGCGAGCTCGTCGGGGGTGAAGTCAGGGAATGGTGTGATCTCCCCGTCGCTCGCCTTTGAGAGGACATAGGAACCTCCAGCTTGTCACACACCACCTTGAGGTACTTCTCTTGGCGCTTGTGTGCCATCTGGTTCCTAATCTCCTGCTTCCGACAGGAAGTGAAGATCGCCTTGAAACACTTGAAGAAGGAGCTCATGGATTGGGGTGGAGGCGGGGAGGAAGGCGCCACGGGTCGAGAAGCTGGCATCGCCGAGGAGGAGGGAGGCTCCGCATTCTTCCGGCGCGGAGGAGGCAGGACAGCAGGGGGTGTCTCAGGATGGAGCGGGCGATGAGTCACATCCTTGACGAAGTTCACACCCGACACCTTCTCAATGAGGTACATGATGTAGGGGGCATACCCGCAAGCACGGTTGGGGGTATGCGAGATGTTGAAAATGTCGTCGAAGATGTAGTCGACGAGATTGAACTTCTCCTCCCCATCAATGAGAAGTAGCAGGTGCCTCAGGTTGCCTTGTATCACCCCTGCGTCACCATCCTTTGGTGCTATGGTCCGCCTCAAGATCTTGTTGAGAATGCTGTAGAAAGGCTTGATGTTGCGAGCAAGTCCTGGCTCATAGGACACATGGCTCGGGTACATGTAGTCCAGCTGATCTCTGTCAATGGCCTTGAGGTTAGAGATGGTGATCTCATGATCCAAATGAGCCTCAAGACCTAAAATCTTTGCAAACTCCTCAAATGTGACTGAGATCTGCTCGCCATGTGTCATCCATATGATCCTTCTATCACCAGAGGTGGTGAAGTAGACGGCGGAATAAAACTGCAGGATGACTTCGACGTTCTAGTCATACTTGAATCCCATGATGTTCTTGAGCACATGGCGCTCAACTGCTTCAATGACCGCATCAAAAGCAAAATGTTGCTTCCTGGCCATGTACTCTCAGTCGACCCACTGTGCTTCAATCACAGGTTTCTTCATGCTTTGGTAGACGAGACGGTAATAATCACAATGAAAGTCACACTAAAACCGAGGGTCGGCGGTGCTCCTTTCATACTTGTACACCTTGTCCGTCCTGAGCCTTGTTGCTTTCTCGGCTCCCTTTCGATGGAAAACATTTGCAGCCATTTCACACTGCCTGTTGGGATTCCTCTCGGGAGTGTGCACCTCCAGGGGGCCAATCGGTTTGGCCTTCCCTTTCTCCTTGATAGAGATGCCCTTGGCCTTCGCACCCGGGACCTTTACTGAGTGCTTCTTCTTCTTCTTGGGCTCCACGGGAGCCGGAGCCTTGCCCTTCTTCGGATATCGCTCGATCCGGTGTTCAACAATTTCTCCTTGGGCTGGCTCCTTGCCCTTCTCTTTCTCTCTAAGGCTCACAAGCCTCTTCCGCTTGGAGACTTGTGCAGCAGCAGCCCGAGAGTTATGAGCTTCGCGCTCCTCTCTCTTCTTCTTTCGGTGTTCCTTGCGGGACTCCTCAATGGCCTGAGCCATTGCTTCATCTTTGTTGTAGGCCAAAGATGTGGCCCTTGCTTGTTGCTTCTTAGCTGCAATTGCTTTCTCGTGCCGCTCGAGATACTTCTCGGTAGCCTCAACTTCGGCTCTTGCTCGTTCTTCGGTGAGGTGAAGTTGCTCCGCCTCCCACTCGGGCTCAGTGGGGGGAGAAGCGGACCGGCGAGGAGCGGCCATTTCAGCTGAAAAGAATAGAGGCCATAAGATAGTAGGTCAAGGAGTTGGAATAATGCGAAAGAAATCTCGAGAAACGACCAAAGTTGGAGTTTGACCTGTGTACACCGGACTTGTCTGCCCCAGGGGCGGACTAGTCCGCCTGGCAACGGTTTTTCGAGAAATTTTGGAATCAACTTGCAATATTCCTAGGCTATGATCACAAGGTCACTAGAAGTAACTTTAATGAAGAGGCATCTATCAAAAACTCAATGAATCAAGAATGAGGCAAGTTTTTGAAAAATGGGGGATACCTCTTCAAATCTTGAGAAATCGACGGAATCGGGGATGGATCGCGTCGCGAGTGATCTGGGAAAGTTTCCCACACCTCCGGAGCTTCCAATGCATGGATTGGAAACGATTTTTGGTGGTTGGAATCGAAAATCGCCGAGAGAGGGCGGTTTCGCACGCGTGGGAGAGAGAAAAAGCTAAAGAAAGAAGTGGAGGGGTCGGCCGCTTCCTGGGGGGTTTAAGTCCCCAGGGGCCGGACTAGTCCGGTTAAGGGGTCGGACTAGTCCGATCAGCAGACCAAACCCGGACCAGTCCGGATCCGGACTTGTCCGGCCAGAGGGCGGACTAGTCCGATCCAGGGAGGCTGAATATATATATATATATATATATATATATATATATATATATATATATATATATAAGTTTTAGCCACTATAGATGATCCTTTTGGACATATTGCCACAACAAAACTTTATGAATATGGTCAGTAAGCATTCAACATTCAAACTATGACCATAACTCACAAAGTCACTAATTTTTCAAATATTTTGAAGAAAATCAAGATAGAGAGGTATTTTTCAACCACATGCATTCTTTTGAATAAGGCAAAAAGGTAAACATTCAGATGTGCATGTTTCAAGCCACATTTCGAGAATCTAAGATATTGAGCTCACTCCTAAGCTCAAAAAATCGCTTCTCATCTAGGGGCTTGGTGAATATGTCGGCTAGTTGGTTCTCGATCCTCACATGGGAAATTACTATATCCCCCTTTAAGGAATGATCTCTCAAGAAATGGTGTCTAATGTCTATGTGTTTGGCCCTTGAAGGCTCAACTAGATTATGGGCTATTTTGATGGCGCTTTCATTGTCACATAGGAGAGGAATATGGCGCAAGTTTATACCATAATCCCTTAGAGTTTGTCTCATCCAAAGAAGTTGTGCACAACAACTTCCGACTGCGACATACTCCGCTTCGGCTGTGGAGAGAGCAATGAAATTTTGTTTCTTAGAGGACCAAGACACTAATGATCTACCCAAAAATTGGCATGTCCTGGATGTGCTCTTTCTATCAACTTTGCACCCCGCATAATCCGTGTCAGAATAGCCAATGAGGTTAAACTTGGATCCTTTGGGGTACCAAAGTCCTAAGCTAGGTGTGTGAACTAAATATCTAAGAATTCTCTTCATGGTGGTCATCTGACACACCTTAGGTGCAGCTTGAAAACGTGCACACATACACACACTAAGCATAATATCCGGTCTAGATGCACAAAGATATAATAAAGAGCCAATCATGGAATGATATACCTTTTGGTCCACACTTGGACCGTCTTCGTTTAGGTCTAAGTGTCCATTTGTTGCCATTGGAGTCTTGATGGGTTTGGCCTTGTCCATGTCAAACTTCTTTAATATGTCTTGAGTGTATTTTGTTTGACTTATGAACGTGCCTTCTTTGAGTTGTTTGACTTGAAAACCTAAAAAGAACTTCAACTCCCCCATCATGGACATCTCAAATCTCTCTGTCATTATCTTAGAAAACTCATCACAAAATACTTTGTTAGTAGAACCAAATATAATGTCATCGACCTATATTTGTCACACAAAGAGATCATCATTAAAATGCTTTGTAAAGAGAGTGTAATCAGCTTTTCCTATCTTAAAACCATTTTGAACTAGAAAGTCTCTAAGACACTCATACCAAGCTCTAGGAGCCTGTTTGAGGCCATAGAGAGCTTTACGCAATTTGAAAACATGGTTTGGGAATTCTTGGTCTTCGAAGCCCGGTGGTTGTTCCACATAGAGTTCCTCCTTGATTGGGCCATTTAGGAATGCACTCTTGACGTCCATTTGGTAGAGCTTAAAATCATGGTGAGTAGCAAAAGCAAGTAATATACAAATTGACTCTAGCCTAGCTACGGGAGCAAAGGTTTCATCAAAATCCAAACTTTCAACTTGTGAGTACCCCTTGGCCACAAGTCGTGCCTTGTTCCTTGTTACAACACCATGTTCATCTTGCTTGTTGCGGAACACCCACTTGGTGCCCACAACATTTGCTTGTGGACGCTTGACAAGCTCCCAAACTTTGTTCCTTTCAAAGTTGTTAAGCTCCTCTTGCATGGCCACCACCCAATCCGGGTCTCTCAAGGCATCTTCAACCTTATGGGGCTCCAAAGAAGAAACAAAAGAGTAATGTTCACAAAAATTTGCAACGCGAGAACGAGTGGTTACCCCTTTAGTGATATCTCCTAGTATGTTGTAAACGGGGTGATCCCGTTGAACACTTTGATGCACACGAGGATGTAGAGGTTGAGCTCTTGAGTCATCATCATATTCTTCTTCTTCTTGATCTCCCCCTTGATGAATGTCTGCCCCTTGACTTTTGTCTTCTTGATCGTTTTGAGGTGCCACTTGTTCATTTTCAACTTGATCGTGTGGGGAGTGGCTTGCATCATCTTGTTGTTGGTCACTTGAGCATTGAGGTTGTTCTTGTGGTCGAATATCTCCAAGTGCCATTCTCCTAAGAGCTTCTTGTGGAGAGTCTTCTTGATCTAGTACACTTTGATCAACTTGCTCCACTTGGGAGCCATTAGTTTCATCAAACACCACGTCGCGTGCTATTTCAATAATACCGGAGGTTTTTTTGAAGACACAGTAGGCGTGGGTGTTTGAGTCATAACCAAGCAAGAAACCTTCATCGGACTTTTAAGCAAACTTCGAAGTCCTAGGCTTCTTGTTGAGAATATAGCACTTGCTCCCAAAAACACGAAAGTAAGAGACATTGGGTTTCTTACCAACTAGAAGCTCATAGGGAGTCTTCTTGAGGAGGCGGTGGAGGTACAATCGGTTGACGGCGTGGCAAACAGTGTTAACTGCCTCCGCCCAAAACCGATCCGATGTCTTGTACTCATCAAGCATTGTCCTTGACATCTCGATGAGTGTCCTATTCTTCCGTTCCGCCACCCCATTTTGTTGAGGGGAGTATGAAGCTAAAAATTCATGCTTGATGCCCTCCTCACCCAAGAATTCTTCCACTTGAGTGTTCTTGAATTCGGTGCCGTTGTCACTTCTTATAGCTTTGATTCTTGAGGCGAACTCATTTTGAGCTCTCCTCAAGAACCTCTTGAGGACACCGTGAGTTTCACCCTTATCATGCAAGATCATATTTTTTACCGCCAATGCTGATGTAGGTTATTGGGCCGAAAAGGTCCATATGTAGCAGCTCCAACGGTCTTGTTGTCGTCATGATGTTCTTTGAGGGGTGTCGAGCTCCCACTTGCTTCCCGGCTTGGCAAACACTACATGGCTTATCCTTTTCAAAGAAAACATTCTTGAAACCATGAATGTGCTTGCCCTTAAGAAGCTTTTGTAAATTCCTCATCCCAACATGGGCTAGCCATCTATGCCAAAGCCATACCATGTTGGTTTTTGCCATTAAGCATGTGTCAAGTTGAGATTTATTCGAGGCAAAGTCCACAAGATAAAGCTTTCCCTTGAGCACACCTTTAAAAGCGATTCAGTTATCACTTCTTCTAAGGACGCTCACACCTTCATTAGTGAAAACACAATTATAACCCTTGTCATATAGTTGTGATATGGACAAAAGGTTATAGTCATGAGAATCAATATGTAAAACACTAGAAAGAGTATGTTAGGGAGAAATGACAATTTTACCGGAGCCAAGGATTTTCCCTCGACTATTATCCCCAAAGAGGATTCCTTCATTTGGATCATCATGTTCCTCATACTCCTCGAACATCTTCCTCTCTCTGGTCATGTGGTTTGTGCACCCACTATCTAGCACCCATTTGGATCCACTGGAGGAGTATGCCTACAAAATAAGATTATGCCTTCCTTTTAGGTACCCAAGCGGAGTTTGGTCCTTTGACGTTAGTAGTGAGGCATTTGGGCACCCACACGCAAGGATTGGGGATCTTGCGGAGTGGCCCAACATATCTAGCATATACTTTGCCATTCTTGTTCCTCATCAAAACATATGATGCATCAAAGTCATGAAATAGAGAATGTGGTTCAGATATAGGCAAGTAGGTGCTAGTTGAAGTGTTCTTCTCAATTTTAGTTGGGGATGAGCTTCCTTTGACAAAGACAATCAAGTCTTTGCCATACTTGGAGGTTTTGCCATTTCGCTTTCCACCTCTAGTATAACCAAGACCATCCTTCACATTGAGAGGTCTTGTGTTGGTGTATGCACTTCGTGCATACGGCACCTTCTCTTTGTCAAAGATGCCACTCTTAGGTGCTTGCTTGCCTTGAGTCAACTTAAGCTCATACTTTAATTTAAGAATCAAGTTAGAACATTTGCAAGTTGATATTGCTTCGGATGCAACTTTTGAGGAGGATGATCTTTTGGAGGAAGAGGCTACATTAGTCTTAAGGGACTCAACTTGAGTCTCAAGGATCTTGTTAACTTTTGCCAAGTTGCCAAGTTCGTCCTTGAGCTCAATGGTTGTCTCCTCAAGACTTGAGCATGTTTTCTTGCTTAGAGCAAGTTCATGCTCTAATGCCTTGCTCTTCTCTCTCTCAAGCCCAAGGAGCTCAATGAGCTCTTTGCATCTTTCCTTTTCTTGGATAAGCAAGTCCTCTTGCCTATCTATGAGCTCCTCCTTCTCAAAAATCTCATCCGAAAGCAATTTCATTCTTCGCAATGTGCTCTTACTTATATCCTTAAACATGTGTTCATTTTTTCTAGCACTATCAAAATCATCATGAGAGGATATGGAAGAGGATGAGTTAGAGTTAACCTTTCTCCTTCCTTGTTTTGCCATGAGGCAAGTTGGCTCGTGGTCATAGAGATTTGGGAAGAGCTTGCTTCCCTTGGAGCTCCTCCCGATGGCTATGGTTACCATCTTCGCTTCATCTTCGGACGAGGAGTACTAATCGTTAGAGTCCCACTCCTTGCCTAAGTGAGCATGACCGGAGGGCCTCTTCTTCTTGTAGAACTTCTTCTCTTGTGGCTTGCCCTCCTTCTTCTTCTTTCCATCTTCATGTGGGAAATCTACAATGAAGTGCCCGTACTCGCCACAATTGTAGCAAGCTCTCTTGGTTTTGGGCCTTGCCTTTTCCTTGCCTTTACTCTCATGCTTGTATCCTCCTTTTCTTCTTCTCATCATCCTCTTGAAGTTGTTGATGAAGAAGGCCTCTTCCTCATCATCTTTGTCTTGCTCTTTTGAGAAGGTTGTTGCTTTGAGTACAACATTCTTCATCTTCGAGGCGGTGAACCTTTGGAGGTCATTGTAGAAGAGCTCCTCCTTCTCCATGATCTCGTGGTTGATGATCCTTCCAAGGACCTCCTCTGGGGTCATTTTGGCAAACCCCGAACTTTCTCGAATCATGGAGCAAAGAGAGACGTTTCTAGGCATGAATGCCCGAATCATCCTCTTCACCACCTCGTGGTCCGTCCACTTGGTACAGCCATAGGATCTACTATTGTTGATGAGTATCTTTAGGCGGTTGTACATCTTTTGGGTAGATTCACCATCCATAATGGCAAACCTCCGGAGCTCTCCTTCTATGAGCTCAATCTTAGCTTCTTTCACGACTCGGTTGCCTTCATGAGCTGTCTTGAGAGTGTCCCAAATGTCCTTGGGCACCTCAAGTCCATCCACTCGGTTGAACTCATCTCTTGAGAGAGATGAGATGATCACTCTGGCCGCTTGAGCATTGCTGTAAAGGAGCACGGCTTGCTCCGGAGTGATATCTTCTTCATTCTTAGGGATGTGCACCCCGGTCAACACAATTTGCCATAGTGAGGGGTTGAGTGACACAAGGTGGATCTTCATGTTGTGTTTCCACATCCCGTAGTCGGTTCTATTGAATTGGGGAGGCTTCCGCAATGGGATGGAAAGATAGTGGTTGTTGGAGACAAGGCGTTCATAGTTGTAGCCTTGTTGGTTGTAGTTGATTGTGCCACTCGATGTGGAGGTTGAGGTTTCAACCTCAGGAATCTTCAACTTCTCTTGAAGTTTTGCCTTGAGCTGATGAATCTCTTCGTCATCCGTTGACTTGTCTTGATAGAAGAGAATCTCTTCTGGAGTTGTTTGGACCTCACTGGTTGAGACTTCTTCGTACCCCACTCTGGCCATCTTCTCTCCGAGTTGTTAGACTCTTTTGGGAGAGTCCCGCTCTGATACCAATTGAAAGTTGCCTAGAGGGGGGGTGAATAGGCTAAACGACCTGAAATGACTTAATAAAACGAGATTAGAACTCAGGGGGCGGACTAGTTCGGTCCAGGGGCGGACTAGTACGGTCCTTGTAGGATCGAAGAGCACGTGAAAAGCTACCAGAGGGGGGGGTGAATGGTAGATTTAAAAATCTTACGCAGCGGAAAAAATTAAACCCCAACCCCTTCGGCAGAAAAACGATCTGTTAAAGAAATCGTGTGTGAGACTAATCTAAACGTGTTTCACCGTGACAAAAGTGATAGATATCAGAGAGAATCAAGTCACGAAGACAACACAAAAAGAATCACTCAAATCCGTCGAGAAAAACTCAAGTTATGATCGAAAGATCAAACAATAGTCAATCTGCCCTACCCGAGAAAAAACAGTTCTGGAACGCTGCAAATAAACTCGTGTAGATCATAGACCACAAATCCAATGACCGTGAAATTTTTATAGATGATATATAATCAAGTTTTTAAGACAACCCAAAAAGAATTACGTCAATTGGATCTGTAAAACTTGAGTTATGATAAAACCACCGACGAAAGGTAGTGCTGTCCAGAAACTCGACGAGTAAAACTTGTCTGGAACAAGTCGGACGAACAAGGCACAAAAGTTCCTTTGAACTACGAATTTTATTCAATAGAACACAAGAGGAACAGCCCCAAAGTCGTGCACCACGAGCTCTGGGCTCCCTTGCTTATATAATCAGCCCTTAGGCCAACCCAATATCAACTAGGACTCCAATCCTACTCAGATCACGAATCGTAACTTTCCATAACTGCTCAAGATTCTTCTATACGCAGATAGAAACAATCTTAAGACTTCCAAACACCTTAGGAACGTATCCCACATTCCTAAACAACTCAAATTCGTGACCCACATGAAATCCTATCATAACCAACTCAAATCTTTCCATATTTGAGTCAAACCCGACTCAGCCGCAGCCTGAGTCCATAACCTAGTCGGTTGGACCTTTCCGACCAACTTTTTACGTCCACATCTCTTCATCACGTCTCGGAACCATGTATCCACGTCCATGCACTCCTTGCACACGTGCAAACATCTTCCAATGACGTCCACGATACCTTCATATGCATTGTTCTTGATTCAATCATCCTGCGCGACCTCCTGATCAGCTCAACCACAGTTCCTTCCGAACTTGGTTGTTGGAACCTCATCTCCTCCCCGAGACTAGTCCAATGGATCCTGTCACAAGCCATGACTTGAACTTAAGTAACACCTGCACATGAATAAACAACCAATCCATACGAGCCCAAGTCCTCGACTGGACTCAAGTTAGTTCTGAACACAACACCCTACGTGAGAACCTCACATAAGCATGTTGCAAAACCACAGTAACACAATATTATCCATATCAACCAAAACGCACCAAAAACTTAGAAAATGAATACTAAGCAATCTTTCCAACAATGTAAAGCAAGTACGAAACATTGCAAATGAAAAGCAGAAGCACTACGGTCAAGTTCTGGATCTTGCCAAAGCAACTCGGACCTTGAGCCGGAGCTAACAAAAGCTAGTAGAACCTAGCGCCGGAGCTTACCAAAACTAGTACAACCAAGCTCCCGCTGGAGCTTACAAAACTAGCAGGACCTAGCGCCGGAGCTAACCAGAACTAGTCGGAACTAGTAAACCCAAAAGCCTGAGCTAGAAAAATCAACTCGAAGCTTAGCAAAAACTTGCCGGAGCTATCAAAGACATGTCGGAGCTAAAGACAAAACTCACCAGAGCTGACCAAAACTAGTCGTACCTAGCATCGAACGTAATCGGAGCTACCCAAAACAAGCCGGACCTACCGTCGGACCTTGTTGTAGCTCAGAGCTAGAGTCGGACCTTGATAAAAAGTGTTTTGGTGATATTTAAAACTTTTATCATCAAAGCCAAATGTATTCACTACAAGCCAATGTATTCAGCACACATAGGTCTTACAATCTCCCCCTTGATGAATGCATTGGCAACACCATTTAAAATCCGAACATTGGCTTATTCACATAAAAGTTTTGAAGGCAATTTCTCCCCTTTTGTAAATCAAAAGTAAAATGAGAAGAAAATATCTCCCCCTTTATTATCTCTCCTTATGCACATATTCTCTTTCTCTTCATGCCTATCTCTCCCCCTTTGACAATGTATTCAGCAAGTCATGAGCATATAAACAAATTATATCTCCCTCTTTAGTTGTTATGAGCATATTATAACATATACATATAAACAAAGCTCATCCAAGTCATACTATCAAGTACCTTACATTATCACATCAATGAAATACATAAAGTAGTGTAAGCCATGCTAGAGATCAAATGTAATTTTCAATTTAAGCAAGTCATGATCTCACAAACTTAACTATTTCGAAACCTGAAAGCATGACACTAATTTATTATTTTTCAAAGAATAAATTTAGATCATATGATATTTACAAGAGATTATATGCGCATCTGCCTTATTCTAACCAACCAAGCCAAGCCTATGTCTCTTGACAATCAGAAGCTTAAGGACATGATTTTAGTCATACACAACTTCTTCCAAGTTCATATCTAAGTGCAATGATAAGCCATCTCAAAATAAGAAGTGTGATGCATGCATATTCTCTTGATCTTTTCTCTATTTATATTTGTTCATAAAAACTCAACATGTGAGTTGATTACTTGATTAATTCTTTATGATTAAAAGCATTTGTGAGTATGCAACAAGTTCAAAACAGCAAGAAAGTTCGACCATGACCAGATTTAGTGTAAGTAATTATTCCAATTACTAGACATGGCAAAAACTACAAAATGTATAACACGAGTAATGTAGTAAGGACTTTCAGCATGTAAAAGGAATCACAAAGTCATATATGTATGAAATACTATGCTCATATTATTTTTATTTCAGATCCACACATAGACTTCCCAAGTTTCAAAAACTCCCCCTCAATTTAAGCCATGAGGTTGCATAACCCCTATTTTACTACGAATGTAACAAAAACGAGTGAAATCCAAAGGTTTTGTGAAAATGTCAGCCAATTGTTGTTCGGTATCTACATTGTGAAGCACACTGTTTCCTTTTTCAACATTATCACGGAGAAAGTGATACCTAATGTCAATGTGCTTAGTTCTAGAATGTTGCACAGGGTTTTTAGCAATGCAAATGGCACTAGTGTTATCACAAAATAGTGGAACACTATCTAGATCAACCCCATAGTCCTTAAGTGTTTGAACAATCCAAAGAATTTGTGAGCAAGCACTAGCAGCAGCTACGTATTCAGATTCAGTTGTGGATTGTGCAACTGAATTTTGTTTTCTAGAGGACCAAGCAACAAGAGAATTACCAAGAAAATGACAAGCACCGGAAGTACTTTTCCTATCAATCCTACAACCCCCAAAATCAGCATCCGAAAAAGCTTTCAAAGTAACAGTTGAGGAAGAAGGAAGAAAAATGCCAAATTCTTGGGTTCCATATAAGTACCTGAGAATCCTTTTGACGGCTTGACGATGTGAAACACGTAGGGAAGCTTGAAACCGTGCACAAAGACATACGCTGAATTGTATGTCCGGTCTTGATGCCGTGAGGTACAAAAGTGATCCGATCATGCTTCTATATTCTTTTTGATCCACGGGTTCACCATCTTCATCAAGTTCAAGTGTTGTTGCTGTTCTCATTGGTGTCCGAAGAGGCTTGCTTTTGTCCATGTTGAAGCGCCTTAGGAGGTCTTTGGTATACTTCGTTTGATGCACAAAGGTACCCTCCTTGGTTTGCTTTATTTGGAGCCCCAAAAAGTAAGTGAGTTCACCCATCATACTCATTTCAAATTCGGAACTCATCATTGCTGAAAACTTGGACACAAGATCATGAGAAGCACAATCAAAGATAATATCATCCACATATACTTGAACGAATAATGAGTCATTGCCATGCTTAAGCACAAAAAGAGTTTTATCAACCTTGTCCATGGTAAACCCCTTTTCAAGTAAGAATGTTTTTAACCTATCATACCAAGCTCTAGGGGCTTGTTTGAGTCCGTATAAGGCTTTGGACAGTTTGTAAACATGATTAGGAAAATCTGGATTTTCAAAACCAGGTGGTTGTTTGATATAAACCTCCTCATCTATGTAGACATTAAGAAAAGCACTTTTAACATCCATTTGAAATAGCTTAAAACCTTTAGATGCTGCAAAATCTAACAAAATTCTTATGACTTCTAATCTAGCGACAGGAGCAAAAGTTTCATCAAAATCTAGACCTTCAACTTGAGTGAAACCTTGAGCAACCAACCTAGCCTTATTCCTAACCACAACCCCATCCTCACTTTGTTTATTTTTATATACCCATTTAGTTCTAATTAAAGTGTGACCTTGAGGTGGAGGTACAAGTTTCCAAACATTATTTCTTTCAAAATTTTCTAACTCTTCTTGCATGGCAATAATCCAAGATTCATTAGTGAGTGCGTGTGATATATCTTTGGGTTCAAAAGAAGCAACAAAAGCAGAATGAGCATAAGAGTTTGGATCGCAAAACCTGGACCGTGTGACTCGTTCGTGCACGCTTCCAATCATCTGTTGTGAGGGATGATCTTTGTAAAAACGTCGGGGAACAGATATCTCACAAGCTTCTTCTTCATTAGGTTCATCGTAGATTGATGAGCTTGTTACTTGTGGACGATCAGGACCAACATAGGTGATAGCCGGAGCTTGTTCAATGTCCAGAGCCGGACACGTGTCAACTTCGGAACTACCAGGCAGTATCACCGGTTCTTCTTCATCTTCGAAAATACCCTCCCCCTGAGGATACGGATCTGGTCCTGCAACACCGGAGCTAGTACCTGATCTAGCTTCATCAAAAGACACTTCACAAGTCTCCACAATTTTATTAGTGTCAAGTAATAGCACACGGTAGCCTCTAGTATGAGATGGATAACCAAGAAACATGCCATCAATGGATCTAGATTCAAATTTATCAAAATTACCATGTTTCTTAACAAATCATTTGCAACCAAAGACCCGAAAGTGTGTAACACTAGGCCTATGTCCAAACCGAAGCTCATATGGCGTTTTACCTAGCTTAGCATGCAAGAAAACACGATTTGAGACATAACAAGCGGTTGCTAACGCATCAGCCCAAAATTTCCTAGGAGTTTGATATTCATCAAACATAGTCCTAGCCATCTCAACTAAGGTTCTGTTCTTTCTTTCTACAACACCGTTTTGTTGAGGTTCATATGGCGAAGAGAATTGATGATCTATTCTATTTTCAGCACAAAAGTGATCAAAAGATTGATTTTTAAATTCAGTTCCATTATCACTTCTAATTGCTTTTAATGATCCTGGGTGATCAATTGATAATCTAAGAAATAAAGTTCTAAAGTGACTAAAAACTTCATTCTTAGACGCCATAAAGTAAACCCAAGAGTATCTAAAATAATCATCAACGATAACAAGAACATACCATTTACCTCCGAAGGATTGAACACGTGAAGGTCCTACGGTGTCAAGATGCAAAAGTTGACATGGTTCAGTTGTCATGATCATTGTGAGAGGAGTATGTGAACCTGCAACCATCTTAGCATGTCTACAAGAAGAGCACACAATCTCTTTGTCCCCTTTAAGCTTAGGCAACCCACGTATGCGATCAAGAGCACTAACACACGTTAGGTGATCAAAGCCTATGTGACCAAGTCTACGATGCCAAAAATATAAGTCCTTTGAATCATTAGCAACTAGACACCTATGCTTAGAGGAAGACATATCAAAATCAGCTTTAAAAACTCTTCCAAACTGAGACATGTTAAAAATAAGCTCACTATTTGAACCTACAACTTTGCAGCAATTTTTATTGAAAATAATTTCTAGATTTTCATCTAGCAAATGTGAAACAGAAAGCAAGTTGTATTTCAAATTTTTGACAAGTGCCACATCCTTCAAAGTGTAGTGATCATTTACTCTAACCGAACCCTTAGCAATTATAGGAGTTGAAGAATTATCAGCAAAAGTAACATTCTCTACACGTGACACAAAAGAGAGGGAGGAGAACCAATCTTTGTTATCGGTCATGTGGCGTGAGCAACCTGAATCCACAATCCAAATGTTCTCCTTCCTCAAACATGTAACCTACATAGAAGCACAATACGTCGATGACTCAATACTGGGGTTAGTCAAAAGGCATTTAGGAATCCAGTATTGAGTCACGCGACGTGCAGCAGGAAAAACACGCGAAAGCTGGGACAAAACAACAGGTTTATGAGTCAAAGTTTGAGATTTTTTATTCCTAACTACTGACCTATAAGGTGTTACTTGTGTAGCACAAAAATCAGTAGCTCTAGAGGCAAAAACAGAAGGTCTGGAGGTAAAATTCGAATGTTTTTGACTCAAAACAGCAGGTTTTACATTCGGTTCAATGTGTGCAGCAAATTTTGCATGAAAGTGATGAGATCTAGCAACCATTCTTTCCCTTTTCTGTTGTTTAGCTAGTCTATAACAAAAATCTATGACTTGACCATCTCTACCACAGAAGGTACAATTAAATTTAACTTTGTGTTCATGTCTAGATGAGCAAGCAATATTTTTATTTGAAACCGAATGAGGCAACACTCCTGCAGATTTGAAAACCACTCCTTTTTGTTTAGGAACTGTTTGGATCAAACCACCTCCTAATGACTTTACAATTTTAGGTGGATGTGCCTTAGCATGAACATGAGAATCAAAACCTAAACCAGTTTTATCATTGCAAGACTTGGAAGAATTCAGCAGTAAGTTTAGGTTCTTATTCCCATTACAAAACCGATCTAATGTTCTATGCATGTCATCAAGTTTATTGGACATATCAAGGCAATTTTCACATGAAGTTTTTCCTTTTAGTTTGCAATTTGAACAAAATTTAACTTCTTGAGAACGTAAAGCATTGTTCAATATAGAAATTTCATTCATAGCATCCTGTAGTTTCTTATCAAGATCATCACAAGTAGAACAATGCAAATTAATTGTAGAACAGCTAGCATCTTTCAAGTTTTTATGATTAAGTGCAGCAAGCTCTTTGTTCTTTTCAATTTCTTCATCAAGTCTATCTAGAGTGGAGGAGTGTGCACTTCTTAATGTGGACAATTGTTCATAGATTAAGTCACATGAGGGACATGTATCATCACTAGGAATCAAAGTTTTTAAATGCTTAATTTCAGATTCTAGTGATTCAATTTTAGCAGCATTATGCCTAAGCTTTTTGTCCTTTTTCTTGACAATAATAGTTGCACGAGAAATAGCATCACACATTTCATTGCAGGTAGAACATACCTCATCGTCTTCACTGTTGTGTTCTGCATCCTCCTGACTTGATCTTGATCTTGTTTTGCCCGCCATGAAGCATAAGTTGGCCAGATCGTCATCATCTTCATCACTTTCAAAGTCTACATCACTTGAACTAAGTTCTTGAAGTGCGGTGATGAAGCTGTTAATCATCTTGCGTCCTATGGTACCCTTCTTTTTCTTGTTGGAATTTCCAGAGGAGGTCCGAACCTTGCTTTGTTTCTCTTCCCGGGTGGTCGGACCTGAAAGGTTAGGGCATTCTGTACGAAAGTGTCCTGTTTTACCACATTCAAAACAGCATTGAGGTCCGGAGATTCCTCTCCTTCTAGTTCTCACATTTTGCAATGCTTTTGAGAATCTAGTAGAGATGAGCGCCAACTCCTCTTCTGGAAATTCTTCGATCTGCTCCAGGGTTAGTGAGGACAACAAAGCAAGAGTATTGCAAGATGATGATTGGCCGAAGCTAGACATATCACGTTGTGAAACAAATGCAATAGACTTATTGGGATTCTTACGTGAGATTATGTCAATTTCATGAGTTTTTAACTTGGAATATAGCACATCTAAAGTATGTGTACTCATGACAGTAGATTCACGAATAGATGTAACTTTCATCTCCCAAATTGACATGTCTAATGCACTTAACACTTGCCTAGCATTTTCATCATCTGAAAAATTAACATTAACGCTGTGCAAGTTGCTGAGAATTTTATTAAAGCGAGCAAAAAGGTCATCAATAGACTCACCGGGTTGCATCTCGAAGCGCATGTATTCCTTTTTGAACATATCTTGTTTTACCTCCTTGATTGTGTTGGAGCCTTCATGATAATCACAGGGAGCTCTCCAAACATCGTATGTTGATCGGAGGTGCGCAACACGATCAAAGTCGCTTTGAGTGAGTCCTTGGATGATCAAGTTTCGGGCTTTGTTGTTGTTGTCGACGTCCCGTAGGTTTGTGGCCGTGACTTGATCATTAGGCGGCACTTCATAAGGCTTGTATACCTTCTCCCATATTGTAAAGCCTTGTGCCTGGATGAAAGCCTCCATGCGTGCCTTCCAAACCTGGAAATCAATACCAGCAAACACACAAGGTTTGGCGGAGTACTTCTCCATGATGATTAGTCAAAAACACGCGCAAATCACAAAGATTAGAGCACCGTGGCTCTTATACCAATTGTAGGATCGAAAAGCACGTGAAAAGCTACCATATGGGAGGTGAATGGTAGATTTAAAAATCTTACGCAGTGGAAACAATTAAACCCCAACCCCTTCGGCAGAAAAACGATCTGTTAAAGAAATCGTGTGTGAGACTAATCTAAAAGTGTTTCACCGTGACAAAAGTGATATATATCAGATAGAATCAATTCACAAAGACAACACAAAAAGAATCACTCAATTCCGTCGAGAAAAACTCAAGTTATGATCGAAAGATCAAACAATAGTCAATCTGCCCTACCCGAGAAAAAACAGTTCTGGAACGCTGCAAATAAACTCGTGTAGATCATAGACCACAAATCCAATGACCGTGAAATTTTTATAGATGATATATAATCAAGTTGTGAAGACAACCCAAAAAGAATCACGTCAATTGGATCTGTAAAACTCGAGTTATGATAAAACCACCGACGAAAGGTAGTGCTGTCCAGAAACTCGACGAGTAAAACTTGTCTGGAACAAGTCGGACGAACAAGGCACAAAAGTTCCTTTGAACTACGAATTTTATTCAATAGAACACAAGAGGAACAGCCCCAAAGTCGTGCACCATGAGCTCTGGGCTCCCTTGCTTATATAACCAGCCCTTAGGCCAACCCAATATCAACTAGGACTCTAATCCTACTCAGATCACAAATCGTAACTTTCCATAACTGCTCAAAATTCTTCTATACGCAGATAGAAGCAATCTTAGGACTTCCAAACACCTTAGGAACGTATCCCACATTCCTAAACAACTCAAATTCGTGACCCACACGAAATCCTATCATAACCAACTATCATTCCATATTTGAGTCAAACCTGACTCAGCCGCAACCTGAGTCCATAACCTAGTCGGTTGGACCTTTCCGACCAACTCTTTACATTCACATCTCTTCATCACGTCTCGGAACCATGTAGCCACGTCCATGCACTCCTTGCACACGTGCAAACATCTTCCAATGACGTCCACGATACCTTCATATGCATTGTTCTTGATTCAATCATCCTGCGCGACCTCCTGATCAGCTCAACCACAGTTCCTTCTGAACTTGGTTGTTGGAACCTCATCTCCTCCCTGAGACTAGTCCAATGGATCCTGTCACCAGCCATGACTTGAACTCAAGCAACACCTGCACATGAATAAACAACCAATCCATACGAGCCCAAGTCCTCGACTTGACTCAAGTTAGTTCCGAACACAACACCCTACGTGAGAACCTCACATAAGCATGTTACAAAACCACAGTAACACAATATTATCCATATCAACCAAAACGCACCAAAAACTTAGCAAATGAATACTAAGCAATCTTTCCAACAATGTAAAGCAAGTACGAAACATTTCAAATGAAAAGCAGAAGCACTACGGTCAAGTTCCGGACCTTGCCAGAGCAACCCGGACCTTGAGCCGGAGCTAACAAAAGCTAGTACAACCTAGCGCCGGAGCTTACCAAAACTAGTACAACCAAGCTCCCGCTGGAGCTTACAAAACTAGCAGGACCTAGCGCCGGAGCTAACCAGAACTAGTCGGAACTAGTAAACCCAAAAGCCAGAGCTAGAAAAATCAATTCGGAGCTTAGCAAAAACTCGTCGGAGCTATCAAAGACATGTCGAAGCTAAAGACAAAACTCACCGGAGCTGACCAAAGCTAGTCGTACCTAGCATCAAACGTAACCGGAGCTACCCAAAACAAGCCGGACCTACCGTCGGACCTTGTTATAGCTCAGAGCTAGAGTCGGACCTTGATAAAAAAGTGTTTTGGTGATATTTAAAACTTTTATCATCAAAGCCAAATGTATTCACTACAAGCCAATGTATTCAGCACACATATGTCTTACAGTCCTCCTACAGGGAAAAGCCTAAAAAGTGTTTCTAACAAGTTTTAGTCCAATTCTCATGATGCAAGGTTTGTTAGAATGACTTAGTGAGCCTTAACAAGTTATATGACAAGTATGAAACTAAGGATCACAATGAAACAAGAGTGATGAACAAGACTGATAAAGTTAACCCTAGAAGTAATGGGCAATAAGTGAAAGTAAATAACACAAGGGACACAAGGATTTTATCCCGAGGTTCGATCCCACGAAAGAACCTACGTCCCCATTGAGGAGTCCACGAAGGACTGGGTTCAACAACCCTTCCCTCACCAAGTTTATCACACGGGCCTAACTTGGTTCTTCCACTATCACAAAGAGTGAATACAAGATTTGTTGGGGCTTCTCACAATATGAGGCTCCCACCACAAATACAATCATAAATCACAAAGATTAACTCAAGCCACAGATAACAAAGATTCACAAAGTGCAAGAGATCAAACCGAGAGCCAAAGAGCGGTGCTCTTCCTCTTCTTCACCTCACTAAACTCTAATCCACACAAGAATTAGTTTTAGAGGGAATGTAGGCAAGAAGGAGGCTTTTTGGAGGCTCAAGGTTGCTGTGGCGGCGCTAGGGTTTCAACTTGCTCAAAGGTTTTTTCAAATGAACCCAAGGGTCCTCTATTTATAGAGGTCCCAAGCCCATACTGCTAACTACAGCAGATGGGCGGACTAGTCTGGCCTAGGGGACCACTGACGTCCCTGACAACTGTCGCACTGCGCAGCAATCGTCACACTACCCGCCAAACTTCAAATTCAAACGGTCACTTCAACAATGGACTAGTCCGGCCCCCACCGGACTAGTCTGATCTCACACAGAACCTTTTGTTCCGTGTGAAAACGGACTAGTCTGAAGACCACGGACTAGTCCGGCCCCCAGGGCGGACTAGTCCGATCTCAGTCAGGACCTCTTGGTCCGGACCAAAACGTACAAGTCCATAGTTTTGGGACTTAGTCCCCAAAACCCACTCCACGACTACCCGGACTAGTCCGTCCCACTACGGACTAGTCCAAACTCAGTCATACCCTTCTGGTCCGGCTGAAAACGGATTTGGCCGGCCAGGGGCGGACTAGTCCGGCCACCTACATGGACTAGTCTGACCCTACTGCCAGACTTCTTCCAACTCTTTTCTCTCAATGGGTTTGACCTCTAAACCGCTTTGAGCTCCCAACTTGATCTCAATGCACTTTACACACACATCCTCACACGTATTTGTCTAGTCCAAACTCGACACACTAGAAACCCTAGTTTCTCCTTTTCGAGTTGGCATCGCCGTTTTCATCCTTTTCCTTTTTGAGGGATTGTGCTTCCACTTAAGTCCACACCTGTGCTTAAGATCACTGAGCTCATTAGTCACTTAATTGTCATCATCAATCATCCAAAATCCACGGGGATCCTAGATGCACTTTCAGATGTTTATAAGTATCAACTTAAAAGGAAAAGAAGCTGATGAAGGAAATACGGAGTGAAAACACTTAATTCTCATCTTACCAGATCACTCCCTTAATTATATTATATTTCCTTACAAACTTAATAAAATGTAAGGAAATAGCCGTACATTTCTAATTTGGGGTATTAGACGATAATATATAAAGTACTCCACCTTATTGTATAGATCATTCTTATTATAATGCACACAAAGCATTATATAAAAACTGAAAAGTGTGAGGTGAAAATTTATTACTTAATAATCTCACTCATCATCTTAGTGATAACCTATAATCCTCCCCCTCGAAATATGGTCTATACAATAGTGCCATAATTTCGAAGACAATATAAAATACTTATTATGAGGAGATAATTATATTACTTACTTAGTATCCTAATAACATCACTTAATACTAATAGGAGTACATCACCTCTTTCTAGAATATAAAAGTTTCTCCATGCCATCATCTAATGGTTGAATGATTCTAAACGATATGCTTAACATATTTGACAATATCAAAATGTGAAAATTTATTTTTTTACTCTCGAATTCCATGCCAAATAACTTAATTTTAATAACAGAATTGCAAATTTCAAGAATATGCTATCATGATATATGACTACTAAATAAATTGTAAAACAACAATTCTAACAAGTGCAAAAATACGTATTTAAAGATACATTTAACTGAAAATCTTCAATTCTTAAGAGTTATTTTAGTATTAATGATAGAATGAGAATGCTCTCATAAAATTTCTAATTTACTTAAGATCTTATCGACATAAAAAACTTATTAAAATGTAAAATAGCATACAAAAGACATACCTGATTTGCTTATCACGCGAGATAGTTCCCGATGAAGCGACTTAATTACTAAAATAAAACTTAAAGCATGAGAAATATTTTAAATATCTGAGACAATATATATTCAGAAATAAATAATAAATTAATCTTAAACTTAATTACTTAAATAAAGTTGGTCCCAATTACTAAGTGTATGCAATATTTTGACCATAATCTTAATGAAACGTACACGACTAAATAGAATAATTCACCTTAATCAACATAGAATATTTTGTTTTTCACGTTGGTTACTAAACAAAATATACAATAACTTAATTATCTTAATGAACTACAAAAGTTGTGTTTTGTCTTTCACATAGTTACTTGCCAAAACACAATATTAAAGTATGAAAATTTTGTCTTTCACGTTGGTTACTCAACATAATTTTCATACACTAATACAAATGATCTTAATAAACTTAAACACACAGTAAATTTATTTTTTTATGTTGGTTACTCAATAAATTTACCGCACTAAAGATGACAACGTAAGCTTAAGTCTTAACAAGCTTAATTATTAGAACTAAATTAATTAATGGGACAACTTAATAAATTGATTCTTCTAAATAAATCTTCATGTTAGATCCAATTTAAACAGAAGAATACTTAAACTAATTTATCTTACAAGAACAACGGAAGCTTAAAAGAAAGCTTACTAAACTTACATATATATGCACACTATGTACATCTAAATATTAATAAGGACTTATTAATCTTAATCACGATGATTGAATCATCATGTTACTTATTAAAAAACTAATATGAGGCAAAATCTAATTACTTAATGAGATTAAACATTAATTTTACGTCACTTTAGAGAGTAGCGTAAAATTCTAAATTTAACTTATTACAATATCATAGTAAATTTCTATCAACGATGTTGATCGTAATATGAAATTACCATGCTAACTAGATATTTCATCACTATCTAAATCATATTTTCATAACATGAAACCTTACTTAAACTTGACAAAATTGCCTCATACTTAAACACTAATTCCCGAAATACTAAAAACTAAAACAGTGACTAACTAGTTAAATGATGACTGAATACTTAAACTTATAGCTAAATACTTAAAATTGCAACGTTAAATCTTACTAATCTTATATTTACACTAATCCACTAAATACTAAAACATATATGAATTACTACTTACTTAAATCATGATTGAGCACTCAAAATTATAACAACATATTTAAACACAGTGAAAGCTTACTCAATTATTCTAATTAAATTTCTCACGTTGGTGAAAAAGTTTAACTAGAAAGTCATAGACTTAACACTTAACAGCGGAAGCTAATGCACTTAATTCATACTTATTTATACATAGTAGCAAAATGACCTCAGTTCAATGGGGCTGAGAAAAGAAATAATTTTGCTACTAAATTACCAATAACAGAAAATGATTTAAATAATAGCAAAATTATTAACTTAATAAAGCATAACTCGAAATACAAGAACAACTTAAGATTTTCCATTCTTAGTCTCTTTCTAATATCTGCGCGGCCCAGATTGATTTTCGGCTTGAAACCGAAAAACCAGCTAAAATCACTTAATTAGAAAAGCCCGCAGTCTAAAACAGAAAACTCAATCCCTTTCTGATATTTGCTTGTGGCCCAATAGCAAAATACTAGTGGGAAAAAAATATATGCCAACACTGGAAAAATTGTCCCGAGGCCCACAAACAAATTTATGAGAAATAACCAAAGCTTACATTTCTAAAGATCGCCCATATCCAAAATGGAGCCTGAGGATTACTTGTGGTCTGATGAGTCAGCCCACAATTAAATCTTACTTGTGCTAATATACTTGCTGCTTGCAGCACTAGATAGAGGCCACGACCAGCTCGACGTGTGGCTTGGCCTACTAATGCACAGCAGAAACAGATTGCCCGCATGTGCCTTACACGTTGGCCCAAGGCATCCATGCGGACGAGCACGTGTGCGTGCCCATGTGAGCCTGAAAACCGTGAGCCCACTTCACTAATCCGCCAGCAGGAAAAAATTGTGATGGCCCGTGCACCAGTGGGCGATTAAGCCCGTGCACAAGTGCGAACGACGCCAGCACCTACCACCTGGCCCACGGCCGACTTACTGTGTGGACGCTGCTGACCGTCAGATATCATCCGACGGCTGCGTGCGCTAATCGGAGGCACAAAACAGCCTTGCCCGGCCTCCCAAACCCTTGCACGCATTCTGCCCCCCCCCCCCCCCCCCCGCCTTCTCTCTACTGCGTCACCGAACAGTGAGAACGAGGAGCTCCAGCAAGCCATGGTGGCGCCTCCACGGGCCCCCTCACCGGCGCTTGCGCGCCCACCCACGAGTGGCCGCACCGCCGTCGAGTGGTTCCTACGTGGCACCCTAAGACCGCGTGCACGCATACACAATGAGCGCACGTCGTGGCTTCTTCCTGAAGTCCGGCAAGGCCGAACCTCGATGTTTTGCAGCGAGGAAAAACACCAAACGGTGAGTCTCCTACAACCGTTCTTATTGATTCTAGGGTTAGGGTTCCGGGGTTGTGAGATTGATTCGGTATTTGGAGATTTTGTTGAAAGCCGAATGTTCCCCCTCCTTCTAAATACTATGGACACTAATTCCTGAATGGATTTGCCATTAGGCCGGCTCTGATACCATTGTTAGTAAATGCTTAATGTTCCTAATGGACCAGATCCACCGGGTACGACCCAAACATAGGATGAACAACAAGATTCATAGTTCTTATCATAATAGCAGTAGGAAATCACCAGAAGATGTGGGATAGGGCATACCTTAGTTGTGTGTACCTTTGTCATGGAGAAGGCCGACGAAGGTGGTGCAGATCTGGGCCAGAGACGGCGGCGTCAGTGCTCGTCGGTCTTGGTGGAAGGGTGACGAACGCGCAGGTGTTGGGGCCTTCCTCTCACTCCCGTGTCTCAGTAGATCGGAATCTTAGGTGGGTAGGATTAACCTCTGACCCGGGATTAACCCCTTAATCCTTCTTTTATACAACACGGTGTAAGAGGGGGCCCACAGCCATGAACGTGGCCCACACCCCCGATCAGGGCATTCTAATGACGAGGGCAAACGGTCCAAAGACCGCTTCCTGTAGAGATCAATCTAACAACATGATCTAGCCTATAGGGACCAATCAGAGCACTTCTCGCCCGCCTTAGCCAATGAGGTTGAAGATGGGAATGGTTTGGGTTGGAACCCGTTTCAATAATTCAATTCCTTGTTGCGTTGATATTGTATGAGTTAAAATGGTTTTAGATATGAAATGTGTTGATTTGATTTTGGTTATGAATTAAACTGGTTTGATTTAAATTGATTTGGATCCGAACAACTGTGTCAGTACCACCACCGCACATCCCTATGAAACATTACTGACATGCAGGCGAGTGATGTCTTGGAGGAATGTCGAGCCGAGCCTCTGAGAGGAAGACCCGCAAATCATAAACCATGGGCTGACAAATGGGTTGCAACCGGTTTTAAACCGTAATATAGGAGTTGGGCTGGTGGGGTTGGACTGATTTTTCATTCAGTTCAGTTTAGTAGTATTGGTAGAATGAGTTGAGTCAGGCTTAACAATACAATGATTTGGTTTGGAATTTGGGCTGATTTTTGGTACACTACTAGATTTAAATGGGGTGTTGACATGAACTCGTGTTGGAGTCGTTTTGTACCATCAACTTCATGACCTCAATGTCCAACCCTAGCAAAGCAATAACAATAGCACTAAATTCATAATGATATTGTGGTAAGGGAATCAACTCATAACGAAAGGTGACACGGTGATGGGCTCAATAATCCACTTGTCAATCTTGAGAAAGTTGGCAACGAGGATGCATAAACATGCAGACGAGAGTTACCCCTACCATTGAAATCAAAAACCGAATTTTAAGCAACAGTGATGTAAATGGTACCATGTGCATCACCTCTCAAATTACTGTCATGTGTCCCCAACATGAATCATAAAGCGTTTGAGGGAAACACCAAACACTGCCTTTGTGGGACTTGTAATGGTATCTTATTATTGGTTACATACTTATTGTTGGTTTTGTTGGACAAATGTGTTGCATGGATATGTGATTTATTATTAGATATTTGAAGCTTGCTAAATTTCATGCACTATGTAATACATGATTCTTGTTTGCTTGTTGCTTATTTTTAGTTAAAATTCAGAAATGTTGCTATATTTTTGTCAACATTACACGACGTGAGAAATGCTCATTCGAGACGAACCTGCACGAAGAACAGATACGAGAAAAAAGCGCGTCTCCGTCGTTGCATCTTGCATTATAGAGTAATTGAAGATGTGCAACAGGCGCGTTGCCGATAAGTATATTTGGGAGACAAGCTTCAAGAAGGCTCCTCTTCTTTCTGTGAGAAATCCGAGACAGGCTGAGTCGAGTCATCGATGATGCACTATTCTTGCTCATTGCTGATGAGTAAACATGGGAGACGATCTTTAGTTGCAATCAACATTAATGGAATTCATAGATAAACATATAGAATCCGCAATCACATTGCAATTCAGAGATAAATATTTGCAACTCAATAATATACATTTCAACTCGGATATATATATATATATATATATATATATATATATATATATATATATATATATATATATATATATATATATATATATTATATACCTAGCTACAGAATACATCATTCTGTGTCCAGTCCACCTGATCCGCCCACGCACGTTCCCCCGACCGCTCCACCCGATGGACCCCAATCCAGCCCACGACCGCCACCTCCGTGTATCTGTTTGCAATGATTTTTTTATCCGTACCCCCGATGCGGCTCGCCACGATCTACCCCACGATCAATGAACTTCGCCGACCGCTGCCGCCACCGATCCACCCCCACGATCTCTAGGTTCCCGCCATGGATCCACCACCCCACGACCCCTCGCAGACTCCAGGTTGCTCGCAGACTCCAGATCATGGTGGTCTCCTCCTCCTTCTCCATGCCTGCCGCCGTCTCTAGGAGGAGCAGTGCCGCCCCTTCACTCGGCTTCGCCACCTAGCAGCTCGCTGGCCTCAGCCTCGGTGTCTCCCTCTCCGCAGCCAACCCCCTCCTCCCCAAGCAGCAGCAGCTCCAGCCGCGCGTAGGAAGACGACGTGGAGGAGGAAGCCGGATCTGCTGCTGCTGACCCATCGCCGCTGCTGTCGGAGCACTCATCAGGGTCCGATTTCTTGCCGACCCATTCCCCGTTCCTCTCCACGGCCTCTTTGCCTCCTCGAACAAGGACGTGTATCACCATAGGATCTCCGTCGATAGGAATGACATCGACATTCCGTACTCACAGGTGCATCTGTCTGCATAAATTAATTGCTTCCAGGATTATTTCATTTTAGCAGTAGCAATGTGTGCACTGGGTACACACCCTTTGATTATGACATTGTAGCAGAAGCAGGTCACATGATTAGCAGGACAAAATACAAAACTAAACCGCCTACTACTGGGTACATAAGCATACTTCGGCGATGCATATTCTCTGTTCAATTTTGAAGATGGATATGACCATTTTTCTTTGTGCACGGTAGATATTTGTGGAAATGATCTTGGTCAGGGAGCAGAAGAACAATTGCAACATGATGCGTATCAATTTGACCTCAATATGGGTATATTTCTTTGATTAATTCAGACTACTTCTGGGTACAAAAGCAAGCATTGGCCATGTTGTTTTTTCATTACGCCTGGTAAATGCTTATGCATATGAGGATTCAAATGCACCTTGTGATGGACTAGCTGCGCCTTTTGATGACTAGCTGAATGACAGAAAATAAGTGCATGCTTTCATGTAATTGGAATTTGTAACTGTATGTATACACTCTGTGTAACTGGATTTGCTTTAATCTGAAAGTTTGACACTGAGTTGCAAGGTTTATCATGTATGAATATACCCCTTTGTTTTTTTCTGTATGTTCTTCTACAGTGCCTTTGCTGGCAGCCTGGCAATGCCGCTTTCTGACCTCACCACTGCTGTCATCAGGTCCTAGTGTAGGTAATTTCCAGGTGGCTAATGGAGTGTCAATATTTATTACTGTGTATTTCATAACCATGCTACTGTTGTAGGAATGGACATAAGTGGATCTGGTCACTGGTTGAGCAGCAATGAAAATGTTGTGCATGTCAATCAAATAACTGGTGAAGCACATGCCCATATTGAAGGTGTAGCAGAAGGTATCCACAGATGTGCCCAAGCCCAACTATAATACACTATCAACTTGATGCCATTCTTTCTTGGTTATTACTTTTGACAAGTTCCCTCTTTCTATAAACAGTAATCTTCAAAGGTTCAAATCTTAAGCTGCAAACAATTGTCACTGCTCAAGGTGAACCAGAAAGTCGTTGACGCTCCTTCGGAGACACTGACTAATGCTGCTGGTCCACCTGATGGCTTCAAATTCTCTGTACGATTTAGGTGTGTAACACTCATGTCATAACATTTCTTCTGCATTTTTGTTGATTGTAGTATTGTCAAGCACAATTGGGGATTGGCCTCACCTTATTTACCGAACTTTTTCATCTATTATTCTGTAGTGCTAAACATTTACTGTCAATAAGTCGCATGAATACAAATGAGTACAAGTATGTTCCTAGTCAAATTGTTATCAGGTGAGTCACAACTATTAGTTTTTTTAGCAGTTATAATGCTCTAGAGGTAATTATGTTCTTGCATTTGCTGGACATAGCACTGAAAAACCAACCTTCCTCCGACAAGGTCACTATAGTCCTTCCAGCCACAGGTATGTTGTTCAATCTTTCTTTGCAATAATCCTTGTAGTTATCTGACTACCATCAGTTAGCATCTCCTGTGATTTATGTGCCATGTTGAATCACCTTGCTATTGATGGGTAACACTGCATTCCAAATAAGTCATTTTAGCGAACTGATTCTCCTTTATGTAGTAATATATCATTCAATTTCACTTGCAAATGCTTATTGCAACAGTTGGCACTATTTTTCCTTTTCCCTTATGCAGGCCAGACTGAGGAAGTTGAAATCAGCGATGATACTGGAGAAAAAGCTGAGCCATCATCATCATCAAGCATAACCATACTAGCTGTTATCCTCACATGCATTATTGTACCAGTAGTTACAGTTTGGCTCTTCATGAAGTTGCTGGAGAAACCAGGTAGAGACAGGCACCATCAAGGCCCGCCCACAACACGGACACCAGCAATCAGACCTGCTGCAATGGGTGATCCTGCATCTCCCGCTAATGGTCAGCTGTCGCCTCGTACACCCCAGCCTTTCATGGAATATGTGAGGAGAACCGTCGACGATACACCATACTACAAGCGTGATGGTAGGAGGTGATTCAATCCCCATAACACATACTGAGCATGTGTATTGCGTATCTAGGTAGTGGACAACTGGTGATTTTGTTGTAACGTCCAATCAAACTGTGCATTGGCCCTGTAATTCTTGAACAAGCATGCATATGCTGCTATATTATGCTGCCAAATTTTGAATTTCTAGCAGCATCTGTGCATTAGATGTAAGCTCTTATTAGTTAGCCAGTTGTGAATTCTAATTTTTTAATGTTGGGTTGCGAATTCTAATGGATTTGTAATATATGTACATTAGAATTTTAAAAATATTAGTGAATCGCTCTGTTGAGAATGGGACTTCCATGGTGGAGTGGTGGTGCTGGCTTCGATGCCCAATTTTGAGAGCACAATGTTGCAGTTGCCATGGCGCACTGTTTTGACTGCCGCTGCCGGGCTAGAAATGGGTACGGTGCGTGGTTGGGTTTCCACTCTCCAGGGCTGCTGGCTAAACAGGAGTGATTGATTCTTCACTTGCAGCTCGCTGTGACTTGAAGTAGAGATGCGCTGAATTGTTCTGTAAATAATAGTATTTTCTTCATTTCCAGCCTGCTGTGATCTGAAGCTAGAGATGCGCTGAATTGTTCAATTAATAACAGTGCTTCAATTTCAGCAGCTATTGTCGGACTGCTAAGTACAGAGTCCAGTAAGTCTGATAAAATTTTGAAGCATTCGAGCTATGCTGAGGTGGCTCATTCCCCGTATAAAGATGGACAAATCACCTTTACACATAAACAAATCAAAATTTCACCAATCCACTGACATGTATCTCTTTTAGTTTATAACTTTCATCCAACAAGATTAGCTTCGTGTTCAACATTGACATTAACGATGCATGCTTCTAATTTTGACGATGACCACATGAAGAAAAAAATTACATGTTGTACAGAAAATAAGACATCCAATTCTTGATTGGGGAGCAAAATTATCAACAAGGGAGTGGTCTTCAATTTTGCAACAGAACAAAATATGTGCAAGTTAATTACATTCAGTATACATTATCCTCAGATTAAACATGAGGACAACTCAATAGTTACAAATATTACCATCATACATCCTTTTGCCTAACCATGATGTACTTTTCTTCTATTGCATATAAGCTCAATTCTAACCTTATCAATTTTATAACCCTCAAAGTGCTTCTAGCTCTTCGCCCTTTTGAATAGAAAGCAATAATGAAACAATAACTCATAGAGGACAAAAGGAATTAGAGAGGATCATATCACTGGGATATTACAGTAATAAGGTTGTTGTTGATCCTGTCATGCAGATGAGGATTTCCGTAAACCCTTCCTAGTGACAAAGGTCCACATGACAACAACACATGTTCTTCTGCTCCACAACCAGGATCGTTTCCGCAAGTATCTACCATGCACAAAGAAAATTGGTCATCTCCATTTGCTAAATAGAACAAAGACTATGCACCCCAAAGTATTTTTATGTACCCAGAAGTTTTGTTTTTTGTCCTGCTAAAATCATGTTGCCTGCTTCTGCTTCAATTTCCTACTTAAAGACCGTGTACCCAGTGCACACATTGCTAATGCTGAAATGAACTAAACCTGGAAACAACTAATTTATAATACAACCAGATTCACTTGTGAGTACCGTTCGAGTCTTCACTCTGCCTTGGTCAATCGATTGGGTTTGCAGGCGGTGATGCCAGTAATGAAGACCACTAGGGAATCTCAAGGTTGTTCCCGTCGAGCATCGACGGAGATCCGGTGGTGATGCACGTCCTAGTTCGACGAGGCAAGCAGCAGCGTCGACACTAATGATGGCTCGGACAGTAGCGTTGATGTCTCGGCAGCAGCGGATCCGCCTTCCTCCTCCGGGTTGTCTTCATACGCGCTGACACCGCGACCTCTACAGTGCTTCCGCACTTCCTTTTTCGCGACCGACTGCTGACTGGTCGGCACCAAGAGCGAGCAAGCTTTGACCCTTCGACTCTTTTGCTACATGCGGTGGTTGCTAGCATACGTGGGGTTATCGCTGCTGCGGTTGCTAGCTGCGACGAGGACTCCATTCGCTCGATTGGAGAACATCCGTTGCTCGAAGGGGCCACGCTTGGTCTGCAGCGGCTGTGATCCCATTCGTGTGGCATATCTGGTGCCGCACCAGGTGGGCCGGCTGGGCCGTCTTTCGTGTCCTGGCTACAGAATGAGTTTTCTATATCTAGCTTCAAAATATACCTGCCCTATATATATATATATATATATATATATATATATATATATATATATATATATATATATATATATATATTACGTTTTGTTCCCACTAATCCTTAGAAATTTATTGTGGTACAATTTTACTTCACTTTCTGTGCATATGCAAATCTAGGCTTATTTTACATACCTGATATTCTCATAGTAGATTAAAGTATACAACCTGTAGTATATGCCTTCATCTCAACAAAATTTAAATAGAGAGATATGCACCTAGTAAATAAGCTATTACATTCATTAAAAAATAACATCTCAAAATTTAGTGTAAGCACTGCAGTTTACTTGGTTTTTTCTAAGCTTCAGCTTTAGCTCTATGGACAAGCACAACTTCATGTATCGAGTCTGGTACTGAGTTGCGAGCAAGGAAGTTTGGGCAAGAGCTCTGTGACGCTATGTGAACTTTTTTTTTTGAATATTTAACAATGAACTTGAACACTGTGAGCTCTATTTATTTGAAACTCTTCATTAGCTGTGAACTCTCTATGAAGGCTATGTAAATTGAATTTTTATCTGTTCAAAACATGAATAATGTGAATTCTGCATATGGATGTGCTGATGTGTAGCGTGAAACTGCAGCGAGTTTCATGACTAACTAATATATTTATGAAATATTCTTATTTTCTTATATTCATGGTTGTCGCATTTGTACACAGTTCATCAGTACAAATGAATTGTTTGACGTATTCTGGTTTTGGAGCAGATTTAGCTTTATTTTTATATTTAATTTATTACAAAATATATTCTCACATGTTTTATTTTTCCATGATTTTAGAGCCATTTTTAATTTTGCAGCTTCCTTTCTTATAGAACAGTAATTTGGCATTGTAGCGACATGTGTTTTTTTAATTTTGTCTTAGAAAAATAGTAAATGTGTTACCGCAGTGAAGCAATTTTTTCGTTACCGTAGAAGCCCACAGATTGAAATGGTAGAAAAATGTCTAGATCGACTCAAATTCATTCAGCGAGCCAGGATAGGATCAGATCCATATTCTAAAAAGGAGAGGGCCAGATAGGATATTTTAAGCTGGAGGTGGGTTGGATAAAGGCCGTGGCCAAGAGAAAAAAAGAAAAAGGATGGATCGAATTTGGACTGGACCTCCTTAGATGTACATGGCTGAGTGGGAGCCTTGCACACCGCTGTGAAAGTTTGTGTGCTGCTAGTGGAAAGCGTCCAAGGCTGGACGACTTCATTTTTGCATAGCTTAGGCTCAAGAGCGTGAGCTATGAGACTAACTTTCGTTGTACATTATTTATTGTAAATTTATGTTGCACAAGACAAAATTTGTAAAACAAAGACTAATGTTTTGTATTTTCTGGATTTTTTAGTGTATGCTCATTGCACGACACCACCTAATGTGCTTCCTTGATTGTTGGGACTCTGGTGCTCACAGTTGTGTTACATTGTGCATTTTGGTCGTTATATATAGATCCAAGAAGATTTATTTATAAAACAATGTATTATACGGATATCTATCTCACCAAATATGTTGTCAATATATAGGATTGTTTACAATATAAATATCTTATTTACCAAATATACTTTAACAGCCTGGTACTTGATATGAATATCTACTCTAACATATATGGTAGCATACGATATAGATATCTCCTAAGCCCAATATAAATATCTTGTTTATATCATGGTAGCTTTCATATTCTGAATAACTGTTGTAAATCTCGTGACAATGGTTCGTTTAATTTTTTTTGCTGAAATTTGTTTAAGTTGACATATTTCTGTTCTGCTTTTTTCCTTATCTTTATTTCCTTATTTTTTTCTTTATTTAATTCCATTTCCTCTTCATTATTCTTTGTTTTTGTTTCCTTCTTTCATTATTCGTATTTATTCCTATTTTCTTCTTTTCTTATCTTTCTTTACTTCTATTCTTTTTCCCTTTTCCATATTTTTAGTTTATTTACTTTCATTTTTTATCTTTACTTTCTTCAATTTCATTTTTCTTAACTTTATTTTCTTCCATTTCCTTCTTCGACCTTCTCGTTTCTTCTTCAAATTATTTCTTCTTTCATCGCCAGCCAAGCCCCCACATCTTCTTCTATCACCATCGACTCTTGGCGTCGCCCCCGTCCAGTCTGCCCTGCTTCTTCGTCCTTCGCGTTGACACCATCCATAATGAAACCACCATTCTCTGCGCCCCCTCTATCCGACGCTGCCCCGTTCCTCTCTGCCTCACGCGGTAAGATAGGCACAACCCGAATGCAAGAAGCTTCACCTTCGTACTGGATTTGTCTGTCAAGAAGGCAAGCCAATAGATCTGCCTCTTGTGCCTTCCATGACCAACGTCCTTCTGGGACCCTCACGTCGGTGTGGCCCTCCGCTCTGCAACATGACCGCACCACCCTCTGCTCCACGTCGCACCCTGTACACATGTGATTGCTGGGAAAGTTGTGCATCGATGTAGAAAATGCCGGATAGTGATTGTCTTTGTGTACACCAGTGCGGACGTAAAAGCACCCCCATATGCTGGCTAACTAGGAGTGGATGCTTTATCAGATGCCGATGTGATTGGTCTTTGAATGTGGCCTAGAGGGGGGGTGAATAGACCTTTAAATTTTCCTGCACACTTAATAGAATTGTTAAAACTTGGTTGACCGGACTAGTCCGGTTGCGTGGGCGGACTAGTGCGGTGTGCTAGAAATATGTGTGTTGATTAAGCGTTATTTGGGAAACCAAATTCTTTTAGCAGCGGAAATGAGAACAACTGATATTTTTATTTGAGATTAATGTAAGAATGCAAGTAAAAACCTATAAGTGCCTTAGATTGATGTTTTAGCAATCAAGTGATCTAATGAACAAAATGTAAAGGAAATAAGGCACAAGACACACAAATTTTTCCCGAGGTTCGATCTCACCACGAGATCTACGTCCTCGTTGAGGAAGCTCACACAGAGCCTGGTCTCCAACCCTTTCCCTCTTCAAGTCACCACGAAGGCCGACTTGATTCGACTATCACGGGTAATCACCAAGTTTGTGGGGCAACCTCACACGTTGAGGGCTCCCACAAAAACTACAACAAAAGAAGTGATCAAATACACTTGAAAGTATTACAATGCAGAGTATGAGTGTAGAAAGATCAAACCCCAAGAGCACGCAATGAAAGAACGACGATCTCCCAATCCCGAATCCAAGTGTTCAATTGATTTCACTCTTTTTGCACTTTAGATGTGTGGGGAGATGTGTTTTGGGCTCTTGGGACGAAGTGGCGGCACTAGGGTTTGTGTTTTCAGCAATATTCAACGTGTGTTTTCTTTGGAAGGCCGTGGATTTTCTATTTATATGGTTTCCAAAAAGTAACCGTTGAAAAACCCTAATACCGGACTAGTCCGGTGCAAGTCCGGACTTGTCCGGTCACTGTGTATTTTGAAGTCCAGAAAGTCTATCGGGCTAGTCCGGTCCAAGCTCGGACTAGTCCGGTTCTGTGTGAAGGTGATCTCCAGAAAGTTCAACGGACTAGTCCGCGGACTAGTCCGATCTCCACATATGGGAGACTCCAGAAAGGTCAACGGACTAGTCCGGTGAACACACGGACTAGTCCAGTCCCTCAATATGAGAGACTCCAGAAAGTTCAACGGACTAGTCTGGTGGACACAGGGACTAGTCCGGTCTCCCAATAAGAGAGATTCCAGAAAGTTAAACGGACTAGTCCGGTCCATGATCGGACTAGTCTGGTGCATTGTGAAAGTTAGGTTAATTTTAGTCCTTTACCCTAGCGCAAAGTTGTGAGCTCTTGGAGTGTGTCTTTCATACACTCCCTATACATTCAAAATCTAATTTGGTCTTCCAAGCTCCATCAAAGTATCCCTCTTTGGACACCACTTCATTTTTCATCTTTTTGTGTGCACCGAGCTGTTTTACTTGTTTGTCCTGCAATCATCTCAATAGTTTCATTAGGATCTCATATGTTTGTCATCAATTAGCCAAAACCCACAAGGGATATCCTAGATGCACTTACAATCTCCCCCTTTTTGGTGAGTGATGACAACCATTTGAGATATCACAATTGAGAATAAAATCTTGATTTTCATAAGGTGTGCACATATGAGAATAATGATAAATCCACAAAAAGCTTCTCACATATGCACACACCTTATGGTGGGATGCCTAACAGGTGTGTGATCAACAAGGTGTGATGAAATAAAGGTAATCAATAATGAGCATAGAGATGATCATTCAAGTAACAATAAGCATCACACATAAGAGAAGAAATAGTGCATTACAAGGTTTTAAAAATAAGTACATGTCCTCGATCACAAAAACAAAAAGACACCAACTAGAGAAACTACTAGTCTCAATCTCTCCCCCTTTGGCATCAAGGCACCAAAAAGGAAAAAATTGAGGGGAATCACTCATCGCCGCTCTCTTCTTCAGTTTAGGTCCGGTCTTCATCTTCACCACCATCATCATTCGCTGGAGCGGGCTCTTCCTCAGAGTCCTCGAAGGCGGGTGGGGATCCAACCAGCTCAATCTCAAGCTTGTCACAAATAGCTTTGATGTTGGCATTCACATATTGTTGATGCTTCTTTTGTCTGACTTCAATCTTGCGGCAACAGGCAAAGATAGAGGTGAGCATTTTGAGCACACCACCAGAGGGTTCATGAGCAGGTGCAGAGCTAGGAGGAGCAGCTGCAGATCTTGTGGCATTCACATCCCGAGCTTGTTTTGACCTCCTCTCAGCTTCAGGGGAAGGAGGTGCATCAGGAGCTGAGGGTAGAGTGTACTCGGTGGGCTTTTGCGTCTTCAACCCCGCATGGTGAACATCCTTGACAAAATCAAGTCCAGTCACTTTCTCAATCATGTACATGATGTACGGGGCATACCCGCAAGATCTGTTTGGAGTGATTGAGATGTTCACAATGTCATTGTATATGTATTCAAATACATTTAATGGTCTCCTCCCACCAATGACCTTCATTAGGGTCCTCAAAGTTCCTTGAATAGTCCCCGCATCTCCATCTTTCGGGGCTATTGTCTTCCTCAAAATTATGTTGAGGACCACATAGAAGGGCTTCAAATATTTGATAGTGGGAGGGACATAAGGCATCCTTGTGTCATAGAGAAATTTGAGCTTATCCTTCTCCAAGGGTTGCAGATTGTGGATGACAAGATCATGATCCAAAGTGTGCTCAAGGTGGAGGATCCTTGCAAATTCATCATAAGGGACACTGTACTTGGAACCATGAGTCATCCAAGTAAGACTGTCTCCATCACCACGCGCAAAGTAGAGGGTAGAGTAAAATTGGGTGATGACCTCATTGTTCCAGTCATACTCAAAGGCAAGCAAATCCTTCAAGTTGTGCCTCTCCAGGGCCTCAACCACCTCATGAAAGGGAGGATATCTCTTCGACTGTAAGTATCCAACATTCACCCATTGACTCTCTACTAAGGGATTCTTCATCTTCATGTACACATGCTCGTAGTAGTTGGCATGGAAGAGCCTCCAAAATCTTGGGTCTGAGCATTGCCGGGGTTGATCATACACATTAACCTGCCTAAAGCTATCAGCAAACTCACCCCCATTTTCGGTGAAATCCTTACTCGAGCGCTGCCTGTTGTGGTGACTTGGGTTCTTCATCTTCAGGGGCCCAACGTGACCACTAGAAAGCCCCTTTCCTTTGTTGAGAGTCCTCTTTGGCCCTGAAGAGCTCTCGCCAGCTTTTCCTTAGGACCTCTTAACAACCACCTTCCTTTTCTTGGGCAAATTGTCGTTGGAGGGTGGAGAGTGCACATTGACATCATGTCTTTTCTTCATGTACCTCTCCTTGGCTCTCTTCACTTTTTCACGTTCAACTTCTTCATCAACGTGGAAAGAGCTGTCATCTGAGCTTGAAGACATCGTGCCTAATAAGGAGTTCATGGATTAGACGAGAAAGAACAATGAAGGAGATGTGAGGATTCAAATGTCAGATACCGAACTTGTCCGGTTTCAGAGTGCGGACTTGTCCAGTGTACCGGACTAGTTCGTATCTGGAAGCTGGACTAGTCCGGCCTGACATAGGAACCCTAACAAAACCTATGAATCACAGCTTCTATCTAAGGATGCAAGGGGGCATGAAAGTGAAAGAAATACATCTCTGAAGCTAATGTACTGCCTTGGAATCAAGGGAAACAAGCTAGAACTTGAAGAGTTGAGAGTTTGATTTTACGAAGAAATTTACCGAGATTTGAAGATTCGCGTTGAAGGAGCACGAATCTGTCCGGATGAGTTCGGAGTGGAGTATCAACTCGTCGAGGGAAGGATTTCCCACGGAGAAAACTTGGATTTTGAGGGCTCAACTCGAAAATCACTTTTGGGGGCTAGGGTTTGAGAGGTGAGGGCTCAACTCAAAGGAGGGAGGTTTGAAATTTTGATTTTGGGCCAGCCAGCTGCTTATATACGCGGCCGACCGGACTAGTCCGGTGCCCCTGGAAAACCTAAGTATTTAGAGATAACTAATAGTGATCCAAGGACAAGTTTTGCAAATAATCTTAGTACTTATGACCAGAAGGCAATCAACAATGAAAAATGGTCATAAACTCCAAGATTTTTCATTAAAATTAGTTTTCTTAGAAGAAAAAAAAGGTGAGGGGCAGTTTTAGCAATAAAATGTAACATTTGAAGTTTCAACTAGGTGTGCAATGTTTCAGGCCACATTTCGAGAGTCAAGAATATTAAGTTCATTCCTAATATCACAAAACCTTTTCTCATCCAATGGTTTGGTAAAAATATCTGCAAGTTGTTTTTCAGTTCTAACATGTGAAATATCAATGTCACCTTTTAATGAATGATCTCTAAGAAAATGATGACGGATATCTATGTGCTTAGTTCTTGAGTGCTCTACAGGGTTGTGTGCAATTTTTATAGCACTTTCATTATCACATTGAAGCGGGTTATGGCTTAGATTGTAGCCATAGTCCCTGAGAGTCTGTCGCATCCAAAGTAGTTGTGCGCAACAACTACCGACTGCAACATACTCTGCTTCCGCTGTGGAAAGAGCAATGGAGTTTTGCTTTTTAGATGACCAAGAAACTAGGGACCTACCAAGAAACTGACATGTCCCCGACGTGCTCTTTCTATCGACTTTGCATCCTGCATAGTCGGCATCGGAATACCCTATCAAGTTAAATTTGGATCCTTTGGGATACCAAAGGCCTAAGTTGGGTGTGTGCACAAGGTACCTTAGGATTCTTTTTACAGCAATTAAGTGACACTCTTTGGGTGCGGCTTGAAACCTTGCACACAAGCAAACACTAATCATAATATCTGGCCTAGATGCACATAAATAAAGTAAGGAGCCGATCATGGACCGATATACCTTTTGGTCCACATTGGGACCATCTTCATTGAGGTCGAGATGTCCGTTAGTGGCCATGGGTGTCTTGATGGGCTTGGCTTTGTCCATGTTGAATTTCTTGAGAATGTCATGTGTATATTTGGTTTGGCTTATAAATGTACCTTCTCTTAATTGCTTCACTTGGAATCCCAAGAAGAACTTCAATTCGCCCATCATTGACATCTCGAACCCATCTGTCATAATTTTACTAAATTCTTCACAGAAAGACTTGTTAGTGGATCCAAAGATAATGTCGTCAACATAAATTTGACATACGAATAGATGATCATCACAATGTTTAGTGAAGAGTGTATAGTCAGCTTTACCAATCTTGAATCCATTTTGAGTCAGAAAATCTCTAAGACACTCATACCAAGCTCGATGAGCTTGTTTGAGGCCATAGAGAGCCTTACGCAGTTTGTAGACATGGTTGGGATACTTTTGGTCTTCGAATCCAGGTGGCTGCTCCACATAAACTTCCTCCTTGATTGGACCGTTTAAGAAAGCGCTTTTGACGTCCATTTGATACAACTTAAAATTATGGTGAGTAGCATATGCCAATAAAATACGAATGGACTCAAGTCTAGCTACAGGAGCGAAAGTTCCATCGAAGTCCAAACCTTCGACCTGAGAATAACCTTTGGCCACCAATCTTGCTTTATTTCTTGTTACTACTCCATGTTCATCTTGCTTGTTTCGAAAGACCCATTTGGTTCCAACTATGTTCGCCTTTGGTCTCTCCACCAGCTCCCACACTTCATTTCTCTTGAAGTTGTTCAACTCTTCTTGCATTGCAATCACCCAGTCTGGATCCCTTAAGGCTTCTTCTACCCTGTATGGTTCCAGAAAAGACACAAAAGAATAGTATTCACAGAAATTTGCAATTCAAGATCTAGTAGTTACTCCCTTAGCAATATCTCCAATGATATTATTGACAGGGTGGTCTCTTTGCACGCTCTGGTGTACTCTCGGGTGTGGAACTTGTGTAGTTGCTTGTTCTTCATTATCTTCATGTGCATTGTCTCCCCCTAGATCATTGCTTCCATGAATGTCCTGATTTTCTTGATCTTCCTCCTCTTGATCTTGTGCAAGAGCTCCCCCTTGATCATTGTCCGTGTTGAGGTTCATCTTGTGCATTTGAGTCGAATGTTTGCTCTTATGGTAAGATATCACCAAGTCCCATTTTCTTCAGTGCTTCATATGGAGCTTCCTCTTTATCTAGCACACACTTATCAATGGTAAGGAGCTCATATGGAGTTTTCCTCAGTAGTCGATGGAGGTACAACCGATTTGTGGCATGACAAGCGGTGTTCACCGCTTCTGCCCAAAATTGATCTGATGTCTTGTATTCATCCAACATAGTTCTTGCCATTTTGATCAATGTTATGTTTTTCCTTTCGGCCACCCCGTTTTGTTGAGGGGAGTAGGGTGCCGAGAACTCATGTTTTATCCCTTCTTCATCAAGATACTCTTCAACTTGGAGGTTCTTAAATTTTGTCCCGTTGTCACTTCTGATGTTCTTTATAGTTGATGAGAATTCGTTTTGAGCTCTTTTCAAGAACTTCTTGAGGATTCCCTGAGTTTCTGATTTATCATACAAGAAAAATACTCAGGTAAATCTTGAAAAATCATCAACAATTACTAAACTGTATTTGTTACCGCTGATGCTGATGTACAAAATTGGACCAAAGAGATCCATGTGGAGGAGTTCTAGCAGTCTTGTGGTAGTCATCACATTCTTGGCGGGGTGTGGTGCTCCGACTTGTTTTCCCGCTTGACAAGCGCTGCAAGGCCTGTCTTTTTCAAACACCACATCCTTAATACCACGGATGTGACCACCTTTTAGAAGTTTCCATAGATTTCTCATCCCAACATGGGCTAGCCGTCTATGCCACAACCATCCCATGTTGGTCTTAGCAACCAAGAAAGTGTTGAGTTCGGCTTTATCTTTGTTGAAGTCAACAAGATAAAGCTTGCCCTTCAACATTCCCTTGAATGCAATCGAGCCATCGCTTCTTCTAAAAACGGTCACACCATCATTAGTGAACAAACAGTTGTAGCCTTTGTCGCATAGCTGAGATATTGACAAAAGGTTATAATCTAGAGATTCTACATGTAAAACATTGTATAAGGTATGTTGAGAGGATATTTCAATGTTACCGCTACCAAGGACCTTTCCTTGGCCGTTGTCTCCAAAGTACATGCCTTCACCTGGATCCTTGTTGTACTCGTACTCCACAAACATACCGCTCTCTCCGGTCATGTGATTTGTGCATCCACTATGAAGCACCCATTTAGATCCACCAGAGGAGTAAGTCTGCAAAACATAATTATTCTTTGGTTTTAGGTACCCAAGCTTGCTTGGGTCCTCTCAGGTTAGTCACAAGAGTCTTGGGCACCCACACACAAGTTTTTAAGTTCTTGTGGTGTGGCCATGTATATTTAGCAATGACTTTTCCATGTTTGGCTTTCATAAGAACATAGGAAGCATCAAATGTACGAAACAATATTTGTAAATCAGATTCATGGGATTTTTCCTTAACAAATACAATTCCATTCTTAGCATGATTGGGAGTAGACATGTGTTTGTTCCTGTCAAAATCAAGGCCATCTTTGACATTAGGAGGTCTAGTGACCATATATGCACTGCGTGCATATTTGATCTTCTCCTTATCAAGGATGCCGCTTGGAGAGGCATGATTAGAAGTTGAATTATTAGAAATAACATTCTGCTTACTAGAGCAAGTGCAAGTTCTGATTGTTGTCGAACTCATATCTTTGGAGGAAGAGCTCTTGGAGGAAGAGGAGTCACTTTGCTTGAGCGACTCAACTTGCACCTCAAGGATCTTGTTAACTTTTGACAAGTTAGCAAGTTCTTCCTTGATTGCAATATGCGAGTCTTCTAGCTTTGAGTAAGTTTCCTTACTCAAGGCTAGCTCAACCTTAAGTGACTCATTCTTCTCACTTTCAAGCTTGAGAAGTTTTTCAACTTCTTGATATCTCTTCCTTTCACGGATGAGCATATCTTCTTGTCGGTTAAGAAGTTCCTCCTTTTCAAAAATTTTGTTCGACAACATTTCCATTTTCTTTAGAGCAATTTTACTTAATCCTCTAAACATTTCTTCATTATCACTAGAGCTATCAAAGTCATCAATAGAGGAATTTAGCGTAGGAGGGGTCAGTCGTACCTTTTTCTTGCCTTCCTTAGCCATAAGGCAAGTGTGGTTGTTCATATCCCATCCTCCCATAGTTTGGGAAGAGTGTGGCCTTCATAGTAGGTTTCTTTATTGCGATATTGGTCATCTCTTCTTGTTCATCGGAGGAGGACTCGTCGTTTGAGTCCCACTCCTTGCCAATGTGAGCTTGATGGGCTTGTCTTTTTTTTTTCTGAAATTTCTTTTCTTGAGGTCTTGTTTCCTTCTTTTTTTTGTTTTCTTCATAAGGGCGGTCCAACATGAAGTGACCATACTCTCCGCAGTTGTAGCAAGTGCGTCGAGCCTTAGATTTTCTTTTATCCTTGCTTTTGCCTTCACTTGAGCTGTTGTCGTGTCTTCTTTTCATCATTCGCTTGAACTTCTTGATAAAGAGTACCATTTCTTCATCATCAAGATCGGTGCTCTCGTCGCTTGTATGCCACTCGTCTTGATCTTCACGAGTTTCTTTGAGTTTGGGTCGGCATGTTGCTTTGAGAGCAACCTCTTTCTTTTTGGAAGAAGTGAGTTCGGCCAAGTCTTTGACGTATTGTGCCTCTTTCTCCTTCATTTCATGATTTATGATCTTCCCCAACAATTCATTGGGAGTCATTTTGTGAAACCCGGGGCTTTCTCTAATCATTGAGCAAAGTGTGACATTTCTTGGCATGAAGGCTCTAATCATTCTCTTGACCACCTCGTGATCCGTCCATTTCTTACTTCCATAGGCACGAATTTTGTTGATGAGTGCCTTCATCCGGTTGTACATGTCTTGAGGTGATTTGCCTTCTTCAATAGCAAATCTCACCAACTCTCCTTCAAGCATCTCGATTTTAGCTTCACGAACCGACCTATTTCCTTCGTGAGCTGTCTTGAGTGTATACCAAATTTCTTTTGCACTTTCTAAGCCATCGATCTTGGTGAATTCTTCTCTGCTTAGTGATGACGTGATCACGGCGATGACTTGTACATTTCTGTGAATCTCTTGTTCTTGTTCTGGGGTGAGTTCCTCATTCGTGTCCGAGATATCTATGCTAGTGCAAACAATGTGCCACAGACTAGGATTTAGGGATATTAGATGCATCTTCATGTTGTACTTCCACATGGTATAGTTGCTTCTGTCAAACTGTGGAGGTTTTCCCATAGGAATGGAGAGATAGTGATTATTTGAATTGAGACAGTTGTAGTTGTAAGGATGTCAGGAGTAGTTGTGATGACCACTCCCCGTCGTCTTCTCATCTTCTTTTCCTTTTTGTCCTAGCAGTTTCTTCCTCAGGAGTGCCTTTAGTTGTCGCACTTCTTCATCATCATGTGTACTTTCTTTCAGCACATCGAAGGCTTTAGCTTCTTGTTCCTCCTCATTGATGTTCATCTTCGAGATATCGTTGTTCTTCTCAGAGGCCATTGATCTCTCCAAGATGTGAGTCTCGTTGGCGGAGAACCTTGCTCTGATACCAATTGAATGTGGCCTAGAGGGGGGGTGAATAAGACTTTAAAGTTTAATGCACACGTAATAGAATTGTTAAAACTTGGTTGACTGGACTAGTCCAGTTGCGTGGGCGGACTAGTCCGGTGTGCTAGAAATATGTGTGTTGATTAAGCATTATTTGGGAAACCAAATTCTTTTAGCAGTAGAAATGAGACAACAGATATTTTTATTTGAGATTAATGTAAGAATGCAAGTAAAAACCTATAAGTGCCTTAGATTGATGTTTTAGCAATCAAGTGATTTAATGAACAAAATGTAAAGAAAATAAGGCACAAGGCACACGAATTTTTCCCGGGGTTCGATCTCACCACGAGATCTACATCCTCGTTGAGGAAGCTCACACAAAGCCGGGTCTCCAACCCTTTCCCTCTTCAAGTCACCATGAAGGCCGACTTGATTCCACTATCACGGGTAATCACCAAGTTTGTGGGACAACCTCACACGTGGAGGGCTCCCACGAAAACTACAACGAAAGAAGTGATCAAATACACTCAAAAGTATTACAATGCAGAGTATGAGTGTAGAAAGATCAAACCCCAAGAGCGCGCAATGAAAGAACAACGATCTCCCAATCCCGAATCCAAGTGTTCAATTGATTTCACTCTTTTTGCACTTTAGATGTGTGGAGAGATGTGTTTTGGGCCCTTGGGACGAAGTGAAGGCACTAGGGTTTGTGTTTTCAGCAATATTCGACGTGTGTTTTCTTTGGGAGGCCGTAGATTCTCTATTTATAGGGTTTCCAAAAAGTAACCGTTGAAAAACCCTAATACCGGACTAGTCCGGTGCAAGTCCGGACTTGTCTGGTCACTGTGTATTTTGAAGTCCAGAAAGTCTGCTGTACTAGTCCGGTCCAAGCTCGGACTAGTCCGGTTCTGTGTAAAGGTGAACTCCAGAAAGTTCAACGGACTAGTCCGCAGACTAGTCTGATCTCCACATATGGAAGACTCCAGAAAGGTCAACGGACTAGTCCGGTGAACACACAAACTAGTCCGGTCCCTCAATATGAGAGACTCCAAAAAGTTCAACTGACTAGTCCGGTGGACACACGGACTAGTCCGGTCTCCCAATAAGAGAGATTCTAGAAAGTTAAACGGACTAGTCCGATCCATGATCGGACTAGTCCGGTGCATTGTGAAAGTTAGGTTAATTTTAATCTCTTACCCTAGAACAAAGTTGTGAGCTCTTGGAGTGTGTATTTCATACACTCCCTATACATTCAAAATCTAATTTGGTCTTCCAAGCTCCATCAAAGTATCCCTCTTTGGACACCACTTCATTTTTCACCTTTTTGTGTGCACCGAGCTATTTCACTTGTTTGTCCTGCAATCATCTCAATAGTTTCATTAGGATCTCATATGTTTGTCATCAATTAGCCAAAACCCACAAGGGATATCCTAGATGCACTTACAGTCTTACACTATCTGCACTCATGTACTCTAAAAATCCGACTCCAAACACATATTCTTAACCATTTTCTACATACTCCAAAATATTTTCTATATTCCAATATGTTCTTTCACACTTGTGGTACACCCTAGACATACTCTATATCAACTATCATCCATTCTTTAATGTTTTTCTATCTTTTCTCTTTCCCTTTTCTCTCTCTATTCCTTTTTGTTTGTTTCCTTTCACTTCCCCTCTTCTTTTCCTTCTGTTTCTTTCTCATGTCCTATGTTTTTTCCTCTTCCTTTCCTTCAATTTTCCTTCATTTTCCCTTCTATTTTCTTTCCTCCCCTTCTTGCCTTTATTTTTTCCGTACTCTCCAGATTCTTCCACCATCTTCGAACTCTTCTGCTCTCCACTAAGTCCAAATCCATTCTTTGTCGCCTCCGTAGAAGTGAGCTCCCACTTTGTCTTGATCTATATCCTCCCTCTCGAGAAAAGAAAATGCAGAAGTGAGTTGTCATCACCTTCTATCCTCTTTGCATCTTGCACACCAGTCTGATGAACCATCCGATCGAAATCCTCCTCGCATCATGTCGAATAGCATCATGCACCATGAGGTGAACAACCACATCAAAGGGAGATGATTGAGCGGGAAGGTGTGGGTAGCGTGACGTCCACCATCGTCAAGTCATCGTGTGAGTCCTCATCCTGGAACCATGCTCAACTACGTATTAGTCTACCCCTCCATGCACCGTCAATGTCTCCCATGCCACCGCATGTGTCATCATCCACTAGGATCTTCCTTGTTGGATCCTTCCCCGTTGCTCTCTCCTCCACCCCCGCCTTCCTTGACACGCGCAGAGGACCGACCATTGAGAGTCAATGGCATCACGTATATGCTCAAGGGAGAATATTTTTGTAGAAAATGCTCGTTTAAAGGTTCGCTCGTAGTATGCCAGTGCGGTCAGAAATCGGACTGGTTACGCTCCGTACCCAGGGCCAACTAAACTAAATTCTTTGGATATCGGAGGCAGGGCAGCGGGCGAGCATCCCAGCAACAATGATGGCCACAAGTATCCTCGCTGATCGCAAAGTGTCTGCCTTCAGAAGCCCCAATCGGCTCCGCCTTCGAAAACAATATGGCTCGATCGACATCGCTTTGGCTCCGCTCCCCTCCTCGCCCATGTTCGGGAGATCGATAAAAAATTGGCTCCTACAAATCACGAGGGAGAGATTTGGAATTATGCTACTCCTAATGTTGGTTTCGCCAAAATGCTAATATCAAAATACAACACACAAAATATCATTATAATAGTGCAGAAATTGCTCGTTTTAGGAGCTTCTTAATATGACTAATGCCCTAGCTAACCACTTAATTGACTTAACCGTGTATAAAGGCAAATTTACCCTCATATGGTTTACTTTCTTTCTCTGTATTCCCCCCCTCGTCTTTGTTTCACCTCTCAAACACCCTTAGATCATGGACCTTGCCTAGCTCTGGTCAACGCCATACAACACTGTCGAAGGGTTGCTACGACACTTCCCCTGGTACTACTAAAGCGTAGTCCGCGGAGGTTCGTATTCATTTGGGGCGACCGTAAGATTATGAACAAGACAATGACACAGAGAATTTTTACATGGTTCGGGCTGCCTGAGCGTAATATCCTACTCCACGGGGTGGTTGTTGATTGTATGTGTCGGTACCTTACGTACCGGGTACCCCATGATATCGCAAGAAAAGCTAAAGGAGTTCCACCCTTTCAAGTTGAAGACCTCTGAAGGCCGCACTTGTTCCACAGTACTGGACCCGCCTCCCTCGTTTGGGTAGCTTCGACACTGACACGTGTAACATAAGGTCGGACCTAACTCCTTCCATTGGGAAGCTCCGGTCTTGCCACATGTCCAGTGACCCCGGACCTAACCCCCAATAAAGGGAAGCTCCGGTGCTGCCACGTGTAGAATGGCTCCAGACCTGTCTCCTCACGATGGGAAGCTCCAAAGCTGCCACGTGTCGAACCTCTAGGGCTAGGACTTCAACGGAAGACTGAGAGATCTCCAATGGCTCGGACTTTCAAGGGACTGTTAAAGCGACAGTTACAAGACCTGATTAAGTGTCATTAATGCTATATTAATGACACACGATCAGTGGAATTTTAACAGAGGCAACGTCGCCATTAAGGCGCGTTATCACTCTATTAATTACGCTTAATACCTCTAGATTGTGTATTATGCTATTAACTACGCCAGGGCCACATGTCGGGCCAGACAAGTGATGTAACAGCCAGCTCTTATACTATAAAAGGGCTAAGCCGCACGATTCATAAACAAGGAGGCTCACACGCTCACAAGCGCCACTCAGATTCATATATACAACACACAACCCGTGGAGTAGGGTGTTACGCTCAGGCGGACTGAACCACGTAAAATCCCTCGTGTCATCACCTTGTTCATAATCTCACTCGCGCCCCAACCAATCAAGAACCTCCATGGGCTACGATCTAGTAGTACCGGGGGAAGTGTCGATCGCACACTTCGACACATGGCACACCAGGTAGGAGCGCTTTGAGATTTCAAGATGGTGAACTACGCCGCAGATGCATGCAATGGCAATGCTGCACAACCTGCTGGGGGGAATCCCTCCAATGTGCAACAGCCAGCAGGAGCCATTCTCCCGGCGGGCGTTGTACCACCTCCACCTGCTCAGGCCAACAATGATGGGCAACAGGATGGAGTCCTAGTGCCGGTCACTGCATCGATACACAACAACCTAGAGAACACGTTGATTGCTGCGCGTACTCTCCTGGAGCGTCCACCCGCGCCCGAAGCACCTCAGGGTGTTATGGAGCAGTGGCGCGCTGATGTGCAACATCTAGTTGAAGTTGCAGCTGATGCCATCAGCAACCAATGTCCCCCCCCCCCCCCCCTTTAGGGCAGACACCAACTCAACGTAGGACCTTGTCTGGGAGACTTGGTCCACACGCATCACAACATCGGAGACGTGTTGTGTCTCAACAGGTGACATCAGTGCCTTTCGGGGCACGTCGCACCCATACTATGTCGATACTCTCGACACACGATCTGCAGTCGGAGCTGGACCGCCATTACAGACAGTAGGACGACCGCGTCCACATCAAGTGTGCTTGCAAAAGGCGGGAGACATGCGAAAACCGTCCTCCTTCGAGAGTGGGGGCGACTATTCAGCCCTGGCCATGCACCTGCACATGGTCCGCTAGCCCCAGAAGTTCCAGCCTCATCTGCCGGAGAAGTTCGACGGGACTGTCAACCCCACCGAATTCCTCCAGATATACTCCACCGCCATTCTAGCGGCGGGTAGCAATGAGGCCGTGATGGCCAACTACTTTTTGGTGGCTCTGACTGGGACCGCTAGATCCTGGTTTATGAGTCTGTCGCCTGACTCTATCAACAGTTGGGAAAAGCTATGCCAATAGTTCACTGCCAACTTTGGGAGTTCCTACACCCGGCCCGACACCGAACTGGACCTTTTTGCTGTGAAGCAAGCTTTGGGAGAATCGTTGCGGTCCTTCATCCAGCAATTTTCTTAGGTACACAATACCATACCTTCTATCTCGAATGCATATGTCATTGTGGCATTTAGACAGGGCGTTCGGGACAAGAAAATGCTGGAGAAGCTGGCAACAAAGGAGGTCACCAGCGTCACAGAGTTATTCATCCTGGCTGACAAGTGCACCCGAGCTGCTGAGGGCTGGGAAATGCACTCCAAGCCAGCTCTGGAGGCTAACAAAAAGTCCTCCAAAGCTGAAGCCACTTCCTCCGATGGTGGTAAGAAGAAGAAGAAGTCCAACGGTAAGAAGAAGTCATCGGTCGACACACGTAGTGCTGCAACAGCTGCAACTCCGGGTGGTCAGGGGCCACACCCCAAAAAGCGACATCAACCTTCATCAGAAGATTGCAGAGGTTCAAAGATGTGGTGTCCGATTCATAAAACGGACAAGTACAGTCTGGAAGGCTGCTGAGAGGTCCAAAACCTTGTCGAGCGCTACAACAAGCATTGAGAAGAAGCTCCTTTCCTTCAGCGGGAAGGAAAAAAATTCAACGAAGCTCCGTCCGAAATGGAGTTGGGCTTCCAGGATCTCAAGAAGGTCCTAAAGGCTGTATAGAACACAACCGACGATGATGCTGACGTCCCTAACAACGAGCGTAGGGAGACCCTCAACACCATTTATGGTGGGTCGTGGGACATTACATCTCGCCGCATCCTCAAGACAATGCAGCGGGAAATGGCTGCCGTAGCTCCTGCTGCCAGGGCAGAACCACATCGGAAGTGGATGGACCCACCCATCACTTTTGATGCAACAGACTGCCCCAAAAACATGGTCGAAGCTAGACAACTGCTGCTGATGGTGTCTCCAACCATCAATAACGTCCAATTCTACCATGTCTTGGTAGATGGAGGGGCAACGCTCAATCTTTTGAGCTTTGAAGCATTCATGAAGATCCATCTTCAACTCTCGGACCTTCGCCCCTCACGTCCATTCTCTAAGGTAGGTCCGGGGGCCATCAGCCCTCTCGGATCTATCACCCTCCCGGTGACCTTCGGGACTCGGGAGAAATACAGGACTGAGAAGCTAGTCTTCGACATTGCTCATATTAATCTGCCCTTCAACACCATCCTTGGCAGCCCTGCCTTGCACAAGTTCATGTTCGCAACTCACTACAACTACCTGGTGTTGAAGATGCCGACACCTTCGGGCGTTCTCCGGATCCGCAGAGATAGCACTCTAGGGGTCATCGCGCTGGAAGGACTCCACGTGCTTGCAACGGCGCAATAGGGAACCTCCAGCAAAGAGCTAGCTGCTCAACCTCCGAGCACTCGTCATTGAGGCTCGACTTCTGCACCACGTGTGCAACCAAGCGGCGACACTGACGTTCCTGTCAAAGTCATCCAAATCAGTTCCGATGCTGCCCAGACCACCCGTATATCGGGAGGTCTGGACAACAAATAGGAACTCGCGCCCATCACTTTCCTCTAGGCGAATGTTGACATGTTTGCCTGGCAACTGTCACAAATATCTGGATCCCTAGGGAGGTGATTGAGCACAACTTCAAGATTTATCCTGACACACGGCCAATACACCAGAAGCCCCATAAGAAATCAGTTGAGTGGCAAAACTTCATCTGACAGGAGATCAAAAAGCTTCTTGAAGCTGGTTTCATCTGGGAGGTTCATCACCCAAGATGACTGGCAAACCTAGTCGTTGTACCCAAGGCCGACGGGAAGGTTCGGATGTGTATCGACTACACCATTTTGAATAAGGCATGTCCAAAAGATCCATTTCCATTACCTTGAATAGATCAGATAGTGGACTCCACCTCCAGGTGCGAGCTATTGTGTTTCCTAGATGCATATTCCGGATATCATCAGATCCAAATGTCTAGAGAAGATGAAGAGCATACTGCCTTCATAACAATAGATAGATTGTATTGTTATACTGCCATGCCTTTTGGTCTCAAAAATGCTGCTTCAACTTTTGTACGAGCTATGCACAAAACCTTTAGAGAGCTAATCAGGTACTTGGTGGAGGTGTACGTCGACGACATCGTTGTGAAGGTCAAGAACAAGGAGTCACTCCTTAACAACTTGCAAGCCGTCTTCGACAAGCTGCGCATCACACGCACCAAGCTGAACCTGGACAAGTGTGTCTTCGGGGTTAGCTCCGGGAAACTCCTCGAATTCTTGGTGACTCACCGAGGAATTGAGGCGAACGCGACGAAGATTAAGGCTATTGAAGATATGCGGCCCCCAGCCCGCATCAAGGACGTCCAGAAGCTATCTGGATGTCTAGCTGCGCTCAACCGATTCATCTCAAGACTGGCAGAGTGGGCGCTACTCTTCTTCAAACTCTTGAGGACATTTGTACCATTCCATTGGTCTGAAAAAGTAGAAAGGGCGTTCCAAGAGCTCAAGCGGCTCCTCATAACTCTACCAATTCTGGTAGCTCGGAACCCGAGTGAGCCTCTTTTGCTTTACGTTTCGGCAACTATAGAGGTTGTCAGCATGGTCCTGGTCACAGAAAGACCGGAACCACTTCCAGTTCAGGAGCCCAGACACCTCTGGGAGGGTTCGAAGCTACCTGAAGACGAGTTTGGGTCCCAACTCCCAGACACGGATCCTCAAGGCAGTATGCTAGAGGGTCAACCTCTCTCATCTGAGGGAGTTCATATGGATCATCAAAAAGGTCCAGACCACTCAGGGAGGGTCTGGGTTGAACAAGTAGAAGTTCCAGACCCCTCCGGGAGGGTCTAGGAAGCTCAACAAGAAGGTCCAGACCCCTCTGGGAGGGTCCGGGTTGATGAAGAAGAAGTTTCGGGCCCCTCCGGGAGGGTCCAGACCGTCCAGCACCCAGTGTACTTCATCAGTGAAGTACTCGACGACGCCAAGACTCGATACATTGAGGTGCATAAGCTCCTTTATGCAGTTCTTATTGCCTTAAGGAAGCTTTGCCATTATTTCCAAGCCCACAAGATATCAATGGTAACTTCCTATCTATTGTGTGCTATATTGCATAATCCTAATCTACCGGGAACGTCGCCAAGTGGACAGCGGAGCTGGCGGAATTCGATCTCGAATTCCTGCCTCGACAAGCTATCAAGAGTCAAGCCTTGTCTGATTTCGTGGCGGGGTGGACTCCTTCTCCATCAAATCCTGGGGGGGGGGGGGGGGGCAGTGAGCAGAAGCAAACCCAAGGTCTCGGTCTTCACTGAGCCTCATTGGACCCTCTACTTTTATGGCTCCATGCAGAAGCAGGGGGGCAGAGCTGGAATACTTATCCTCGCTCCAACCGGGGAAAAGATTAAATACATGGTGCAACTTGATTTCAAGGCAATCAACAACATGGTGGAGTATGAAGCTCTCATTTATGGGCTCAAGGTGGCGCTATCATATGGCGTCAAGCAGATGCTAGTGAAGGGCGACTCGTAGCTCATCATCAAGCAAGTAAATGGCGAGTGCAGCTGCAACAACCCTCAACTCGCTGCTTATCTCCTTGAAGTTCAGAAGCTTTAGAAAGACTTCCACGTCCTGTACCTTTGCCATGTCTAGCGTCTTAACAACGCAGAAGCTGACGAACTCTCAACGAAGGCTTCAACCGGAGCTGCGGCTCTCGACGGAGTCTTTGTCTGGAGATTGTCAAGACCAACCGCTCAGCCTGCCGAACTGGATGAAGGGGGCGAGATCAGCACCTCGAAGCTGGTGGTCCGGGTGGCCCTGTTACCATGGCGTCTACCAAGGGTTGTAGGTGCGGTAGGAAGCTCCAAGAAACCCAACACGCAAGACTCAGAAGCTCAAGTTAGCTCCGATGCATGGATCTCAGAGATCCGGAGCTACTTGAAAGACAACCACCTTCCTGAGGACGGTGTATACGCTGACCGGATCGTCATATTGGCTAAAAGATACACGCTGGTAGAAGGGGATCTCTACTGGTGCGGTGCCAACAACGTCCTAATGCAGTGCATTGCAAGGGAAGAAGGCCGCGAGCTTCTCGCAGATATCCATGGAGGCGAGTGTGGGAACCACGTGTCTTCCCGCACACTGGTCGGTAAAGCCTTTCGACATGGATTCTACTGGCCTACAGCACTCCAGGATGCAGTCGAGTTGGTGAAAAAGTGTGAAGCATGCCAATTCCACGCAAAACAAATTCACACACCGGCTCAATCGCTGCAAATGTTTCCACCTACACGGAATTTTGTTGTGTGGGGCATGGACATCTTGGGACATTTCCCAAAAGCCGTCGAAGGTTACAGGTTCCTGTATGTCGCCATCGACAAGTTCACCAAATGGTCGGAAGCTACTCCAGTTGTGACTATCAATAAGCAATTAGCTATCAAGTTCTTGAAGTCCATAGTCTGCAGATTTGGAGTTCCCAACAGAGTCATCACTGACAATGGAACCCAATTTACAAGTGCATCTTTTCAAGAATATTGCGAAGACCTCGACATTCAAGTTAGCTACGTATCAGTAGCTCACCCAGCAAGTAATGGTCAAGTCGAGAGAGCAAATGCAGAAATATTAAAAGGACTCAAGACACACACTTATGAGCGCTTAAAGAAACACAAAGCCAACTGGATCGAGGAGCTTTCGTTCGCACTGTGGGCAAGCAGGACTACACCTAACCAGTCAACTAGAGAGACACCCTTCTTGCTGGTGTATGGAGCTGAAGCAGTCCTTTCTCTGGAGATCACCATGGGGTCACTTCGGGTCCGAACCTTCGATGAAGCCGTGTAGGACCAAATCCGGCGTTAAGACCTTGAACTCATTGATGAGGGAAGGTGCCAAGTAGCTATTCAGAATGCACACTATTGCCAGGCGCTCTGGCGCTATTATCAAAGGCATGTGCACAACTGACAGCTCGAGGAAGGCGATCTGGTGCTACGGAGAATACTAACTCATGAAGGAATGAACAAAATTTCCCCCAGCTCGGAAGGTCCCTTCCAAGTGATCAAAGTATTCCGTCCCGGATCCATTCGCTTGGCAACTGAGGATGGGACCCCACTTTCTAATCCTTGGAACATCGAGAACCTCCATAAGTCTTATGCTTAGTATCACGGAGGTGAGTCTGTAATTACATACAATGTAAATTATAGAGCCTATAAACAGAGTCAGGTAGGTCCTCCAGGAGGGTCCGGGAAGTTCAAGCAACACTTGACACAATCACAACACTAAAAGTGTAGCTACCTTCCCTGGGTTAGTACAAGATGTATAGCACACTTAGCCTGGTTCCGTACCCTAAGTGTGTTCTTGTCTTCCCTGTAATCCAGACTCCACGTGCATTAATCCTATACAGGCTAGCTTTCTTTTATTTGTCTTTCTCGTTCTTGTCTATAATGAAGTTGTGCAATTCTTTTTGAGTTTTAGTCCAGGTTACTCATATGTTGCACAAGTTATATTGTTGATCTCTTTGGATTTTAGCATTGCTGCACGGTCTACTCGCCTGAACGCCAAGCCAACACATGTTCGGAGTGTGCTATCGACTTAGCCTGGTCCTGCACCCTAAGTACGCCACTCTACCTATATTCCGGCAGGCCTCAGTAGGGCAGGTCCAGAAGGCCTTCAGATCTGGAGAGATTAATTCTATGTGCTTGTTATCATATTGAGTTTCTCTGAAGATCTAAATTTCAAATAAGAACAGTAAGTCGCAAACGAGTTATATAAGAGAGGACGGATTTTACTATTTTTCTTGTCTTTAATGTGCAGGAAAAATGAAAAACTCATGGCGATGGTGGAAGATGCCAGAGCTACTAAGCTCCGACATCCCCCCAAGGGGGCCCACCATCAACGTTTCCAAAACGTTGTAAGTAGGCGCCGTCAGAGCTAACAAGTTCCGATAACTACCAGGGGGCCAGCCGTTGATGAGAAGAACCAAAGATTATCAAAGCAAAGATGGTGGAAAAATCACCCCAAGGGGACCCGCCATCGACGTTTCATGCATTGACTGTTGGTGCCGTCGGAGCTACCAAGCTCCGACAACTCCAGGGGGCCTGCTGTCGACGTTCTATGCATTGAGAGTGGGTGTCGTCGGATCTACAAGCTCCGACAACACCAGGGGGACCGCCGTCGACGTTCTATGCGTTGACAGTGGGTGTCGTCAGACCTACCATGCTCCAACAACCCCAGGGGGCCCGCTGTCGACGTTCTATGCGTTGATAGTGGGTGTTGTCTGATCAATCAAGCTCTGATAACTCCCAGGGGGGCCGCCGTCGACGCAACAAAGTGTCCCTGGAGGTGTTAGAGGTAAACTTCGGACTTAAAAGCTAAACATACTGGCTACAAGTTCGAAGCGTTCAAATCATCAAGACACTGTCAAAACCTTTTGGTACATGTTCACAATCAAATTGTGCACATCTACCAGGGGGTAACAAGATAAAGGACAGTGTATTGAAGACAAACAAAAATGGGGTTCAATCATTTTAGAAAGATTGAATTTCATTCATTTGAGGATTGGAGATTACAAAATTAGAGATTTACAAGTGGGAGAAAAAGAGAAAAGTCCTAGGTTCTTCGGAAATATGAGGCAACATTCTGGGCAACCTCCTGAACGTTGGCCTTGGCAGCGTCTTCCTCTTCATTGACGGGCCCTTCGAGCACCGGATCCAAAGAGAATTGGGGGTCTCAGCTCTTGTAACACGTCAGCACATATTCTACAACGTTCTTGGCCAGAGATTTCCCCTCTGTCTCTAGCTGGTCCACGATGACGTCACCCATCACGTTGAGTTTGCCGCTAGTAGAGCTGAGTGCCACCAGCGCTTGGTCTAGCTTCGGCTCCGGATTGTCCGGACGTACTGGACTGAATCCTAGCGGCATCAAAGTGTCATTGGCCCGCCCCAAGAAGTCCCACACCTGCTGGGACTTAGTCAGCCTCAAATTCCGCAGCTACTCAAGTGATCTCCTGGTAGTCACAAGCTCCGAGCCTTCCCGGGTAAGGCGCTCGACCTCTTTGGCATGATGTTGAATGCTTTCAGCAACTTGCTTTTCGCGTTCAGCGAGCTCCGACTCCCGAAGGTGGATGCGGTTTCGCCGGTCGGCCAGGTCTTTCTCCCTGCCCTTCACTTTCTCCTCTCTAGTGGAAACTTAGACCTCTCTTTTGTTGAGGTCTTTCCCCAACTTCCACTACTTCTGCTCCTCTTCCTTGCACCGCAGATCAAATTTCTTCGTGTGGTCTGCCAAATTTTGCTCACCCAGAGTTAGCTTCTCCTCTCTCTTCAAAATATCCTCGTTCCAGGAGTTTATCTTCCCGCTCATTGAGACCTTCCTGGCGCTTGAGAAGCGTCTCATGGAAAGTTTTGAGGTTGTCCTGGCAGTCATTTGCTGCCTCGTTGGCCTCTTTGGCCTGCTCAAACAAAGCCCGATATTGGCCGTCGAGAGCCTTGATCAAACCCTCCTTCTCGGTGAGCAGGCGCTCAAACCTTGCCAGCCAGTCCTTTTCCCTGTCTATCCAGTCCCGTTGATCCGCCAACCTCAACTGCGTTAGCTTCATCTCGAATTGAAGCTGGTTGCGCCAACACCTCAAGGTGTGGCGCTCTTCCTCGAGGACCTTACTGCCGTGCTCGAAGGCGAGCTGAACTTGATGGAGGCTTGAGCAGGCTTTGTTGAAAGTGCATCTAGGCATCCCTTGTGGGTTTTAGTTGATTTATGACAAATAAATGAGATCCTAACCAAATTGTTGAGATGAGCACAATTTTTAATGAAAAAATGGAGTAAGCGCAAAAAGAAAGGAGAATGAGGATCTATATGGAAAAGAGCTCAAGAGCTAAATAGATTAGATCATTGTGTATGTAACACCCTCATTTTCATGCATCATGCCTTGCATACACTCATATACATGTTTAACATTAACCCATAACAAGAGGAACAAGTTTAAAATTGATTTGGAGCAAAACCGCACTTAAAAATGTAGGAAAGTGTGGACTAGTCCAGTTTTGCTGAGGACTAGTCCGATTTCTCTCTGTCTAAAAACGGACTTGTCCGTTTTTGCTGCGGATTAGTCCGATATTTGCCTCTGGACAACTTCGGACTTGTCCGATTTTGTGCGGACTAGTCCGGTATTCCATGAATCCTTGAAAATTTGCTAAGTCCCTGGACTTTTCCGGACTAGTCCAGTGTTCCAGCGGACTTGCCCGTTTTCCTTTCTGACTAAGATCGGACTTGTCCGATTTTAGGCCAGACTTGTCCGATTTTCTCTCTGGACGACTTCGGACTAGTCCGGTCCTGTCCGGACTTGTCCGATATTTCGTGACTCCGAGATTGACCTTTTGTTTTACGACTTCTTTCTTGGATTTCACGTCAAGTGGGCCTAGGGACGTCGTGCCCAACTCTTTTAGAGCCCATGTGGGACTCTAAACCGGCCTCTACTTATCCTAAACTCGAAATCCATCTAACCCTAGCCACCACCCCTATATAAACAACCCCACCCCTTGGTTGACATCTATTTGCCACTTTTCCACCCACCCAAACCCTAGTTCGTGGGGAGCCACCATCAAGGAGGGAGGAGAAGATCCCAAACAAGAAGAAGAAGAGGAGGAAACGAAGGAGGATCAAGATCTCCACCAAGTTTCGTCCTTCACCACCAATTCATCTCCAAGTTCATCACCAACCCTAGATCATCAAGATCCAAGTGTTACCTCCAAGTTTCTTGATTCATTGGAGTTCTAAACACCTGGTATACCTTCTATTCTCTTTTCCTTACGTGAATTCAACCCCTAATCTCCGAATTTACGTCGATCTAGAAAACCCTAATCTGTTGATCTCGCAGAGTGCGGACTTGTCGGGTCCCTAGCGGACTAGTCCGATCTTTCTGGTTAAATTGTGTTGAATTGGTTCTAAAATTTGATCTAATCGAATCCAAACCTGTATAAACTTGTTAAAAGCTATTAGAACTAGTTAGTTATCATTAAAAGCAATCAATTAACAAGTTCTACCTTGCATTTGCATTAATCATGCATGTCATGTCATATTGAGTAATATTTGTGCACTCTTTGATTGTGTTTCTTGTCTTGTGTGTTTATTGTGTGGATTAGACGGATTTGCGCTAGAGAGTGCCGCGGAGGATCTACAGCATCAAGAGTTTGAAGGCTTTGACCCTAATCAACAGCAAGAGCAAGGCAAGTGTCCTTGAAGCATATTGATCCTGTTTTAAAATAAATGTTTTGTTTGCAAAACTGCATGCTGTGTCAACTTGATGGGAATCCTATGGTAGGAAGTTTACTAGTTTTGTTTGACCACCCTTGTCACCTGGAATTTATGGTAGAGAGAGTCGGGAAGTCTTTTCACTTTTTGCTTCGCTTAATCAACTGGGATGGAAAACAACTATATCACTCAATTTAATTATGCATGGATGAGATTATGGTTAACATGAACTGGTTAAACATGGTATGGTGATGGATGATCTAAGCAAGCCTGGTATGTGGATGGGTTGGATGTTATGGTGGTTTGCTTGCTTTAGATCTAAGGACCGGTTCATGCGAGAATAAGCCAGGACTACAGTGCCACCACGAGGCCAAGTTATGGGTGCGGCATAGCTGATTAATTAGGGTTTTGCTAGTGCTGTTTAGACCATTGTGGATGCTCGGGGAAGGGGTAGTCGGATTGGGATTGTTGATGATTGGTGGGACTACCCTGGGATCCGAATGGCTCAAGAGGGGGCCCTTGGTTGAAGATGTGCTCTGCGGGAGACATCGCCACCGGTGAAACCTCAGTGGGGTTTAAATAGGCTAGTAATCCCTTTGTAAAGGCTATTTTGTGATCTCTTGGCCACACACCAATGGAAGTGTGTAATGTGACCGACGGGTCATGGGCATAAGGGAGGTTCTTAGTCGCCGAAGGGTGATGAAATCACGAACACGTGGGTAAAGAGGTACAAACTCTGCAGAGTGTTAACTAAAACTATCATGATAGCCGTGCTCCCGGTTATGAGCACCTGGACTACTTCCATGATTAGAGAGAAATTGGGATTTGGGATGGTTATGGTTTCGTAATGGTTATGGTTGATATAATGGTTATGGTCTGGTAATGGTTACAGATGGTTTCGGATTAATTTCTGGTGATTAATATGGTTATTGACGATGGTGAAATCTGGAATTATTGATGATGGTAATGAATCCAGTTTGGTATTATGGTATTACTTATGAGTATGATGGGTTTATTTCACATACATGTAATGTATTGCTTTTCAAATGTTTTACTGTACTTTTCAGCACTTTACCATTATTATTGTCGTCATTTGAATCAGCCACATGTCATACTTTCCACACTTGCTGAGTACGACATGTACTCACTCTTGCAATCCCCCACCCCAACAGTTGCAGGTCAGGATTGGGAGTTTAATGGCGATAATGCGGAGTTCTAGGTCGTGTCTACCGTCAGCTTTGCCTGTGGTGTTGATTGGAGTTGCGCATATATACCCTATTGCTTATGCTTAGTTTGCTTAGTCGCTTAATTAGTTTATTTCCGCTGCATGAGTCGAAATTGTCATTAATATTCATTAGAGCTTGTATTCGAGGATGATATGGTTCGTGTAGTAAATCTGATAATTAATCTTGTTCTGTGGTAATTTTCTGTATACTCGTTTGTGATTGCACTCGTATATGTGTGATGAACATCCTGGGCACACATATGCATTAGCTTGGTTCATTTTCGGAACCGGGCATCACAGATTGGTATCAAAGCCACAGGTTGACCGTAGGATGCAGCCTAGATAGAATGGACACTTTAGAGCACATAGGAGCACTCAGGAATCGATGTGTTTTCGCTTGAAGTGCTGTTTGCTATATATATTGGTTGCTTGTGTGCTTAATAGAGGATTTTGGGATGCTTTAGCATTGCCATGTCCACCTAGGCTAGTGTAGCTAGTTGTTTAGTTTCATATCCCTTGATGCATATAGTTGGGGCGTTTTCTAATTTTTACCTACTGCTTTTCTTCAGATGGTGAGGACTCGCAACCAGAGGGATGGCAATGATGAAGAGGAGAACAATGGAGTACCTCAGAACAACAATGGGCAAGGATCTACTCAGGGAGCTATCAACATCGAGCAGCTATTGGCCATGCAAAACCAGCTCATGCAGACCATGATACAGACTATGGGACAGCTGCAGGCTGGCAATATCAACAATCAGCCCCACATGCCTCCACCGCCACCCCCACCTCCTCATAACCGATTGGGAGAGTTTATGAGGACTAGGCCGCCAACCTTTGCTCAAGCCGCATACCCTATGGATGCGGATGATTGGCTCAAGTCCGTGGAGAAGAAGCTAGCTATTGTCCAATGTAGTGACCGGGAGAAGGTGCTATTTGCTTCTCATCAACTAGTTGGAGCAGCTGCGGATTGTTGGGATTCTTATTGCAATGCTCATGAGAACCAAGAGAGAATTACTTGGGCCGAATTCAAGGAGAATTTTCGTTCTCATTATGTGCCCGAGGGTGTTATGATCTTGAAGAGGCAAGAATTTGAGAACTTGAGACAAGGAAAATCAAGCGTGGGTGAATATCTCAATAAGTTCACTCAACTCTCAAGATATGCGCCTGAGGATGTTAGCCGGGACAGCCGGAAGCAATAATTGTTCATGAGGGGATTGAACAATACGATCCAAGTGCAATTGCTCAACTGTGATTATGTCAATTTTCAGAAGCTTGTGGACAAAGCAATTGTGGTTGAGAACAAGATCCGTGAGATGGAGCAAGAAATCAAGAGGAAGGCGCCATATCAAGGATAGCAACAAGGAAGTAATGTGCGCCCTCGCTTTGCGCCGCCCAATGCGCCTCATTACAGCTCCTCTATTCCTGCTCAGCGCCCTGGTTATGCACCGCGCCCAACTCAGTTTGTGCAGCAGCGCCCTGTCATGCAAGCACCTAGGCCTCCGATGCCTTATGCACCTCGTGCTGATTTTCCTGGAACCAATGTTCAAAACCAAGCTCGTCCCAATAATTCTGGTGGAGTTAAGAAGTGCTATACTTGTGGAGAAGCTGGACACTTTGCACATCAATGTCCTAAGTCGGGCCTTGGTCAAGGAAGCAATGCATCGAGGCAAAACCCAAGACCTAATGGAGGACAGCCACAAGGAAGCCGTGGACAGCAAAATTTTGCTCGTGGCAACGTGAACCATGTCTCTACGGAGGATGCTCAACAAGCGGATGACGTGGTCATTGGTATGTTTCTCGCCAACTCCAACCCCGCGACTATGTTATTTGATTCTGGAGCATCGCATTCATTCATTGCATCGAAGTATGTTGCCAAGTATAGTTTGCCTATCTCTCATATGAAGTTTACTCTGTTGGTTAAGTCTCCTGGAGGAGAGATGAGGACAAATATAGTATGTCCAAAAGTAAGCCTTAGAATAAGGGGGGTAGACTTCTCCGCCAACCTCATTGTTTTAGATTCTCAAGGATTGGACATTATACTTGGTATGGACTGGTTGAGGAAGCACAATGGAGTTATTGAGTGTGCCACAAAGACGGTGAAGTTGACTAATGAGGAAGGGATCACCGTAGAATTTGAAGCATCACAAACCGCACCGAAGCAATTGGAGCTAAATCATATGGACGGTGTCGCAATTGAGGAGATTCCGGTGGTGTGTGAATTTTTGGATGTTTTTCCGGATGAGTTGCCAGGTATGCCACCCGATCGAGACATTGAGTTTGTTATTGATTTAATACCTGGAACTGCACCTATAGCTAAGAGGCCGTATAGGATGCCTCCTATGGAATTAGCGGAGCTCAAGAAGCAGATTCAAGAGCAATTAGAGAAGGGTTTTATTCGCCCTAGCTCTTCACCTTGGGGAGCGCCCGTTCTATTTGTGGACAAGAAGGACGGATCCCAAAGGATGTGCGTGGATTACCGAGCTCTCAACGAGGTAAAAATCAAGAACAAGTACACCTTGCCACGCATAGAAGACTTGTTTGATCAGATGAAGGGTGCTTGTGTCTTCTCTAAGATTGACTTGAGGTCGGGATACTTTCAAATGAAGATTAGACCATCGGACATACCCAAGACAGCTTTTAGGACACGGTATGGATCTTATGAGTACACTGTGATGTCTTTTGGATTGACAAACGCGCCTGCCTACTTTATGTACCTCATGAATAAGGTCTTCATGGAGTACTTGGACAAGTTCGTTGTGGTGTTTATTGATGATATTATGATCTACTCGAAGGATGAGAAGGAACATGAGGAACACTTGAGGCTTACGTTGCAGAAATTGAGGGAGCATCAGTTGTATGCCAAGTTCAACAAGTGTCAGTTTTGGTTGAAAGAGGTGCCATTTTTGGGTCATATCATCTCAGTAGGAGGAGTATCGGTTGACCCTGGTAAAGTGAGAGACATGTTGAAGTGGGAACCACCGCAAAACGTCAAGGAAATAAGGAGTTTTCTTGGAATGGCTGGATATTACCGTCGATTCATCAAGGACTTTTCCAAGATAGCCAAGCCTATGATGGAGTTGCTAATGAAGGGAAAGGCATTCCAATGGACTCAAGCTTGTCAAGAGAGTTTTGAGGAGTTGAAGAAGCGGTTGACAACAGCCCCAGTTTTGGTATTGCCAGATGTAAGCAAGAGTTTTGACATTTATTGCGATGCATCGAGACAAGGACTTGGATGTGTATTGATGCAAGAAGGTCAAGTGGTCGCCTATGCGTCAAGACAATTGAAGAAACATGAGCAGAATTACCCAACACATGATCTAGAACTTGCAGCCGTGGTATATGCATTGAAGATTTGGAGACACTATATTCTTGGACATAGGTGTGAAATTTATACGAATCATAAGAGTTTGAAGTATATTTTCACACAGACAGACCTGAATTTGAGGCAACGAAGATGGTTAGAGCTCATCAAAGATTATGATTTGGGGATCAACTATCATCCGGGAAAAGCCAATGTAGTGGCCGATGCTTTGAGTAGAAAGGGAGTAAGCCATCAACTCACGGTTCGAGAGTTACCATTCGAGTTATGTAAGGAGTTTGAACGGTTGAACCTCGGGTTTGTAAATGAGATGGAGATGATGGAGTTAAACCCAACCTTGGAGCAAGAAATTCGAGAGGCCCAAACCGCAGATGAAGGGATCAAAGAAATCAAGGAAAGAACCGAAGAAGGGAGAGAATTCAGATTTGACAAGGATGAACATGGTACCTTATGGCTTGGAAAGAGAATCGTTGTGCCTAATGTAAAACATATTCGGGAGACAATATTAAAAGAGGCACATGACTCGCCATACTCAATTCACCCTGGTTGTACGAAGATGTACAAAGACTTGAAGACTTGCTATTGGTGGAATAGCATGAAGAAGGACATAGCTGAATACATAGCACTGTGTGATGTGTGCCAACGAGTCAAGGCGGAACATCAAAGGCCAGCCGGATTATTGCAACCGTTGAAGATTCCGGAATGGAAGTGGGAAGAAATTGGTATGGACTTCATAGTTGGGTTACCCCGTACTCAGTCCGGGTATGACTCAATTTGGATAATTGTGGATCGCTTAACCAAGTCAGCTCATTTTGTCCCTGTGAAGACCAAGTATACAGCTGCACGATTGGCCAAAAAATACATGGAGCATATTGTGTGTCGACATGGAGTCCCTAAGAAGATAGTCTCGGATAGAGGTTCTCAATTTACCTCCAGATTTTGGCAAAAATTGCATGAAGCTTTGGGAACGAGGTTAAATTTTAGTTCAGCATATCATCCTCAAACGGATGGACAAACCGAGAGGACCAATCAGATTTTGGAGGACAAGTTAAGAGCTTGTGCTTTAAAGCATGGGAAAAGTTGGGACAAAAGCTTGCCATACGCGGAATTTTCATACAACAATAGTTACCAAGCAAGCTTGAAGATGTCACCATATGAAGCGCTTTATGGGAGGAAGTGTAGGACACCTTTATTCTGGAATGAGGCAGGAGAAACTCAAGTATTTGGTCCGGACGTGTTGCAAGAAGCCGAAAAGCAAGTCCAAATAATTCGTGGAAACTTGAGAGCTGCCCAATCAAGGCAAAAGGGCTATGCGGACAATAGGAGAAGGAAATTAGCCTTTGAAATAGGAGATTTTGTTTACCTCAAGGTGTCACCAATGAGAGGTCATAAGAGGTTTAACATAAGAGGCAAGCTCGCACCTCGTTATATTGGACCATTCAAGATTTTGGACAAAAGGGGAGAAGTAGCATATAAGTTGGAGATGCCAGCCCATCTTTCAGACGTACATGATGTGTTTCGTGTTTCCCAGCTCAAGAAGTGCTTGAGGGTACCGGAATATCAAGTGCCAATGGAAGAATTGGAACTAGAGAAAGATTTGACGTATGCCGAGCAACCGGTCAAAATCTTGGAAACCAAGGAGAGAGTCACAAGGAACAAGGTGATTCGATGGTGTAAAGTCCAATGGAAGCACCATACCGAAAAAGAAGCAACTTGGGAGCTAGAAGATGATATCAAGAAGGAATTTCCCTATCTCTTCTCTTCTGCGTCGAATCTCGAGGGCGAGATTCATTTTAAGGGAGGTAGGTTTGTAACACCCTCATTTTCATGCATCATGCCTTGCATACACTCATATACATGTTTAACATTAACCCATAACAAGAGGAACAAGTTTAAAATTGATTTGGAGCAAAACCGCACTTAAAAATGTAGGAAAGTGCGGACTAGTCCGGTTTTGCTGAGGACTAGTCCGATTTCTCTCTGTCTAAAAACGGACTTGTCCGTTTTTGCTGCGGATTAGTCCGATATTTGCCTCTGGACAACTTCGGACTTGTCCGATTTTGTGCGGACTAGTCCGGTATTCCATGAATCCTTGAAAATTTGCTAAGTCCCTGGACTTTTCTGGACTAGTCCGGTGTTCCAGCGGACTTGTCCGTTTTCATTTCTGACTAAGATCGGACTTGTCCGATTTTAGGCCAGACTTGTCCGATTTTCTCTCTGGACGACTTCGGACTAGTCCGGTCCTGTCCGGACTTGTCCGATATTTCGTGACTCCGAGATTGACCTTTTGTTTTATGACTTCTTTCTTGGGTTTCACGTCAAGTGGGCCTAGGGACGTCGTGCCCAACTCTTTTAGAGCCCATGTGGGACTCTAAACCGGCCTCTACTTATCCTAAACTCGAAATCCATCTAACCCTAGCCACCACCCCTATATAAACAACCCCACCCCTTGGTTGACATCTATTTGCCACTTTTCCACCCACCCAAACCCTAGTTCGTGGGGAGCCACCATCAAGGAGGGAGGAGAAGATCCCAAACAAGAAGAAGAAGAGGAGGAAACGAAGGAGGATCAAGATCTCCACCAAGTTTCGTCCTTCATCACCAATTCATCTCCAAGTTCATCACCAACCCTAGATCATCAAGATCCAAGTGTTACCTCCAAGTTTCTTGATTCATTGGAGTTCTAAACACCTGGTATACCTTCTATTCTCTTTTCCTTATGTGAATTCAACCCCTAATCTCCGAATTTACGTCGATCTAGAAAACCCTAATCTGTTGATCTCGCAGAGTGCGGACTTGTCGGGTCCCTAGCGGACTAGTCCGATCTTTCTGGTTAAATTGTGTTGAATTGGTTCTAAAATTTGATCTAATCGAATACAAACCTGTATAAACTTGTTAAAAGCTATTAGAACTAGTTAGTTATCATTAAAAGCAATCAATTAACAAGTTCTACCTTGCATTTGCATTAATCATGCATGTCATGTCATATTGAGTAATATTTGTGCACTCTTTGATTGTGTTTCTTGTCTTGTGTGTTTATTGTGTGGATTAGACGGATTTGCGCTAGAGAGTGCCGCGGAGGATCTACAGCATCAAGAGTTTGAAGGCTTTGACCCTAATCAACAGCAAGAGCAAGGCAAGTGTCCTTGAAGCATATTGATCCTGTTTTAAAATAAATGTTTTGTTTGCAAAACTGCATGCTGTGTCAACTTGATGGGAATCCTATGGTAGGAAGTTTACTAGTTTTGTTTGACCACCCTTGTCACCTGGAATTTATGGTAGAGAGAGTCGGGAAGGCTTTTCACTTTTTGCTTCGCTTAATCAACTGGGATGGAAAACAACTATATCACTCAATTTAATTATGCATGGATGAGATTATGGTTAACATGAACTGGTTAAACATGGTATGGTGATGGATGATCTAAGCAAGCCTGGTATGTGGATGGGTTGGATGTTATGGTGGTTTGCTTGCTTTAGATCTAAGGACCGGTTCATGCGAGAATAAGTCAGGACTACAGTGCCACCACGAGGCCAAGTTATGGGTGCAGCGTAGCTGATTAATTAGGGTTTTGCTAGTGCTGTTTGGACCATTGTGGATGCTCGGGGAAGGGGTAGTCGGATTGGGTTTGTTGATGATTGGTGGGACTACCCTGGGATCCGAATGGCTCAAGAGGGGGCCCTTGGTTGAAGATGTGCTCTGCGGGAGACATCGCCACCGGTGAAACCTCAGTGGGGTCTAATAGGCTAGTAATCCCTTTGTAAAGGATATTTTGTGATCTCTTGGCCACACACCAATGGAAGTGTGTAATGTGACCGACGGGTCATGGGCATAAGGGAGGTTCTTAGTCGCCGAAGGGTGATGAAATCACGAACATGTGGGTAAAGAGGTACAAACTCTGCAGAGTGTTAACTAAAACTATCATGATAGCCGTGCTCCCGGTTATGAGCACCTGGACAACTTCCATGATTAGAGAGAAATTGGGATTTGGGATGGTTATGGTTTCGTAATGGTTATGGTTGATATAATGGTTATGGTCTGGTAATGGTTACAGATGGTTTCGGATTAATTTCTGGTGATTAATATGGTTATTGACGATGGTGAAATCTGGAATTATTGATGATGGTAATGAATCCAGTTTGGTATTATGGTATTACTTATGGTTATGATGGGTTTATTTCACATACATGTAATGTATTGCTTTTCAAATGTTTTACTGTACTTTTCAGCACTTTACCATTATTATTGTCGTCATTTGAATCAGCCACATGTCATACTTTCCACACTTGCTGAGTACGACATGTACTCACTCTTGCAATCCCCCACCCCAACAGTTGCAGGTCAGGATTGGGAGTTTAATGGCGATAATGCGGAGTTCTAGGCCGTGTCTACCGTCAACTTTGCCTGTGGTGTTGATTGGAGCTGCGCATATATACCCTATTGCTTATGCTTAGTTTGCTTAGTCGCTTAATTAGTTTATTTCCGCTGCATGAGTCGAACTTGTCATTAATATTCATTAGAGCTTGTATTCGAGGATGATATGGTTCGTGTAGTAAATCTGATAATTAATCTTGTTCTGTGGTAATTTTCTGTATACTCGTTTGTGATTGCACTCGTATATGTGTGATGAACATCCTGGGCACACATATGCATTAGCTTGGTTCATTTTCGGAACCGGGCGTCACAGTGTATGGAGTGTGTTGGAGAAACACACCCCAAGAGCTCAATCGCAAGAAAACTCACTCACTGCACAAATTTATACAGGTTCGGACTAGTCCAATAATATTCGGACTAGTCCGATAACCCCTCTGTTGAAAATCGGACAAGTCCTCCCAGTGCGGACTTGTCTGCACAGTCCGAGTCTACACAGACCGGACTAGTTCGATATCACCACAGACTAGTCCAATATCTTTCTGACTAAAATCGGGCTAGTCCTCCCTAGTGCATACTAGTCCTCTACACTTCACAGATTTGCACGAAATCGGACAAGTTCGAAATCACCACGGACTAGTTCGGTAACCTCTTTGACTAAAATCGGACAAGTCCTCTAAATGCGTACTTGTCCCAATTCACTAAGGAGTTCACCATAGTCGGACTTGTCCGAAAATAATCGGACTATTCCGATCTTTTCTAGAGCCTAAATCGGACTAGTCCGCCCTAAGTCGGACAATTCTGATCTTCCTAAGAACTTAGGGTTTCCTACACGCCGCACACTGGACTAGTCCGTACTCCACCACGGACTAGTACGCACCATCGAAACCCTAACGGTAAATTTCAACTCTCTCGACCCCCTGCGCCGTCACACCCACCAAGAGCTTAGAAAACACATCTCTCCACGCAATCCAACACAAGATCAATCCCTTGAGAATTCACTTTGGAACAAAGGAGAGACATGATTCCACACGTTTGAGCTCTTGGGTTTGATCTCTAACACACTCCTATTGTTTCATTGTTGATCTTAAGAGTGTGTTCTTGGTGGTGTTTGCTTTGTAATCTTGGGAAGCCCTCAACTTGTGAGAAGTCCCCTTGAACTTGGTGATTTACCCTTGTGACAGTGAAACAGAATTGGCCTTCGTGGCGATTCAACGAGGTTAGGGTCAGTGAAGACCCGGTCCTTTCGTGGGCTCCTCAACGTGGACGTGGGTTGCCTCTGTGGGAACCGAACCACGGGATAAAAATCGTGTGTCTTCACTTTGTGAATTTTGTTCTTAATTTTCATTGATATTTAGGGTTTCACTTGCTCTTGTTCATATTACGTTAAAACATTGAGTGTAATATTAACTTGTGCAACACTCATCTTCATAGAAGTATTATCCTTATTCACAAGTATATTTCCGCTGCATAGAGTCTAGGATCGAGATAATCGATCAAACTTGATCAATCTAGTCCGCACGCACTGGACTAGTCCGCACACTACCGTACTACTCTGATATCTCGGGATTTGATCAGTCTGTTAAGTGTTGCAGGTTCCGACTAAATTTCAAAAAGGTCTATTAACCCTCCCCCTCTAGGCCTCATTCAATTGGTATCAGAGCAGGACTCTTCACAAGAGACTAATCAGTCGAAGAGAACATGTCGGACATGAAGGATGTGCACGAGAGTCTCAACCAAGACAAGGTTAAATTCTAATAATAACCATTATTTTTCTATTCCCCTAGAAAAAGCACCACACTTTGACGGCAATGATTACTCAATGTGGAGGCAGAACATGAAAATGCACTTAATCTCGCTCAATCCTAGCTTGTGGCATATTGTGTGTACATGAATAGATATCCCTGACGACGATGAAGAGCTTACCCCAAACTAAGAGCAAGCAATTCATCAGAATGCTCAAGCTGCAGCAGTCATCACCTCCTCTCTAAGTTGGGACGAGTTCACCAAGGTGGATGGGCTCGAGATTGCAAAAGAAATCTGGGATACATTGCAAACTGCACATGAAGGCGATCGTCATGTGCGAGAGGCGAAGTTCGAAATGATTGAAGGTGAATTGGAAAGATTCACCATAGGAGAAGATGAGTCGCCAATGGACATGTACAACCGGTTAAAGACTCTCATCAACAAGTTTCGAGCATACGGAAGTAAGAAGTGGAATGATCACGAGGTAGTGAAGCTCATCCTTAGAGCTTTCACGCCTCACAATGTTAGCCTATGCTGTTTGTACCATTGTGGATGCTTGGGGAAGGGATAGTCGGATTGGGTTTGTTGATGATTGGTGGGACTACCCTGGGATCCGAATGGCTCAAGAGGGGGCCTTTGGTTGAAGATGTGCTCAGTTGGAGGCATCGCCACCGGTGAAACCTCAGTGGGGTCTGAATAGACTAGTAATCCCTTTGTAAAGGCTATTTTATGATCTCTTGGCCACACACCAACGGAAGTGTGTAATATGACCGACGGGTCATGGGAATAAGGGAGATTCTTAGTCGCCGAAAGGTGATGAAATCACGAACACGTGGGTAAAGAGGTACAAACTCTGCAGAGTTAATTAAAACTATCATGATAGCCGTGCTCCCGGTTATGAGCACCTGGACAACTTCCATGATTAGAGGGAATTTGATATTGGAATGGTTATGGTTTGGTAATGGTTATGGTTGACATTATGATTATGGCTATGGTTATGGATGGAATTATGGTTTATGACATTGATTATGGTTATTGGTAATGGTGAATTATGGACTGGTACTATTATGGTTACATGGTTTATAATGGGTTTACTTCACATAAATATGATACATTGCTTTTCAAATGTTTTACTGTACTTTTCAGCACTTTGCCATTATTATCGTCGTCATTTGAATCATCCACATGTCATACTTTCCACACTTGCTGAGTACGACATGTACTCACTCTTGCAATCCCCCCCCAACAGTTGCAGGTCAGAATTGTGAGTTTAATGGCGATAATGCGGAGTTCTAGGCCGTGTCTACCATCAGCTTTGCCTGTGGTGTTGCATGGAGCTGCGCTATCCCTTTTGCTTAGTTGCTTAATTAGTTTATTTCCGCTGCATTAGTTGAACTTGTTAATAATATCCATTAGAACTTGTATTCGTGGATATAATGAATTATGTAATAAGAATACTTATTTAATAATTTGAGCTGTGGTAATTATCTGTTTATCATTTGTGAATCACTCGTGTATGTGTGTTGAACATCCTGGGCACACATATACGTTAGCTTGGTTCAGTTTCCAGAACCGGGCGTCACATTTCGTTTCCTCCTCTTCTTCCTCTTGCTTGGGATCTTCTCCTCCCTCCTTGATGGTGGCCCCCCACGAACTAGGGTTTGGGTGGGTGGAAAAGTGGCAAATAGATGTCAAACCAAGGGGTTGAGTTGTTTATATAGAGGTGGAGGCTAGGGTTAGATGGATTTCGAGTTTGGGATGAGTAGAGGCCGGTTTAGAGTCCCACATGGGCTCTAAAAGAGTTAGGCACGACGTCCCTAGGCCCACTTAACGTGAAACCCAAGAAACAAGTCGTAAAACAAAAGGTCAATCTCGGAGTCACGAAATATCGGACAAGTCCGGACAGGATCGGACTAGTCCGAAGTCGTCCAGAGAGAAAATCGGACAAGTCTGGCCTAAAATCGGACAAGTCCGATCTTAATCAGAAAGGAAAAATGGACAAGTCCGCTGGAACACCGGACTAGTCCAGACAAGTCCAGGGACTTAACAATTTTTCAAGGGTTCATGGAATACCGGACTAGTCCGCACAAGATCGGACAAGTCCGAAGTTGTCCAGAGGCAAAAATCGGACTAATCCGCAGCAAAAACGGACAAGTCCGTTTTTAGACAGAGAGAAATCGGACTAGTCCTCAGCAAAATCGGACTAGTCCGCACTTTCCTACATTTTTTAGTGCGGTTTTGATCCAAATCAATTTTAAACTTGTTCCTCTTGTTATGGGTTAATGTTAAACATGTATATGAATGTATGCAAGGCATGATGCATGAAAATGAGGGTGTTACAAACCTACCCTCTTAAAATGAATCTCGCCCTCGAGATTCGACGCGGAAGAGAAGAGATAGGGAAATTCCTTCTTGAGATCATCCTCCAATTCTCACGTCGCTTCTTTTTCGGTGTGGTGCTTCCATTGAACTTTACACCATCGAATCACCTTGTTCCTTGTGACTCTCTCCTTGGTTCCCAAGATCTTAACCGGTTGCTCGGCATAAGCCAAATCTTCCTCTAATTCCAATCCTTCCATTGGCACTTGTTCTTCCGGTACTCTCAAGCACTTCTTGAGCTGGGAAACATGAAACACGTCATGTACGCCTGAAAGATGAGCTGACATCTCCAACTTATATGCTACTTCTCCTCTTTTGTCCAAAATCTTGAATGGTCCAATATAGCGAGGTGCGAGCTTACCCCTTATGTTAAACCTCTTATGACCTCTCATTGGTGACACCTTGAGGTAAACAAAATCTCCTATTTCAAAGGCTAATTTCCTTCTCCTATTGTCCGCATAGCCTTTTTGTCTTGATTGGGCAGCCCTCAAGTTTTCACGAATTACTTGGACTTGCTTTTCGGCTTCTTGCAACACGTCTGGACCAAATACTTGAGTTTCTCCTGCTTCATTCCAGAATAAAGGTGTCCTACACTTCCTACCATAAAGCACTTCATATGGTGACATTTTCAAGCTTGCTTGGTAACTATTGTTGTATCAAAATTCCGCGTATGGCAAACTTTTGTCCCAACTTTTCCCATGCTTTAAAGCACAAGCTCTTAACATGTCCTCCAAAATCTGATTGGTCCTCTCGGTTTGTCCATCCATTTGAGGATGATATGCTGAACTAAAATTCAACCTCGTTCCCAAAGCTTCATGCAACTTTTGCCAAAACCTGGAAGTAAATTGAGAACCTCTATCCGAGACTATCTTCTTCGGTACTCCATGTCGGCACACAATATGCTCCATATACAATTCTGCTAGCCTCGCGGTGGTATATGTGGTCTTGACAGAAATGAAGTGAGCTGATTTTGTCAACCGATCTACAATGACCCATATTGAATCATAGCCATACTGGGTTCGCGGTAATCCAACTATAAAGTCCATACCAATCTCTTCCCACTTCCACTCTGGAATCTTCAATGGCTGCAATAACCCTGCTGGCCTTTGATGTTCCGCCTTGACTCGTTGGCACACGTCACACAATGCAACATATTCGGCTATGTCCTTCTTCATGCTATCCCACCAATAGCAAGTCTTCAAGTCTTTGTACATCTTCGTACAACCTGGGTGAATCGAGTAAGGCGAGTCATGTGCCTCCTTTAATATTCTCTTTCGAATATGCTTTACATTAGGCACAACGATCCTCTTTCCAAGCCATAAGGTACCATGTTCATCCTCGTCAAATCTGAATTCTCTCCCTTCTTCGGTTCTTTCCTTGATTTCCTTGATCTCCTCATCTGTGGTTTGTGCCTATCGAATTTCTTGCTCCAAGGTTGGGTTTAACTCCATCATCTCCATCTCGTTTACAAACCCAAGGTTCAACCGTTCAAACTCCTTACATAACTCGAATGGTATCTCTCGAACCGTGAGTTGATGACTTACTCCTTTTCTACTCAAAGCATCGGCCACTACATTGGCTTTTCCTGGATGATAGTTGATCCCCAAATCATAGTCTTTGATGAGCTCCAACCATCTTCGTTGCCTCAAGTTCAGATCCGTTTGTGTGAAAATATACTTCAAACTCTTATGATCCGTATAGATTTCACACCTATGTCCGAGAATATAGTGTCTCCAAATCTTCAATGCATGTACCACGGCTGCAAGTTCTAAATCATGTGTTGGGTAATTCTGCTCATGTTTCTTTAATTGTCTTGACACATAGGCGACCACTTGAACTTCTTGCATCAATACACACCCAAGTCCTTGTCTCGATGCATCACAATAAATATCAAAACTCTTGCTTACATCCGGCAATACCAAAACTGGGGCTGTTGTTAACCTCTTCTTCAACTCCTCAAAACTGTTTTGACAAGCTTCAGTCCATTGGAACGCCTTTCCCTTCATTAGCAACTCCGTCATAGGCTTGGCTATCTTGGAAAAGTCCTTGATGAATCTACGGTAATATCCAGCCATCCCAAGAAAACTCCTTATTTCCTTGACATTTTGCGGCGGTTCCCACTTCAACACGTCCCTCACTTTAGCAGGGTCAACCGATACTCCTCCTCCTGAGATGATATGACCCAAAAATGGCACCTCTTTCAACCAAAACTGACACTTGTTGAACTTGGCATACAACTGATGCTCCCTCAATTTCTGCAACGTAAGCCTCAAGTGTTCCTCATGTTCCTTCTCATCCTTCGAGTAGATCATAATATCATCAATAAACACCACAACAAACTTATCCAAGTACTCCATGAAGACCTTATTCATGAGGTACATAAAGTACGCAGGTGCATTTGTCAATCCAAAAGACATCACGGTGTACTCATAAGATCCATACCGTGTCCTAAAAGCTGTCTTGGGTATGTCCGATGGTCTAATATTCATTTGAAAGTATCCCGACCTCAAATCAATCTTAGAAAATACACAGGCACCTTTCATCTGATTAAACAAATCCTCTATACGGGGCAAGGTGTACTTGTTCTTGATGGTCACCTCGTTGAGAGCTCGGTAATCCACGCACATCCTTTGGGATCCATCCTTCTTGTCCACGAATAGAACGGGCGCTCCCCAAGGCGAAGAGCTAGGGCGAATGAAACCCTTCTCTAATTGCTCTTGAATATGCTTCTTGAGCTCCGCTAATTCCATAGGAGGCATCCTATACGGCCTCTTAGCTATAGGTACAGTTCCAGGTATTAAATCAATAACAAACTCAATGTCTCGATCGGGTAGCATACCTGGCAACTCGTCCGGAAAAACATCCAAAAATTCGCACACCACAGGAATCTCCTCAATTGTGGCACCGTCCATATGATTCAACTCCAATTGCTTCGGTGCAGTTTGAGATGCTTCAAATTCTACGGTGATCCCTTCCTCATTGGTCAACTTCACCGTCTTTGTGGCACACTCAATAACTTCATTGTGCTTCCTTAACCAGTCCATACCAAGTATAATATCCAATCCTTGAGGATCCAAAACAATGAGGTTGGCGGAGAAGTCTACCCCCCTTATTCTAAGGCTTACTTTTGGACATACTATATTTGTCCTCATCTCTCCTCCAGGAGACTTAACCAATCATCCGCATTCATAGGGTCAGCAGCTTGAGCAAAGGTTGGCGGCCTAGTCCTCATAAACTCTCCCAATCGGTTATGAGGAGGTGGGGGTGGCGGTGGAGGCATGTAGGGTTGATTGTTGATGTTGCCAGCCTGCAGCTGTCCCATTGTCTGTATCATGGTCTGCATGAGCTGGTTCTGCATAGCTAGTAGCTGCTCGATATTGATGGTTCCATGAGCAGGTCCTTCTCCATTGGGGTTCTGAGGTACTCTATGGTTCTCCTCCTCACCATTGACATCCCTCTGGTTGCGAGTCCTCACCATCTAAAGGAAAGCAGTACGTAAGAATTAGAAAACGTCCCCAACTATATGCATCGTGGGATATGAATCTAACCAACTCGCTATACTAGCCTAGGTGGACAGGGCAATGCTAAAGCATCCCAAAATCCTCTATTAAGCACACAAACAAACAATGTATATAGCAAACAGCACACCAACAAAATCACATTGATTCCTGAGTGCTCCTATGTGCTCTAAAGTGTCCATTCTATCTAGGCTGCGTCCTACGGTCAACCTGTGGCTCTGATACCAATCTGTGACGCCCGGTTCTGAAAATGAACCAAGCTAACGCATATGTGTGCCCAGGATGTTCATCACACATACACGAGTGCAATCACAAACGATATACAGAAAATTACCACAAGACAAGATTAATTATCAAATTTATTACACAAACCATATTATCCTCGAATACAAGCTCTAATGAATATTAATGACAAGTTCAACTAATGCAGCGGAAATAAACTAATTAAGCAAACTAAAGCAACTATGCAGCATAAGCGACAGGGTATGTATGCGCAGCTCCAATCAACACCACAGGCAAAGCTGACGGTAGACACGGCCTAGAACTCCGCATTATCGCCATTAAACTCCCAATCCTGACCTGCAACTGTTGGGGGGGGGGATTGCAAGAGTGAGTACATGTCGTACTCAGCAAGTGTGGAAAGTATGACATGTGGCTGATTCAAATGACGACAATAATAATGGTTAAGTGCTGAAAAGTACATAAAAACATTCGAAAAGCAATATATTATATGTGTGGGAAGTAATCCCATCATAAACCATGTAACCATAATAATATCGGTCCATAATTCACCATTAACAATAACCATATTCAATACCAAAAATAAATCCATAACCATCCATAACCATTACCAAACCTTAACCATCCCAATTACCAATTTCCCTCTAATCATGTAGGTCATCCAGACGCTCATAACCGGGAGCACGGCTATCATGATAGTTTTGATACACTCTGCAGAGTTTGTACCACTTTACCCATGTGTTTGTGATTTCATCACCCGTCGGCGACTAAAGAACCTCCCTCATGCCAATTACACTTCCTTTGGTGTATGGCCAAGAGATCACAAAATAGCCTTTACAAAGGGATTACTAGCCTATTTAGACCCCACTGAGGTTTCACCGGTGGCGATGCCTCCAACTGAGCACATCTTCAACCAAGGGCCCCCTCTTGAGCCATTCGGATCCCAAGGTAGTCCCTCCAATCATCAACAAACCCAATCCGACTACCCCTTCCCTGAGCATCCACAATGGTCCAAATAGCACTAGCAAAGCCCTAATTAATCAGCTACGCCGCACCCATACTTGGCCTCGTGGTGGCACTGTAGCCCTGGCTTATTCTCGCATGAACCGGTCCTTAGATCTAAAGCAAGCAAACCACCATAACATCCAACCCATTCACATACCAGGCTTGCTTATATCACCCATCGTATTGACCAATTCACATTAACCAGAATATCATTAATACATAATTAAATGTGTAGTGTTGTTTTCCATCCCAATTAATTAAGCGAAGCAAAAAGGTAAAAAGCCCTTCCCGACTCTCTACCATAAATTTCAGGTGACAAGGGTGGTTAAACAAATCTAGTAAACTTCCTACCATAGGATTCCCGTCAATTTGACACAAGCATGCAGTTTTACAAACAAAACATTTATTTTAAAAAACAGGATCAATATGCTTCAAGGACACTTGCCTTGCTCTTGCTGTTGATTAAGGTCAAAGCCTTCAAACTCTTGGTGCTGTAGATCCTCCGTGGCACTCTCTAGCGCAAATCCGTCTAATCCACACAATAACCATACAAGACAAGAAACACAATCAAAGAGTGCACAAATATTACTCAATATGTCATGACATGCATGATTAATGCAAATGCAAGGTAGAACTTGTTAATTGATTGCCTTTAATGATAACTAACTAGTTCTAATAGCTTTTAATAAGTTTATACAGGTTTGGATTCGATTAGATCAAATTTTAGCACCAATTCAACACAATTTAACCAGAAAGATCGGACTAGTCCGCTAGGGACCAGACAAGTCCGCACTCCGTGAGATCAGCAGATTAGGGTTTCCTACGTAAATTCAGAGATTAGGGGTTGAATTCACGTAAGGACAAGAGAATAGAAGGTATACCAGATGTTTAGAACTCCAATGAATCAAGAAACTTGGAGGTAGCACTTGGATCTTGATGATCTAGGGTTGGTGATGAACTTGGAGATGAATTGGTGGTGAAGGACGAAACTTGGTGGAGATCTTGATCCTCTTTCATTTCCTCCTCTTCTTCCTCTTGCTTGGGATCTTCTCCTCCCTCCTTGATGGTGGCCCCCCATGAACTAGGGTTTGGGTGGGTGCAAAAGTGGCAAATAGATGTCAAACCAAGGGGTTGAGTTGTTTATATAGAGGTGGAGGCTAGGGTTAGATGGATTTCGAGTTTGGGATGAGTAGAGGCCGGTTTAGAGTCCCACATGGGCTCTAAAAGAGTTAGGCACGACGTCCCTAGGCCCACTTAACAGGAAACCCAAGAAACAAGTCATAAAACAAAAGGTCAATCTCGGAGTCACGAAATATCGGACAAGTCCGGACAGGATCGGACTAGTCCGAAGTCGTCCAGAGAGAAAATCGGACAAGTCTGGCCTAAAATCGGACAAGTCCGATCTTAGTCAGAAAGGAAAAACGGACAAGTCCGCTGGAACACCGGACTAGTCTGGACAAGTCCAGGGACTTAACAATTTCTCAAGGGTTCATGGAATACCGGACTAGTCCGTACAAGATCGGACAAGTCCGAAGTTGTCTAGAGGCAAAAATCGGACTAATCCGCAGCAAAAACGGACAAGTCCGTTTTTAGACAGAGAGAAATCGGACTAGTCCTCAGCAAAATCGGACTAGTCCGCACTTTCCTACATTTTTTAGTGCGGTTTTGATCCAAATCAATTTTAAACTTGTTCCTCTTGTTATGGATTAATGTTAAACATGTATATGAATGTATGCAAGGCATGATGCATGAAAATGAGGGTGTTACAAACCTACTCCCCTTAAAATGAATCTCGCCCTCAAGATTCGACGCGGAAGAGAAGAGATAGGGAAATTCCTTCTTGAGATCATCCTCCAATTCCCACGTCGCTTCTTTTTCGGTGTGGTGCTTCCATTGAACTTTACACCATCGAATCACCTTGTTCCTTGTGACTCTCTCCTTGGTTCCCAAGATCTTAACCGGTTGCTCGGCATAAGCCAAATCTTCCTCTAATTCCAATCCTTCCATTGGCACTTGTTCTTCCGGTACTCTCAAGCACTTCTTGAGCTGGGAAACATGAAACACATCATGTACGCCTGAAAGATGAGCTGGCATCTCCAACTTATATGCTACTTCTCCTCTTTTGTCCAAAATCTTGAATGGTCCAATATAGCGAGGTGCGAGCTTACCCCTTATGTTAAACCTCTTATGACCTCTCATTGGTGACACCTTGAGGTAAACAAAATCTCCTATTTCAAAGGCTAATTTCCTTCTCCTATTGTCCGCATAGCCTTTTTGTCTTGATTGGGCAGCCCTCAAGTTTTCACGAATTATTTGGACTTTCTTTTCGGCTTCTTGCAACACGTCCGGACCAAATACTTGAGTTTCTCCTGCTTCATTCCAGAATAAAGGTGTCCTACACTTCCTCCCATAAAGCGCTTCATATGGTGACATTTTCAAGCTTGCTTGGTAACTATTGTTGTATGAAAATTCCGCGTATGGCAAACTTTTGTCCCAACTTTTCCCATGCTTTAAAGCACAAGCTCTTAACATGTCCTCCAAAATCTGATTGGTCCTCTCGGTTTGTCCATCTATTTGAGGATGATATGCTGAACTAAAATTCAACCTCGTTCCCAAAGCTTTATGCAACTTTTGCCAAAACCTGGAAGTAAATTGAGAACCTCTATCCGAGACTATCTTCTTCGGTACTCCATGTCGGCACACAATATGCTCCATATACAATTCTGCTAGCCTCGCGGTGGTATATGTGGTCTTGACAGGAATGAAGTGAGCTGATTTTGTCAACCGATCTACAACGACCCATATTGAATCATAGCCATACTGGGTTCGCGGTAATCCAACTATAAAGTTCATACCAATCTCTTCCCACTTCCACTCTGGAATCTTCAATGGCTGCAATAACCCTGCTGGCCTTTGATGTTCCGCCTTGACTCGTTGGCACACGTCACACAATGCAACATATTCGGCTATGTCCTTCTTCATGCTATCCCACCAATAGCAAGTCTTCAAGTCTTTGTACATCTTCGTACAACCTGGGTGAATCGAGTAAGGCGAGTCATGTGCCTCCTTTAATATTGTCTCCCGAATATGCTTTACATTAGGCACAACGATCCTCTTTCCAAGCCATAAGGTACCATGTTCATCCTCGTCGAATCTGAATTCTATCCCTTCTTCGATTCTTTCCTTGATTTCCTTGATCTCCTCATCTGTGGTTTGTGCCTCTCGAATTTCTTGCTCCAAGGTTGGGTTTAACTCCATCATCTCCATCTCGTTTACAAACCCAAGGTTCAACCGTTCAAACTCCTTACATAACTCGAATGGTATCTCTCGAACCGTGAGTTGATGACTTACTCCTTTTCTACTCAAAGCATCGGCCACTACATTGGCTTTTCCTGGATGATAGTTGATCCCCAAATCATAGTCTTTGATGAGCTCCAACCATCTTCGTTGCCTCAAGTTCAGATCCGTTTGTGTGAAAATATACTTCAAACTCTTATGATCCGTATAGATTTCACACCTATGTCCGAGAATATAGTGTCTCCAAATCTTCAATGCATGTACCACGGCTGCAAGTTCTAAATCATGTGTTGGGTAATTCTGCTCATGTTTCTTCAATTGTCTTGACACATAGGCGACCACTTGAACTTCTTGCATCAATACACACCCAAGTCCTTGTCTCGATGCATCACAATAAATATCAAAACTCTTGCTTACATCCGGCAATACCAAAACTGGGGCTGTTGTTAACCTCTTCTTCAACTCCTCAAAACTGTTTTGACAAGCTTCAGTCCATTGGAACGCCTTTCCCTTCATTAGCAACTCCGTCATAGGCTTGGCTATCTTGGAAAAGTCCTTGATGAATCTACGGTAATATCCAGCCATCCCAAGAAAACTCCTTATTTCCTTGAAATTTTGTGGCGGTTCCCACTTCAACACGTCCCTCACTTTACCAGGGTCAACCGATACTCCTCCTCCTGAGATGATATGACCCAAAAATGGCACCTCTTTCAACCAAAACTGACACTTGTTGAATTTGGCATACAACTGATGCTCCCTCAATTTCTGCAATGTAAGCCTCAAGTGTTCCTCATGTTCCTTCTCATCCTTCGAGTAGATCACAATATCATCAATAAACACCACAACAAACTTATCCAAGTACTCCATGAAGACCTTATTCATGAGGTACATAAAGTACGCAGGTGCATTTGTCAATCCAAAAGACATCACAGTGTACTCATAAGATCCATACCGTGTCCTAAAAGCTGTCTTGGGAAAATACACAGGCACCTTTCATCTGATCAAACAAATCCTCTATACGGGGCAAGGTGTACTTGTTCTTGATGGTCACCTCGTTGAGAGCTCGGTAAGCCAGACACATCCTTTGGGATTCATCCTTCTTGTCCACGAATAGAACGGGCGCTCCTCAAGGCGAAGAGCTAGGGCGAATGAAACCCTTCTCTAATTGCTCTTGAATCTGCTTCTTGAGCTCCGCTAATTCCATAGGAGGCATCCTATACGGCCTCTTAGATATAGGTGCAGTTCCAGGTATTAAATCAATAACAAACTCAATGTCTCGATCGGGTGGCATACCTGGCAACTCGTACGGAAAAACATCCAAAAATTCGCACACCACAGGAATCTCCTCAATTGTGGCACCGTCCATATGATTCAACTCCAATTGCTTCGGTGCAGTTTGAGATGCTTCAAATTCTACGGTGATCCCTTCCTCATTGGTCAACTTCACCGTCTTTGTGGCACACTCAATAACTTCATTGTGCTTCCTTAACCAGTCCATACCAAGTATAATATCCAATCCTTGAGAATCCAAAACAATGAGGTTGGCGGAGAAGTCTACCCCCCTTATTCTAAGGCTTACTTTTGGACATACTATATTTGTCATCATCTCTCCTCCAGGAGACTTAACCAATCATCCGCATCCATAGGGTCAGTAGCTTGAGCAAAGGTTGGCGGCCTAGTCCTCCTAAACTCTCCCAATCGGTTATGAGGAGGTGGGGGTGGCGGTGGAGGCATGTAGGGTTGATTGTTGATGTTGCCAGCCTGCAGCTGTCCCATTGTCTGTATCATGGTCTGCATGAGCTGGTTCTGCATAGCTAGTAGCTGCTCGATATTGATGGCTCCATGAGCAGGTCCTTCTCCATTGGGGTTCTGAGGTACTCTAAGGTTCTCCTCCTCACCATTGACATCCCTCTGGTTGCGAGTCCTCACCATCTAAAGGAAAGCAGTAGGTAAGAATTAGAAAACGTCCCCAACTATATGCATCAAGGGATATGAATCTAAGCAACTGGCTATACTAGCCTAGGTGGACAGGGCAATGCTAAAGCATCCCAAAATCCTCTATTAAGCACACAAACAAACAATGTATATAGCAAACAGCACACCAACAAAATCACATCGATTCCTGAGTGCTCCTATGTGCTCTAAAGTGTCCATTCTATCTAGGCTGCGTCCTACGGTCAACCTGTGGCTCTGATACCAATCTGTGACGCCCGGTTCCAAAAATGAACCAAGCTAACGCATATGTGTGCCCAGGATGTTCATCACACATACACGAGTGCAATCACAAACGATATACAGAAAATTACCACAAGACAAGATTAATTATCAAATTTATTACACAAACCATATTATCCTCGAATACAAGCTCTAATGAATATTAATGACAAGTTCAACTAATGCAGCGGAAATAAACTAATTAAGCAAACTAAAGCAACTATGCAGCATAAGCGACAGGGTATGTATGGGCAACTCCAATCAACACCACAGGCAAAGCTGACGGTAGACACGGCCTAAAAATCCGCATTATCGCCATTAAACTCCCAATCCTGACCTGCAACTGTTGGGGGGGATTGCAAGAGTGAGTACATGTCGTACTCAGCAAGTGTGGAAAGTATGACATGTGGCTGATTCAAATGACGACAATAATAATGGCTAAGTGCTGAAAAGTACATAAAAACATTTGAAAAGCAATATATTATATGTGTGTGAAGTAATCCCATCATAAACCATGTAACCATAATAATATCAGTCCATAATTCACCATTAACAATAACCATATTCAATACCAAAAATAAATCTATAACCATCCATAACCATTACCAAACCATAACCATCCCAATTACCAATTTCCCTCTAATCATGTAGGTCATCCAGGCGCTCATAACCGGGAGCACGGCTATCATGATAGTTTTGATACACTCTGCAGAGTTTGTACCACTTTACCCACGTGTTTGTGATTTCATCACCCGTCGGTGACTAAAGAACCTCCCTCATGCCAATTACACTTCCTTTGGTGTATGGCCAAGAGATCACAAAATAGCCTTTACAAAGGGATTACTAGCCTATTTAGACCCCACTGAGGTTTCACCGGTGGCGATGCCTCCAACTGAGCACATCTTCAACCAAGGGCCCCCTTTTGAGCCATTCGGATCCCAGGGTAGTCCCACCAATCATCAACAAACCAAATCCGACTACCCTTTCCCCGAGCATCCACAATGGTCCAAACAGCACTAGCAAAGCCCTAATTAATCAGCTACGCCACACCCATACTTGGCCTCGTGGTGGGACTGTAGTCCTGGCTTATTCTCGCATGAACCGGTCCTTAGATCTAAAGCAAGCAAACCACCATAACATCCAACCCATCCACATACCAGGCTTGCTTAGATCATCCATCGTATTGACCAATTCACATTAACCAGAATATCATTAATACATAATTAAATGTGTAGTGTTGTTTTCCATCCTAATTAATTAAGCGAAGCAAAAAGGTAAAAAGCCCTTCCCGACTCTCTACCATAAATTCCAGGTGACAAGGGTGGTTAAACAAATCTAGTAAACTTCTACCATAGGATTCCCGTCAATTTGACACAAGCATGCAGTTTTACAAACAAAACATTTATTTTAAAAAACAGGATCAATATGCTTCAAGGACACTTGCCTTGCTCTTGCTGTTGATTAAGGTCAAAGCCTTCAAACTCTTGGTGCTGTAGATCCTCCGCCGCACTCTCTAGCGCAAATCCGTCTAATCCACACAATAACCATACAAGACAAGAAACACAATCAAAGAGTGCACAAATATTACTCAATATGTCATGACATGCATGATTAATGCAAATGCAAGGTAGAACTTGTTAATTGATTGCCTTTAATGATAACTAACTAGTTCTAATAGCTTTTAACAAGTTTATACAGGTTTGGATTCGATTAGATCAAATTTTAGCACCAATTCAACACAATTTAACCAGAAAGATCGGACTAGTCCGCTAGGGACCGGACAAGTCCGCACTCCGTGAGATCAGCAGATTAGGGTTTCCTAGATCAACGTAAATTCGGAGATTAGGGGTTGAATTCACGTAAGGATAAGAGAATAGAAGGTATACCAGATGTTTAGAACTCCAATGAATCAAGAAACTTGGAGGTAGCACTTGGATCTTGATGATCTAGGGTTGGTGATGAACTTGGAGATGAATTGGTGGTGAAGGACGAAACTTGGTGGAGATCTTGATCCTCTTTCGTTTCCTCCTCTTCTTCCTCTTGCTTGGGATCTTCTCCTCCCTCCTTGATGGTGGCCCCCCACGAACTAGGGTTTGGGTGGGTGGAAAAGTGGCAAATAGATGTCAAACCAAGGGGTTGAGTTGTTTATATAGAGGTGGAGGCTAGGGTTAGATGGATTTCGAGTTTGGGATGAGTAGAGGCCGGTTTAGAGTCCCACATGGGCTCTAAAAGAGTTAGGCACGATGTCCCTAGGCCCACTTAACGTGAAACCCAAGAAACAAGTCGTAAAACAAAAGTTCAATCTCGGAGTCACGAAATATCGGACAAGTCCGGACAGGATCGGACTAGTCCGAAGTCGTCCAGGGAGAAAATCGGACAAGTCTGGCCTAAAATCGGACAAGTCTGATCTTAGTCAGAAAGGAAAAACGGACAAGTCCGCTGGAACACCGGACTAGTCCGGACAAGTCCAGAGACTTAACAATTTTTCAAGGGTTCATGGAATACCGGACTAGTCCGCACAAGATCGGACAAGTCCGAAGTTGTCCAAAGGCAAAAATCGGACTAATCCGCAGCAAAAACGGACAAGTCCGTTTTTAGACAGAGAGAAATCGGACTAGTCCTCAGCAAAATAGGACTAGTCCGCACTTTCCTACATTTTTAAGTGCGGTTTTGATCCAAATCAATTTTAAACTTGTTCCTCTTGTTATGGGTTAATGTTAAACATGTATATGAATGTATGCAAGGCATGATGCATGAAAATGAGGGTGTTACAAAATTCTTCAAGAAAAAGAAGAAAGTTGGACAAGCGCACCTAGGAAAGGAGTGGGACTCAAATGATGAGTCCTCATCCGAAGAGGAAGAAGGGATGGCTAGCATAGCCATCGAGAAGACATCCAAGAAGTCCACCCTCTTCTCAACTCTTGGTGCATGGAAGGGCAATGACACTTGCCTCATGGCAAAGGAAGGTAAATGGAAGGTAACAACCAAATCCTCTTCTAGTGATAGTGAAGTCGCTAGTGATAACGAAGACATGCTCGTGGGCTTAGATAAGAAAACAGCTGCGAAAATGAAATCATTTCTACTTGATCAGCTTGTTGAGAAGGAGAAGTTGATCAACCGTCAAGAAGATATGATTATCTCCAAAAAGGAGGAATATCTTGAACTTGACAAGCTTCTCGAACTTGAAAAGGAGTGAGGCAAGTCACTAGAGCTTGAGTTAGCCTCAAGCAAGGAAACTTGCTTGAAGTTAAGCGACTCAAATACCACCATCAAGGACGAACTTGCTAACCTATCCAAGGTTAAAAAGATCCTTGAGGTACAAGTTGAGTCACTCAAACAAAGTGACCCCTCATCCTCTTCAAGCTCACCTTCTCAACCCCTTAAAACTGAAGCTATTATTACTTTTTCATGTGCTAAAATTGACACTAGCTTGAAAGACAAGTCAACCTCTACCAAGGACAAGCATCCTTCCAAAAGTGGCATATTTGACAAGAAGAAGATCAAATATACACGCAGTGCATACTTGGCCACAAGACCTCCTAATGTCAAATATGGCATTGGGTATTCTTATGGTGAAAAGCAATATGCTAGAAGCCGTAAAAATAACAAGGAGAGCATTGCCTTTGTGAAGGCAAACTCCTCTCAAGCTAGAAAGCCTAAAGTCAACACATATGAGCACCGGACTAGTCTGATATCCGCACGGACAAGTCTGGTCCTCCGGACAAGTCCGGTTTCCCGGACTAGTTCTGTTCATAAACAACAACAACTATTATTCAGGACTTTTGATGCATCCTATGTTCTAATGAGAAGTAATTTTGGTAAAGTTTATGCTCATTATGTTGGGCCACGCCATGGGAACACCAAGTCTCATGTGTGGGTGCCCAAATCTCTTGTAACTAACCTCAGTGGACCCAAGCAAGCTTGGGTACCTAAAACCAAGGCATGATTTGTTTTGCAGGCCTATTCCTCCGGTGGATCGAAATGGGTGCTAGACAGTGGTTGCACCAACCATATGACTGGAGAAAGAAGGATGTTCGTTGAGTATGAATAAAATGGGGATCCAAGCGAGGGCATCTATTTTGGAGACAATAGTCAAGGAAAGGTGCTCGGTACCGGTAAAATTGCTATATCGTCTCAACATACTCTTTCTACATTCCTTAGATTATAACCTATTGTCCATATCTCAATTATGTGACAAAGGTTATAATTGCTTGTTCACTAATGAGGGTGTGACTGTCTCTAGAAGGGGTGATGGTTCCATTGTATTCAAGGGTGTGTTAAAGGGAAATCTTTACCTTGTTGACTTCAACAAAGATAAAGCCAAACTTGACACATGCTTGATTGCAAATACCAACATGGGTTGGTTGTGGCATAGACGGCTAGTGCATGTTGGTATGAGGAATCTTCAAAAACTCTTCAAGGGCGATCACATCCGAGGTTTGAAGGATGTTGTTTTTGAGAAAGACAGACCTTGTAGCACGTGCCAAGCTAGGAAGCAAGTTGGAGCACCTCATCCCACGAAGAACGTCATGACTACAACAAGACCACTCGAGATACTTCACATGGACCTATTCGGTCCAATTGCTTACATAAGCATCGACGGTAACAAATATGGCTTAGTAATCGTTGATGGATTTTCACGCTTCACTTGGGTTTTCTTTTTGCATGATAAGACAAAAACTCAAGAAACCCTCAAGAAGTTTCTCAAGTGTGCCCAAAATGAGTTCTCATTGAAAGTCAAGAACATACGAAGCAACAACGGTACATAGTTCAAAAACACTCAAGTTGAGGAGTACCTAGACGAAGAAGGGATAAAGCATGAGTTTTCAGCACCTTATTCCCCTCAACAAAATGGAGTTGCCGAAAGGAAGAACTGAACCCTCATAGAGATGGCGAGAACAATTCTTGATGAATACAAAACCTCGGATCGGTTTTGGGTGGAAGCGGTTAACACCGCTTGCCACGCCATAAACCGACTCTACCTTCATCGACTACTCAAAAAGACATCATATGAGCTACTCACGGGTAACAAGCCTAATATTTCGTATTTTTTGAGTTTTTGGTTCTAAATGCTATATTTTGAACAAGAAGACGAGAACTTCAAAGTTCACCTCGAAGTCCGATGAAGGTTTCTTGCTTGGTTATGATTCGAACTCCTACGCCTGTCGTGTCTTCAACAAGACCTCCAGACTTGTTGAAGTAGCACGTGACGTAGTGTTCGATGAAACTAACGGCTCTCAAAAAGATCAAGTTGATCCATGTGTGCTAGATAGAGAAGAAGCTCTTTTTTCAAGCATTGAGAAGAATGGTGTTGGGCGATGTTCAACCACAAGAGCCACCTCTACATGTGCATGAGGAAGATGAACCACAAGTGGAGGACAATGATCAAGGGGGAGCTTCCACACAAGATAAACCTCAAGAAGATGAAGATGATCAACAAGTCAATGAGGGCGACCATCTAGGGGGAGAAAAAGAAGATCATGAAAATAGAAGACCACAAGTGCCACACCCGAGAGTACACCAATGCTCCCAAAGGGATCACCCAATCGAAAACATCATTGGTGACATCCAAAAGAGAGTAACAACTAGATCTTGCATAGCTAATTTCTGTGAGCATTACTCTTTTGTGTCCTTTTTGGAACCAAGCAGGATTGAGGATGCATTGAAAGATCCGAACTGGGCGGTGGCGATGCAAGAGGAATTGAACAACTTCAAACAGAACGAGGTGTGGGAACTCGTTGAATGACCCAACGCGAACGTCGTCAGCACCAAATGGGTCATCCGCAACAAACAAGACAAACACGGGTGGTGACAAGGAACAAGGCACGACTTATGGCCAAAGGGTATTAACAAATCGAATGTTTGGATTTCGATGAAACTTTTGCTCCTGTAGCTAGGCTTGAATCTATTAGAATATTAATTGCATATGCTACTCACCATGATTTCAAGCTCTATCAAATGGATGTGAAAAGCGCCTTCCTCAACGGACCAATCAAGGAGGAGGTGTATGTGGAGCAACCTCCTGGATTTGAAGATAAAGAGTTCCCCGACCACATCTTTAAAAATGTGTAAGGCTCTCTACGGCCTCAAAAAAGCTCCTAGAGCTTGGTATGAGTGTCTTAGAGATTTATTAATTGAAAATGTCTTTAAGATTGGTAAAGCAGACTATACAAAACACTTCGAGGATGATCTTTTTATCTGTCAAATCTATGTTGTTGACATTATCTTTGGTTCAACTAACAAATCTTTTTGTGAAGAATTTAGTAAGATTATGACAGATAGGTTTAAGATGTCTATGATGGCAGAGCTGAAGTACTTCTTGGGATTCCAAGTGAGACAACAAAAGAAAGGGACATTCATAAGCCAAACCAAGTATACTCACAAGTTGAACAAGGCGAGGAAGGCATATATGAGGTATGTCAAAGAAAATGTCAAATATATTTGCCAGAAGCTGGAGATCGAGCCTATTGAATCCCCAGTCATCTCTGAAGATTCAGCCTCTGATTTCACTGAGCTCGGTCCTTTGAGTCCCTCCGAGCTTGCCTACTTTGGCATTGGGGGCCTTCGAGTGGGCCTGCTCCTCCTCCTCCACAGCCGGAAGATGAAGATGAAGATGAGGAGAGAACCGACTGCGAGGAATGAGCCACTAGATCCCTCATCTCCTTCTTTTTGGTGTCTTGATGCCAAAGGGGGAGAGATTTAGGGGGAGTCACGAGTCCTAGCTGTTGGTTGAGAGATGAGAGCCTCATAACTTCATTTGTGTATCTTTTTGTGTATCTCTTGGGTTGTAAAACTTTAATACGGTTATCTCTATCTTCGGTTTTGTGGTGTGATGGAATGACTTTGCTTATGTTATGAAATTTGTGATTTTGCTTTGAAATTGACATATATTGCTTGATACTGGTATTTCAATGTCAATCACTTCATTCTCATCACAATTATTGCTCACACTCACGTAGTTTTACACCCCACCATAAAGAGTGCACATATGACCTATGTTTTCATTGCTTAACTTATATCTAACTCATATGCACACACTTTATGAAAATTCTGCATTTTATCATATTTTGTGAAATATCAATTGATTGTCATCAATCACCAAAAAGGAGAGATTGAAAGTGGATCTAGGCATCCCTTGTGGGTTTTGGTTGATTTATGACAAACAAATGAGATCCTAACCAAATTGTTGAGATGAGCGCAGGTTTTAATGAAAAAATGGAGTAAGCGCAAAAAGAAAGGAGAATGAGGATCTATATGGAAAAGAGCTCAATATCTAAATAGATTAGATTATTGTGTATGGAGTGTGTTGAAGTAACACACCCCAAGAGCTCAATCACAAGAAAACTCACTCACTTCACTAATTTATACAGGTTCGGACTAGTCCAATAATATCCGGACTAGTCCGATAACCCCTCTGTTCAAAATCGGACAAGTCCTCCCAGTGCGGACTTGTCTGCACAGTCTGAGTTTACACAGACCGGACTAGTCCGATATCACCACGCTAGTCTGATATCTTTCTGACTAAAATCGGACTAGTCCTCCCCAGTGCGGACTAGTCCTCTACACTTCACAGATTTGCACAAAATCGGACAAGTCTGAAATCACTACGGACTAGTCCAGTAACCTCTCTGACTAAAATCGGACAAGTCCTCCAAATGCGGAATTGTCCCAATTCACTAAGGAGTTCACCACAGCCGGACTTGTCCGAAAATCACCGGACTAGTCCGATCTTTTCCAGAGCCTAAATCGGACTAGTCTGCCCTAAGTGGGACAAGTCTGATCTTCCTCAGAACTTAGGGTTTCCTACACGCCGCACATCGGACTAGTCTGGACTCCACCACGGACTAGTCCGGACTCTCGAAACCCTAACGTTAACTTTTGGAAACACCCTATAAATAGATGTGCACGCCCCTACTTTCAACTCTCTCGACCCCATGTGCCGTCACACCCTCCAAGAGCTTAGAAAACACATATTTCCATGCAATCCAACGCAAGAAAGATCAATCCCTTGAGGATTCACTTTGGATCAAATGAGAGACACGATTCCACACATTTGAGCTCTTGGGTTTGATCTCTAACACACTCCTGTTGTTTCATTGTTGATCTTAAGAGTGTGTTCTTGGTGGTGTTTGCTTTGTGACCTTGGGGAGCCCTCAACTTGTGAGAAGGCCCCTTGAACTTGGTGATTTACCCTTGTGATAGTGAAAGAGAATTGGCCTTCGTGGTGATTCGACGAGGTTAGGGTCAGTGAAGACCCGGTCCTTTCGTGGGCTCCTCAACGTGGACGTAGGTTGCCTCTGTGGAAACCGAACCACAAGATAAAAATCGTGTGTATTCACTTTGTGCATTTTGTTCTTACTTTTCATTGATATTTAGGGTTTCACTTGATCTTGTTCATATTATGTTAAAACATTGAGTATAAGATTAACTTGTGCAACACTTAGTTTCATATAAGTATTATCTTTATTCACAAGTATATTTCCGCTACATAGAGTCTAGGATTGAGATAATCGATCAAACTTGATAGATCTAGTCCGCACGCACTGGACTAGTCCACACACTACCAGACTAGTCCGATATCTCGGGATTTGATCAGTCTGTTAAGTGTTGCAGGTTCCGACTAAATTTCAAAAAGGCCTATTCACCCCCCCTCCTCTAGGCCTCATTCAATTGTCAATAGACAACGCCAAGGGAATAGGCTCCGGACCTGCTAGGGTCATCTCCGCTGGCTCCAAGGGGTCTTCCAATACAAAAATTGGGTCCCACGCCACAAGTGTGGTCCCCTGTGGTTCTGCAGCACTAGGGCCACCCTCCGGAAGATCTTCTGCTTCTGGTGCCGCCGACGAGGGTCCTACCATGGGAACATCAACCTCCAGGGTTGACTCCAAAGGTCCCCCCTCCAGATCTTCAGCCGACGGCTCTGTAGGAGGAGGGCCCGCTGCCGACTCCTCTGGGCGCTCCGGCTTAGACATAGACACCCCCAGGGTAATGACCTTTGGGGCGGACGTTAGAGCTTCGTCTGGAGCCCTCACTACCGTCGGCTCAGGCGCCAGAACATAAACTATCCCTGGCTCAGCCGCCGGAGCTTCAACTATTTTTGGCACGAAGGCCGAAACATCAACCATCTCTAGCTCAGCCGTGTCGGAGCTTCAACTATCTCCGGCACAGAGGCCGGAACTTTAGGCACCTCTAACTCAATCGCCGGATCTTCATCCACTTCTGGCAAAGGCGTCGGAGCTTTGGTTACCTCCGGCTCAAGTGTCAGAGCTTCCGTCACCTCCGACTTCTGCACCAGAGCTTCAGTCTATGGTGCTGCTGCTGGCGGTGCATTTTCAACAACTTCTTCCCTATGGTCCGACACTACCACGGGAGCCTCTGGCGTCTCTTCTGAATCCAAGTCCACGACAGCTTGCACCAGAGTTGTCGTGTCCTTTGCCACCACTTGGGGAGACTCAGTGGTCAAAGCCGGAGCTTGAGCACGCAAAGCTTCAGTCGCTGCAGCAGATGTCGAAGCATCGGACTTCTTTCTCGACACCCTGGAAACAAAAAGTCTAGAAGATTAAAGATATAATAAAAACAAGATTAGCACCTCAAGGTGAGTTGACGATTCTTACCTGGGGATGCTACCACCCTAGTCGTCGTGAAACCTCTTCTTCTGAGGACCGGAGTCAGAGCTTCCCAAAGCTGGTGAGACAATAAGCTTGGACCTTGGTCGGGAGCCACCTGCAGCAGCTGGAGTCTTCTCAGCCGGAACCACCCTCGGCTGGGAAGGACCTCCGAACCCGAAACCCACAGCTAGCACCGGAGCCAGAGTTGATCTGTCGGAGCTTGAGTCCCTCGATGGCGCCGGCACCGAAGTAGGCGTAGCTATCGAAGATCTCCTTCCCCGAGGAAAAGGGGCTGTTGAAGTTGGAGCTGACCCGATTGGGATTCCGTCAACATACCTTAACTTCCTCTTCCGGCTCGAAGATTCGACCGGCTCCTTGCCCTTGCCCTTTCCATCGTCATCCACTTTCTGGCTTGGGGCAGCGGGGGGCACCCTTTCAGAAGCCTCGAGGATTGCTACCCCGTAGGTTGATCGTCTCTCCACCACGCCGAGGTCATCCAACACTAGCATTCTTTTCTGGAGATCCCTATTGATCTCTAGAATCATGTTCAGAGGCAGGAGAGCAGCTGGAAGAGCCAAGGCATCTGGGGAGATAGCACCATTCTGGAACTTCTTCAGCTAGAGCTTCAAGGCTTCATCATCCAGATTGGAATCCAAACCAATTTCAATCTGGTTGTGATCCATCACACTGTTAAAATCCCATGCGAGCCACTACCTGGTCTTCAGTGGAGCCCACATGTTCATCAAGAAATTGCCAAAGACCATTTGATGGGTCACCCCTCCTTCTATGCATTCCTCGATCCTTTCCAGGATGGTCTTGTACGCATTTGACAACTCTAGAACTATGTTCCAGGCGTTGGTGTCGACATCGGGAAGGCCCTTGGGCAGCTCCAGCCTCTTGTGCTCCTCCATAGTGATGATCACCCAATCTTTCTTCCAGTCATCCCACTTGCCAGAGGGGAAAGACTTCAAGTACTTGAAGGGATAGTTCCTCCGCTTCATGAAGTAGTAAAGCCAATCAACTCTGTCCCCTTCCCAGTGGTTTGGACCGTGAAGAAGGTCCGGAACAGCTCGATGCAGGGAGGCATGCCCACCCACATCTTGCAGAAGTGGATGAAAGTCGCCACCAACAAGAGTGAGTGGCGACCGAGGTGATTGAAAGCATCTAGGCCCCCATGAGGTATGGTTTCGATAATTAATGACAACCATTGGATTTTACTAATGAATTTGTGAATGCAAGGTCCCCATAATCACTCAATCAAATGAAATCAATATGTCATTGGAGACCCATATACAATCAATTTATGAGATCAAATCAATTATATGAAGACAAGAAGTGAAAGCTCTTATGTCAAAATCATTCAACTTTAAATTGACAACATTCAATGCTTGAAGATTATCAGAAATGCCTTTGCAACAAATATCAAAGAGGTCAATTGAGCAAGATACAAAATCACTTAGAAACAACTCGAAGCAAACAAAACTAACTCACCAGATCAACCGATGGTTCCAGAAATATACACATCGGTCGAGTTGGTTCAGTAGAAGAAGAAGACCTCAGAACAAAGCACTCACCGGATCATCCGATGTAAATGGCTCATCTACATCGGTCCATCAGTACAGTTTGCAATATCATTGGACCAAGTGTAGCACCGGATCATCCGATGTACAGAGAAATACACATCGGTCAATCACTCCAGTAAGCATCAAGTTTAAGAAAATTCTGGAGGAAGAGCCACTGGATCATCCGATGAGAAGACAGGATCAACATCGGTCTAACAACGGTTATATCTGACACAATGACGTCAGCTAAAGTAAACTTGACCGATGATAACTAAAGGGGAGACATCGGATCATCCGATGTTCACAGTAAAGTTCTGTCAGCCTACTTTTCCAACGGCTATTTCGGGGAGGCTGGCTATAAATACCCCCTAATCCTGTCATTTCGCTAAGTCTTGATCACCAGACACTATCAACACATCCACAAGCGTTCAAGACCAAGAGCAATCACTTCCACGTCATTTCGATCACCTATACACCAAGAATTAGGCTAGAACTAGCTAGAGAGAGAGCTTGCGTGCCTCCATTCTGGGTGAGTGGACTCTCTAGGATAGTGAGAGAGCCTCAAGAGAGTGCCCTTGGTGTTTGTAACTGTGAGGAGACTTCCGGATCTTGCCAAGGCGTTTGTGGAAGCCCGTAGGGTCGAAGTTGTACAAGGCTTGAGCTCCACCTTGCCAAGGTTGGCAAACGGAGAGGAATAGTGAAGATCCCTCGTCTCGGTGACTTGGGTGTGGCAAAACCCTTTGGTGGGTGCCACAACATGGATGTAGGAAGATCTTGACGATCTTGATGAACCACGGGATAAATCCTCGTGTCTCCTCGAGATTTTGCATCCTCCTCCTTTCCCTTACGTTTATGCATTTTACATTCCGCAAAGTTCCTATTTACTTGAATGCATAGATAGTTTGCGTTGGGAATTGGGCTTTTAGGAATTAAGTTTTATTGCTTAGATTTTTTAAAGAAGCCCAATTCACCCCCCCCCCCTCTTGGGCATTCGATCCTTACAATTGGTATCAGAGCAAGGTTGCTCATAGGATCATTCTAGCTTCACCGCTAGAGAGCTAAAATGGCCAAGGTTGGGGGTTCGGTTCCTATCTTCGAGGGCAAGAACTTTGCCTATTGGAAAGCACGCATGCGCGCTTATCTAGAGGCTATTGCTCCCGAAGTATGGGAAGTGACCCACGCAGGGTTTGGAGAACACAACTATGTTGGTGATCAACTTAAATGGGATGCTAAAGCTAGGAATGCTATTTATGAATGCATTAGTCAAGGTGTTTTTTCTAGGATTGCTAGCAAAGAAAAGGCATGTGAAATTTGGGCTTGCTTGATAGAAATTCATGAGGGTTCTTCTCGTGTGAAGGAACTTAAATATCACATGCTTAAAGCAAAATATGATGAGTTTAAGATGCTACCTCATGAAAATGTCAATGAGATGTTCTCTCGCTTAAATGTGCTTATTGAATAAATAAATGCTCTTGACATTGCTTCTCTTGGCAAGGGGCTCATCAACTGCAAGATCCTCATGCTCCTTCCCAAGCCAAAGTACAACATCATCAACTCCATGCTCCAAAAAGAGTCACTTGACCACATTGAAGTTTCAGAGCTCATTGGAGAAATTCACGCTCATGAGATGAGTGTGCTTGGGATGATGGAGCAATCATCCTCAAAAACAATTGCTCTAAAGGCCTCCACCAAGAAAACAAGCCTCAAGAAGAAGAAGGTGGTTGAGCCTAGCTCAAGTGAAGAAGAGCAAGTATCAAGTGATGATGATGATGATGAGCTTGCATTGATGATGAGAAAGTTCTCACGCTAGAACTCCAAGATTACCAAGAAGGGATACACCTTTGATCCCAAGAAGAAAGCGTTTCTACCAAGGAGAGATGATCACAAGACTTGCTACAATTGTGGTGATCAAGGCCACATCTCCTATGATTGTCCAAAACCGGACAAAAGAAGAGAAAACTACAAGAGCAAGCATCGCAAGCTTGAAGAGAATGATGATGATGAAGAAGAGGCCAAACCCAAACCAAGAACCTTTGGGAAGAAGAAACATGATAAGGGAAAGAAGGCAAGACTCTTCCCAAAGAAGAGAAATGGCCCACAAAAGGTGTTCATGTGTGAGGCAAATGAATGGGTCACCGACGAAGAAACAAGTGATGAAGAGAGTGAAGCGGAAGAAGAAATCTAGGCCGGCCTCGCTATTGCCAACAATGATGACTCACCTCTTCATCCACCGCCCATGTGCCTCATGGCGAAAGGTAACACCAAGGTATGTGATGATTCTAGCGATGATGAGCTTTCCCCCGATGATTTAACTTCTTTGATAAATGAATATCATGCTATAATTAAGAGGGAAAAGAGTAAGGTTAAAGTGCTTGAAGAAACTCGTGCTAGACTTGAGAGTGCTAACCTTGATTTGCTTGACAAGTATGAAAGCATACTCAAAGAGCATGACACGCTCAAATCCTATGTCAAGAAAATTGAGGAAGAAAAGGCTAAAATCAAGATAGATAATCATGAACTTAACTTAGCACACCAAACACTCTTGGAAGAGCACAACAAGTTACTACAAGAGCATCAAACACTTAACCTTGCTCATGACATGCTTGATCAAGAGTTGAAAAATATAAAGAAGCAAACTCTTAATGATAATATATCCATTACTTCTCATGCCACTAATACTTTGCACAAGTCTTTGCCTTTGAAAGCTAATGCTAGGGAGAAGGACTTGTTGGAAGAAATTGAGAGTCTCCGCACTAGTGTGGCTAGACTTTCAAAAGGAGAAGTCAAGCACAAGGAAATTCTCTTCCAACAAGCAAAGGCCTTCAATAAGAGAGGACTTGGATCCTTCCCGGTGCCTAACAAAGGAAAGGTGCCCTCACCGGAGCTTAGAACAAGCTTCATCAAGGAAGTTGGTTCTTATTGCCAACATTGTGAGGTCACCGGTCACCACACAAGGGAGTGTCCTCTTCCTAACCGACCTTCTCCAAAATTGCCTATTAATTATAAATCTACTTTCAATGATCGTTATTATCTCTTAAGTAAAGTAGATGGCAAGGTGAAGGCTAGGTTCATCGGCAAAGACATGAAGGACATGAAGGGGAAGCTCCCCAAGCAACTTTGGGTCCCAAAGACACTTGTATCACACATACAAGGACCTAAGTTGGCTTGGGTGCCTAAAGTTAAAAATTGAATTCATGTGTGTAGGTGAACTACAAAGCCGGAGAAAAGCATTGGGTACTCGATAGCGGGTGCACCCAACATATGACCGGCAATGATGGTATGTTCACCACCATAGAAAACCCCGACAATCATGAACAAGTCACCTTTGGTGATAACTCTAAGTGAAAGGTAATTGGGTTAGGTAAAATTGCTATTTCAAATGATTTATCCATCTCTAATGTTTTGTATGTTAAGTCCCTTAGCTTTAATTTACTTTCCATTGCACAACTATGTGATCTTAGACTAACATGCACATTTAGCAAAAATGATGTTGTTGTGAGTAGTGAAACAAGCCAAGACATAGTCTTCAAAGGATTTCGGCATGGACATCTCTACCTAGTAGACTTCTCCAACAAGAATGCTAGCTTGACCACTTGCCTTTTCACTAAGACAAGTTTGGGATGGCTATGGCACCGTCGCATAGAGCACATTGGGATGAGCAAACTCAAGAAGTCATTCAAGCTTGGGATGGTGACCGGCGTGAAGGATGTAACTTTTTAGAAGAACAAGCTTTGTAGTGCTTGTCAAGCCGGGAAGCAAGTTGCTTCACACCACCCAATGAAGAAAATGGTGTCAACCTCCAAGCCACTTGAACTACTCCACATGGACCTCTTCGGACCATCCACATATCAAAGCCTTGGCGGTAACCTCTATTGTCTCGTTATTGTTGATGACTATTCTCGCTATGCTTGGATTTTATTTCTAGGTGACAAGAGTGAAACTCCGGAAGTGTTCAAGACCTTCGCCAACCGCGCTCAAAGGGAATTTCAACTTCCCATCATCAAGGTCCGGAGTGACAACGACACTGAATTCAAGAACTACAACATTGGGGAGTGGTGTGACCGTGAAGGCGTGAAGCATGAGTTTTCGGCCACATACACCCCTCAACAAAACGGTGTCGTTGAGAGGAAGAACAAGACACTCATCACTCTTGCGAGAGCAATGCTTGATGACTACGAAACGTCGGAGAAGTTTTGGGCCGAAGCAATCAACACGGCGTGCCATGCCTCAAATAAGGTCTATATCCATCGACTACTTCAAAAGACCCCGTACGAGCTTCTCATTGGGAGAAAGCCCAACATCTCCTACTTTCGAGTCTTTGGATGCAAGTGCTACATCTACCGCAAGAAAAGGCTCGGTAAGTTTGAAAGAAGATGTGATGTTGGTATATTCCTTGGTTATGCATCAAACTCAAAAGCATATAGAGTATTCAACCAAACCTCCGGTTTAGTTGAGGAAAGTTGTGATGTTGAGTTTGATGAATCTAATGGCTCCCAAGAGGAGAGTTTTGGTCATGATGAAATAGATGATGAGCCTCTATGAGAAGCCATGAAGAACATGACCATTGGAGACATTAAGCCCGAAGTTGAGGAGAGCCATGATCAAGGGGAAGCTTCAAGTTCCAACAACAACACCTCCATGGCGCCTCAAGTTGATGAAGAAGAGAAGGATGATCCATTGCCGACTCAAGACTCACAAGCACAACAACATCTAGAAGAAGAAGAAGTCCATGATCAAGTCCAACCACAAGAGGAGCAACACGCATCACCTTTGCCAAGTGCTTCACAACCACTTATGAGGCACGGACGCATCTCCAAGGCGCATCCGATGGACCAAATCATTGGAAGTTTGTCAAGGGGTGTAAGTACGCGTTCTCGCCATTTCGCTTCATTTTGTGAGCACTACTCGTTTGTTTCGTGTGTAGAACCTACTCACATTGAGGAAACACTCCAAGACCCAAATTGGGTGATGGCCATGCAAGAAGAACTCAACAACTTCATCCGCAATGAAGTTTGGGTGTTGGAGGAGCGACCTAAGGACAAGAACGTCATCGGAACAAAGTGGGTGTACCGCAACAAACAAGACGAGAATGGCGTTGTGGTCCGCAACAAGGCAAGACTTGTGGCCAAAGGGTTCTCGCAAGTTGAAGGACTAGACTTTGGGGAGACATTCGCCCCGGTCGCCCGGCTAGAAGCCATCCGTATACTCCTTGCTTTTGATTCACATCATAATATTAGACTTTATCAAATGGATATGAAAAGTGCCTTTCTAAATGGTTACATTAACGAGCTTGTTTATGTTGAACAACCTCCCGGGTTTGAAGATCCGAGGAATCCTAATCATGTGTATAGGTTGCACAAGGTGCTCTACGGGCTCAAGCAAGCACCTAGGGCGTGGTATGAATGACTACGGGATTTCCTTATCATGCAAGGATTCAAGATCAGGAGGGTAGACACTACACTCTTCACCAAGGACATCAACAGAGATTTGTTCATTTGTCAAATTTATGTTGATGATATTATTTTTGGTTCAACTAATGAAGCTCTTAGCCATGAGTTTGGCAAAATGATGTCTAGGGAATTCGAGATGTCAATGATTGGAGAGCTCAACTTCTTCCTTGGATTTCAAATCAAGCAACTTCAAGAGGGGACCTTCATCTATCAATAGAAGTACACCAAGGACCTCTTGAAGAAATTTGAGATGGGAGATTGTAGCTCAAGAAGCACTCCAATGGCAACAAATTGTCATCTCGATGCGGATAAGGACGGTAAACCTATTGATCAATCTAACTATCGTTCTATGATTGGCTCATTGCTTTATCTTACTGCATCTAGGCCCGATATCATGTTTAGTGTATGCTTGTGTGCTTGCTTTCAAGCGGCACCTAAAGAATTGCATAGGAAGGCGGTCTTTAGGATACTTAGGTATCTTAAGCATACCCCTAGTATGGGCTTGTGGTACCCTAAAGGTGCAAAATTCCATCTCTTGGGATACTCGGATTCGGACTTTGCCGGATGCCGCATGGATCGCAAGAGTACCTTTGGTGGGTGCCACTTGCTTGGGCATTCCCTAGTATCTTGGTCTAGCAAGAAGCAAAATTCCGTCGCCTTGTCCAAGGCGGAAGCGGAATATATAGCGGCCGGTGCATGTTGTGCCCAAATTATTTATATGAAACAAACCCTTTTGGACTTTGGTATTAAACTTGGTTATGTGTCTCTCCTTTGTGACAATGAAAGTGCGGTTAAGATAGCTAAAAACCCTGTTCAACACTCCCGCACTAAGCACATTGATATTCGCCATCATTTCTTGAGGGACCATGAAGCTAAGGGAGACATCTCATTGCGAGGTGTTAGGTCTGAAGAACAATTGGCGGATATCTTCACTAAACCACTTGATGAGAAAACCTTTTCTAGGCTAAGAAGTGAGGTAAATGTGTTAGATGCAACGAACGTCATGTAAGAATGCACCTCATATAGGTCTTGCCTAACTCTTAAAGGATAGGGGTGAGCAAGGGTTAGCTTGGGATGGAGGTTCTTTTGGGTTGTCCCAAGGTTTGGAGAGTAGCTCTCCCTGAAGAAGCCTTTGAAAGGTTCAAATTTGGCAAGATAGATTTATTTTATGTCTTGCATGATGTCTGTCATATAGACTTGTAATTTCTTGCACTATAAAATTGCTTGGCATTGCATACGGTAGATTGTCACAAAGGGGAACCCACCTCATGAGAAAGAGACTTGTTTGAAATGCAATATCTCAACTCATATAAGGTGGAAAGAACAAAATGTTAGGTGCATTAATGCCTAGAGGAACATGCTCTAAAGAGATAGAAGTCTTCATACTCTACCTCACAAAGCATGGGCCTTACATTTTATTTGGATAATTTCCTCCTATTTTTCTCGATGTTCCATTTGCTTTAAGGCCTAGCCAAGTTATTGGCATATTAATATCTTTGAGGTGTAAGGGGTTGCCCAAAAAGTCCTAAGACATGTGTTTCTCTTTGCTTGTTTGTTTGGTCAAAGGACATATATGGGATGTTGCTGTTTTGTTCTCATCGGATTATCTGATGCCTAGGTCAATCTCTCATCGGATCAATTGGTGTTCAACTCCAAGAGTCAGTTCTGTCAAGTGTGACAAATCGACCAACGAGTTCATCCTGAAAAGCATCGGTCCATCCGGTGTTCACAATTCTGGAGCTGTGCCAAATTCCACCGATGCTACTTCATCCCACGCCGGACCATCCAGTGTCAACAGCACTTTTCTGAAAACCCTTACTGTGGCATTCGACCGATGCATCTATCGTTCAACATCGGTCCATCCGGTGTTAAAAAGTCGGCTAGGGTTTGGGACCCACTATTTAAACGGCCGTTCGCCTTTTTCCCTTCTCTCTCCCGATCCCGACGCCGCCACGCACCTCCGCCGCCGACCTCACTCGCCCTTGCGCCACCGCCGCCGCCGGACGCCGCCGCCGCCGCTCCTGCGCCGCCGACCACCGCTCGCGCACCACCACCGCCCAGCCACACCACCACCACCCTCAACGGTCGCTGGCCGCGTCGATCTCCGCGTCGCCGTTCCGTGTGTTCGACATCGTCGATTCCGTTCACGCGCCCGATCGCAATGGCTCGCGACAAGAAGAACAAGGGCAAGGCCATCGCGGAGCCGGCCGCGAAGAAGCAAAAATTGTCAAAGTAGGAGAAGAAGGCGTTGATGGCCGCTCGCGCCGCCGAGGAGCGTGAGCGTGGCCGAGGGGGATCACTGAGGATCGGTGAGGCTCGTCCGAGGCAGCCTGCTGTGATCGATGACTCCGAGGCCGAAGAAGAGCCGAAAGAGCCTCTCGTCCACCGGCGCTCAGCCCGGACCCGTGGGGGTCATCCCGCGGCAGCTCCACGTCCGAGACCGGCAGCTGGCGATCGTCGTGGGGATAGGGAGGCCCAGCAAGCCATCTACGAGATGGACACCACTGTCCATGTCGCTGAAGGAGTCCGGTTGACTGACTACCGGAAGATGAAGGCCAAGCAGCTCCGCAGACTCAGGTGGAGTGTGCTGCTTGAGGAGTGGTACCCGCAGCCCAGAGAAGCCCTTGTGGACAGCCGTTTCTGGACTATGACGCAGGCGTCCCTCTACGAGACCTACAGACGCCGAGGCCACAAGTTATTCCAGCACAACTTTCTGGATTGGCATCAGCTTGCCCTCGCAGCAGAGATAGAGATTCGCCCATACTTTGAGAGGTACAGAGGTTTGGTGCAGCTGATGTCCTATGAGAGGAGTGCTTATGTGGAGGATTGGGTACGCGTGTTCTGCGCCACCCTCTACGTCTATGAGGGCAGAATATCGATTGATTTCATGTTCATGGGACAGCACTACCACTTGACGAGGCAGACACTGGCACAACTGCTAGGCGTGGACCTGCACGACACTTGTGTGCATGAGAGAGTATATGGTCAGGCAGACCCGCCGAGGAGGCCGCTCACTGGAGGAGTGGCACCAGCACTGGAGGAGATATGTTCTTTGTTCGGTCCTACTTTCTCTCCTGACCAGCCGAGGGTACCGGCATTACTGACTCCAGCTGCGCGCACAGTGCACCTTGCCTTGCACCGCACGCTCTTACCACGGTCAGGCTACTTGGAGGGGTTCACCAGCCTATAGCAGACTCTCCTGTTCTACATCATGAACGGGATGGAGTTCGACGTAGTGGACGTCCTCATATGCGAGATGGAGGACGTGATCACAGATGGGGTGGGGATGATGAGGCAGCTCGTGTATGGATACTGGATCAGCTACCTGCTCTCCATGATGGTCCCTGAGGAGTCCGTCGTGCATGACCGTCTCACTGACGAGAGTGTCACACGGTTCGGTCACTACCGTGCCCCAGCTCCTGGAGACCGCCGCCTTGGCCATCCAGTCGAGCGTCAGGTCCGTGCACGCCTATCTGAGGAGGACTAGTCGGACCTGGAGAAGGAGGATGAGAGGCTAGCTGAGGCAGAGGCACAGGGTGAGGACTTGCAGCACATCTGGTCCGAGAGCGACACCGACGACAGTGTTGAGGAGTACTTTCCACCTCTACCCTCACCCAGGCAGCACGACGAGGAGGCTGGAGGCTCTACAGTGCCACCACCTACTCCACCTCCTGTCACTGAGGCACAGGTCACTCAGCCGTCAGAGCTCACTTCGCTCCACCAGCAGATGGTTGAGCAGCAGCGCTTGGACCGGCTTGCAGCTGAGCAGGCCCGAGCGGAGCAGGCCGCACGCCTTCTGGAGCTCCAGCAGCAGCAGCAGGAGATGCAGTTCCAGATCGCCTGTGAGAGGCGTGAGGACACTGACCGGCTGACTGGGCTCATAGACCAGATGCACCAGCGCACCCTCGACCAGCAGCAGCAGACGCAGCAGGCGATGATGGGCATCCTGGGGTTGATCACCAACCTCTACACCCAGACCGGGATTGCCCTCCCGTCGCAGCTGCCAGGAGTTGCTCCACCACCACCAGTCCTGGCTCCAGTTGCCGCTCTGATGCCGTCTACGCCAATTCCTTCCATCAACATGACTTCTCTGCTGGCGCCAGGTGCTCCGATTCACTCCCCGCTGCCGGCTACGACCCTATTCCAGCAGACGCCGGCCTCCGTTGTCAGTGCCCCTGTTCCAACAGCTCCTACACATCAGGCACCGACGGTGGCTCCTACAGCTCCGACAGCTCCTTCCACTACTCCAGGCAGCAGCTTCGACGATAGCGACGGTGACCAGTTCGTCATCGCGCCTAGTACTCAGGGTCCTTAGGCACTCGAATCCCTTTTTGGTGTCTTGATGCCAAAGGGGGAGAAGAGTTAGAGGAGTCAGGGGGAGGAGAGCTTAGACTCAGGAGGAGTGTCTTAGCCTTAGGGGGGAGTTTATTGAGTACTTTTGCCATCTTTGTAATTTGATATTATTATTTTTATAATTCAATGCTTTTGCTACTCATTTGGTGTTTATTAAGTACTCTTAAGTTATTAATCGATTGAGCTTATTCGATGTCTATCTATATCTTGTGATCACTTGATTTTGAGCCTTCAAATTTTAAGTGTGATAATCTTGTATTCATTACATATCCGTTTAAGTTTCATTCTATCAAATTCATTACTATTGCGCTTTAATTGTTGTGTTGTCATCAATCACCAAAAAGGGGGAGATTGAAAGCATCTAGGCCCCCATGAGGTATGGTTTCGGTGATTAATAACAACCATTGGATTTTACTAATGAATTTGTGAATGCAAGGTCCCCATAATCACTCAATCAAATGAAATCAATATGTCATTGGAGACCCATATACAATCAATTTATGAGATCAAATCAATTATATGAAGACAAGAAGTGAAAGCTCTTATGTCAAAATCATTCAACTTTAAATTGACAACATTCAATGCTTGAAGATCATCAGAAATGCCTTTGCAACAAATATCAAAGAGGTCAATCGAGCAAGATACAAAATCACTTAGAAACAAATTGAAGCAAACAAAATCAACTCACCGGATCAACCGATGGTTCCAGAAATATACACATCGGTCGAGTTGGTTCAGCAGAAGAAGAAGACCTCAGAACAAAGCACTCATCAGATCATCCGATCTAAATGGCTCATCTACATCGGTCCATCAGTACAGTTTGCAATATCATTGGACCAAGTGTCGCACTGGATCATCCGATGTACAGAGAAATACACATCGGTCAATCACTCCAGTAAGCATCAAGTTTAAGAAAATTCTGGAGGAAGAGCCACCGGATCATCCGATGAGAAGACAGGATCAACATCGGTCTAACAACGGTCATATCTGACACAATGACATCATCTAAAGTAAACTTGACCGATGATAACTAAAGGGGAGACATCGGATTATCCGATATTCACAGTAAAGTTCTGTCAGCCTACTTTTCCAACGGCTATTTCGGGGACACTGGCTATAAATACCCCATAATCCTGTCATTTCGCTAAGTCTTGATCACCAGACACTATCAACACATCCACAAGCATTCAAGACCAAGAGTAATCACTTCCACATCATTTCGATCACCTATACACCAAGAATTAGGCTAGAACTAGCTAGAGAGAGAGCTTGTGTGCCTCCATTCTGGGTGAGTGGACTCTCTAGGATAGTGAGAGAGCCTCAAGAGAGTTCCCTTGGTGTTTGTAACTGTGAGGAGACTTCTGGAGCTTGCCAAGGCGTTTGTGGAAGCCCGGAGGGTCGAAGTTGTACAAGGCTTGAGCTCCACCTTGCCAAGGTTGGCAAACGGAGAGGAATAGTGAAGATCCCTCGTCTCGGTGACTTGGGTGTGGCAAAACCCTTTGGTGGGTGCCACAACGTGGATGTAGGAAGATCTTGACGATCTTGCCGAACCACGAGATAAATCCTCATGTCTCCTCAGGGGTTTGCATCCTCCTCCTTTCCCTTACGTTTATGCATTTTACATTCCGCAAAGTTCCTATTTACTTGAATGCATAGATAGTTTGCGTTGGGAATTGGGCTTTTAGGAATTAAGTTTTATTGCTTAGATTTTTTTAAAGAAGCCCAATTCACCCCCCCCCCCTCTTGGGCATTCGATCCTTACAGTGATGCAACTGGAGGCCATAGAAATCAAGCAGCATCAAGAAGAAAGTTGAAAAATGTTGGATTAGACCCACCATGGCGTACGCAGAGAAGTACACCATGTCTCTAGCGCGCTCCTTCTTGAAGGGAAGCTTGCCAAAGCGGATGTCGCGATCAAAGGAATCACTGGACCACCTCATGTAGGTCCGGACCTTCGATAGATCTTCCTTGGTCTTGATCCTGCTGCGGGGAAGACCCAACTCCATCGCGACAAGTGGAGCGAAAAAAGAGAAAGTTACGCAAAGTTGGGAGGCTCTGAGCGCAAGTACGATTGAAAGCATAAAGAGTCCTCGAACCGTGCGGGCTTTCCTTCTTAAGTAAGCCTCCGCAATGCTTAGATGGAAACCGCAATGGGACCGAGATCACATTTTCAAAAATCTACCCTGCCAATGACAAATGGGCCTGGGTCCACTTTGGTGGAAAGGCCAAAGTTATTACCCCAGGTGAACCGTTGTCATTATGAGAGGTTGGAAGCCCGAGGGCAGCGGCCTGACAAGGCGCGCGGAACCGATACAGTTTTCGCATTGGGAACCGGCGACCTTCAATTGTGTGAGATTCGCACTCAAAGATCTCATCTGTTGCATTAAAAATAAGCCACGCGGCCCACGGACCATCGCTCCAACGGCACATCAGAACACCTTTGAAGCTGCAGCGCAGAAATCGAAGATGGTCCCACCTCTGGTAGAATAACTTAACCTAAAGGATTTCTCCCGAAGGTGGGCCCGGGGGCCACTGTCGGTACCTTGCGTACCGGGTACCCCATGATACCGTAAGAAAATCTAAAGGAGTTCCACCCTTTCAAGTTGAAGACCTCTGAAGGCCGCATGTGTTACACAGTACTGGACCTGCCTCCCTTGTTTGGGCAGCTCCAGCACTGACACGCGTAACATAAGGCCAGACCTAACTCCTTCCATTGGAAAGCTCCAGTCTTGCCACGTGTCAAGTGACCCCGAACCTAACCCTCAGTAAAGGGAAGCTCTGGTACTGTCACGTGTATAATGGCTCCGGACCTACCTCCCCACGATGGGAAGCTTCAGAGCCGCCACATGTCGAACCACCAGACCTAGGACTTTAACGGAAGACTGAGAGATCTCCAACGGCTCGAACTTTCAAGGGATGGTTAAAGCGATAGTTACAAGACCTGATTAAGTGTTATTAATATAGTCTATATTAATAACACACAATCAGTGGATTGTTAAGAGAGGTAACGCCGCACATTAAGGTGCGTTATCTCTCTATTAATTACGCTTAATACATGTAGATCGTGTATTATGATATTAACTACACTGGGGCCACATGTCGGGCCAGGCAAGTGATGTAACGGTCAGCCCTTAAACTATAAAAGGGTTGAGCCGCACGATTCATAGACAAGGAAGCTCACACGCTTACAAGCACCACTCAGATTCATACATACAACACACAACCCGTGGAGTAGAGTGTTACGCTCAGGCGGCCCGAACCACGTAAAATCCCTCGTGTCATCACCTTGTTCATAATCTCACTCGCGTCCACAACCAATCAAGAACCTTCGTGGGCTACGATCTAGTAGTATCGAGGAAAGTGTCGATCGCACACTTCGAATGTATGAGAGTGTATGCGTGTGTGCTTGAGTTGGCTTAGGTTGTCTTGGATGGACCTGGTTTTTACTGTGCGGCTCATCCCTTTTATATGCTAAGGGTTGGCCGTTACAGGGATTGCCTGTCCCGACAAGTGGCCTCCACGGTATTCAATCACCTAATATATGATCTACATGTATTAAGTATGATTAAGAGTGTGATAACGCACCTTAATGGTAGCGTTACCGGTACTAGTGGTTCTCTGATCGTGCGTCATTAATGCTGAATTAATAACACGTCAATCAGGTCTTGTAACAGCTGTTTTAATAGCCTCTTGATAGTTCGTGCTGTTGGAGATCCTGTAGTCGTTGATGGCTTAGGTCCGGAGGTACAACACGTGGCAGCTCTGGAGCTTCCCTGGAGGTAGGTTCGGAGCCACTCTGTAACACCCTAAATTTTCGCATCTTGCATTGCATACATGATCATGCATTAAACACTAGTAGAATAAAAGAAAAATAATAAAACATATATATACAAATGTATGTAGCAAAAGAAGAAATAGAAAATAATAATTATAGCCTAAAACTTGTAATAGGGAATAAGTATAAAAAAATAAAAAATATATATATATAAGTATATATATAAATAATATATATAACAATATATGAAAATAAATAAAATATTAATATTAATAATATACATTATAATAATAATGAATAATAAATATATAACATGAATAATATATATATATATAATATATATATAACAAGATATATAATAAAAAAGAGTATAAAAAAAGTAAAATAAATAAATATATAATATTAATAATATATAAAAAAAATAAAAAAATAAAAGAAAAGGGAAGTAAAAAAAGGAAAAAAAAAAAGAAGAGCCAACCCGGCGGCCAGGCCAGCGGCCCAGCCGATCGAGCGCCCCGCTCCGCGCCCAACGCCCGAGGGCGCGCGCGCCCGAGGCCGCAGCGGCCTCCCGCCCCGACGCTCCCGCTCCCGGTCCCGCCGCCGTACGCGCCCGATGCGACCGACGCGGGCGGTCCGACCCCGCGCGCTCCCGCTGGATCCCGCCCGGCTCGGCCTCCCGTCCCACCCCGACTCCACCCCGAGTCCCGATGCCCCTGCCGCGATTCCCGGCCCCGCCCGCGTACCGCGCCAGCCCCGATCCCGTAACGCCCGCCCCCGATTTTCCCGACACCGTATCGAGTCCCGCCTCCCAACTGACTCGGCCCCGATAGCTCCCGCCGCACCTATAAAAGAAACACCGAAGGCCCCTGTTCCCAGCCGCCAGACGCAGCCGCCGGTACAGAGAGGAAAAAAGGGGAGTCCAGAGAGCTGCGCCCAGGGAAGAAAAAGGAGGAAAAGAAGGAGAAGAAGAGGAAGAAAAAGAGGAGGGCCCCACCGTTCGCCGGAGATCGTCGCCGACATCGCGCCGCCGTCGTCGTGCCACCGGAGGACGCATCTACTTCGTCTACGCATTGTCCCCATCCCGCGATCATCGAAGCCATCGCATCTACAGTAGGCCATGTTCCCGATGCGAATTTTAGCGATCATAGTGAATCTGATAGGCGTAAATTGATTTTAGTTGCGCCATGATTTTATTTTCAGCAGCATTAACCCACCCTAAAACCCCCATAAACTCATATGAACACGTATGAACTACTCACATCTAATTAATAAACAACCATAGTTAATTAATTATTGAATTGTGCATGCATACATGTCATTGCATGTTGATTATTTTGTGTGCATCATGTTGATTGTATATGTTCTCTTGTATGTATGATCACGCGTAGAGGAACGTGCTCAAGAGGCCGCATACGAGGATTTCCAAAATCAAGACTTTGAAGTGCTTGAGCAACCCCATCCGCCGGAGCAAGGCAAGTGTCCTAGAAGCATATTGATCCTATTTTAAATTAAATGTTTTGTTTGCAAACTTGCATGCTTGTGTCAAATTGATGGGAATCCTATGGTAGGAAGTTTAGTAGTTTTGTTTGACCACCCTTGTCACCTGGAATTATGGTAGAGAGTCGGGAAGGGTTTTTACCTTTTTGCTTCGCTTAATTAATTGGGATGGCAAACAACACTACACATTTAATTATGCATCAATGATATTCTGGTTAATGTGAACTGGTCAATATGATGGGTGATCTAAGCAAGCATGGTTATGTGGATGGGTTGGTTGTTATGGTGGTTTGCTTGCCTTAGACCTAAGGACCGGTTCATGCGAGAATATGCCAGGTCAACAGTGCCACCACAAGGCCAAGTATGGGTGCGGCGTAGCTGAATAATTAGGAGCGCTGCTAGTATTGTATGGATCATTGGATGGCGCGGGGAATGGGAGTCGAGGAGGACTGCCCTGGGATCCGAATGGCACACGAGGGGGCCCGTGGGTGGGAGAATAGAGATTCAAGCCTGCCGGTGAAACCTTAGTGGGCCCGTACATACTAGTAGTCCCTTTTGAAAGGCTATTTTGTGATCTCTTGGCCACACACCTACGGAAGTGTGAGATGGCACAATGGAGGTTTCTTAGTCATCGAAAGGTGATAAAATCACAAACATGTGGGTAAAGTGGTACAACCTCTGCAGAGTGTTTAAAAATTATCATGATAGCCGTGCTCCCGGTTATGAGCGCCTGGATGACCTACATGATTAGAGTTGGAATTGGGTTATGGTTGGTTTATGGTTATGGTTTGGTAATGGGTATGGTTTATGGATTATGGTCATGGATATGAAATTGAGTTATGGTAATTGGACATGGATAATGGTGATGTTGGTAATAATTGGATATGGGTTATATTTTGTTAACATGATGGTTATGATGGGATTGTTTCACATAGACATAGTATAATGCTTTTCAAATGTTTTACTGTACTTTTCAGCACTTAACCATTTATTACATTCGTCATTTGAATAAGTCACATGTCATACTTTCCACACTTGCTGAGTACGACATGTACTCACCCTTGCAATCCCCCCCCCAACAGCTACTGGAGACAATTGGGAGTACCCTGAGGATCACGTGGAGTACTAGGTTGCGTACCGCCGTCAATTGCCTGTGGATTGGAGTCGTGCTGTTTAGTTTATTTTCCGCTGCAATTATTTAGAGTTTTATTATTCGTGAACTATTGGATTATTGTAATAAAGTACTTATTTATTAGTTAAGACGTGGTTAAATTCTGTATATCGTTTGTGATGCAACCGTATATGTGTGATGAACTTCCTGGGCACACATATGCGTTACGCTTGGTTCATATTCGGAACCGGGTGTCACAAATTGGTATCAGAGCCGCGTTGACCGTAGGACGCAAGCCTAGGTAGAATGGACACTCTAGAGCACTTAGGAACACTCTTCTAATCTGCTATTTTCGAAAAAAAAATTGCTGTTGTCTTGTTCCTTTATTTTCAGCCGCAAAAAGTATTGATCACTGTTGCGTTTTTGATAAAAAATTTCAGAAGTGAGCAATATTAAGTGCTGCTGTTTTGCTGCGTAAATTTTCGCGGAAAAAGTGTGTTTTGCCGCTGTTATGTGTGGGTAAAATTATTGTGTTGGTTGCTGTATTTTTCTCTTTTGGAACCGCTGCACCGCTCTTTTTCCGCCGTTTTAGCTGCTGAAATTTTCAGATTTGTATTTTGTTATTTCTTTTCCTCTAATGTATTCTTGTTTTCTGTAGATGGCCCGCACCAAGACAACCCCCCGTAAGTCGACCGGTGGACTTGTGCCCCCGCGTAGGTTGGCTAGTCGCTCTCCGGCCGTCGACCCCTGTCACCCCGTGGTGATCTGTTCTGACGGCAGAGCCGCAGGACAACTGCGACACCGTCTCTGTGCCCTACTCCGTGAGGCTGGCTACCGTCACCACAGCCTCTCGCTCTCCTACCACACCACTGGAGTGCAGCGCCCCGGCAGGAAGGAGTGGAGCTGCAAGATCTATATCTACTACGGTGATGAGTTGGTGAAGACCCATAGCAGCCCCGCTTGGAGGAGCTCGCGCCGATCTGCGGAGCAGGATGCTAGCTGGGAAGCAGCCACCTTTTGGAGTCACGCCCGCTGTTTCCGTCTGGAGGACACGGTGCACGCCTTCGTTCCGCAGCGTCCCAGTGGCACTGCGCGCTTCGTCTCCAGGCACGTGGAGGGACCCCTGGACCTTCCGCAGTCTTGTCAGACTATTGACGACGTGGCCCAGCTCAGTGCCCGACTTCAGAGGGCGCAGCAGGAGATTCAGGATGGACGTGACCTCGCCCAGCGCCACGAGGCGATAATCAGGAGGTATCGTCAGATCACCGACGAGGACCCGGACGACTACGCGTCCGACACCCCGACGTGGACCCCAGACTCTCCAGACTGTCGCAACGGTCAGCGTGAGTCGTCTTCTGAGGAGTCCTCTGACGAGGAGCCTTCCAGTGTGGCGTCTACCGCACCACCGCCGCCTGCTGCCTCACCACCCCAGGACCCACAGGACCCCGAGGACCCCGACGACGAGGACCCGGATGAGTTCCCGCTCGACGACGAGTAGTCCTCGACCTATGCCACGACTCAAGGATAGGCACACCCCATTAGTAAATAAGAGCGATGTAGATATACTTGTGTGACCTTGAGTTGTGTTACTTCTTTTAGGATTTTTGTCAATTCTGTTTGGTGCTTGTTTGAGTGCTTGTTTGCTTAGTAGAGAGTTGTGGAATGCTTCAGCACTTGTCCACATCCTCATAATATAGCTCTATATTAATAAAAGATTATTTAGTGTCACATACCTTGATGCATATAGTTGGGACGTTCTTTCCAAATTCTAAATCCTTCTGTCCCCACCTTTCTTTCGCCAATAGATGGTGAGAACTCGTAACCAGAGGGATGCCAACGATGAGGAGGAGCGCAATGAAGTACCTCAGAACAACTAGGGACATGCTCATGGAGCTATCAATATTGAACAACTGTTAGCTATGCAGAACCAGCTCATGCAGACCATGATACAGACCATGGGACAGCTGTAAGCTGGCAACAACAATCAGCCTCATATACCGCCCCCGCCACCATCCCCGCCGCACCACAACCGATTGGGAGAGTTCATGAGGACCAGACCGCCTACCTTTGCACAAGCCACAGACCCAATGGAAGCTGATGATTGGTTGAAGTCTGTTGAGAAGAAACTTGCTATTGTCCAGTGCACTGATAGGGAGAAGGTTCTCTTTGCATCACATCAACTAGTTGGAGCAGCCGCCGACTGGTGGGAAGCTCTTTGCAACGCTCATGATAGTCAGGAGACAATCACTTGGGCTGAGTTTAAGTAGAGTTTCCGTTCCCACTATGTACCTGAAGGAGTTATGATACTGAGAAGACAAGACTTTGAAAATCTCAGGCAAGGAAGGATGAGTGTGAGTGAGTATCTCAACAAATTCACTCAATTATCAAGATATGCTCCAGAAGACATCAAAACTGATAGTAGGAAGCAGTATCTGTTTATGAGGGGTCTCAACAATGAAATTCAAGTCCAGTTACTCAATACTGATTATCCGAACTTCCAAAAGCTTGTTGACAAGGCTATTGTGGTTGAGAACAAGATTCATGAGATGGAGCAGGACAATAAGAGGAAGATGTCACATCATGGACCGCAACAAGGAAGCAATGTTCGCCCCCGCTATGCACCACCTACTGCACCACACTACAACCCATCTGCTCCTGCATACCGCACTGCTTATCCGCCCCGTCCAAATCAGCCACCGCAGCAATGCCCCGCCATGCAAGCGCCTCGCTATCCTGTGCCACCTGCGTCGCGTCCTAACATGGCGGCAAATGCTCAAAACCAGTTGCGCCCAAACTTCCCCAATGCTACGGGTGGTAAGACATGCTATGCGTGTGGAGAACCCGGACACTTTGCAAGTCAATGCCCCAAGAGAAACTATGGACCTATGAACAACGCACCAAGGCCAAATAACCCGCGACCAAATGGAGGAGCACCACAAGGCAACCGTGGACAGCAGAATTTTGCTCGTGGCAATGTGAATCATGTCTCTACTGAGGAAGCCCAGCAAGCTGATGACGTCATGATTGGTATGTTTCTCGCCAACTCCAACCCCGCGACTGTTTTATTTGATTCAGGGGCATCTCATTCTTTCATCTCGTCAAAGTATGTTGCCAAGTACAATTTGCCTATATCTCATATGAAGCAAACTATGCTAGTAAGTTCTCCTGGCGGAGAGATGAGGACAAATATAGTATGTCCGAAAGTAAGCATTAAAATAAGGGGGTAGACTTTCTCGCAAACCTCATAGTATTGGACTCCCAAGGAATAGACATAATACTTGGAATGGACTGGCTGAGCAAGTATAAAGGAGTCATTCAATGCGCCGAGAGGATTGTGCAGTTGACAAGTGAACATGGTACACGCATTGAAGTTGAAGGAGCCCAACCTGCAAGAGGGAAAGCGATGCTGAATCACATGGAAGAAGTGACATTGGAAAGCATTCCGATCGTTCGCGAGTACCCGGATGTGTTTCCAGATGAGTTGTCAGGTATGCCACCTGATCGTGACATAGAATTCGCCATTGAGTTGGTACCCGGAACTGCACCTATAGCTAAGAGGCTGTATAGGATGCCTCCTAAGGAATTAGCAGAGCTCAAGAAGCAAATTCAAGAGCAGCTAGAGAAGGGTTTTATACGCCCAAGCTCATCCCCGTGGGGAGCCCCAGTGCTCTTCGTGGATAAGAAGGATGGAACCCAGAGGATGTGTGTGGACTATAGGAAGTGACAATTAAGAACAAGTACTCACTGCCCCGTATAGAGGATTTGTTCGACCAAATGAAGGGTGCCTGTATCTTCTCCAAGATCGACTTGCGGTCAGGATACTTCCAAATGAAGATTAGACCATCGGATATACCCAAGATAGCCTTTCGGACACGATATGGATCTTATGAGTACACCGTCATGTCATTTGGATTAATGAACGCGCCTGCGTACTTTATGTATCTCATGAATAAGGTCTTCATGGAATATCTGGATAAGTTCGTTGTAGTTTTCATCGATGATATTATGATCTACTCGAAGGATGAGAAGGAACACGAGGAACACTTGAGGCTTACGCTGCAGAAATTGAGGGAGCATCAATTTTATGCCAAGTTCAGTAAATGTCAATTTTGATTACGGGAAGTTTCTTTCTTAGGCCATATTATCTCTGGAGGTGGAGTATCAGTTGACCCAGGGAAGGTGAGAGATGTGCTTAAGTGGGAATCGCCACAGAATGTCAAGGAAATTTGGAGTTTCCTTGGAATGGCTGGATACTACCGCCGATTCATTAAGGATTTCTCCAAAATAGCCAAGCCTATGACCGAATTACTCATGAAGGGAAAGGCATTCTGATGGACTCAAGCTTGTCAGGATAGCTTTGAGGAGTTAAAGAAAAGATTGACAACCGCGCCGGTGTTAGTATTACCGGACGTGAGCAAGAGTTTTGATATATATTGTGATGCATCAAGACAAGGATTAGGATGTGTGCTCATGCAAGAAGGCCAAGTGGTAGCTTATGCATCGAGGCAACTAAAGAAACATGAGTTGAATTATCCTACACACGACCTTGAACTGGCAGCCGTGGTACACGTCTTGAAGATATGGAGACACTATGTTTTTGGTCACCGGTGTGAGATTTATACGGATCACAAGAGTCTCAAGTACATATTTACGCAAACGGATCTGAATCTGAGGCAACGCCGATAGTTGGAGCTCATCAAGGATTATGACATGGGAATCAACTATCACCCAGGGAAGGCCAATGTAGTGGCTGATGCTTTGAGCCGAAAAGGAGTAAGTCATCAACTCACAGTTCAAGAACTGCCGTCCGGGTTATGTAAGGAGTTTGAACGGTTGAACCTTGGATTCACAAATGAGATGGGAATGATGGAAGTCAACCCAACATTAGAGCAGGAAATACGGGAAGGACAGACAAAGGACAAGGAAATACAGGAAACCAAGGAAAGGACCCAAGAAGGAAAGGAATTCAGATTTGATGAGGACGAACAGGGTACCTTATGGCTTGGAAAGAGGATTGTGGTACCTAATGTCAGGCATATTCGTGAAACAATATTGAAGGAGGCACATGACTCGCCTTACTCAATTCATCCTGGCTGTACGAAGATGTACAAGGACTTAAAGACATGCTACTGGTGGGCCAGCATGAAAAGGACATAGCCGAATATGTTGCACTTTGTGATGTGTGCCAACGAGTTAAAGTTGAATATCAAAAGCCAGCCGGATTGTTACAACCACTAAAGATCCCGGAGTGGAAGTGGGAAGAGATTGGTATGGACTTTGTAGTTGGATTACCGCGAACTCAGTCTGGCTATGATTCAATATGGGTTATTGTGGATCGATTGACAAAATTAGCTCATTTCATCACTGTCAAGACCACATATACCACCGCAAAGCTAGCAGAATTGTATATGGAACATATTGTGTGTCGACACGGAGTACCGAAGAAGATAGTCTCGGATAGAGGTTCTCAGTTTACCTCTAGATTTTGGCAGAAATTGCATGAAGCAATGGGAACAAGGTTGAACTTCAGTTCGGCGTATCACCCTCAAACAGATGGACAAACCGAGAGGACCAACCAAATTTTGGAAGACATGTTAAGAGCTTGCGCTTTAAAGCATGGGAAAAGTTGGGATAAAAGTTTGCCGTATGCTGAATTCTCGTACAACAATAGTTACCAAGCAAGTTTGAAAATGTCACCCTATGAAGCATTATACGGAAGGAAATGTAGGACTCCCTTGTTTTGGAATGAAATCGGAGAGAATCAAGTGTTTGGTCCCGACGTGTTACAAGGAGCTGAAAGGCAAGTCCAAATAATACGGGAAAACTTAAAGGCTGCCCAGTCTCGACAGAAAGGTTATGCTGATAATAGGCGAAGGAGTCTGACTTTTGAAGTTGGAGATTTTGTATACCTCAAAGTGTCACCTATCAGAGGTCATCGACGGTTTAACGTCAAAGGAAAACTGGCACCACGTTACATCGGACCATTCAAGATTCTGGACAAGCGAGGAGAGGTACCTTATCGACTTGAGCTGCCGACGTATCTCTCCGATGTACACGACGTGTTTCACGTCTCTCAACTCAAGAAGTGTCTCAGGGTACCGGAAGAACAAGTGCCGATGGACGAGTTAGAACTTCAAGAGGATTTGTCTTATGTCGAGCAACCTATCAAAATTTTGGACATAAAGGAAAGAGTCACGAGAAATAAGAGGATCCGTTGGTGCAAAGTGCAATGGAAACACCATACGGAAGCTGAAGCTACATGGGAACGTGAAGAAGACTTGAAGACAGAATTCCCTCATCTTTTCTCCACGCTATCGAATCTCGAGGGCGAGATTCACTTTAAGGGGGGTAGGTTTGTAACACCCTAAATTTTCGCATCTTGCATTGCATACATGATCATGCATTAAACACTAGTAGAATAAAAGAAAAAAAATAAAACATATATATACAAATGTATGTAGCAAAAGAAGAAATAGAAAATAATAATTATAGCCTAAAACTTGTAATAGGGAATAAGTATAAAAATAATAATAAAAATATATATAAGTATATATATAAATAATATATATAACAATATATGAAAATAAATAAAATATTAATATTAATAATATACATTATAATAATAATGAATAATAAATATATAACATGAATAATATATATATATATAATATATATATATAATAAGTTATATAATAAAAAAGAGTATAAAAAAAGTAAAATAAATAAATATATAATATTAATAATATATAAAAAAATAAAAAAAATAAAAGAAAAGGGAAGTAAAAAAAAAGGAAAAGAAAAAAAAAAGAGAAGGGCCAACCCGGCGGCCAGGCCAGCGGCCCAGCCGACCGAGCGCCCCGCTCCGCGCCCAACGCCCGAGGGCGCGCGCGCCCGAGGCCGCAGCGGCCTCCCGCCCCGACGCTCCCGCTCCCGGTCCCGCCGCCGTACGCGCCTGATGCGATCGACGCGGGCGGTCCGACCCCGCGCGCTCCCGCTGGATCCCGCCCGGCTCGGCCTCCCGTCCCACCCCGACTCCACCCCGAGTCCCGATGCCCCTGCCGCGATTCCCGGCCCCGCCCGCGTACCGCGCCAGCCCCGATCCTGTAACGCCCGCCCCCGATTTTCCCGACACCATATCGAGTCCCGCCTCCCAACCGACTCGGCCCCGATAGCTCCCGCCGCACCTATAAAAGAAACACCGAAGGCCCCCGTTCCCAGTCGCCAGACGCAGCCGCCGGTACAGAGAGGAAAAAAGGGGAGTCCAGAGAGCTGCGCCCAAGGAAGAAAAAGGAGGAAAAGAAGGAGAAGAAGAGGAAGAAAAAGAGGAGGGCCCCACCGTTCGCCGGAGATCGTCGCCGACATCGCGCCGCCGTCGTCATGCCGCCGGAGGACGCATCTACTTCGTCTACGCATTGTCCCCATCCCGCGATCATCGAAGCCATCGCATCTACAGTAGGCCATGTTCCCGATGCGAATTTTAGCGATCATAGTGAATCTGGTAGGCATAAATTGATTTTAGTTGCGCCATGATTTTATTTTCAGCAGCATTAATTCACCCTAAAACCCCCGTAAACTCATATGAACACGTATGAACTACTCGCACCTAATTAATAAACAACCGTGGTTAATTAATTATTGAATTGTGCATGCATACATGTCATTGCATGTTGATTATTTTGTGTGCATCATGTTGATTGTATATGTTCTCTTGTATGTATGATCACGCGTAGAGGAACGTGCTCAAGAGGCCGCATACGAGGATTTCCAAAATCAATACTTTGAAGCGCTTGAGCAACCCCATCCGCCGGAGCAAGGCAAGTGTCCTTGAAGCATATTGATCCTATTTTAAATTAAATGTTTTGCTTGCAAACTTGCATGCTTGTGTCAAATTGATGGGAATCCTATGGTAGGAAGTTTACTAGTTTTGTTTGACCACCCTTGTCACCTGGAATTATGGTAGAGAGTCGGGAAGGGTTTTTACCTTTTTGCTTCGCTTAATTAATTGGGATGGCAAACAACACTACACATTTAATTATGCATCAATGATATTCTGGTTAATGTGAACTGGTCAATATGATGGGTGATCTAAGCAAGCATGGTTATGTGGATGGGTTGGTTGTTATGGTGGTTTGCTTGCCTTAGACCTAAGGACCGGTTCATGCGAGAATATGCCAGGTCAACAGTGCCACCACAAGGCCAAGTATGGGTGCGGCGTAGCTGAATAATTAGGAGCGCTGCTAGTATTGTATGGACCATTGGATGGCGCGGGGAATGGGAGTCGAGGAGGACTGCCCTGGGATCAGCATGGCACACGAGGGGGCCCGTGGGTGGGAGAATAGAGATTCAAGCCTGCCGGTGAAACCTTAGTGGGCCCGTACATACTAGTAGTCCCTTTTGAAAGGCTATTTTGTGATCTCTTGGCCACACACCTACGGAAGTGTGAGATGGTACAATGGAGGTTTCTTAGTCATCGAAAGGTGATAAAATCACAAACATGTGGGTAAAGTGGTACAACCTCTGCAGAGTGTTTAAAAACTATAATGATAGATGTGCTCCCGGTTATGAGCGCCTGGATGACCTACATGATTAGAGTTGGAATTGGGTTATGGTTGGTTTATGGTTATGGTTTGGTAATGGGTATGGTTTATGGATTATGGTCATGGATATGAAATTGAGTTATGGTAATTGGACATGGATAATGGTGATGTTGGTAATAATTGGATATGGGTTATATTTTGTTAACATGATGGTTATGATGGGATTGTTTCACATAGACATAGTATAATGCTTTTCAAATGTTTTACTGTACTTTTCAGCACTTAACCATTTATTACATTCGTCATTTGAATAAGCCACATGTCATACTTTCCACACTTGCTGAGTACGACATGTACTCACCCTTGCAATCCCCCCCCCAACAGCTACTGGAGACAATTGGGAGTACCCTGAGGATCACGTGGAGTACTAGGTTGCGTACCGCCGTCAATTGCCTGTGGATTGGAGTCGTGCTGTTTAGTTTATTTTCCGCTGCAATTATTTAGAGTTTTATTATTCGTGAACTATTGGATTATTGTAATAAAGTACTTATTTATTAGTTAAGACGTGGTTAAATTCTGTATATCGTTTGTGAAGCAACCGTATATGTGTGGTGAACTTCCTGGGCACACATATGCGTTACGCTTGGTTCATATTCGGAACCGGGTGTCACACACTCGTCATGTGGCGACACTAGAGCTTCCCCCTACTAGGGGTTAGGTCCGAGGTTGCTAGACATGTGGTGGGACCGGAGTTTTCCTTGGAAAGGGGTAGATCCAGTCCCGCAGAACACGTGGTAGTATCGGAGCTACCCAAACGAGGGATGTGGACCTAGTGCTGTCTGACGTGTGTTGTCTTCGAAAGGTTTCAACTCAGACGTAATAACTCTTTGGCTTTTCTTGCAGTATCGTGGGATACCCGATACACAGAGTACCGACAAACACCGACACACCACGTCCCCGCCACCGAGTTGTGACCCACCTCCAAGCATCGCCCCGCCACCAAGCTGTTCCCCGCACCCAGCGCCTCCCTTGTCCACTCTTGGCCCTGTTCGCCCTACCCTAATACAGCGCCGCACCGCTATTTGCCCCAACGCCCAAAGCCTCCCCTGCGTCCAAGTAAGTTTTTTCTTTCTTTTTCTTTGCATAGATTGTTGTATATTTAGATTGAATCTTTCTTGTTTAATCGATATAACACTACATGAATTCTGACGATTTGCGATGGCCAGGGCCGTCGCAAATAAGCTAGAAACTGTCGCAAATAAGCTATTTGCAACGGCCGTCAGTAGCCATCGCAAATTATTGCCAGGGGCCAGTGGGCCCCATAGCGCTAGTTGCGACGGCCTAGCCGTCGCAATTAAGACCCAATTTGTGATGGCCTGGCCGTCGCAAATAAGGTCAGTCGATGGGTCCCACGCGGTCAACCGACGGGGCCCACGCGGGCATTTGCGATGGCCCGGCCGTCGCAAATAGGGCCTTAATTGTGATGGCCTAGCCGTCGCAAATAACAGAGGCTTAATTACGACAGCCTGGGACCTTATTTGCGACGGTACTGTATAAAAAGCCGTCGCAAATAAGGTTTTTTATTTAAAAAAAACCGAAAATACTACCCGGCTCGATGGCTAGAATCACACAACAGGCAATATATAACAAACAGTCACATAAACATCATAATAGTCTCAAAACACATCACAACACATCGTCGAAACATGGCATCACCATCAACAAACCAAATAAGGGCTCACTCGCCCGTCTGACCTTCGTAGCCACCTCCAAAGTCGAAATCATCGTCGTGCCTCATTCCAGGTGGCGGTAGCGACGGCGACGGAGTTTGTGTAGCCATCGCAGATCCCTGCAATTAATGAAACTTAGAGTTAGAATATAAATGCATCAACATCTCTCTCTCCCTCTCCCCCTATCTTCGTCTAGATCCCCTCTCTTTCTCTTTTCTTTCATTCCTCTCTCTCAATCTCTCTATTCTATCATTTTCCCTATATCTTACTGCCTCTATCTCAATCTACATATCCCTTTCTCTCTCTCTCTCTGCCTCTTATTCTATCTCCAATCTCCCTCTCTCTCGTTATTTCTCTCCCACTCTATCTAACTATCTCTCACTCTTTCTTTTATCTCTCTTTCTTCCATCTCAATCCTTTTCTTCTATCTAACTATCTCCTCTCTCTTCTATTTTAATCCTTTTTTCTCTATCTTCCTCCCTCTTCCAATTTCATCTCTAACTCTATCTATCTTTAAGTGTCACTCTATTTCCTCGCTTTATTTTGGTTAAGTTGAGTTAAAACTAGAATTATTAAGTTGACATAGAAAATTACCTGACCCGCAGAAGAAGGATCGCCTCGAAGGACCGGTGGTAGTGGCGGTAGCTGGATCCCCATACCTTGCACTCGAGCCATGGCCTGTCATTGCAAACATTAAATGTTACCTATTAGTAAGTCATTTATGCTGAATTAATGAGAATTTTAGTTTTTATTTTGTTACCTCCATTGCTTCCCGCATCTGCGCCAACGCTGCTGCCTGGGTTTGGATTGTGGCCTCCATCGCGATCCTTTGGCGTTTCGCCTCCTCCTGTCGCCTGAGGTTCTCTTATACAGTTTGTCAGAGGGACTGCATCTCAATGTCCCTCTGCGAGACGCGACGACCTGTCGTGCCCATCGAAGAAGCCTGTGTGGAGCTACCCCTCACAGGTCTCCCTGCCCTCGAGTCGACAACTCCGTCGAATATGGCGAGCCTATAAAAAAGAGAGACAGTAATATGAAATTGAAATATTTTGAATACCTTGAATTGAAAATGATAAAATGACTTATAAACTCACCTTTCGTGTGCTTTTCCACCTACGCTTGCATACGCGGCTTGAGGATCGATTGGTTCACGTTCCCAATCGAAATTTTTGTCGCGTATCTTCCTGGCCTCCTCCCCGTATATAGCCTGCAAAACAAGGAAATTGTGTAAGTTCAACAATACATATAGTTATATTTAATATGAATGATTTCTAAACTTACCAATCGCTCAGCTGCAGCCTGACTGCACCCCTGAGGTTGAGAAGGGTCCTTGTGACCTCTCTTTCAAATCCCACCAGGGGTCGGCGACACCCCCGTCTCGTGCTCCTGTCAATATGTGTTAGTATGAACAATATATTATGAATATATAAACATTAAGTTACATACACTTATCATGCGTTTAGCTAAATGCAAGTGGTTATCTTGGTCGTGCCTGCTCTTCCCCTTGACCCCTCTACACTCTCGAGCCTTCCCGGATTTAGCTTTAAACTCATCGCTAGCCCAGTAGCGACAAAGGGCCTGAAATGCATCGGTCTGACCCTGCAACCAGCTCACGTGGCCCTGCACATAGTTGGAAGTCGTTAAAAATACCATCGAGGAAATTATCAGAAAAAATACTTACTACACCCCACGTACCTGCGCATACTCCTCCTCCGTCAGGTGCCTCTCGCTCTCTTGCCGGAAGTATAGCATGTGGTGCTGGTTCGCCTTCAAGTGCTCATTAATAATTTGAACACGAGCATTCGACAAAGCTTGTCGAAGCGCCTTGGTAGCGTTGTAGTGAAACACTCTCCTCGCATCCTCAACTAGGTGAGGGTCATTTGGAGCCTCTAAAGTAAACCTTGCCCATTATAAAAATATATTGAAGAGATGTTCATTACAAGAGTTTAAGAGTTAAAACTTAGAAACTATTTTTAACATACTTACTATAAAATCAGCCCATACGGCCTCCTGAAGGTTGCCGTGCTCCTGGTGATGGACGCGTGCGTAGTTCTCCCACGAAAGACTAGGCACCCCGTCGATGACCCCGGGATAGTGCAAACGCACCAAGGACCCGAGGACACCGTTCAACGGTCTTTGGTGTCTCTCACTGGTGAAAGACGCGTCGTCCCAAAACCTGCAAGATATTTATTGAGTCATTACTTAAGTAACCAAAAGAAACCAAAATTGAACACAATAATTTTTATTACCTGTCTCTGACCGGACGAATCATGATCCTCTTTGAAGGGACCAGTGGAGGACTGACAAAGTGAGTCCTCCTCATCCTTCGCGTCTGCTGGGGTGCTACGTCAGGTGACCCAGAAGGCTCATCACCAGCCGAGTCAAAAGGGTCAGGAATAGAAGGCTCGCCAGCCGAGGGCTGGCTCACCGAAGGGTAGCCAAGGTCAACTGACGCTGCAACCTCTGAGTCAGCCGGTGAGGACTACAACATTAAAATAATACATAAGTAAGTTTAATGTGAAATTGAATTTAAAGAATTTGTCAAAAACGAGTGAAATTTACCTGTGATGAAGCTCTAGAGCTGCTCAGAACGTGCCCCAGCAGCTGAGAGCGTCTTCTCCCAGTCGACGAGGCACCAACGAAAGCGTCCTCAGGTCTAGAGGGGTAGAACCCCCTCGTCGGCGGCACCTTCTTACCCTTCTTTGACGTCATCCTGTTTTAATTAGATAATCAGTAAATATGCAAATAAGATATACAAAATTCATGTTACTATCTTCAAGGAAACATTACTTGTAATCACTTTCGAAATTCATCAACATCATTATCATGTGTCTGTGCCCTACTCCTTAAACCAGCTCAACGATCTTCCATCGTAGCATGTTCTAATTTCCGTTTTTGCATATCATCTGCCTCTACATATTCAACGTCTTCAACATCTCCAACTAATTCATCGAGTCCTGCACCAAGCTCGACGATAAAAGTGTCTGACAACTCTTCTTCTTAGTACACTTCTTCAACATCTTCGCTATCATGGTAACCATCATCCCCAGGAGTATATAACCACTCACGAGAATTCACCTTATATACCACCCACCAAGCACTGAGCTTCGTGCATGGATAAGGTAGATAATACACTTGTTCCACTTGATGTGCAAGAACAAATGTATTGTAACCTCGTAGTCGGTCCTTATGGTTCACTTCCATCGTTCCAATCTGGTTTTCTCGAGTTCCATGAGTGCGATCAATCCAATCACAGTCAAATAAGACAACTCGAAGGGTCTTATTTTCAGTAAAAGTAAATTAAAGGATTTTGTTAATGATCCCATAATAATTGATTAAATTCCCTTGAGTGTCCATTTCTCTCATCACAACACCGGAATTTAATGTTGCCGCGAGAGGACGAAAAGCTTCAAAATGAGTTGTACGGAATCGAAAGCCATTTACGTCATATCGACCATAGCTTCTAACATTCACCAATCCATAAGATAGCTTCTGCAAATCGTCATGGACATTGTGAGTCCGACACTTTCATAAATGATCGTAAGTTAAAATAATACTTCTTTAATAATAGTAACTTATAATACATAGAAGACGAGAGAATATTACATAATCTCGGAACCAGGATAGGAAACTTGGTCCTCCATTTATTCCTTCTTTTCGCATCCCTTCTACTTGTTTGGCCGTAGGTTGATGCCTATGTGGCCAAGATTGTCTGTGGAACTCGCTGAACGTGAAAAAACATCTTTTAGAATACATGTGTAGCAAAATATGTCGATTAGCATAAATGTAGGACAAACACTTACTCGAAGTATTCCTGCATGCCTTCTATATTTGCGTACATGTAGAGTAAAGCAAAAGTCCTGTCATGTTCGGATAGCATGTAGGTCGTGTAGCTACCAACGGTGGTGCCTCTCAATTGAAAAATGGAAAGGTCGCTTAAAGGGGGTGTTTTGTCCACATTGTACCGCATCACCGAAGTATTGATATTGTTTTCTTTCGCAAAGTAGACACTTGAAAAGTATCCTACTTCCTTAAGAGCATATGCTTCAGCGATGCACCCTTCCACCCTTGCCCTGTTGCCAACCATTGGTTTCAGATATCGTAGCACTCTTTCAATGTGATACATCCACCTGTATTGCACAGGACTGCCAACTTTCGCTTCGAATGGAAGATGGATAAGCAGATGTTGCATTGGATTGAAGAAACGCGGTGGAAAAAAATTTCCATCTTACATAAAAGTATGGGTATCTCCTTCTCTAACTTATCCATCATCCCGATCTTGATTTCTTTAGCACAAAGTTGTCTATTGTAATAGCTGAGCTCGGCTAAAACCTTCCACACCGCATCATCTAGATAGCCTCGAAACATAACAGGTAAGAGTCTTTCCATTATAATGTGATAATCATGACTCTTCAACCCAATGAGGTTTTCTGTGTTCACATTTACGGCTCGTTTCAGGCTAGCTGCGTAACCATCTGGGAATTTCAAAGTTTTCATCCATTTCATAACTTCTTTCTTTTCTTTCGATCGAAGACAGAAAGAAGCATGTGGTTTCCCACCACTTTCAGAGATTTCAAGAGTTGGACAGTGACAAATGTCTGCCAAATCTAGTCTAGCTTTGTAATTGTCTTTCGTTTTGCCAGGCATATTCATGCAAGTGCTTATGATACTTTCGCTCATGTTACGCTCCTGACGCATGACATCAATGTTGTGCATTATAATCAACGACTTCACATATGGTAGCTCCCAAAGTCCACATATGTGAGTTCAATTGTGTTCCTCTCCATAACCTACAAAATATCTAGGACGACCTTCATCAGGCACCAGTTTTTCTAACATATCAGAAATTTATGACCCGTTGAGATGCTTCGGTGGTCTTTTAGTGACAACATTGTTCTTTCGAAAGACATGCCTCTGCTGCCTAAATATGTGATTCGAGGGCAGCCAACGTTTGTGACAATCGAAGTAAGATATTTTGCCTCCATGAGTTAGTCGAAAGCAATCCGTGTCTGAAGCACATATCGGACACGTCAGACAACTGTGAGTGCTCCATTCGGAAAACAAGTCGTATGCCGGCAAATCATGGACAGACCACAAATAAGCAGCTCAAAGGTTAAATTTCTGCTTCTTGTAACTGTCGTACGCTTTGACTCCTGTCCACAAGACTTTCAATTCTTCGATCAGCGGTTTTAACATCACGTTGAGATGTGGCCCGGGATGATCGGGTCCAGGTACAATGAGGCTGAGAAACATGAACTCGTTCTTCGTACAAAAAGCAGGTGGCAGGTTGTACAGAATGACAAAGACGGGCCAACAGGAATATAGTGTGGCGTTCGTACTGAATAGTGAGAATCTGTCTGTCGCTAATCCGATGCGAACATTCCTCGAATCACGAGAAAAGTCTGGATCGAAATGGTCAAGCGCCTTCCATGCATCAATGTCGGACGGATGCGTCAAGAATTCTTTGTTCTCACGTTTACCTTCTTTGTGCCATCTCATGTGCCTTGTGGTTCTTTTTGAAAGAAGCAATTGCTTCAACCGAGGTGTCACAGACAAGTAATGAAGTTGCTTATGTGCGACATCAGTCACCACATTATTGCCATCGTCATTAACAACTTTGACATACCTCGGTTTACCAAATTTCATGCACATCTTCTCATTGGTGTGCTCTTTCCAGAATAGCATGCAGTTGTCTGGGCACACATCGATTTTCTCATACTTCATACCGAGACCAGATATCTTGATCTTTGACTGATACATATCAGGTGGCGCTTTGTGAGGTTGTCGAAGGATATCGCAGATCAATTTCATGAGATCATTGTAGCAGTTGATGGAAAAAAGTATTTGGACTTAATTGCCATAAATCTGGTCAAGAAAGCAAGTACGGTCACAACCGTGTGTTCATGCAACGGCTCTTGTGATTTCTTCAGCTCCTCGAAGAACTTATCTGCCTCATTTGTAAGAGGATCCTCCGCTTCTAGAGCTTCTAGCATCTCATTCATCCTATCAACCTCTGTTATATCATCATCCTCATCCACTTCTTCTATGACTCAAGAATTAGTCTCGCCATGAAAGGTCCACACTTCATAATGTGGAGTGAAACCATTTTGACATAAGTGAAACGAAAGCTCCCATCTTCTCAAAAACTTGGTGTCCCGACATTTTGTACATGGGCACTGCACCATATCTTCCGTTGACAATGGAAATGCCCGATCCAAAAATTTATCTAACTTGATGTACCACTCATCCAAGTGACCACTAGTTCAGCTCTTCCAGCCAGTATACATCCAACTGCGGTCTTCACCCATGTTTGACTATGCAGTTTAACGTGAAAGAAATTGTCGTTAATGTATACAGTACCACCTTGACGCATATGGTACCACTACAATGGTCTACACGACACGATCACACTTATTGCATGTCGTTCCCTTCCGGGTTGGTCACTTAACCCTAACGATTCATCAATGTTTGATTACCATCCGTCTCACAAATCACGAAATTTCGGCAGCATAATGCCGCCTATTTAACTTTACACCCTCCTATCTGGTGCAGTTCTTAAAGTACAAAGGGGGGCAACCGGTTAGCTGGGAAATATGTTGCCTTACGGATGTTGCGAGTCAAGGACACATACTCACAACATACGTTTTTCGGAGTTTTCATCGTCTTATACGTACTCACAAACACGCGCGATGTGAACACGGAGTCTTGCGGCGGAGAGATACCTGGTTACAGACTTTTAGGATTAGTAATGGGCGGCCCATATACACTTAACCTTAACGATTCACCTCATATCACCAGTCACGGATCACGATCGTGACCCACACTGCATCGGCGTCGTTCTCTCTTTGCCCGACCTCGAATGAAGGTTAGAGTTGGGCCCGATGGGCCGTATATACACTACATATACGATGCCTAATTTACGTACGATGGCCCTTTTGTTTAACCGTTTCTATATATAATACATAAGCATAAAAAATATTAACGAAAACATAAGCAACTGTATTTTAATCACAAAACAATAAACGAGAGCAATAATACAAATCTTAAACATTATTAAATAAAATTAAAAAATAGAACCATAATCTAAAAAACAAACCAAGTCAATTAAACGCAAACATAACAACTGAACTTAAACTCAAAGTTCAAGGGCACAATTGGTCACTTTCAATATGCAACTTCTACCTCACCGAAAGCAACCTAATGGGACTTTGCATGTCTGAAGCCTGTTTAGGTACATATAGTATCTAAACACTCACACAATCAAAAGAACAAGAGAAAAAATTATTAATTCTAGTAACCTGCGTAATAAACATATTTACCAAAGCATGAGAAAAAATTATCTAAACCTAAAAAACATAATCATTTAGCAACATTTAGATCACACACTTGACATAGGATGAACTAGTAACATGGTGGCGCAAATCTAAAGAAAATGTGTTACATCATTGAAAGTTTGATAAAAAACAGTTGAGACATTATACATATCAGGGCAGCTACTATAAGAGCAACAAGTCGTCATATACAGCTCAAAGCATTGTATTTCGTCATATACAATATGAGAAGAATGATGGTGCGATACCTGAGCAGTGAAGTGGATCTGAGTGTGCACGGTGGGGAGGGGACCTGAGCAATGTAAATAAAATGCATTATGTCAAGACCGATTTGATAAAAACAGCTAGAACACTCAAAGAACTGAATATAATTGGGCCAGCTAGATCACCATATTGGATCAGAATCATAGTTACGCTTCAGTGTCTACCATTTAGGGTAAACATAAACTGTCAATTAGATCTATCACATGCAGTCATGTATGATTGTAGTTAAATCAAGGATGACAACTCACATCATGGAGGATTGTCATCCTTTTTTGAGGCTTCTGTCTAGACTTCTCCACAAGGGACGACCTCTGTAGTATAGACAGAGCATTGGTGTATCGTTACAATGGAACAAGCAAACACAGCTATCAAGACAACACATATGGACCTTGGATGCCAGATAATTTAAGAGGTATATTCACCCTGTATCCTCTTCTTTCCCAATACAACAGAAAGGGTATTTAAGAGGTATGTTCAGCATGATAGTTTGTACAGTACATATTATGATGCTTTTGGTTGATCCAGAAGCAAGCCTCTCACTCGCTAAAACACAATGGTTAATAACCTAATTTTCAGCTTTAAGATGTTACTCTAGTGCTAAACAAAAAACCTGTAGTAATTGTGTTTCCCTTTTATCTAATAATTACCAAACCTAATCGATCGTAGGCTGATTACATTAGTGTGCCACTAAGAGCATCGCCAAGGACAACTGTTCATGGCAGACAAATCACATGGACTAATTGTTTAACACAAATCACATGGACTAACTATTCATGGCAAACAACTAATGGAGCTGATTATATGAAAAAGCATAAACAAGGGATGCTCACCGGCATCGGTAGGAGGGCCAGGAGGCGCGCTAGTGTCGGGTTGGAGGGACGGGAGGCACGCCGGCGTCGGCTTGGAGGGCCGGGAGGCGCGCCATCGTCGGGGGGAGAGGAGGAGCGCCGGCGTCGGGAGGTGCGATGCTGGGGGAGCTGGTGGCGGCGGGGCCGGGGGCATCGCGGCCGGGGGCGCAGGGGCCAGGGGTGGCAAGGCCGGGGGCGGCGGGGGGCCGTGGGTGGCCGGGGCGCGGCAGGCCGGCGGCGGGAGCGCGGGTGGTGGGGGGGGGGGGGGGGGGGGCGGCGGCGCGGCGGGAGCACAGGCGGCGGGCCGACGGCGGGAGCACGAGCGGCGGGGCGGCGGCGGGGGCGGCGGCAGAGCGGAGCAGCGGCGACGCGTGTAGTGACGAAGCGAGTTGGAAATGAGTTGGACCCGACGGTATAGGCTTTAACTTGCGACGGCCAGGTTAATTGCGACGGCGTTAGGTTTGACCGTCGCAATTAACACTATTTGTGACGGCTAGCGGAAAAGGTCGTCGTAAATAAGCTTTATTTGCGACGGTCGTCGTATTCGCGACAGTTCCTGTAGTAGCCGTCGCAAATAAGTGTCTATTTGCGACGGCTTTTTTGATTTGCGACTGCCATTTGCGGTCGCAAATTACGGCGGCTGTCGCAAATGAACGTGTTTCCTGTAGTGATATTTCTGTAATCTCCACCTTGATTTTGTTGTGGTGCGATTTTAGAAATCGATACTGCAATTCAGGAACATGCCTTAGGTTTATCGGTTGTGCCTGTGATAATGCTATTTGTGAGGCTATTTTCATAAGGTAAATGTTTTCTCAATTTTTTCCCTGTTTTTGCCCTTTTTTCTCCCATTATCTGAAAATTTCCCTGTTTTTGTTATATATATATATATATATATATATATATATATATATATTTCTTATGGTTTCATATATTTTAAGTAAATGAGAGAGCGAGGGTATTCCGGTCTTTATGTGTGACCGTTGCTTGAGTGAATGGTAAATGAGTGATTCCTCTAGTATTATAATAATATTTGACGTGTCACATTCTTGATAGTAATATTTTGATAAAGAATGTTGGGAGTAGCAGAATTGGAACTCTACGCATCAGGATAATTGTAGCACTTCCACTCGCAGTGGCGATTCGGCTGGCTCGATAAACGATCCAGACCAAGGTTGCCCGCGGGGTGCACTGCATCTTTGCAGCTTCTGCGCTGAGTAGGATGGGTACGGGCGAAACGAGACACAATCCTGAATGCACTCGGTCTCCAGAATGCAAGAACATGTAGGATCGGAGTACGTAGATGCTACAGAAAACTAGCTCGACACGTTTTAGTCTCCGGATCGAAGCTGCAAACATACTCTCTTCGGTGTACAAAAAATTGTCGTTTTGGACATGTTCTCGCATACCAAGGAAGTATTAAATAGATTTCTTTTTTTTACAATACAACTCTCCTTAGTGGTCCAAGCGGTCTTCACGTTTTTCCAGCCAATCTGATGCAGGTTCAATTCCTAGGTACACGATATCCCATTTTTTACATCATTTTCCATGGCATGCAGTGTAAAACGACAATTTTTTGTGCACTCTTGGCTCTAGTATAGAACGATAATTTTTTGTACACCGGAGGGAGTACTTGTGCTGTTTGTGCAGCACATTGATCTGACAAGATCACCAGTCCCATCCTGACGAAACATCCGGTGTCAAAATGACTACTACTCCTTCCATCTCTTCTTTGTCGGTGTTGTCGCCTGGTTAGCCGCTATATTGCCGTCGTCTCGTTGCGAGCACGCACGGCGCGGCGCCGGCATCGGCCAGATCAGACCCAGGGCGCGCCTGCCCGCTTGAGCAGCGAGACGAGAGTGCCGTTGATAAGGCAGGACAGGACACCTTCTCGAGTCTCGACGCCGCCGAGGAGCAATACCGCCGACGAAGACGATGGGCAGCGCTGCTGCCGGGCCGCACCTGCATGGCCTGGATGTCGCGGCCTCCCGGCGTGGAGGAGGCCGAGAGCTGGGCGAGCTCGTAGACGTACGGTGGGCCGATCGTGGGCGAGGAGGGGCCGATCGGGTTTCCAAAGCGGAGCCGATCTGGACATTGGGCTTCCGAAGCGGAATCGAACCTAACACCACGCTTTCCGATCGGTGAGGATCCACGTGGCGATCATCGACGCGGATGCACGCCTGCTCCCCTGGATCCGGTATGCAGAGAATTCCCCTTCGGAGCGGACTCTTGCCGTAAAGGGTGCGGACTGCGGACAGACCGACAGTCTTATATATATATTCATCGACTCTAACAGAATCATCACGTATCTCCTGCGTTTCTTCTCGGATCGCGGCGGCTCGATGGAGGCCGCGGAGATGGGGTTGGACAAGGACCCGCCGGCGGAGAATAAGCTCTTGCACGACGCGATCCGAAGCGGCGGCACCCGGACGACCAACGACCGCTCCCCCCACCACCACGTTCTTCCCCAGAACGCGCAACAGCCGCCGCGCGACGTCGCGTCGTCGGATGCCGGCGGACCCGTTCTCAGCGAGGCGGTGCGGGCCCGGCTGGCGGAGCTCGGCGCGACGCAGCCGCGGTTCGTGCTCCGGAAGCCGCTGGAGAAGAGCGACGTGTGCCCCAACCAAAACCGGCTGCTGGTGTCGTGCAAGCGCGAGAGCATCGCGGGCTGCCCCCTCACCCGGTGCTTCTCGCCGGCGGAGATGCTGCGCGTGGAGGACAAGAACGCGGGGCTGTGCGTCACGGCCCTGGACCGGGACGGCAAGCCGAACACGCTGCTGTGCAGGTTCCTCGACTCCAACAGCGGCTACCGGTTCATCTCCGGGTGGGGCGACTTCCTCAAGCTGAACGGCCTCACGCTCGACCGCAACGGGTGCTGGAAGCGCGACGTCAAAGTCGAGCTGTGGGCGTTCCGGTCAAGGGCGCTGCTCAAGCAGCCCCAGCTCGGGCAGGACGGGAAGCTGGTCAAGGGCAAGGACGGGAAGCCGGCCCGAGAGCCGGAGGTGGAGGAACACTTCCATCCGGACGGCTCCCTCGGCCTGCTCCTTCTGCACACGGAGCTCGAGAGGAGACGCGCCGATCACGACGACGGCGAAGGGGACGACGAACCGGCGGCCCGACGTCCCCGTAAGAAGAAGAAGGGCGGCATCAAACAACGCGACAATAAGTCGGACGCGTCAGCGTCGGTGGCGCGAGGAGAGGAAGTAGTAGCCCACGCGGACAGCAAGCTGCGGGGAGAGGCGGTAGCCGGCGCGGAGAGCAAGGTGCAGGACCAGTTGGGCGCTGCGGCGGCGACGATGTCCAAGGTGGAGATGGTTAACAAGTTTGGTGTGTCTATGTCGGATGCGGTGATCGGGATGATGGGACTACGAAACGCCATGTCGAGGGAGAGGCGGCAAAACGTCGAGGCAACCCAAGGGCGTCGTCGTCCTCGTTTGCATAGAACGCATGCTCCAAACGTGTAGAAAATGTTAGAAGGAACAAAGAGTTTGTTATAGAGTCCAATTATTACGTACCGGGTCTGTTTAGTTTACAGGTTCTAGATATAGAGAAGGAGATAGAGTTTGAATTGAATTGAGTTGTAAGTCGGATCCTGTAGATTTTCGGTGATTATAAATAAAACCACGCGGCTCTTATGGAAGTAACGATTTCCGGTGATTATAAATAAAACCTCGCGGCTCCTATGGAAGTAACACACATCACCATATTCTTTCATGGTAACCAGAGCCACCTCTTCTAAATACATCTAGCAACATGAATCCAACGACTTCCTCATCGGCAATCATGTTGGCATGGTTTTTCATATTTTTTCGAGCATTATTTTTCATATTTTTTGCTCTTTAAATCAGCACTGTTAGCCTTTGATATGAATTATGATAACAATATTGATTTAAGAATTGATGAAATATGAAAAATAAAGCTCGAAAAACAGTTATATCAATAGTCATAGGGGTATTTTTGTACTTTAGATCTAAATGACACATTTTAACAAGTTTATGGACCCAAATATGCGCTTTAAAAGTCTGTAGACCTAGATGACACATCCAGACAAGTTCAGATACCATTGGTGCACATTACTCTTAAACTAACTAATGCAAAATAAAATGAAACTCAGAAAATAGTATTGCGATACAATATCTACTAAATTGTGTTGCCTCTTATTGGGAATTACTATGAGGTTTATAGTGACAAAGTGCATGCAAAAAATATATTTTCGGCAGTATTTTGAAGAACAAATTGGACACATTTAATAGAAAATACTCTTTTCGTTTCTTTTTATTTATCACCAGTTAGTTTAAAAATAAACTAGTCTGTCGGTACCCTGGAAACCGTACACCCCTTGAGGTTACAAAGATATCAAGGAAAAGCCACCCACTTGATTTGAAGACCATCGAAGGCCCACATGTCAGATGTAACCGGACCCGCTTCTCCAACATGGTTAATACCAGGGTCGCCACGTGTACTATCAAACCGGAGCTACCGCCCACAAGGGGGAAGCTCCGGGCCATGTACCGAAATGGCACCTCTGGACTTAACCCCAGACCGAGAGAAGCTCCGGACCTGACACGTGTCAGGTAGCTCCGGAGCTTCCTGTTTCCCACAGTATGCTCCGGAGCTGCCACGTGTCCACCCGTCGCAGCTTCAGCCTCTGACCTCCGGAAGACTTCATAACGGCTCCGGATCTTCAAAGGGGAATCAAGGACTTCAAGACCCGATTAAGTATCATTAATACCATATTAATGACACACGGTCGGATGACCTTAATTACCAGTAACGGAACTGTCAAAGCCCATTACCCGGTCATTAAGGGCAATTAAACTTGTTGAATGAATATCAATACTAGTAACCGCCGGGGCCACATGTCGGGCCAGGCTAACTTGTAATGGCCTGCCCTTGTACTATAAAAGGGCAGGCCGACGACGGACTCCACACGTTGAGTGAGGCAACACACGCCCCATAGACGCTCAACACAAGCTCATACAGCTAATACAACACCAACACACCCGTGGAGTAGGGTATTACGCTCAGGCGGCCCGAACCACGTAAACTCCTGTGTCTCCTGCGTCATTTACTATTCACCTTCTCAAAACTCTGCGCGCCCACACCGAACATCAAACTCCTCTAACACTTTAGTCGTGTCGGGAGATCTGCCGGTTCCAAACCACCGACAGTTGGCGCGCCAGGTAGGGGCGCCTGAGATTTTGAGAATGGTGAACTCAGCTGCTGGATCATCCAATGGTCAACCTGCTGCTCAGGCTGTTGGGGGCAATCCCTCCAATATGCAGCCACCAGCAGGAGCCTCAGCACCAGCAGGAGTCACACTCCCACCACCACCGCCTTCACCAGCAAATCAAGCTGAGCAACGCGATGGTGCGCCGGCGTCGATCACTGCGTCGGCAAATCATGACAACCCGGAACACGCGTTCCATGCAGCGCGTGCTCTTCTCCAACGCCCACCACCTCCGGATGCATCCCGGGATGCACTGGAGAAGTGGAGGGCCGATGTGGAGCATTTGGTTGCAGCAGCAGCCGAACGCCTCAGCAACCAGGGATGAGCCCCGTCGCAGCGGCGGACTTTGTCTGGTAGACTTGGTCCGCACGTTTCCAATAGCAGGAGACGTGTTGTGTCACAACAAGTGACGTCATTGCCCTCCGGGGCACGACGCACTCACACGGTATCCAGGCTTTCGACTCATGACCTCCGGGCGGAGCTTGATCGCCGATACCGCCAGCAGGACGGTCAAGTCCATATTGAGCGTGCTCGTGAAAGACGAGAAGCTCAGGACCTTTCTGCTCCTGAAGGAGTGGGAGGAGGCTGTTCAGCCCTGGCCATGCATCTGCGTATGGTCAGGTGGCCACAGAAGTTCTGGCCTCACCTGCCGGAAAAATTCGACGGGACTGTCAATCCCACCGAATTTCTTCAGATCTACTCCACTGCAATCTTGGCAGCTGGAGGAAACGAGGCTGTGATGGCCATTTATTTTCCAGTGGCCTTAACTGGGACCGACAGGTCCTGGTTTATGAGCCTTCCACCCAACTCTATCAACAGTTGGGAGGAGCTGTGCCGGCAGTTCACCGCCAACTTCGGGGGTTCATACACCCGACCAGGCACTGAACTGGACCTTTTTGCAGTCGTGCAAAAAGGGGGAGAATCTCTGCGATCATTCATCCAGAGGTTCTCTCACGTACGAAATACTATCCCTTCTATCTCTAGCGCCTCTGTCATTGTGGCATTCAGACAGGGTGTACGGGACAAGAAGATGTTGGAGAAACTGGCGATCAAGGAGATCACCAGTGTCACGGAACTCTTCAGCTTGGCTGACAAATGTGCCAGAGCTGCGGAGGGCCGTGAGATGCACTACAAACCAACCCCGGAGGGTCACAAGAAATCCTCCAATGAAGAAGCCGCTACCTCCGGGGGTGGCAAGAAGAAAAAGAAGACCAACGGCAAGAAGAAGCTGTCGACCGGCACATCCAACGTTGCAGCTGCTGCAACTCTGGGTGGCCGGGGGCCACGCCCCGAGAAGCGACCTCGATCGTCTTCTGAAGACGGTGGCCAACCCAAAGTGTGGTGTCCCATTCACAAAACGGGCAGCCACAGTTTGGAAGACTGCCGGGAGGTCCAAAACCTTGCCGAGCGCTACAACAAGCGTCGGGAAGAATCTCCTTTCCGACAGAGGGAAGGAAAGCAAAAAGTCGACGAAGCTCCGGCTGAAGAGGAGTTAGGATTTCAGAATCCCAAAAAGGTCCTAAAGGCTGTTTACACCTCCGTTGACGATGATTCTGACATCTCTGATAACGAGCGTCGGAAGACAATGAACACCATTTTTGGTGGATCATGGGACATCACCTCCCGCCGCGTCATCAAGACTATGCGTCGGGATATGGCCGCTGTAGCTCCTACAGTCAGGCCGGAACCTCATCGGAAGTGGATGGACACAGCCATCACTTTTGACGCTTCGGACTGCCCTCGGAACATGGTTGGAGCAGGACAGTTATCTTTGATGGTATCTCCTACCATCAACAACATCCAGCTCCACCACGTCATGGTAGACGGAGGTTCGGGGCTTAACCTCATAAGCTTCGAAGCTTTTACTAAGCTTCAACTCCGACCTTCGGATCTCCACCCCTCTCGACCTTTCTCCGGAGTAGGTCCGGGGGCCATTACCCCACTCTGGGCTATTACTCTCCCCGTTACCTTCGGGACACGGGAAAAGTACCGCACCGAGAAGTTGGTCTTCGACGTCGCTCAGATCAACTTACCCTTCAATGGCATCTTGGGTAGGCCTGCCCTGTACAAATTCATGGCAGCTACCCATTATGGTTATCTGGTGTTGAAGATGCCAACGCCAGTAGGCGTTCTTTGGATCCGCAGAGATCGTACTGCCGAAGTAACTGCTCTGGAAGAACTTCATGCACTCACCACGGCGCAAGAGGAGGACTCCAGATAGGAGCAAGCTCCAAAACCCCCGAGCATTCGTCAACGAGGCTCGAATTCTGCACCTCGTGTGCAGCCAAGCGGCGACACCGACATCCCCGTCAAAGTCATCCAAATTGGTTCCGATGCCGCTCAGACCACCTGTATATCGGGGGGATTGAACGACAAATAGGAACTCGCGCTCATCACTTTCCTCCAGGCTAACGTCGACGTGTTTGCTTGGCAACCGTCACAAATGCCTGGGATCCCCAGGGAAGTGATTGAGCACAATCTGAAGATCTACCCCGATGCCCGGCCTGTGCATCAGAAGCCTCGGAAGCAATCCGTAGAGCGATAGAACTTCATCCGACAAGAAGTGAAGAAGTTACTCGAAGCTGGATTCATACGAGAAGTCTTCCATCCAAAATGGCTGGCAAATCCAGTTGTTGTGCCCAAGGCCGGCGGGAAGCTTCGGATGTGCATCGACTACACCACACTAAATAAGGCATGTCCAAAAGATCCATTCCCACTACCTAGAATAGATCAGATAGTGGATTCCACCTCCGGGTGTGAATTACTGTGTTTCCTAGACGCATATTCCGGGTATCATCAAATCAGGATGTCTAGGGAAAATGAAGAGCATACCTCATTCATCACAGTAGATGGATTGTACTGTTATACAGCCATGCCATTTGGTCTCAAGAATGCAGCTTCAACTTTTGTACGAGCTATGTACAAAACTTTCGAAGAACTCATTAGAGACATAGTGGAAGTGTATGTCGATGACATCGTGGTCAAGGTCAGGGACAAGGAGTCACTCCTTGACACCTTGCAGGCTGTCTTCGACAAGCTGTGGGCCACCCATACAAAGCTAAACCCAGACAAGTGTGTCTTCGGGGTTAGCTCCGGAAAACTTCTTGGTTTCCTGGTAAGTCACCAGGGCATAGAAGCTAATCCAGTGAAGATTAAGGCCATTGAAGACATGCAGCCACCAACCCGCATCAAAGACGTCCAAAAGTTGACTGGATGTCCAGCAGCCCTCAGCCGGTTCATTTCAAGACTGGCGGAACAGGCACTCCCCTTCTTCAAGTTATTGAGGAAGTCCGGACCATTTCAATGGTCCGAAGAAGCAGAGAAGGCATTCCAGGAGCTGAAACAGTTCCTCACCACCCTACCAATTCTGGTAGCTCCGAACCCTGGTGAGCCTTTGTTGCTTTACATTTCAGCAACTAACGAAGTCATCAGTATGGTTCTGGTTGCGGAGAGACCAGAGCTACCTCATACTCAGGAATTCAGACCCCTTCAGGAGGGTCCGGAGGTACCTGAAAGCGAGTCTGGGTCCCACCTCCCAGACTCGAATCCACAAGAAGTTACTTCAGGAGACCCAGACCCCTCCGGGAGGGTCCAGGTCGCTTCTGAAGAAGCCCTGGGTTCCTCCAGCCAGGACCCGGAGGTCCCCGAAGAAAATCCGGATTCCTTCGAGAGGATCCGGGTCAGTGAAGAGGAAACTTCGGACCCCTCTGGGAGGGTCCGGACCATTCAGCGCCCAGTGTACTTCATTAGCGAAGTGCTACATGATGCCAAGACTCGATACCTAGAGGTGCATAAGCTGCTCTATGCAGTTCTTATTGCCTCCAGGAAGCTTCGCCATTACTTCCAAGCTCACAAAGTCTCAGTGGTGACCTCTTACCCACTTCGAGCAATTTTGCATAATCCCAATTCAACTGAGAATATTGCAAAGTGGGCAGCGGAATTTGCTAAATTTGATCTTGAATTTATTTCAAGGCAAGCAGTCAAGAGTTAAGCATTGGCAGATTTTATGGCAGAATGGACTCCCTCTCCATCAAACCCTGGGGGCCCCAGTGAGCACAAGACGGAGCATCAAGCTTCAGCCTTCACCGAGCCTCACTGGACCCTCTACTTCGACGGCTCCATGCAGAAGCAGGGGGCCAGAGCTGGAATCCTTCTCCTTGCACCGACCGGGGAGAAGGTGAAATACATGGTACACCTTGACTTCAAGGCGACCAACAACATGGCAGAGTACAAAGCGCTCATCTACGGACTAAAGGTGGCACTGTCATATGGTGTCAAGCAACTGCTGGTCAAGGGAGATTCGCAGCTCATCATTAAGCAGGTGAAGGGTGAATGTTCCTGCAATAATCTCCGGTTAGCTGCTTACCTCCTTGAAGTCCAGAGGCTTCAGAAGGACTTTGAAGTCCTAGATCTCCACCATGTCCAGCGTGCCCATAACGCTGAAGCTGACGAACTCTCGACGAAAGCGTCAACCGGAGCTCCGGCTCCTGACGGAATTTTTGTTCGGAGGTTGTCAAAGCCAACAGCTCAGCCTGCCGAACTGAGTGAAGGGGGCGAGATTAGCATCCCGAAGCTGACGGTCCCGATGGCCCTGTTACCATGGCAGCCATCAAGGGTCGTAGGTGCTGCCGGAAGCTCCGAGCAACCCAACACGCAAGACTCAAATGCTCAAGTTAGTTCCGATGCATGGATCTCGGAGATCCGGAACTACTTGAAAGACAACATCCTTCCTGACGATGATGTATCCGCTGACCGGGTAGTCAGATTGGCTAAAAGATACACGCTGGTAGAAGGGGATCTCTATCGGCGTGGTGCCAAAGGCATCCTAATGCGGTGCATCACAAGGGAAGAAGGCTGCGAGCTCCTCGCAGAAATCCATGGAGGCGAGTGTGGGAACCACGCGTCTTCCCGCACGCTGGTCGGTAAAGCCTTTCGGCATGGCTTCTACTGGCCTACAGCACTCTAGAATGCAACTGAGCTGGTGAAGAAATGTGAAGCATGTCAATTTCATGCAAAGCAAATTCACACACCGGCTCAGCCCCTACAAATGATACCTCCTACATGGCCTTTCGCTGTGTGGGGGATGGACATCTTAGGACTTTTCCCAAGAGCCGTCGGAGGTTACAAGTTCCTGTACGTCGCCATTGATAAGTTTACCAAGTGGCCAGAAGCAACTCCAGTTGTGACAATCAACAAGCAATCTGCTATCAACTTTTTGCAGTCCATTGTATGCAGATATGGAGTCCCAAACAAAATCATCACTGATAATGGGACCCAATTCACAAGCTCTGCATTTCAAGGATATTGCGAAGACCTCGGCATTCAAGTTTGCTACACCTCTGTAGCTCATCCAGCCAGCAATGGCCAAGCCGAGAGAGCAAATGCTGAAATCCTTAAAGGACTCAAAACGCGCACCTATGAGCGCTTGAAAAAACATGGAGCCAATTGGATCGAAGAGCTTCCGCCCACTTTATGGGCCAACAGGACATCTCCAAACCGGTCAACTGGAGAGACACCCTTCTTTCTGGTGTACGGAGATGAAGCAATCCTTACTCCGGAAATCACCTTGGATTCACTCCGGGTACGGACCTTCGACGAAGCCGCGCATGACCAGCTCCGGCGTGAAGACCTAGACCTCCTTGAGGAGGGAAGGTGCCAAGCAGCTGTTCGGAATGCCCGATATCGCCAAGCCCTACGGCGTTATCATCAGCGGCATATACACAACTGACGGCTCGAGGAAGGCGATCTGGTGCTACGGAGAATACAATCCAGAGAAGGGTTAAACAAACTCTCCCCCGGCTGGGAGGGACCCTTTCGAGTGATTAAAGTATCGCGTCCCTGAAGCGTTCGCTTGGCTACCGAGGATGGGACACCTCTCCCAAATCCTTGGAACATCGAGCACCTCCGTAAGTTCTACACTTAATACCACGGAGATGAGTCTTGAGTAACTTGAGATGTATGTTATAGAGTCATTGTACAGAGTCAGGTAGTTCCTCCGGGAGAGCAGCCGGACCTTTCCCGAAAGGTCCGCAAAGTTCATGCAACACTTGTCACAGTCTCCGGACTAAAAGTGTGGCTAACTACCCTGGGTCAAACGAGAAATGAAACACGCTTAGTCTGGTTCCGTACCCTAAGAGTGTACTTGTTTCCCCTGTACCCCGGACCTATAATGAAAGGCATCTTCATGTGAAACAGACTCCGCGTGCATTTATTTTGTACAGGCTCAACATTTTTTACTTTTCTCTTTCTTGTCTATAACGAAGACGTGCAGTTCTTAAGAAATTTTAGTTCGACCGGTTTATATACAATACGAGTTGTATTGTCAATTCTTTTGGATTCAAATATTGTTCCTGGCCAACTCGCCTAAAAGCCGCCAAGCCAATCTAGGGCTGGAGTGTGCTATCGACTTAGCCTGGTCAAGCACCCTAAGTACGCCACTCTACCTACACCCCGGCAGACCGAAGTAAGGCGAGTCCAAATACAATTGAATCCAGAAGAAAAGGCAATGCATTCGATTGTGTCTAGAATCGCGTTTGACCTAAAACTTTCTTGAGAATCGTAAGCCGCGACGAAGTTATAGACGAGAAACAAATTTTACTATTTTTCTTGACTTCAGTGTGCAGGAAAAATAAAATACATGTTGATGGAGAAAAGCCAGAGCTAACAAAGCTCCGACTCCCCTAGGTGGTTTGTAATCGATGTTACGCATTGAAAACGAGCATCACCGGAGTAATCAAGCTCCGGTAAAGCTAGGGGGGCCAGTCGTCGATGCTGAATAAAAGATGGTGAGAAGACCCAGCAAACGGAGTCTGCTGCCAACAAACTAAGTGTTGGCAAAGGTCACTACCGGAGCTACTAAGCTCCGACACCCCGGAGGACTAAGTATCGATGCTCTATGCATTGATAGAGACTATTGCCGGAGCTACTAAGCTCCGGCGATAGACAATGCCGGAGCTTCTAAGCTCCGACAACCTCAGGGGGCCTTCACTATCGAAGACTTCGAACCTAAATTCTATAAGTTCGGAGCAAATGAGTCTTCAACAAAACGTAATATCCTCTTGGTACATGTTTACAATCAAATTGTGTACATCTACCAGGGGGCCAAGTGAAGACAAAAGTGTTGAAGACAAAAAGTGACAAAAAGTGAAATTCACAAAAATTTTGGGATTTCATTTATCTGGAGACAAGGGATTACATCTGGAAACAAGGGATTACAAAATTGAGGAAGAAGAAGATAAAGTACAAGTGAGAACTACAGAGATGATCCTAGACCCTATGGAAGAATTGGGCGACCTTCTGGGCAACCTCCGATACGTTGGCTCGGGTAGCTTCGCCTTCTCCTTCGACGGGACCTTCAAGCACCGGGTCCAGAGGAAATTGGGAGTTCCGGCTGGTGTAGCACGTCAGCACGTACTCTGCGACGTTCTTCGCTAGGGATTGCCCCTCAACCTCCAATTGGTCCGCGATGACATCGCCCACCTTGGAGAGCTTGCTGCCTGCCGAGCTCAATGCCTGCAGCGCTAGGTCCGGCTCCGGCTCCGGATCATACGGGCGCACGGGGCTGAAACCCATCAGTGTCAGCGCGTCGTTGGCCTTGCCCAGGAACTCCCAAATCTGTAGGGAGTCCGTAGTCCTCAAGCCCTTCATTTCTTCCAGGGATCTTCTGGCCGCCATCAGTTCGGAATTCTCACAGGCGAGGCGCTCAACTTCTTTGGCGTTCTGCTGAATCTTCTCAGCAACCCGCTTTTCGAGTTTTCTGAGCTCCTCCTCCCGGAGGTGGATCTTGTTCCGGCGGTCGACCAGGTCCTTCTCTCTACCCCTCACTTTCTTCTCCCTGACAGTAAGGGCACACTCTTGTTCGTAGAGTTCCTGCCCTCGCACCCAGGCCTTCTCCTCTTCCTCATGGCAGCGCTCTTCCAATTTTTTGGCGCGCTCCTCGAGGTCCTTATCAGCCAGAGCCACCTTCTCGGCGAGCTCCTCCTCCCTCTTCAGGACGTCATCCCGCAGCTCTAGGAGTTTCTGCTCTTCATCCTCGAGCCGTTTCTCCCTCTCTTCAAGTGCCTCTCGGCGCTTGATGAGTGTAGTGTTAATGGCCTCAAGCCTTTCGTGGTGTTCATCGGTCGCACTATTGGCTGCTTTGGCTTGATCATAGATCTCCCGGGATTGAGCGTCGAGGGCGCGAGTCAAACTCTCCCTGTCATCCAGTAACTTGCCCCAGTACTCCAGACGGATCTTCTCCCGCTTGATCTACTCTTTGTCATCCGCTAGCCTCGACTGCACCAGCTTGGTCTCGAAGTAGAGCCGGTTACGCCACCACCTAAGGGTTTGGCGCTCCTCTTCAAGAGCCTTACTGTCGTGGAAGAAGGCCAGTTGGACTTGACGCAGACTGGAACATGCGTTGTCAATAGACAGTGACAACGGGATAGGTTCCGGACCTGCTGCGATCTCCTCCGCTGGTTCCAGCGGGTTTTCAGATACAAAAATTGGGTCCCACTCCACAAGAGTGGTCCCCTGAGTCTCCATGGCACTAGGGCCGTCCTCTGGGATGGCCTCAGTCGCCATCGAGGAAGGCCCCGCCACCAGGTCTTCGTTCACCCCCTCGCGCAGGGGGCCAACGACTTCGCTTGGGTACTCCGGCTCGGCCGCAGGTACCTCCGACGTCGTCACTTCTGGAGCAGGAGCCGCTACTGGCTCCGGCCTTGGCACCTCCTCCGATGGGGGATCGAGCTCCGTCACCTCTTCAACAACCGGCTCGGGGGCCGGAAGATCTTCAACATCGACTGGCTCAGCGGCCGGAGCTTCAACAATGACTGGCTCTGCGGCCGATGCTTCGGAGGTAGCCGGCCCAACTGCTGGAACTTCCTCAGCTTCCGGCACGCACGCCGGGGCTTCAATCACCTCCGGCTCAACTGCCGGGGCTTCGACAATTTCCAGCTCAGAGGCCGGAATTACTGCTTCCTCCTGCTCAACAGCCGGAACTTCCGTCATTTCAGCACCAGGACCTGGAGCTTCAACCTCCGGGACAGGTGCCGCTCGCGCATCTTCTCTCCCGTGGTTCGGCGCTACCACGGGAACTTCTGGGGATGAGTCGAGGTCCATGACCACGACAGCCGACGCCGGAGCTGTCGCAGCTTCAGCCACCACTTGGGGCGGTACGGGGACAGGAGCAGAAGCTTCCGCCCTCACAGCTTCAGTTGCTGTGGCTGAGGGTGGAGCCTCACTCCTCTTCTTGGGAACGCTGCAAATGATGGACGAAGAAACTTAAAAAAGCAATCACTACAGCAAAACAATTGTCCAAGGTAAAGATTAAAAATTACCTTGGGAGACTTCCGCACCAGCTTGCGCGGAATCTTTTTCCCGGGCATTCCGGTCTGGTCATAGCTGGCGTGGAAGCTCCGGAAGGCCCTCGGAACTCGTCACGGCCACGGGTGTTTCCCGGGTCGAGGCCCCCCTCGATCGGGAAGAACCCCTGGACCTAGAGGCCTCCACCGGCCCAGGTGCTGGAGTCGCGTGCCCGGAGCTAACACCCCGAGAGGACCCCACTGCGGGAACAGTCTCTCCCCGGGAGGACCCCACTACGGGAACAGTCACCGCAATTATGGAAGACCTTCCCCTCCGAGGAGAAGGAGCCGACGCAGAAGTAGCGAGCCTGACGGACCTTCCGTCAGCGTACTGCAGCTTCCTCTTCCGGCTCACGGGTTCATCTGCCAGCTCCTTGCCCTTGCCGACGACCTCTTCCCTCGGCTTCGGAGCTGGGTCGAAGCTACCTTCGGACACTCCAGAGATCGCCACCCTGATAGTTGATCTTCTCTCGACGACACCAAGGTCGTCAAGCATGGGCATCTTCCGCTGGAGCTCCCTACTGAACTCAACTTCCACGTTCAGAGGAAGAAAAGCCGATGGCGGAGTCAAGTCGTCACCCTCGACGTCGATGTCGTGCTGGAACTTCTTGAGGTGGAACTCCAAGGTTTTCCCCACCATGTTGGACTTCAACCCGGTCTCGACCCGGTCGTCGTCCATCACGCTGTTGAGGGCCCAAGTGAGTTTCTCCCTCTTCTTCAGCGGTGCCCACCTGTTGACCAGGAAGTTACAAAACACCGCTTGAGGGGTTAATCCCCCCTCCACGCACCGGCGAATCCTGGTCAGAACAGGGTCGAAGGCATCCGCCAGCATCGGAGCTTCACTCCAGATCGTCGTGTCAATGTTGGGGAGGCCTTCGGGCAGCTCCAGCCTCTCGTGCTCCTCCATCCGGATGACTATCCAATCCTTCTTCCAGTCATCCCACTTCCGAGAGGGGAACGACCGGAGAAGGTCCGGAAGAATTCGATGCAGGGGGGATGCCCACCCACATCTCACAGAAGTGGACGAAGATAGACACGAGGAGAATGGAGTGAGGGTCAAGGTGGTATAGCTGCAGACCATAAAAGTCCAGCAACATCAAGAAAAAGGAAGAAAAAGGTGGGATCAACCCCACCATGGCGTACGAGGAGAAGTACACCATTTCGTCGGAGTGCTCCTTCTCGAACGCGAGCTCTCCACCGGCACGGACCGAGCGGTTGAAGAAGTCCAAGGACCACCCCATGAGGGCCCGGACCTTCTTCAGGTCGCCGTCGGTCTTCAAGCGACTCTCGCAGAGACCCAACTCCATCGCGGCACGGCTAGGCAAGAGAAGAAAAGCGAAGCACAAGTTGGGCGTTTAAGCACAAGATCAGATGGGAGGCGTGAAGAACTCCCGACGGTGCGTGCTTTCCTTCTTAAGTAAGCCCTCGTAACGCTTGGATGGAAACCGCAAGGAAGTCGAAGATACCATTCAAAAACTCCACCCAGCCAATGACAAGGGGGCCTGGGACCACCCCGACGATCAAGTCGAGGTTCTTACCCAGGCGAACGGTTGTCATCAAGAGGCGGAAAATCCGAAGGCGGCGGCCTGACAAGGCGCGCGGAAACGATACGGTTTTCATATCAGGAACCGACGACCTTCAATTACGTGAGATCCGCACGCCAAAGATCTCATCTGCCGCACGCGGGACACGCCACGTGGCGAGGATTTAACTCCAAACCCTCGTCAACGGCACCTCTGAAGACATTTGAAGACTCAGTTCAAAAGTCGCGAGGATGGACCCACCTCCGGCGGAATGACTTCACCCCAGTGGTCTTCTCTGGAGGTAGGTCTAGGGGGCCATTGTCGGTACCCTGGAAACCGTACACCCCTTGAGGTTACAAAGATATCAAGGAAACGTCACCCACTTGATTTGAAGACCTTTAGAGGCCCACATGTCAGATGTAACCGGACCCGCTTCTCCAACATGGTTAATCCCAGGGTCGTCACGTGTACTATCAAACCGGAACTACCGCCCACAAGAGGGAAGCTCCGGGCCATGTACCGAAATGGCACCTCCGGACTTAACCCCAGACCGAGAGAAGCTCCGGACCTGACACGTGTCACGTAGCTCCGAAGCTTCCTGTTTCCCACAGTATGCTCCGGAGTTGCCACGTGTCCACCCGTCGGAGCTTCAGCCTCTGACCTGCGGAAGACTTCATAACGGCTCCGGATCTTCAAAGGGGAATCAAGGACTTCAAGATCCGATTAAGTGTCATTAATACCATATTAATGGCACACGGTCGGATGATCTTAATTACCAGTAACGGTGCTGTCAAAGCCCATTACCCGGTCATTAAGGGCAATTAAACTTGTTGAATGAATATCAATACTAGTAACCGCCGGAGCCACATGTCGGGCCAGCCTAACTTGTAACGGTCTGCCTTTGTACTATAAAAGGACAGGCCGACGACGGACTCCACACGTTGAGTGAGGCAACACACGCGCCATAGACGCTCAACACAAGCTCATACAGCTAATACAATACCAACACACCCGTGGAGTATGGTATTACGCTCAGGCGGCCCGAACCACGTAAACTCCTGTGTCTCCTGCGTCATTTACTATTCACCTTCTCGAAACTTCGCGCGCCCACACCGAACATCAAACTCCTCTAACACTTTAGTAATGTCGGGAGATCTGCCGGTTCCAAACCACCGACATAGTCGATGACAAATAAAAAAAGCGGGGGGAGTGATTGTTAGCTGATTTTAGGTAATTATAATCCAGATCATTAACGGATATTCCGAACCATAAAAATAATTCGAATAAATAATAATTATACCAGCCGGTTGAAACACCCCCTCACAACGTCGTCAGTTATTGTCAGCGACCAACCTCCTTCCTCATCAAAGTCAGAGCAAAGGCGGGAAGCTGGACACCACTCTCGCACCAAACTAATCACATCCTTCGGTCCTTCGTCTTCCCCGGCCTCCGGCGATCCGACCCACCACAGCGTCGCCAATGGCCGGAGCCGCGCCCACCGTCACCAAGTCGCCGCCGTTCCTGGTCCCGCCGGCAGGACCCACCCCGGGCGGCTCCCTCCCGCTCTCCTCCATCGACAAGACCGCCGCTGTCCGCGTCTCCGTCGACTTCATCCAGGTCTTCCCTGCGGCGGGCGAGGATGGCGGCTCCTCCCCGGCCGCCGCCGCCGCCGCGACGATGCGCGAGGGCCTCGCCAAGGCGCTCGTGCCGTACTACCCCGTCGCCGGCCGCATCGCGGAGCCCGTCCCGGGTGAGCCCGAGATCGACTGCACGGGCGAGGGGGTGTGGCTCGTGGAGGCCGAGGCCAGCTGCACGCTCCAGGAGGCGCGCAACCTCGAGCGGCCGCTCTGCATCCCCAAGGAGGAGCTGCTCCCGCGCCCGCCGCCCGGGACGCGCGTCGAGGACACCGTGCTGCTCGCGCAGGTTACATTCTGATGATCTCCTCCTGCTTTCGACCATTTCAGCTGCTAGTAAGTTTGGGCCGCGAATATTTTTGTTTTGGATCTGTGGAGGTTTACTGTTTCGTGAGTGGATCTGAGAGGGAGGAGGGCGGCAACTAACGTTGACCAAGAAATCTGGCAATGCCGAATTGGCAATGACTTGCAGCCATACGACTGAAAACCACACTCAGTAGGCCGGTCGTGTTTAAAATGGACTGCTAACATCAATCTGACCATGAGAGACGGACTATGTGATTGAACTGTTTGAGCTGACCTCATGATGATCTAAGCTGCTACCTGCTAGTTATTGACAGCGATCATCACAGGAAGCGTTGGCATGCCTCTGGTCAATGTTACTATAGCCTTGTAGGAGTTGTGTTAGATGATTTCACCAGAAGTAGGCAGGATGAGGATTCAATGGACAAGTCCAAGTAGTCTACTGTCCTTTGCTGTCTACCTTGGCTTTTCTTGTTGCAACGTGTCATGCCAGATTTCTGGCTTTCATCATATATCGTTCACGAGAAGCTACTTGGCTAGCTGACAAAATAGTACCCCTTCCGTTTCAAAAAAAAATATCACCTTTTAGTTCAAAACTGAACTAAAAGGTGACAAAATTTTGGGGACGGAGGGAGTAGTTTTTTTAATGTTTCAGCAAAAACTGTCTTTCTTATTGATCATCCAATAATCAGATGACGATCCAGCAATCTAAGATTGTACACACAATCTTAGTTCGATTTTATCTTGATCAGGTTCCAAATTAATTGCAGGTGAACAATAAGCCATTGTTTGGAGCTTTGATGCTTGAGACAGGTCTTGATGCCTGTTGTTCGATCCTTACTTCTAAATAAGTATCTGCTTCACTGTAGATCAGCATAAAACTTGTAGTATTTGAGGCGAGTTCAAAATAAATATCATATTTTGTATAATTACAAAAAAAATTATCAGGTCACTGTTTCCAAAATGTTTCTTATCAGCGCACAAATCCTTGATGTCAGTACTTACTGCTTCTTCAGATCCTGATTCTTGAATCTTCAGTTACATATTTGTTACATGACCTATGTTATGACTTGTGAGTTGTGATTTGTGCATGAAATACTCAGCTGCTCTGGCTCGACTGATCAATTGTGTTCTCTTCTTTCAGGTTACAAAGTTCACATGTGGTGGATTCGCTGTGGGCATTTGCTTCAGTCATTTGGTGTTTGATGGGCAGGGTGCCGCTCAGTTTCTGAAAGCAGTTGGTGAGATGGCGAGGGGCATGCCTGAGCCATCGATCAAGCCAGTCTGGGCTCGGGATGCCATTCCTAACCCACCTAAGCCACCCCTTGGCCCGCCACCATCATTCACAGCGTTCAACTTTGAGAAATCAGTGGTTGAGATATCTCTGGATAGCATCAAGCGTGTCAAGGACCAGGTCTCGAGTGAGACCAACAAGAAATGCTCTACCTTTGATGTGGTCACTGCCATAATATTCAAATGCCGTGCCTCGGCAATCAACTTTGCACCTGATGCTGAGGTTCGTCTGGGCTTTGCAGCCAGCACACGCCACCTGCTGAGCAATGTGCTGCCTTCAGTTGAAGGCTACTACGGCAATTGTGTGTACCCTGGTGGTCTCACCAAGACCAGCCAGGAGGTGAAGGAAGCTTCACTTGTGGAGATTGTGACCGCAATCAGGGATGCCAAGGATGCTCTGTCGACTAGGTTCCTTGACTGGATGAGTGGGGGCGCCAAGGAGAACCACTATAATGTGTCGCTGGATTATGGGACGCTTGTTGTCACCGACTGGAGCCATGTTGGGTTCAATGAGGTGGACTATGGGTTCGGCGAGCCGAGCTATGTGTTTACCCTCAATGATGACGTGAACATTGTGCCCTCCGTCGTCTACCTGAAGCCGCCCAAGCCAAAGCAGGGCATCAGGCTGGTGCTGCAGTGCGTGGAGCAGCAGCACTCCACCGTGTTCAGCGAGGAGTTGCAGAAGCTTGCATGAGGGTTTGTGTATGTTCCATAGTATTTTCCATAGTTGGGGGTTTCTTGTATTTTGTTGTGATGAATTGCTACTTCCAAGAATTTATTTGCAATAAAACAGGTTTGATCTTGTTCATACCTTGTATTTTATCTACATGTTATTACATTGTACATGTATTGACATTGATGACAAATAATAATATTGTTTTATTTCTTCTTATTGGACTGCTAAGTTGTCTTGCATAGTTTTGTGATCTTGTAACTGAATGACTCACCGTTCAATGCTGTTATGGACATGGAACATACATAGGTGTGATATGTTGTACGCTTGTACAAGCCAGGTTACAGATCAATTTGACAACTGAGATATGAAATTTGATTAGTAGCAATGTATCATTTAGTCTATTCTTCATGGGAGTTTTTTCCATTAAATGATGTGCCGCATAGACAATCTGGATGACATGTCAATAGAGTTACAAGGGAAACAGGAGGTATACACCATTACTAATACTAAAACTCTATGAAACTAGTATTGGAGGGAGAAGAGTTATACTTCATTCTAGAGCTAACTAATGAAATAAATTAGACATTAAATGATATGAAACACTAAAACAAAAACTATGCAGAACAAATTGCTTATGAACCATCACAACATACACAATTCCCGTATAGACCACTTCCTGTGGTAAGAAGGGAAATTGTATAATTTTGAATGATCTATAAGGAAAGTGTATAGTTTTTTTATGGTTTATAAGTAATTTGCTCAACTACTTATTGGAGGGGTTGTTTCAGTTACGATTTCAAAACAAGACAGATGATATTGCACTCTATAATAATAACAAAATGAGACACCATATCCTTTTCGTTAACCAATCCACGAACTCTCTGAAACATATGTGACGAAACCAGTATCAAGTTATGTGCAGTTGGCGCTGCAGCCTTAGATCCAACGACCAGAAGAGTTTGCATATTTCTCAGTAGAAAAATATCAGACTTTTCAGGTAAAAGATCAGAAGACTCAACATATTCATTTCCAATTCATGGAGCTCCACTATTAAGCTCGCACGCACAATGTAACTATCCAGAGCACCAACCCACTTGCATTCGGATCAAGCCTAACCAACACAAGAAAAGTAAGCCAACAACTCGCACTCATAATCGTGCTCGTGCCAAACGCGGCAGCAGCCGGCAACAACCACCAGTGGTTCAACAGCGGCCAGAACCAGCTCCCACACCTCCTTTTCTGTCTACAACTCGCTGCTCGCGTTCACAGCCACCAGCCGACGCCGCCATGGCTGCCACCGCGCCGACCGTCTCGAAGTCGCCGCCGGCCCTGATCCTGCCGGCAGGGCCGACTCCCGGCGGCACCCTCTCGCTATCGTCCATCGACAAGACCGCAGCGGTGCGCGTCTCGGTCGATTTCATCCAGGTGTTCCCCCCGGCATCCGGCAGTGGGGCGGCAGACCAGGACGCGGCCGTGGCCGCGATGCGCGACGGGTTTGCGAAGGCGCTGGTGCCGTACTACCCGGTGGCCGGCCGCATCGCGGAGCCGAGCCCCGGGGACCCCGTGGTGGACTGCACCGGCGAGGGCATCTGGTTCGTGGAGGCTGCCGCGAGCTGCGCGCTCGCCGACGTGAACTACCTCGAACGCCCGCTGCTGATCCCCAAGGAAGAGCTGCTTCCCCGCCCTCCCCCAGAGGAGAAGCTCGAGGACCTCATCCTCATGGCTCAGGTTCGATCGCCTCCCGATTCTCTACCTGATCCAATCCATGAACTAGGAACACGCATCAGCCTGATCGCTGAATCAGAGTAGAGATCTCGAGGTGGTAATAAAAAGTTGAGCTTTACAGGTGACGAAGTTCAGCTGCGGGGGGTTCGCGGTCGGGATCTGCTTCAGTCACCTGGTGTTCGACGGGCAGGGCGCGGCGCAGTTCCTGAAGGCGGCGGGCGAGCTAGCGCGGGGGCTGCCGGTGCCGTCGGTGGCGCCGGTGTGGGACCGCGACACGATCCCGGACCCGCCCAAGCTGCCGCGCGGCCCGCCGCCGTCGTTCACTGCGTTCAGCTTCGTGACCCAGGTGGCCGAGATCTCGCCGGAGAGCATCGCTCGCATCAAAGACGAGTTCAAGGACGCGACGGGGCAGACCTGCTCCACCTTCGACGCCGTGACGGCGGTGGTGTTCAAGTGCCGCGCGCTGGCGGCGGCCCTCCCCGACGACGCCGAGGTCAGGCTCGGCTTCGCGGCCAGCACGCGGCACCTGCTCCAGGGCGTGCTCCCGTCGGTGGACGGCTACTACGGCAACTGCGTGTACCCGGTGGGCATCACCCGGACCAGCAAGGCCATGCGCGAGGCGTCGCTGGCGGAGGCGGTCGCGGCGATGCGGGAGGCGAAGGAGGCGCTCACCGCGCGGTTCACGGACTGGATGCGCGGCGGCGCTGGCGACGACCACTACAACGTGCCGCTCGACTACGGCACGGTGACGGTGTCCGACTGGAGCCGCGTCGGGTTCAACGAGGTGGACTACGGCTTCGGCGAGCCCGGATACGTTTTCACTCTCAACGACGACGTCAACATCGTCGCGTCCGTGATCTACCTCAAGCCGCCGGCGCCCAAGCGCGGCATCCGGCTCATGCTCCGCTGCGTCGAGGAGCCGCACGCCGTAGCTTTCGCCGACGAGCTTGCCAAGTTCGCGTAGATGCTGCATTTCCCTTGGCCGAGCGTGTTGTACAACTCATCTTTTACAGACTTCGGTGCTCCCACAAGCTCGTGCTCGTTTGTATTGTACTCGGCTACTCGCGAACTAGTGTTTGCTAGGCAGGCGAAACTTCGAGGCTGATATTTTTCACCCCCTTTATTTTTTATATACAAACTCAGCAATATTTGTTTATCTCAACTCAACAGAACCGAATCAGCCTTTTTTCGGTCTGTCATGGGGTCTTTTTGTGCGGCTCCAAACCTTCGAAACCTCTTTTTAACGCAGGAATGTCGGAAATTGACCTGAAATTTCACACAAAAAACGTATAATTCAAAAAAGGAAAAAATAAATATCGCAAACCAATAGAGACCTGATTTCATGATCTCTCTATTTTTTTCATAAGCTGTGTCATTTGGGTAATGTTATGGGAGCATGTAGACCATCCGCAGCTGTTTCCTCTAAAACTTACTCTATTTCTCTATACTTTTAGTATATCCTCTATACTTTCAGCATTTCACTCTGGACACTTATTCTATACTTCCAGTAACCTACTCTATATTTACAGTCCAGTAAGCTTTACAGTGAACCACTGTGGATGGTCTATGTTTGGAAGACATTTGAGGTTTTGACAGAATATTTTCCCTATATATCTGCTAAAGTAGAAGAGAATCATGCTTTGCTTCCTAGGTTCCTTGTGATATCTTATGCCGACCTGAATAACTGGAAGGTCCGTTATATTTTTGCATTCTCCTCATTGGTTTTTAAGATGACCTGCTTAGCTTGGGAAAGGCCGCACAAGTGCTCAGCAAAGAACAGGTCATGTTCCCGTGTACAGAATACTCGCTCGGTCTAAAAAATTTGTCGCTTTGTAGTTCATTTTTGAACTACAAAGCAACAAACTTTTTGAGACGGAAGGAGTATCCATTACGGCTGTTTCTTGCTATGGCCTTTCACTGCAGTTGCTCCCTTCTTTCTGGTTAGCACATCCTCATATTCGTCTCCCCTCAGGATATATGCTCCTGAAGATCTTCCTGGTATGGTCACTGAACATCAGCTTGGTCTATTGCCACATCAGCTGCGAGAATCACTCCCAAACTGTTTTATTCACTGAAATGGACAATTCCTCAAGCAATTGTAGTGCATCTTCCAGTGCGGTAAGTAAATTCTACTATGCACTATGCTCTCCAGGTTTTGTCGGAGTATAGAAGAGGTTTGGATTTTGTGATGCAGGCCGTTAACAATCCAACATATCTAAAAGATCCAAGAAATCTCACTGATTTGAAAAGGCTGGATGCTTGTCCTAAATGTCTGCCATTGTCCCTGTATATTCAGACAAATTTTCTGATGTTAGATGCCTGCTTTTAGATGCTGGGACTCGGATGTGATGTTGCTCGTATTCTTATGGTTAGTGTTGAGATCATCCGCACATCAACGTACTCTAAAACTTACTCTATTTTAAATCATACTCTATATACTCTAAACTTCCAACTATACTCTATATATTATATACTTCCAATACGTGCACTCTGTAAAATTTTCAGTAAATTTTACAGTGTATTGATGTGGATGGTCTGAAGCTGCTGGCGAACGGCAGCAGCGCAGTCAACAGACGCACCATCTCGCGGAATACCCAAAACAATGTTGGCCGGCTAGTGGATTTGGATTTGCTTCGGGAGCACTTGATGGACTCGGGAGCCGAAATGGCATAAACTCGGACATGACAGATGACACGGCAACATAAAAGGTATTACTGTATACCGTATACACTGGTTTTAACATGTATATGCAGAGGTTATGATGTGATAACTCTATAAGCAATCAGCAACACTAGATCCGGCAACGTCACAACATATTAAAAATAAAAGAATACAAAAGAAGCAATTTCAGTAGCATGCTGTAAGTATAAGATACATGATTCATCCAGCAGCCTGAAAGTCCCCAAAGTCATCATCCACGGTTTCTTGGTCGATCTTCTCTGCTGCGGCTGGTTGATCGGGAGCAAGTACTGCTTTGGACGGGGCAGCACTGGCTGTGCTGGCAGCTGACGGTTCTTCAGAAGGAAATTCTGCTTTGAAAGGAGATGCGGCGACTCCAGAATCAGTTGGAGAAACTGGCGAAGGTGGAGGTGGGGGGAGCTTCAGGGAGACAGGGGCCTCCTTCGAGTTTGCCTTCTCAGTCACTGAGAGTTTGTTTAAGCCTTGCTCAAAAAATGCAGATTCTGTCTTGGTGCCAGTTTCTTTCTGCAAGAAACAACAGGAAAACCCAAACAATTAAGGAGATTATGCATGAACTTGAAACTGACTGAAATAAAATAAGCCGTGAAGTTAGTTATTTGAGGTGATAAGTTGATTTTAGGCAAAAAAATTGGCATACAGAACAGCAAATATCCTTCAAAGCAGTTCAGTAAGGATGCACTTCCCCCCAAATTACTATGAAAGGGCAGCTCATAGAGATATAGATTGATACAAAAGGTAAGCACTAAGCAATGTTCTCCAATGTCATAAGAGAAACCTTGAATATTCACCCAATCTGTGTTCCTATCATCCCTATGTCAGGTGACTCAATCTCAACAGAAACTCGAACAAAGCTGGTGCATTCAGGCGTTTGGCCACGTTTTCATTGTGCAATTAGGCAGAAAATGATCTACGCTATAGATACATTAAATAAATGGTCTGCCATTTTTACTGTGAACAGAGCCCCATTTTCATTACCACCCTTAACCCAGCTGTCTGTTTACAGAAGGACTTCACAGAAGATTTAGATATATGAAGGAAAGTATTGATCTATCATTAGTCAAGGATTAATAACTTTCATCTAAATTGATGGTGCAGCCAGTTGACACAACAGACTATTAAAAAGTTATAACTGACACGGTAACCTTCTCACATTTTAATGGCTTATTTTGTGTATGTTCTAAGCTCAACACGAAAAGAAAAGGCTAAAATATGAACAGAAGATCATTTGGATAAATGTTACTAGTTTATGCATCTAAAAACAAACACTATGAATCATATAAATATACTGTGAAAATGTTAATTGATGCAGAAAAAGACAAGCTAGTTTTCAGTTTGTATCTGTAAATCTGAAATACATAACACTGATGCCACGTGATTAGAACTTAGGGAACTATTACGCAAATCCTAAATTTCAGGTTGAAGACCTTAGAAGACGCTCTCCCATCCCATGAGAGCATTCCAGTTTATTTTCTCCCAGTAAATATTTTCTGATGGAAGCTTACATTTTTTAGCTGAAGAACCAAAGTTTCCCCTTCTTTGAGGCTGTAATCAACAGAAGATGTCTTCTCATAATGCTGCACCATTTCCTCAGCAGCTTTCTTCTTGTTTAGATATCTGTGACAATGTAAGAAAGAACAAACCATACAGACAAATGTCCCATCATTAAACAAGGTATTGCTTAAATGTAATAGCATACACAGCGAAAGTTGTTGGCAGATGCTGACATACTTTTATGTAACTTGCATGGGAACACAACTCCAACTAATAGTCCACTGCATCCAAACATCTGAACCGTAATCTTAAATGCATGCATTCTAAGGGGCCATAATTAACAGATGTCCAAATCAGACTACTCCAGCAGTATTGCATAACATTGATTAAATTCCACATAAAACTCCCTAGTCGTTGAGAAGTCGCATAGGAAACAAAATTCATATTAACTTTTAGACTATGGTTCTGCATATCATATTTTAAGTAATGAATGAAGGATACTTCATATGGTCATGTAAAGCAGCTTGGAAGTCATATGCTTCAGGTCTTTCGCGGAAGCCTAAACCTATAAAAGCATGACGTTGCCGCCCATCTGCAGTACATAGTGAAATTTGTTATACTTCTATATACTAACCGCTATGAGGACAGGTATTAGTCAAATAAAATGCTATGCTCACAAACTCAACACTAAGTATCAAATGAAAGAACAATCAATCCCACAATATGTAAAATATTGAGCCACAGGAAAATTATAGAGCTAAGAAAAAAGACAGCTTATCACCTATATTCTCTTCAACTCGAAGCACAAAATATCTGCAAGCACAACATTCGAGCAACAAATGGTTTCAGCTATGCAGACTAAAAAAATACAGAGCATATATGTTATCATACGCTTAGGCAGGTACTATGTGCCAGCACCAAATACAGACCTGCTGCTATCAATAACAGGCTCCACTGGGTGCGGTTCACCCTCTCTGAGAAACGCCCTAGCATAGAGCTCTCCTGAAACACATTCATCAAGAAATTAATATCGCACACTTCACAAAATACTGACCAACAGGACCAATGCGACAATCATACCTGTGTTCTTATCTTCCAATTTGATGATGCAATCTTCCCCCTTGCTGACAACCTTAAGTGACCCTTCCCATGCCCATTTGTTGACGTTCCACTCATCCGCCCTGGATCATGTTACCACTAAGTTAACAGATCATTTGCAGGGCCAAACAAATGCATCTCGACTTATAATAAATCAGAAACTAAGTGTGGTGTCCCGTGATCTTAGTATTCCACTGAGTGAGGCAAATGAAGCATGAACTTGCGAAACAGGAGATGCCTCTAGCGCGTTGCACCTGCCAGATATTCCTAACTTCTTTTGCTAACTGAGGCATTGATGATTACTACATCATTACAAAGCAAATCCTACCAAGCCTACTACCGGCATCCATTGGCAAGCCGAGAAGATGCGCGTACCTGTAGGAGGCAGCCGTCTTCCTGGGAGGTATCTGCGCAAAAAACGGCACACGGTCATGAGTCACTGGCAACGAATCGCGAGTAGTCGGGCACGGTCAGAGCACAGAGCCCACTAAATCGTCGAGGGAAATGAGGCGAAGGCGACGAGACACGGCGGGGAGTCGCACCAGGTAGACGTAGCACTCGGCGACCTGGAATAGCACGAGCTCCAGCGGCTCGGCGTCCGCCGGCGACTTGTCGTCGCCGCCGCTCGCCATGGCGCCGGGTGCCGGACGCCCGGACCGGTGACCGCGGCGCGGGACGGAGTCGTGTGGAGCGGGAGCGGGTGAGCTGGATCCGGACGCGGCGAGATCAGACGAGGGGAAGGAGTGGGTTCTCGCAGAAGTTCAGGGAGGCGGGGGACGGTCGCGGGTTGGATCCTGGTGCGGGGTCGGGCTCGAAGTGAAGAGGTCTCTGACTCGTGGGGCCCCTTGCTTTCGCGTGGGGCACTTTCCTCCGGGTTCTGACCTTTGGGGCTGTTTGGATTGGATAGTTGCCGTCGTCTCTTCGCGTCTGGACAATTGACTTTTTGCCACATTACCGCGTAGGCACCTTCCGTCCTTCCAATTACCCATCTCCCAGATGTCCCTCGTTCGCGTGAGGATCCAAACAGGCCCTTGGCGTTTTGGCATCAGGGATGAGCATATGCTCGGGGATTCTGCCGGGTGCGTGGATTAGATTTTGGAGGAAATGGGCAAGTCAGACCGCGGACCGCCCGCAGCCGGTAACACTAAAGCGTATTTTAATATAAAATTAGAGTAAAGTACGCGTCCCACAACAACATAATCTAAATGTTATTTTAAAATGGAGTGTAGACAATGTTACTATAAATTCAGGATGTTATCATACATACTAAAAAAATCTCACGTTGGTTCACTGGTGTGTCTCCTGTTTTAGTAGTATAAAATACTCCATTATATAAAGTATGAACCAGTGAAATATATTACGTTATAGAATAAGAATTTTTTTTAAAAGTATGTTGTAAAAGGTTGTTAATATGTCGTTAGAGAAGCATTTAAAGTAAGACGAGCGTGGCTTTTTATATAATGTGTAAAATCCCGACATTCCCTACAAAAAAGTTATGACCAGCTTATACAATAGCATAAAAACAAACACTCACAAACATAATACCAGAATAAAACTACAAGGATCGGATATATTGTGACATCATTACATAGCATGACAACCATAATGAATGAACAGCCGCATGACATTATCACAAACTGTCATGAGCAAACAACCATATCACCAAGGATTCTAAAAGACCTACATGTCGCTCACATCATGGTCATCTTGTTCTCACATTTTAGTAGATGCACCTAGTTCGACACCAATGAATATCAAACAACCATTCTTTAGTGTAGTACTGCATACATCAACTTTTAAATATACAATGTGTAACATATTTTCTTGGCTCGTGATATGGTAGTATGGGATGCAAATCATCTGCGGTAACTGTCACTGGTGTTAGTGGAAGTAACTGCAATGCGCAGAGAATTTCGGTCTGGTGGTATGGTCCTGCCTCCAGCTAAAGTGTAGGGGTGCACTGCTACAATAAGCCTCATCACAGGCGGCTCCAAACCTATTATCACAGACGGCTTTTAAAACCGCCTGAAACGAAGAGTCTGTGATAATCCGCAATTTCACAGGCGGAGAAGTGAAACCGCCTGTGAAGACTAATTATCATAGGCGGTTCTTCACTAAGGATAGCCGCCTGTGAAGACCGATTATCATAGGCGGTTCTTTACTTAGGCTAGCCGTCTGTGAAAATATTTTATCACAGACGGGTCGTGCAGCATATATAACCGTCTGTGATAAACGTCTTATCACAGACGGTTATTGAAGAATAACTAACCGTCTATGATAAGAAGTCTTCACAGACGGGTATTGAAGCATTACTAACCGCCAATGATAATTTGTCTTCACAGGCGGATTTTGAAGCATAACTAACCGCCTATGATAATGAGTCTTCACAGTCGGGTATTGAAGCATAACTAACCGCCTATGATAATTTGTATTCACAGGCGGATTTTGAAGCATAACTAACCGCCTATGATAATATGTCTTCACAGGCGGGTTTTGAAGCATAACTAACCGTCAATGATAATGTGTCTTTACAGACGGTTATTGAAGCATAACTAACCCGTCTATGATAACGGTGTTATCACAGACGGAGTTTACCTATATCAGCCGTCTGTGAAGACCCTTTAACGCAGCCGGTTTCTACCATAACAGACACCGCCTGTGAAAATTAGGTTATCACAGATGTTTCTTTACTTGTATCTAGCCGCCTGTGATAATTGTTTTTCACAGTCATGCAGTACTACTGCTGATATTTCTAATTTCCAGGTCAATTCAATATAATCACAGAACAAAAAACAACAATCATCACAGAACAAAAGACAACAATATTATCATCACAGAAGTCAATTTCACTAAAACAATATACATACACACAAGTTACAGATACAATTTCATCTCAAAGTTTACAAGTTTTCACTAAAAACTGTTTAGATTGGTATAGTCGCAAAGTTCTGGCACATCAGCTGTTGAACCTCTCTTATCAAAGAACTTCCCCGTTTTGTGCAAAATTTCGCGACGAATGAACTGACAGAGTTCAGAAGCAATCCTGTCGGCTCCTCCATCAGGAATACTTCTACAAACCGGCCATTCTTCGTTCAGATTCTTCTTGTGCTGCAATATAACACATAACAAGGTTTAGAATGTGTTGGTTTGAACAATCTCAAAGTATAGATCAAAGTGAGAGTATACAAGAATTTAGTAGGTATTTTTGGAGCAGTTGTACTATGAGCAATTGAATTTTGAAGTTGGAATCAAAATATGAAAATAATGTTTCTGGTAATATTGAACAGCAGAGAATATAAGCATTAAACTATGCTAGTTACAATGAAAATGAAACACAAAAGTAAGAAAATAAGGTATCGACATTAAGGATAACTTACATCCTCACAATTGACTCTATATACGGTGGCGGTCCGAAGATGCTCGCATACATAATACCCGCATAAGACACTCCCAGCAGGCTGCTTCGGACAAGCATAATACGTTTTAATGTCCAATGCATTCGTATTAGGAGGTCTCTGACCGCCAAGCTGTTCCGCGTAAAACCGCCAAGCGCTGTAATACAAGAAATGTCATATAGAACTTGTCAACACATTCTAAATGTGCGTAAATTAAAATTATTGAATAAACGTACTTTTTCAAAATGGAAAGGAAATCTTTGTAACGATCTGGTGGGTAATCGGCCGAGTCCAAGACTGTTGCCATTCCCTGCGTTGGCTTGATGAAGATCATTATGTAGTGATTACTGCAAACATACAAACACACGTGTTAACAATTACCAATAATTGCTATTTCAATGCCATGTGTCGAACTTACTCGAAGTGGTACGGAGCCTTTACGAGGTCCTGGCCGTCTCTGACAAAGTTAAACATCGCATGTCCTATGTAAGCTGCAACTTCTGCCTTTCTATCCTTCTTAAGTTTTGCAATTGCTCTTTCAAAATCTTTTTTTTCATGTGTTTGTACTGGCTTGATTCTCGATTCGCCTGGACGTCGAATAGCGACTTTGCAATCCTAGTAGGGTCAAGGATACCTGTCTTGTGCGCCAACTTTTCATTATCCATGTATTGCATCCTATTGAAGAAGTCCAGAATTGTTATAATCTCATGAAATGCGTATGCGTGTAGTAAGAAAAGCAAATACAAAATATTAGAGCACTTACAAGCACCAGACGAGCAGCAGGTTGATTTCGAGCATGCCCCGACGGAAAAAGGAAAGCAGCTCGTCAAATAAAATGACTCGTTTATCTACTCCAGTGCTCCAGAATGCTTCTTTTGGAATACGGAATGTGACGCAATCAAGACCATATTTTGTGCTGGCAGTGATGTACCACTCATGCATTCTTCTGAGCGCGACGGGTTCTTTGCTAAGTTGTACGGATGTCATTAACGGCTTCCCATTCTCAAATTTAGGAGGAACATCCTCAAGCTTGTATATTGGAACTCCTGGTTTAACTAAAGCCGTCCACCGATTATACATGACACCGTCTTCTTCCCACTCCTCGATATCTTCTAATGCTGGCTCATGAGAAGAACGAGATGCACTCGATTTTCTAATATTTTCCTTCATAGCTTCCAAATACTTTGTCACTTCTGATGAAGGTTTCTTATTTTCGTATGAGCTAACTTTGACAGGCACTGATGATCGAGGAGTAGTCGTCGGAAGTTGGACACTGGCTTGTTGTTGAACCTGTTGTTCAACTGATTGCTCTTTACTCCCAGCAGCTGGCTCTAGTACTACTTCAAGCTGTTGCTCAACTAGTTGCTCTTTACTAGCAACAGCTTGCTCTGGTACTGCTTGAAGTTGTTGTCCAACTTGTTGCTCTTGGATATCATCATCCTTGCTCAGACATAGGGGGAGTGGATCTTCCCGGACTGGGAGTGGATCTTCATGCACTTTCGCCTTAGAAGATGGGGTTGCAGTATTTGGAGATGCTACAGGGCTAGAAATTGGCTCATCGTCCAACACGATATCGCGTCGGTGCCAAAGGATTAATTGGTTGACAGCCTGCCCCAGAGTCGCGATCCCCTCAGGTGTGACGTGGTCTATTTCATAATCTTCATAATCATTATCAATGATCTGAAGAACTTGCACCACAGAATAATACAACGGAAGTGGACTCCCGTTGAAGTCACGATCAGGCTTTGCCATAGCAGTGGCAACCTGTTTGGTTTTGTTCCCTGCTCTGCCTATCGGGACAAGAAGACGACAAGATTTGTCGTTAGCAATATCATCGACAGGGAACTTATGGGCTGACCCTGAGCCTGGCACGGAACCAACGCTGCTAGGGTAGGCAGTTGGAGATACTAATTGCTCCTTTTGTACCGGAACCATCATTGTACTCGGTGCCACTAATTGTCCTGATTGTCTAAGTTGTTCCATTATTTCTTGCATATTTTCTTTGACCTTTTGAGCAATTGTTTCATCAAGTGTTTTCTTAAACTTCTCACGTCTTCTATATGTGTCTTTATCTTTAGGGAAACCATCTAGCCAAGACATTTGAGAAGAGACCGCTCGAACCCGTCCGCTGTGTTCAGGGTTTCCCAAGATAGCGGTAAGTTGGTCATTCTCCCTCTTCGGCTTGAAGAGACCCTTCTGTTGCTTTTCAATTACTTTTTTCATTTTATCCTCTACTTCATTCAGAGAGTCAGGCTTTTCAAGTTTGCCCTCGCTGGTCAAACCTGACCGAGCAAAGACCCAGCGTTGAGTTCGCTCATCGCACCCTTCTAATGGGTGAGGATTGCCCTTACTAAGAATTTCGTCTATTATCTTATTCCATTTCTGGACTTTGGGGCCATATCCGGCAGACCCCAAGCGATGATGGTATTTGTTTTTTTTTTGCAAGCTCTGACCTAGTTGCACTTAGAGCTTTAGCATCAGGTGTGCTCTTTTGACGAACAAACTCTTGCCACTGAGCTTGTGTGATTTTTCCCATCTTCCTCGGGCTAGGGACCTTATTGGCCTTAACATAAGCATTCATTTCACTCTTCCAGCATCGAAACTTCTTGCCGCAAGAGACCAATGTTGCTTTCTTTACAGCTTCTTCTGTGCCTTTCGGGAACTTGAATTGTTTCTTTATCTTTTCCTACAACTCATTCTTGGTCTGCTCGGGTAATTTCCTCCAATTCTCGGTTGTGATCGGCACAACCTCCCTAACAAGAAAACCGCATGCATTACGGTACTTGGTAACTGAATCCAGTGGTTCTTGGGGAAGCCCACTTGGACCGACCCTTGTTATGTACATGATGCGGTCCAATAGACCCTTATTGGGACCTCGTTGCCCTCGTTTCCGCTTGAGTGAAGCTGAGGATTCATCCATTGGTGAACCTTCTGCGGTTTTAGGAGCCGATGTCACATCATTGTCTTCGAGATTAATCTAGGTAGAAAAAAATTATAAGACTTCGTATACTTGACAACCAACATTAACTTGAACTGCTGAAGTTAAGATTCGTGATCCATACCTCGTCGGCAGGATCATATTCCGGGTCTATATCCACTGAAGTCTTTTTAATTTTTATATTCGGAAAAGGATCCGAAGGACTGTGATAGGAGCCTGAACTGCTGGAGTCAGTAAACTCCATATTGTCTTCTTTGTTGTTACAATCAGGACCAGTCTTCTTAGGGCTTTCCATGCTAGATCTAATAAGACAAAAAATCTAATAAATGGCATAACTAAATTTGGTCATATTTAAAACAAATTTTCTCAATTTTGGCTCAATTAAGTAAATTTAGCCAAAACACATTTTTGAAGTTATATAGGTCTAACTAAATTCTTGTATCATAGAGATCGGCATCATATGCTCAGACTCCATCGCCACACCTAGTGTTACCTAGATATGGGCGTGAGGATGCTCCTGGCATCACAAATGAGTTGGCCAGCAACTTTTGTTTGGCTTCAGAGCTAAATATAGCATAACTTTGGTAGCTCAGATTAGGTACAATTGCTCAAATGAAGCTGATGGAGCCACAAGTGCAGACATCTTTGGTAGCACAGATTAGCTATAATTGCTCAAATGAAACTTAGAGAAATAAAAGCAAACTTAGCCAAACTTAGTCTAGCATAGCTAACTCTAAGCAAAAGTAGCCAAATATAGCTAAATATAGCATAACTTAGTCAAAATTAGTCAAGTATAACTATATCTAATGTAACTTAGCCAAAATTAGCCAAATTTGGTCAACTTAACCAAATATAGCTAAATCTTGCCCCTAATAGAGAATTATGTGGCATATGCAAGGCCGATGACAGAAATAGGGAATATACTGCTGTTACTAGAGTCTAGAATCATGTTTACCACTAATGTGTCAGAACAGTTTCAGACACACAGAACCAACTACCAATTTATCGTGATATAACCATCCACGTAAATCTTGCCCCACCGAACCCTAACCAAAGATGCCACCGAACTTGACAGTTTTTCGAATTCCACCGAACCCTAACCAAGGATGCCTACCATTATCTAATTCCCGAACCCTAACCAAGGATATGCAAGGCGGCAGCGAGGGCGGGGAGGGAGGCGGCACGGCGAAGGAGGATGGAAGGTCGAAGGGTTTAGGGTTTACCTTGAAGCTCGGCGGCGACGGAAATGGCTTCGCTCGGCGTACCTGGAAGTGAGGAGGGCGAAGCTCGGCGGCGACGGCGAAGCTCGGCGACGACGGCGAAGCTCGGCGACGGCGAAGCTCGGCGGCGTACCTGGAAGTGACGAGGGGGAACACTTGGCGGCAAACGAAATTTTGGCAGCCTAACGGCGTCTAAGTGTTTCGCCCGGGTTAGGTTTTTCCAATGCTGCCGAGGGGTATATATAGACTCACATTTTCTCAGGCGGATTTTAAGTACCGACCGTCAGGGAAGACTGTTACCTTAGTCGGATTTTACTTACCAACCGCCTGAGAAGATACAATTATCTCAGGCGGTTGGTTAGTAACACCCGCCTGAGTTAAACATGGGCCTGTGAAGATATTTACTTCTTCTTAATTTGATGAACGCCTACATAAAGACCCCTCACCAACCGGGATGAGGATCCCCTGACTTAATCAGCGTTCACTGACATGTGGACCCGGTCCCACACGTCAGTGACCATGTCACGCGTGCGCGACCTTTCTTTTCCACTCCGCGCGGCCTTAAAGACGCGCTATCGCTCACAAGCGCATCGCTCACTTTGAATCCTCTTGTTTTCTTCGTCTTCCTCCGCTCCGACGACCCAACACCACTATGGCCGACCTTCCGCCGCCAAGCCCTCCGAGGGAGCCACCTTGCAAGAAACAATGTTGCAGCTCCCCCGAGAAGATCAACGCCGAGCAGCGCCTCCTCATGGCGCGAGAGGCGTACAACAATACGTCTCGCGCCATGAGTGCCTTGGGGCTGGGTACCCTTCCAGAGTATACTGGAATGGGTACCTTGGGCCACTACCTCTACGCCCTCGTGGGGGTGGCTGATTGTCTCGACATTCTGTTCGCGATGATGGCCCAGGTTCTTGGCCCCGAGGGCCGTAGAACGCTGGTGGAGGCGACGGCTAGCAACCTCGGGGTTGCACCGCCGGTGCAGCCGGTGCAGCCGGTGCAGCCAGCCCTGTCTCCTGTTGCACCGGTGCCGGAGTCGCCGCCGGAGGACGAGGAGGAGGAGAAGGAAGAGGAGTAGGAGTAGGATTTAATTAGTTTTTCTTTTTGTTGTTTTTAGTTGCTTCTGTTTTGTAAATATTGTTAATGAATGAAATCTATCTTTTTTCATCTATGTGATTGAATATTACTTGTGTATCTTTTGTGTTCTTGTGTGTTCTTGTGTAAATATTGTGCATCTTGTGTGTTCTTTTGTGAGATGTGCATATTGTTAATGAATGAGTATCTTGTGTGTTCTTCAACTGTGTGAATGATTGAATATTGTTAACAAATGTAGTGTGTTCATCGTTAATTAAAATTTCACGTCTGAGAAGAAATTAATTTGATATTTACCAAAACATTACAATGTCAGCTATACAAGTTTTAAAAATATTTTGTTCAGGTGGTAGATGTTAATTTTATACAAATGTAGAAGAAAGAATCATCGAATTTGGACACAATTTGCAGAATCTAAACATGTTTGAGTATTTATATTGGAATCTAAATAAAAAAGAAGCAAGGGATAAGGAAACTGAAGAACAGTATCGGGCATTATCTCAGGCGGTTGTTAAGCAATAACCGCCTGTGAAGATATTTACTTCTTCTTATTTAATATTCTTGATTAAATGTGGTCCTTTAAAAAGGCAAAAATCCACTTTCTTGTAATATTATTGATAAGTAAAGGTTACCATTAAATTTCACTTCATAAATCCTTTTAAATTTGTCAGAACATAAAAAACATACAACAAATGCTATTTTTCATTTTTCTATCTTGATGAATATAATGCTTTTTCATTTATTTTTTCAGTGGACATTTTTAATCATCATACCAACATCTACGAATTTTTTCATATTTTTTTAAATTTTTTGGAATCAATGTGTGTTCATAATTTGATGAATGCCTCATATGAATATGAGCATTTAGTTAGAATGGTGGATAATTTGAAGTTTGACATGTTGGAATGCTTTTAAAAAAATTAAAAAAATTCATACATGTATAAATTATACAAATATGTTCATACCAACAATTTTGAGTGAAGGAACTTTTTTTTTATGAGATACACAAATGTGAATAATATGTGAGTAGAAATTAATTTGATATTTACCAAAACATTACAATGTCAGCTATACAAGTTTTAAAAATATTTTGTTCAGGTGGTAGATGTTAATTTTATACAAATGTAGAAGAAAGAATCATCGAATTTGGACACAATTTGCAGAATCTAAACATGTTTGAGTATTTATATTGGAATCTAAATAAAAAAAAAGCAAGGGATAAGGAAACTGAAGAACAGTATCGGGCATTATCTCAGGCGGTTGTTAAGCAATAACCGCCTGTGAAGATATTTACTTCTTCTTATTTAATATTCTTGATTAAATGTGGTCCTTTAAAAAGGCAAAAATCCACTTTCTTGTAATATTATTGATAAGTAAAGGTTACCATTAAATTTCACTTCATAAATCCTTTTAAATTTGTCAGAACATAAAAAACATACAACAAATGCTATTTTTCATTTTTCTATCTTGATGAATATAATGCTTTTTTCATTTATTTTTTCAGTGGACATTTTTAATCATCATACCAACATCTACGAATTTTTTCATATTTTTTTAAATTTTTTGGAATCAATGTGTGTTCATAATTTGATGAATGCCTCATATGAATATGAGCATTTAGTTAGAATGGTGGATAATTTGAAGTTTGACATGTTGGAATGCTTTTAAAAAAATTAAAAAAATTCATACATGTATAAATTATACAAATATGTTCATACCAACAATTTTGAGTGAAGGAACTTTTTTTTATGAGATACACAAATGTGAATAATATGTGAGTAGAAATTAATTTGATATTTACCAAAACATTACAATGTCAGCTATACAAGTTTTAAAAATATTTTGTTCAGGCGGTAGATGTTAATTTTATACAAATGTAGAAGAAAGAATCATCGAATTTGGACACAATTTGCAGAATCTAAACATGTTTGAGTATTTATATTGGAATCTAAATAAAAAAGAAGCAAGGGATAAGGAAACTGAAGAACAGTATCGGGCATTATCTCAGGCGGTTGTTAAGCAATAACCGCCTGTGAAGATATTTACTTCTTCTTATTTAATATTCTTGATTAAAAGTGGTCCTTTAAAAAGGTAAAAATCCACTTTCTTGTAATATTATTGATAAGTAAAGGTTACCATTAAATTTCACTTCATAAATCCTTTTAAATTTGTCAGAACATAAAAAACATACAACAAATGCTATTTTTCATTTTTCTATCTTGATGAATATAATGCTTTTTTCATTTATTTTTTCAGTGGACATTTTTAATCATCATACCAACATCTACGAATTTTTTCATATTTTTTTAATTTTTTTGGAATCAATGTGTGTTCATAATTTGATGAATGCCTCATATGAATATGAGCATTTAGTTAGAATGGTGGATAATTTGAAGTTTGACATGTTGGAATGTTTTAAAAAAAAATTAAAAAAATTCATACATGTATAAATTATACAAATATGTTCATACCAACAATTTTGAGTGAAGGAACCTTTTTTTTTATGAGATACACAAATGTGAATAATATGTGAGTAGAAATTAATTTGATATTTACCAAAACATTACAATGTCAGCTATACAAGTTTTAAAAATATTTTGTTCAGGTGGTAGATGTTAATTTTATACAAATGTAGAAGAAAGAATCATCGAATTTGGACACAATTTGCAGAATTTAAACATGTTTGAGTATTTATATTGGAATCTAAATAAAAAAGAAGCAAGGGATAAGGAAACTGAAGAACAGTATCGGGCATTATCTCAGGCGGTTGTTAAGCAATAACCGCCTGTGAAGATATTTACTTCTTTTTTCTCAGGCGGTTTATAAGTAATACCCGCCTGAGATAATCATTTTTAAACTACAATATGTTAATTAACGGCCTGAGAAGTGTTAATTAACTGACGCGCCGCACGAGGTCTGCGGAGAAGTTGAGAAGCCGTGGTGCAGGGACGCGTGCAAGGATCTCTCAAGATCGTCTTCCACAGTGGTTTAATTGTGCGCCGCACGAGGTCTGCAAAGAGTTCAATGCGCAATGAACAAAATATTTTGTTCAGTTGGTAGATGTTAATTTAATACAAATGTAGAAGAAAAAATCATCGAATTTGAACACAATTTGCAGAATGTAAACATGTTTGAGTATTTATATTGGAATCTAAATAAAAAAAAGCAAGGGATAAGGAAACTGCAGAACAGTATCGGGCATTATCCCAGGCGGTTGTTAAGTTATACCCGCCTTAGATAAACATATTTGTAGACGGTTGTTAAGTACCAACCGTTTGTGAAGATTTTTACTTCTTTTTTCTCAGGCGGTTTATAAGTAATAACCGCCTGAGATAATCATTTTTGAAACTACAATATGTTAATTAACGGCCTGAGAAGTGTTAATTAACTGACGCGCCGCACGAGGTCTGCGGAGAAGTTGAGAAGCCGTGGTGCAGGGACGCGTGCAAGGATCTCTCAAGATCGTCTTCCACAGTGGTTTAATTGTGCGCCGCACGAGGTCTGCAAAGAGTTCAATGCGCGGGAAACGAACCGCTCCCTCGTCTACTCCGCACAGACCTATATAAGGCGCGTCGTCGGTTACGGACAAGCACAAAACTTTTCTCCACTCCTTTCTTCTTCTTCCATCGTTCCACCTCTCCTAGACCGCCGCCGATTAACCACCACAGCCATGGCCAACCTTCCGCCACCTAGCCCGCCGAGGCAGCCACCCTGCAAGCGGATACGCTGCAGCTCCCCCGAGAGGGTGAATGACGACCAGCGCGTTCCACCGCCGGTGCAGCCGGAGCCACCGGTACAGCCGGAGCAATCGGCTCAGCCGGAGAAGTCGACCCTCTCTCCTGCTGCATCGTCGCCGGAGGAGGAGGAGGAGGAGGAGGACGACTTCGACGACGACGACGATGATGACGATGATGACGACGAGTCGTCCTCCGACGACGGCGACGACGAGTCGTCCTCCGACGACGGCGACGACGAGTCGTCCACCGACGACGGCGACGACGAGTCGTCCACTGACGACGGCGACGACGACGACGGCGACCACCACCATGGTGATGACTACGACGACGACGACGAGTCGGAGGAGGACCGCTTGGCTTGGTTTGAGAAGCTGGCGGAGAGGATGGAGGAGGCGGGGCTGTAGTGTAGTTTTAGGATTTCAATCAAGTGTTCTTGTACATTTTTCTTGTGTTTTGTACATATTTCAATCAAGTGTCAATGAATACTGGTGGATAATTTGAAGTTTGACATGTTGGAGTGCTTTTAAAAAAATTAAAAAAATTCATACATGTATAAATTATGCAAATATGTTCGTACCAACAATTTTGAGTGAAAGATCTTTTTTTATGAGATACACAAATGTGAATAATATGTGAGTAGAAATTAATTTGATATTTACCAAAACATTTCAACGTCAGCTATACAAGTTTTAAAAATATTTTGTTCAGTTGGCATTATCTTAGACGGTTGTTAAGTAATACCCGCCTGAGATAAAAATCTTCCCTGGCGGTTATTAAGTACCAACAGCCTGTGAAGATATTTACTTCTTAATTAATAAACATCATCTCAGGCGGTTGGTAAGTAAAACCCGTCTGCGATAAAGTTAAAAACCGCCTGTGAAAAACCTACGTCTATATAAGGACCCCTCACCGCAGTCAAAACGCAACCCTGGAGAATTTATATCGACGCCGCCAGGCTGTTGAAATTTCCCCTGCGCCGCCGCTCCGCCGCCCAGCCCATACTGCCGCGCCGCCGCTCAACCTCGCACCGCCACTTCTCCACCCAGCCGGCCCACCGTGCTGACGCCTCCCCACCGTGCTGACGCCTCTGCAAGGTAAATGTAAGTTTCCTTACTTTTTCTTTGTATATTTTCATTAGCTGATAAGCTGTTAGTTTTGTGTGTTCTGGTATATGGATTCTGTCCTTTTGCATGTGTAAGGACTGTATGGATTGTGTTCTGGTATATTGATGTATGGACTATATGGATTGTTTCCTTTTTGTACCTATTATGTGACATGAATATGATGTTTAATTAACAGATGCTATTGTAATATATATAAGATGCATCTGGGCCTTGTTTCCCGATATAACGGACTGGATCCCACCCAGACCTAGCCCATGCTGCTGGGCCTGTTTCCCCCTTTGACTCCGTCCGCCTCAAGACGTCGCCCGTCTCCTACATTAGTCGCCCTAATCATACTTGTTATGTCTCTGTAAATTCATTTTATAGAAGACCTTTAGAGAATATTTGTGGCCAAATTTTGTAAATCTGACAAAAAATTCTATTATTGAAGCATGGACCGTCGAGCGTGGATGTATAACATGCCAAGACCCGATCCTATGTACATTCGTAATGTTGCAAATTTTATTGAAACATCCAAGAGACATGCGAAGTTGCAAAAGATAGATGACATATTATGTCCATGTATCGACTGCGAAAATAAGATTGCTTGGACGGATACTATAGTAATCCAATCTCATTTGGTGAAAAGAGGTTTCAAAAATAACTACACAATATGGACAGAGCATGGTGAGTTAGATACACATGATGTGGATAAAGATGATGAGAGAGGCTCAGATGATGATAATGTTCATATCGATGATGGTAGTGACAATCAAGCTGGTGATGATGATGATGAGTTCGATTGTGAGGAGATGTTGCGTCACATTGAACCATATGTACTGACTTCTATGGGAGCAAGCAAAGATTTAAGTAAAATGGAGACATTGCAGAATGCGGCCACAGAGCTTTTATATGATGAATCAAACGGTTGTGATAAAGAGTTTACTACATTGCGTGCAGTCTTAGAACTACTAAAGTTGAAAGCTACGCACGGATGGTCCGATTGTAGTTTCTCTGATCTTTTGAATCTTCTGGCAGAAATTCTTCCAAATCCAAATAAACTGCCTAGAAGCACTTATAAAACGAAGAAACTTCTTTGCCCGATGGCACTAGGTGTGACAAAAATACACGCTTGTGTGAACCATTGTATTCTGTATCGCAAAGAGCATGAGCTCGCAACTAGATGCCCCATTTGTGGTGTCAGTAGATATAAGAAGGACTACAATCACCAGTATGTTACCAACATGAAAAAGACTCAGAAGAATAAGAAGTTTATTATTGGTCCTGAAGGTGACGATGACGATACTTCTGGCGATGCAGACGGGAAGAATAAGAGAAAAATTCCTGCATTGGTGATGTGGTACCTTCCGGTAATTGATCGCTTAAAGCGTTTGTTCTCAAACCCTAGGGAGGCTGAACTTATGCGTTGGCATTCCGAGGAACGCAAGAAGAATGAAAAACATATACGACACCCTGGTGATGCAACGCAGTGGAAAATTTTTGATATTCAGTATCCAGAATTTGCGAAGGAAATCAGAAATGTGAGGTTTGCCTTGGGTACAGATGGAATGAATCCGTTTGGTGAAAAAAGGAGCATACACATCACATGGCCCGTGGTCTTAACTATGTACAACCTACCGACGTGGTTGTGTCACAAAAGGAAATATATCTTATTATCTGTTCTTATCCAAGGTCCGAAACAACCCGGCATCGAAATTGATGTGTTCTTGGAACCTTTAATGGAAGATATGGCGAAATTGTGGAATGAAGGGGTACATACATGGGATGAGTACAAGCGGGAGTATTTCACGCTAAGAGCAATGATATTCGTTACCGTGCATGATTATCCCGGACTGTTTACATTATCAGGACAAATGAAAGGGAAGAAAGGTTGCGTTAGGTGCGTGGATAGAACTGGATATCTATACCTCACTTCATCCAGAAAGACGGTGTACATGAGACATCGACGGTTCTTGACAGATACACACAAGTATAGGAAGATGAAAGAACAATTTGATAACAAAATCGAAAAAGATACTGCACCGAAACCTTACAGTGGAAAACTTGTGTTTGAAATGGTCAAGAACATTCATATTGCTTTCGGTAAGGGAAAAAAGAGTAAAGGAATTAAGAGAAAGAAAAGTACATCTTCGGATGATACAACTGACATGGCTTTCAAGAAACAATCAATTTTTTTCAAGTATCTTCCGTATTGGAAGAATCTGGAATATTGCCATAGTATTGATTTGATGCACGTTACAAAGAATGTATTTGACAGCATCATTGGGACCTTGCTGGACATGCCGAGGAAGACAAAGGATGGATTAAATTCACATATGGACCTAGTAAATCTTGATTTGAGACCAAAGCTTCATCCAGTAGAAAAGGCGAACGGGAAGCATTACCTTCCCCCAGCCAGCTACAACTTGACGCTAGAAGAGAAAAAAGCAATTTGTGAATGCTTGCGTGGGATCAAAGTGCCCACAAGTTTCTCATCCAATATCCGCAAACTAGTCTCGATGAAAGACTTGTCTTTATTCGGTTATAATTCTCACGACTGTCACATGATGATGACAGTTTTCCTTGCCATTGCAATAAGAGTAATCAAACCTGAGCATATAAAAGTTGTCATCACACGTTTGTGTTACTTCTTCAATGCAGTATCGCAAAAGGTGATAGCACGTGAAGATTTAGACTATCTGAAAACATACATCGCCGAGACAATGTGCAAGCTTGAGATGTGTTTCCCACCATCCTTTTTTGATATGCAAGTACACCTAATCATACATCTTGTTGATCAGATAAAAGCATTGGGGCCACTATATTTACATCATATGTTTTCGTTGGAGAGATATTTAGGAGTATTAAAAGGTTATGTGCGGAATCGTGCTCACCCAGAGGGTTCAATTATGGAAGGATACACCACTGAAGAAGTGATTGAGGGTTGCGCTGATTACATCAAAGATGGAAAATCGATAGGTGTGCCTATACCGGTACATGAGGGTAGACTACGTGGGAGAGGCAAAGTGGGTAAGAAAACTTTTATTGTTCAAGATTACAAGAATGTACATCGTGCACATTTTGGTGTACTACAACAGCTCGCAATAGCTGAGTCGTACATCGAGGAACACCAAATTGAGCTTCGTGATAAAAACCAAGACCGCAAAGAGGACTGGATCATGAAAGAGCACAGAAGATGTTTCACTGAATGGTTAATGGACAAAAATATATCATACGGAAACACTATAGAAGAGGCAACAATGAAAAAGTTAGCTTGTGGCCCATCTGCTTTGGTAACATCATGGCAAGCATATGACATCAATGGTTACACATTTTACACTAAAGAAAAAGACGGTAAGAGTGTTGCACAAAATAGTGGTGTTCGTATTGAGGCTTATGATTCACAAGGGCAGAAGACCACATACTTCGGGTTCATAGAGGAAATATGAGAACTCGATTATGGCGAAAGAATGGTAATGCCCGTATTTAAGTGCCAATGGGTCAAACATCCTGATGGTTTGAAAGTGGACAATTACGGACTGACACTGGTAGACTTGAATAAAGTGGGTTACAAAGATGACATGTGGGTTCTCGCCGATAATGTTGCACAAGTTTTTTATGTTCAAGATCCAGAAACTGAGAAGTTGCACGTAGTTGTTTCTGGAAAGCAAAATATTGTTGGGGTTGACAATGTGGGAGATAATGAAGAGGAATATAATCAGTATGAAGAGATGTACCTTTTCACCGAACCAGAAAACATCAAGCGCGTAGAGAGAAGCATTAAAAAGAATTTGAAACCCTATATGCGAGAAGATGTCAATGCTGGAAAAAATGTATATAGCAATGCGAGATGATATATATTGTATATATTTGTATCTTCTGAAATCAACTTAGAACAATGTTGGTATATGGATTGTGTCCTTTTGCATTTGTGTACATATGCGTTTGGACTCAATGATTTGGAAGTTTGGAAGTTTGGTCTTTCTTCAGATAATGATGTCTCGGACGTGTAGCCGATTGAAGGAGGAGCGCTTGGCGTGGCGCAAGAACCATCCCCATGTATGTACATATGGCACACCGGTCACATGGTTGTATATACATATGTATCTGTAATGGACTGATGAACTTAACTGTAGTTTGTTTTTCCGTGTTGTTTGTTTTTGGTATTTTCAATTTCTCTGCGTAGGGTTTCTCTGCGAAGCCTGAATCGGGAGATTTTTTGAAGTGGCAGTGCATCGTCCCCGGTAAAGAAGGGGTAAGTCATGAAGAACAAGCACAATATGAGTTTAACTATCGTCCTCCTATTAATAAATTTCTTTTGCAGACTGAATGGGAAGATGGTTACTACCCCCTGACAATCTCCTTCTCTGAGGACTATCCCTTGGTGCCTCCAAGATGCTCCTTTCCAATTGGGTTCTTCCACCCAAATGTCCATCGTTCGGGAGCACTCTGCATCGGGATTCTTGATCAAGAGACTGTAAGATAGACCTATTTTGTTCATGTAATTATTACTTATAATTTTTGTCGAACTTATTTGAACTGGTTTCTTATATTGCTTAAATTATATTTCGTAGAGGTGGTGCAGTGCTTTTACAATCAAAACTATACTACTTGAAGTTCAGCGTTTGCTGCATCAGCCAAATGTGCCTGATGTTGAAAATGATTGTTATAATCTACTTATCAAGGTTAGATGACACTTTGACTTAGTGACCAATGTAGGTTATTCATTCCTCCTTCGACATTTGTTAATTTAAATAATGTCAATATTTTCAGGATCCAGCGGAATATAAGAGACGTGTTCGGGAGCAAGCAGGACGGTACAATTTAGATTGATCGATGGGAGCTTCATCGTCGATCTACAATGAATGTAGCATGATTTTTGTTCAGTGTGTAAAGAAATTATCTTTGAACAATTGTAAAGCCTCTAATGGTGTATTATCACAATTAAGCCAGCCTCACTGGTGATCGAGCATTTCCTATAATGCATTACTGTACTAGTATCCGCTAGCTCATCTGTGTTTTTTTCCTGATACAATTTTGCCTGCACGACTACATGCGGCTGTGATATATAATTGCAACTACATCCCTGTAATTTCAATGAAAACCGCTTATGATAATTAAACAATGACCGCCACTGAAAATACATGATCTTTTCAGGCCGTTGTTAATCAAGAACCGGCTATGAAGTTCATTGCATTACAGACGGTTATTAATTAAGAACCGCCAACGAAGATCATGTATTTACTCAGACGGTTGTTCCTTAAAATCCATCTGTGAAGTTCATTGCATTACAGACGGTTATTAATCAAGAACCGCCAACGAAGATCATGTATTTACCCAGACGGTTGTTTCTTAAAATCCGTCTGTGAAGTTCATGGCATTGCAGGCGGTTAATAATTAATAACCGTCTGTGAAGATCATGTATTTACCCAGACGGTTGTTTCTTAAAATCCGTCTGTGAAGTTCGTTGCATTACAGGCGGTTCTTAATTAAGAACCGATTCTGAAGATCATGTATTTACCCAGACGGTTGTTCTTTAAAATCCGCCTGTGTTGTTCTTTCATCACAGACGGTTATTATATCATTCGTTATCACAGTCGCATATTTTTAAGGACCGCCTGTGTTTGAAAAATTGAGGCGCCTGTAAAAATGCTTTTTGTAGTAGTGGTGGAAGCAAAGACGGATGCTGAGTTGAGTTTATGTGGGTTGTTGACTATTTTCGGCCATAACAGAAGATAGATTATAGAAGTGTCTTATAGTTCTAGTTGCTTGCATCATAGCTTGCAGCTGGTAGTTTGGGTCGGGATCGGAGCCTAGACCGGGAAATGAGAGAAAATCGTAGTACCTTGGTACAGACTTAAGAGCATCCCTAACAACTTCTCGATTTCTCAAATCCAACATCCATCTTCTATATCGACTGTTACATATCATGCACGTTTCTTTCGTGAAAAAAAAAACATATCATGCACGTGTCACCAACAAACTGGACCCCACTAGCCATTTTCTCATCCTTCGTCCTTCACTCTATCTCTTCCGTTTCTTCCTCGTCGGAATTTGCGTTGAAGTGGTGTTTCTTTGATCAAAGCACAGGACTGAGATACGGGGCCTGTTAGAGATGCTCAAATTAAAGTTAGATGAATATGAGACCTACTAGGGGGTGCTCATATATACTTCCCCTGTTCCCGTGAACTTGTCGCTTTGTAGTACAAAAATGAACTACAAAGCGACAAGTTCATGGAGATAGAGAGAGTATTTAGATGGATATGAGCAAGGGCACAAACCCCTCACCCTCGATTAATTAGTTTTGTAAAATCGCATAACCAACAGTGTTTTATACTTTCCGTCGGCGAGCATGTTCAAGACTTGGGAGACCAAGGCGACATCATGTTCTCTTCGTAATCAGCTATCTTGTGTTAACACCTTGGACAAGAAACTTGACAATGATGTCGCTTGTCACAGGTGATTCACCTTTTCAAACACTAGACTGCCATGACATTCGCCCGGTACACACACTTTCTTAGTACACGGTCAAGCAAATTCTCAAGTGAAGAAAATACGGAGTATTAAACTAAATTAATCTATCGGGCAAGGACTGCACGGAACCCGGTTGTATTATTCTGAACTACTACCACGTCATCCTATTCAAGTGAATGAAAAATTGCATAAAAAATGCACCAGCCGGGAATCGAACCCGGGTCTGTACCGTGGCAGGGTACTATTCTACCACTAGACCACTGGTGCTATCTGATCATTGTAATTAACTTTTATGTAGTAAACATTAGTCCATGTTTGGGGATCTGTTCGGAAGAAACGTAGATGATCTTCCCAGGTGATTCATCACCGGGATGGTGGATACGGTCATCCGTTCCAATACGTTGTACGTAGGTGTCGCTATATTTTCTTGTAGGTAAAAATGATGACACAGTTGCGAGCGTTTGCATGCTGGTCACTGGGAGCTTTTAGATCCTCGCGTTGTTGAGTGTTCAGCGACTTCGAGTTCCCTTACTTCCAACGTGGTGCACACGACCTGAACGGAGTAACTCGGGTCCAGCCCGTTAAGAGAGCTGAGGCCCGAATTGAACTGAGATTTTCTCTATGTGGCCCACGCCCGGTCGTGAAAAATGTACTCTAAGATAACGTAATCCATTATAAGTAGCCTATTGGATTGCTTTAAAGCATGTGTGAAATTTGTTGCAACCTCTAGTGATTTTAACATGTGTTCTGTAAACCTCAGATATATGAGATCACATGCTAATTCCCCATAGCTCCTAGCACCGCATTGAAGTACTAACTCACTGTCTCACCGGATGCCAAAAGGAAAATCCTACGAATGAATTAGTATGATGCCGTCCAACTATCTTCAAAAACATTGCAACTTCTTTTGTACTGAAACATGAAATGTATCATTCAACAACAACGTATTCCAAAGTCGAGCACAAAGCTTGTAGAACATAGCCCTTCCCAATCTCATCCGGCTAATACATATCCAATTTGAGGTTTCAATGATCCTAATCATTTCATTGCCCCTTTTGATATCCAGGGATGAGAGGATCATACTTCATAACCTAACCTCTAGTCGTCCTACCCCACAAAATCACAAAATACAACTAGTGCATTTTGCCTCCACGTGTCGTAAGAAAGGTATTAATAGTGATTGATATTCATCTAGGAAAAAATAGTATGAATGATACATACAAGTTAAAAAAACAAAATATTTGTACAAGCTACTCAATCATTGATTTTTCTAACATGGGGCAAAGGGGAAAATGCATATATGTAACACAGATGTGAGCCAACCAACAACACTTTGATTGATCGAGTTGTGGAATACATGTGCAAGTGTTACACCCGGTAGATGTAAGCTAACTAATTTACGTCAGCCACGGATCCACGGCCGATGTAAGTAAAGAAACTGATATCCTTTAACGCACTAAGTACGACAACTCTAAGAGGATCGATGTAAGCTAACTAATTTACGTCAGCCACGGATCCACGGCCGATGTAAGTAAAGAAACTGATATCCTTTAACGCACTAAGTACGACGACTCTAAGAGGATCGATGAAAGTTGTGCGCTAAGAACGTCGGCACAACCCTAAGCCGGCGTAAGTTCAGCGGTCGACATACGTAAGCGCCATAACCCTACCCCGCGCGGGCCATGCACACGACCCATTCCACACGCCCGACTCCCTTCGCCCGACGTCGGCGCCTTTGTCCTCCTCGCGTTGCACGCCACGCCGGCCGAGCGTTGTTGCCCCCACCTCGTCGTTGCGCTGCGTTGCCCGGGCGCTGCCACCCCATCTCGCCCGAGCGCTGTCGCTCCACCTCGTCCGAGCGCCGCTGCCCCACCTCGTCCGAGCACCGCCACCCCACCTTGCCCGAGCGCCGCCGCCCCACCTCGCCCAAGCGCCGCCGCCCCACCTCGCATGAGCGCCAAAGCGCTCCCGCCGTCGAACCGCCACCGCCCCACCTCGCGCCCGAGCCTCGCCCCACCTCGCCGGCCGAGCCTCACCACACGTCGCCGCCTGACCTCACCGCGCATCGCCGCCACCTCTCCGTCTCACGTCGCCTCCATCTGGTCAGGCTTGGCAGTTTCTGTTTTTTTTTAAGAAATTCAAACTTATCTTACGTCAGCCATGTCATTACCGACGTAAGTTAGCCTAGGCTACTTACGTCGACTTCGGCTGGCCGAGTAAGTTAAGCATCTTACTTACGTCGACCTTGACTGGCCGACATAAGTAATCTGGCCCAACCCGCAGTCCAGCCCAGGTATGTACTTATGTCAGTTGCGAGCTGCCAACGTAATTTAGTTAACTTATGACTAAACCGCTGCGTCAGCCAATAACCATTGTAATTAAGTGAATATCGACGTAAGTTAGTAAATTACAACGGTTTAGACCTGAATTATGACGGCTTTGATCGACATAAGTCAGTCACATTCCTGTAGTGATGGAGTACGTGCATGAATCATCGTCGAGTGAGTGGATCCAGAAGCCGGAGACGTCGTCGTTGGTTAAGTGGAGCACAATAGCAAGACCAGTAGATCACATCGTGCATGCATGCGATTGTCGAGGTTGGGCTGTCATATCGTGCATGTACGGGGGCATCACATCAGTTGGCGAAGCCATGCCGGATGGAATGTGGCATGGAAAGCATTGGCAAGGTATGTGATCTTTGTCAAGATAATCTCGAGTGTGGTCGTTTTTTCGTCACTGAAGATGTCCGCGCGACTCGCTCCGTATTGAATGTCGTTGCCTACCCCACTCCTGAGCTCGGGCTTGGGCGGGCTCGCTCCGACCTCGACGGTTGGAGGTCGGGGTATGTTTGTTGCTAGCCTCGACGGTCAGGTTTCAGGCCATTTTTCACCGACCTCGATGGTCGAGGATCAGGCTGGTAGTCGGATACGACAGAACACCATATCTTGCTATAACCCCATCAATGCACGAGTCGTGGTTGAAGGCAGCACCAAAACCATACCTCAGGCGCGGATCTAGGAGGTGGAGACGTTGGTTGAGTGGAGCGCAATAGTCGGGTAGTAGATCACGTCGTGCATGCATGGGAGTGCTAAGGTTGTTGGCGAGGCTGTCACATTGTGCATGCATGAGGGCGCAGCGTGAGTTGGCGAAGCTGTGCCACAAAAGATTCACTAATAATATAGGGTACAAGAATTGAGATTAAGAACAAACCAATATTTGCATTGAAGAAATTACTAACAAGACAAAGATGATAGGGATAAATTACTAACAAGACAATGATGATAGGGAGCATAATCATGTGAGATAAAGGGTACATAAACTCATCACCTTGATTGGACTATGAATAGCAAATCCAACCACGTAACATGGTTAACAAAGCACTAGGTTGATTTGAGTTGTAGAGATGTGTGAACAAATCAACATGTAATCTAATAAGAATTAGAAGAGAGATGAGCATGGATTAAAGGTAAGCAGTGCTTGTGCGGTAAAGACTTAAAAGAAATATGAACTGTGAAGAGAAAAAATCGAGAAATTTTGCACCATACCACCAACTTCGTCGAGTTTTAAAGAATTTTGCCATCCGCAGAATTCCCGGCGTTTTTCACTAGTGCTTGCCAAATTGAGTAGGGCCTGCCAACTATTATCCTCTTAGCAATAATGGTTAAAGCTGTCCGCAGAGGCATAAGCATACTGAATATGTGTAAATTTTGAAGATTTATGAGAACGTAGTGGGAAAGTAAAAAGAAAATAATATAAGAATATGTTCTAGAGAAAACAAGTGCGGATAGTCTAATCCAAACTGTGACAAATTCAGTGAGCATTAAATTTTGGAAATGTAGCCCAAAGATTCGTTCTATGTTAAGCCTAATATTCACGAAATGAGAAATCCTGCGGCTGCCAGGTCGATAAAGCTCCGATCCGCCCATCCCACATTCCCACCTCGCAACCCCCTTCCCTCCCTGGGCAGCCTCGGCCGCCGCTCTTTCGCCGGAGCGCTAGCTAGGGTTTCCCTCCTCTCCCCCAGACCACCGCCCCCATGGACCACTTCTCCAAAAAACGCAAGCCCGACGGGAATGGTGCCGCCGCCTCGCCGGCTGCCGGGGCCGCCGCGCTGAGCCTCACCAGAGACGACGTCCTCCGCCTCCTCGAGCCGCTCTCCCGGGACCAGCTCGCGGACATCGCCGCCGGCGCGGCGCTCGTCTCGGCCGCTGCGCTCGACGCCGTGCGCGCCGCCGCCGACCGCGACCCGGCCCTCCGCAAGCTTTTCGTGCGCGGGCTCGGCTGGGAGACCACCTCCGACTCGCTCCGTGCCATCTTCTCCGCCTACGGCGACCTCGAGGAGGCCGTTGTCATCATCGACAAAGCCACCGGCCGCTCCAAGGGCTACGGGTTCGTCACCTTCCGCCACGCCGACTCCGCCGTCCTCGCGCTCAAGGAGCCCTCCAAGAAGATTGACGGCCGGATGACCGTCACACAGCTTGCAGCCGCCGGCGCGGCCGGTGGGCCGTCTGCAGGAGGCACTGGCAGTGGCGGGGCTCCCGTGGCTGATGTGTCCCTCCGGAAGATCTTTGTCGGGAACGTCCCTGCTGACATGCCTTCGGATAGACTCCTCTCTCACTTTGCCGCATATGGAGAGATCGAGGAAGGGCCACTGGGTTTTGACAAGCAGACGGGCAAGTTCCGTGGATTTGCGCTCTTTGTATACAAGACGCCTGAGGGTGCGCAGGCCTCTCTAGTGGATTCTGTGAAGGTGATTGATGGCCATCAGCTTGCATGTAAGCTTGCGATAGAGGGGAAGAAGGGTAAGCAGTCACAACCACAACAATCTGGGCCGGCCAGCCAGCAGCAGCAGCAGCAGATGATGCAGGGTGGCCCTGAGGACATGCCGGGTCCTGGGTTTGGACTTGGTGCACCACAGATGGGTGCACATTATGGTGGCCCTGGGGGTGGTATGCCCTCCTTTGGCGCTTTCGGCGGTGGGTTTGGGGGTCCAAACTCTTTCTCAAACCTGCCATCTAACATGGGTGGAGGGGGTGCAGGTGGTTTAGGGTCAATGGGAGGCCAGATGCCTACCGGGTTGGATGCCGGGGCTAGCGCATTTGGCGATGGGGGAATGGGTGGTGGCCCTTTTAGGGGATCATCTCAATTTGGGGCTAGTGGGATGGGGCCTTATGGTGGCCTAGGAATGGGAGGTGCTTCACAGCTGTACCGAATGCAACAGGGAGGTGGCTATGGTGAGGGTGGGACCTACCCTCTTCCGGGACCTTGTTTTCGTGGCCAGGACCCTCAAGGTGGGATGTCTCCTGGGCCAGTTGGCAGGGCTCCTCTGATGTACCCCAATGTGCCACCTTACTTCTAAGGGATAAGGTATTTTTGACACCCCTTGCATATATGTCTAAAATTGCATAACTTATTTCTGTGAGATGTTAGCTTTTGAAACTTGATATTGTAGCGGATCATGTTGATTGGTAGATGCATTGCATTAGCTTTCAGAGATTAAACTTGAGTGTTGTGCTTGCAGATCACATTAATCGCATTGTTTGGTACCACCCCTTTTTTAAAACTGCGTGACTAGAGGATCAGTTTTTTTTTAATTGATTAGTTAAGTTTTGATTATCTATTAGTGAGGTAAGCCAATTTGGAAACTGATTTCAGATCAGTGTTTAAAAAAGCGGCCGTTTCGGTTGCCTAGGCGCTGCGCGGCAGCCATACGTCTCGATTTTGGCTAGGCGATGGGGATTAAGTGGCCGGCACATTTTTTTCCACTTTTATGGTTTTGTTCAGCTTCCAAGAGTTTTTTTTTTTTTCAACAAGAGGCCAAGTCAGCATTCCGAAAGGCGTTTTGAGGCGGCCAGCGCGTGACTGGTGTCCGCCTCGCCTCGGGGGTTAGGCGGCCGCGTGGCCTGTGTCCCTGACGAGGGGGGGGGGGGGGTTGCAGATCTTGGCCGCGGGGATCGACGAGTGCCCGTGTGGGGGAGGGGGTGTGACAGATCCTGGCGGCGGGGTCGACGTGCGCCTGCGTGGGCTGTGGGGGTGTGGTGCGGGGATCCTGGTGGCTGGGTTTGATGAACGGCCGCAGGACAGGGGGGGTAGGGGGAGCAGGAGACGCTGCTGTGCTGGGCTGCCAGACAGAGAAGGGCGTAGACGCAGGTGGGTCGGACTGGGTCGGGAAAAATCAGAAGGGTGCAGGTACAGGTGGGATGGACAAAATCAGCCCAGAATATGCATATATTGCTGTATTTTTAGAATTTTTAGAAACCATCACTGCTACATACATAATGTCACAGCTCGCCTAGTGTCTTTTGGAACCTTGGGCTGAGTACAAGCCTATCATTGATGGCATGCATAAAAAGATGAATAACAAGCAGGGTTCCAAAAGGCGCTAGTGGGTGGTGACCCCCTGCCTAGAGCCTAGGCGTTTTGTTTGTGTTATATATATATATATATATATATATATATATATATATATATATATATATATATATAGCTGAATCCCATTTGCACTCAATAAATGAAAGAGAAACAACTATGTACATAAATTTAGAGCACTCAAATGGCATTGCAAGAAATTTAGAACAACCTTATGCAGTAGCAACATAGCTTATTCAGCTTACAGTAATAAAGGTGCTTCCTCAATACAACTTGATTTCAAACAGATAGGCAAGCATAGAAACAGGGAGTAACTGCCCACTCTGCTTCATATTGATATCAAGGAGGCACATCCAAATGGCCAAGTATGTTGCATCACAAACATTTTAATACTTCATCTAAAAGTACAGAACGTGAGTGATTCTTTTAATCTAACCTTCGTTCTGTACTCTTGTTCTGTTAATCTACAAAGGCTTAGTTTCAGATTACATACTTAAGTACAGACAACAGAGCTTAACAAGAATAGAACTTCATCTACATAAAGGTTAAAGAATCATGAATCATCCCTACAAAGGCTTAAGTAAAGACTACAGATTGCAAAAACATTAACATATAAGAAAATAATACAAAGATGATATAAACAGAGGAGGCATCGAGAAAACAGAGGAAGCGAGAGAATAGAGCGGGGCGTCGCACCTGGCAATGACGGCGCAAGAGGGCAGCAGAGGGCGGTGGAGGAGGAGAGGGCGGCGCGGCAGAGGGCGGCAGGGTAGGAGAGGGCGGCGCACAAAAGAGGGTGGCGGGGAAGGAGATTGCGGCGTGTGCTCTTGGACTCAGTCGGAATACGGAGCGGGAAAGGCAACCGAGTCGAGCGCGGGTGAGTGCGAATCGATTCGAGCAGGCGGGAAGGAGATGACATGGGACGTGCGCGCGCAGCCACCTTCCCGCCAAAACGAAAACGCGCCTTGTTTTCTTTCGCCTCTGCACGCATCCACGCACTTCCATGCCACCTCTGCCCGCCTGGGTGCGCGCCGTGAGCCGCCTAGGCGTTGAGCTCGCCTCACCCCCAAGGCGCAGTGTGGGGGCTTGCCTAGCACTAAAGCGTGCCTAGGTGAGCACCTTGTGCCTCCTTTTGGAAGTTTGATGCACTATATCACTTGACAACTATTGTAGATTTGGCAGGCTGAGTACAAGCCTATCATTGGTGCATACATAAAAAGGTGAATAAAATGCATATATTTTACTCCACCTTCCGTGAAACGCCTAGGCACTAGGCGGAGCTCCTCCGCCCCCTTTTTTCCACTTGACCCCACCTTTCTCAAAACACCTAGGCGATAGGCGAAGCTCCTCCGCCCCCTTTTCTCCACTTGACTCCACCTTACGCGAAACGCCTAGGTGCTAGGCGGAGCGGAGCTCCTCTGTTTGCTTTTCTCCACTGTTTTTTTAAACACTGGTTTAGATTGGTAACATTTTTTCTTATTGTTTTGTTTCCCTTTTCTATAACTTTTCTTTGGGTATTTGAAAGTATCCTTTAGCTTCCTTGATAGCATAAAGGGTTTTGAGCAGTCTGATTATCTGAAAAATCTTTCACTTTGCGTAATTTCATTCGTAGTTTATGTGACGCTAATTTGATTCCACTGCATTTATTATCTTTTCTATTTCCCATGTTCTTTGATCCTAGTTGCTGTTGTGGCTTATGTTTATTGTTTTAGGATCTTCAAGCTTGATATCTCGATGATTGATAAATTTGAATGTAGTTAGGATACTTTGTATAGTAGTTACTTGTTGTGAACTGGGTCTATGCTGGTGGCGCAGCAAGGAGAGATCCATGCACAGACGTCCAGGGGGACACAACTGAATAATAGGAAGGAATATATATCGTGCTTGAATAATGAGGAAATAACAAATATTATGATCTGTTTGAATAAATTATGAAAGAAGATATATGGCACATGAATATTAGGAAAAATAAGATATTGTGATTTGTTCTAAATAAGGGAAATAATCAGGTAGGAGATTATTTTCAATTGTGAAGATTTGTTGCTGGGAGCCAGCCATCCTATAAAAAGGAGCATAAGTTGTGCTAGGGAGATCATCGAAGAATAGGAATTTCTCTAAAGGGTTGTTCCTACCTTCGGTCATCAGTCTGGGGACCAGCCCAACCCCGATGAGCGATGACACTCTCTCACCACGATTGACAACAATTGGTATCACGATTCAGCAGAGCATCGACCATGTTTGGCTTCGAGGCGGATCCAACATGGAGTCCATGAACTCTGACATCAAGACTTCCATCGATCGCCTCTCGACGGAGATGGACATCATGATCTCACGTTTGGACGATCATGATGGGAATCTCGACAAATTGGAGAAGTACAGAAACAAACCTTGACACAAACACGATCGTCTGCAGTGCTGGCGGCGAATCCCTTGACACTGTGTGAGCGCCTCCCGTTTTTACGACAACCTGCCAACACTGTGACGTTTAACTGCATCGAGGAACCAACGTTGGAGCATGAGGCGCTGACGGTGGTTGCGGCTGTGGAGCACGCGCCCCTCCCTGTGCTCGTATCTGGCCTCGTTGAAGCCACGGATGTTGCTGTGGCCATCGAGCTTGGCCTTCGCCTCATCCACGTTGATGCCAAGGAGGCCAAGGTGTTGCTGCAGGCGTGCCGCGACGTTGCTATCATCTTCTTCGACAACGCCAAGATCTACGCCAACGGCTGTGCCAGTGAGGTCTCTATCACCATACACCATATGGCCACGCCAATCGTCGTGTGGCGCGTGCACCCACGTCGACTCTTCTGATTATGTCATCTCTGACGACTATCACAAGTCGTGACCCCCCATCGGCACCCGACTTCCTTGTACTTGCGCCTTGACGTCGAGCTGGAGGACATGCCCACTTTCTTCGCCACGGGGAACATCCTGCTCGAGGACGTCGTCGACGCCGCAAGGTTGGACAGGTCCTGGACACCCTACATCACCATCCTAAAGATTCAACTCGAGGACGAGCCGATATTGGGAGGGGGGAATGTTGTGAACTGAGTCCACACAGGTGGTGCAACAAAGAGAGACCCATGCGCAAACGTCCAAGGGGGGACGCAACTGAATAATAGGAAGGAATATATATCGTGCTTGAATAATTAGGAAAGAACAAATATTATGATATGTTCTATATATTAGGAAAGAAGATATATGACACATGAATATTAGAAAAGATCAGATATTGTGACCTGTTCTGAATAAGGGAAATAATCAGCTAGGAGATTATTTCCAGTTGTGAAGATTTGTTGCTCGGAGGCAGCCATCCTATGAAAAGGAGCATATGTGCTCAAAAAGGAGCATAGGTTGTATTAAGGAGATCACCGAAGAATAAAAGAATTCCCTAGAGGGCTGTTCTTACCTTCGGCCACCGGGCTGGGGACCAGCCCAGCCCTAGTGACACTCTCTCACCACGATTCACAGCATTACTTAATCATTGTAGTGCTTCAAGGCTAAAGTGACGTGAACTTGGAATGCATCGTGTTTTTTCTTTATCCAATTTAACGAATTTTTCTTAGCCTTATTTTGGATCTGCTTTCCGTTCAATCAAAATATTATCATGGTTGCTAACTTCTACTGTTTTGGATTTTACCAATGTTGGAATTTCGAATGCGGGAAGAGGAACAACTGAGGGGATTGTTTATTTCCAATGATCTGCTTGCATTGTATAGCCGGTTACACACCCTGATTGGTTTTCAAATAGGACTTCTTTCCTAACTTCTAGGGTCCCTTTCCTAATCTAAAATGGCAGGTTTGATTTCCTACCTTATCTTTTGATTCCCTATCTTATATATGAGAGTTCTACCCCTGAACTACTCCTAGTAGTGGGACCTGATGTGCCCCAGCCGCATGGATAAGTCGTTAGGGATGAGCGCGCCTAGGAGAAACACTAGTGGCACACGGTGTAGGTCTGCTCCTTTGTGCAGTTGGTGTTGTGGACGACCTAACCCCGATTAAGGCGCTGTTTACAACTATTGCGCCTGATTCTTCCGCTTGCATCTTCCTCAATATGCCACGACTCACCGCCTCGAGCGTGTGCTCGTGGTTGCTGAACGGGTTCCCACTTGGAGCCATGCGATCCTTCCCAGTCCGCATCACGCTGCCACGAAATCAGCGATCCCGTCGCCGCTCCGTCTCGATTCATGCTTGGTGCGCCCCTATTTGGATGAAATCGTGTCGATTCACCTCAATCCGGGCCGGATTCGCACCGTGCCGTCTGGATCCGGCTTGACCCTGACCGATCTCTGCCTGGGCCGCACGATTCCCTCTAAATCAGCCCCCCACCCCGACTCAAGGCAACAGTGGATCTAGAACCTATGCTCCGATTGTAGAATGTTGGTATTCCGAATGTCGGAAGAAAGATAATTGAGGGAATTTTTTGGCATTATATAGCCGCGTACACACCCTGATTGGTTTCCAATTAGGACTCTCCTTTCCTAACATCTAGGATCCCTTTCCTAATCTAAAATGACAGGTTTGATTTCCTACCTTATATATTTAGAGTCCTACCCCTAAACTACTTTTAGTAGCCCCAGGCCAGATGTGCCTGCAGGCCATAACTTGGCCCAGTCGCAACATATCAGGATTACACAACAACCAATATTTTTGAAATTTCTTGCTGTTAATTTTATTGAAAATAATTGCACACAAAAAAGCACAAAATCATTTTGAATTTGCTTAGAAGCTAATGCATCCTTGTGAAACCATCATAGCATATTTCTATGCCTTATTATCTGTTTAAAGTAAATAAAACATCCTCTAAAGTAGCACAAAACTTAGTGAAGAAACACATATCAAATTCTTTATTTTTGTCTTGCCTAATTTCTTTGTTTATATTTGCACACAGCTGAATTATTGATTAAAGTTTTAGTGAATGTGTGACTCAGGTGTGTGACAACTCTTGGAGCTTATGCTTGAAATGGTTATGCTGAATTCAGAAGTGTTTTCTGCTTACATGGGTGTCATGCATATTCTGCCCTTGCTCTGATCTGGATTTTGGAATGCAGTTGCACAGTCAATTTTCGCTGTTAAGGGATAAATCAAGCTAGTATAGCAATTCATAATAATGCTTCACATGTACTGTCTTTATGACTTCTTTGCAGTTCTGATTTACATGGTTAAGTGAAGTCTTGTGGGTTTATGTTGGAACTTTGCTTGTGAGTTGTGGGGACAGCATAAATGTATGGCTGTATGATGGATGATTGTACTGTGTTTGTTTTGTTACCTAGAACTTTCGTATTGTCTATTTGCAAAGAGCTGCAGAGCTACTCCAAAAGAAACATCACTTTAGTGTTATCTGTGTTTCTTGAAGCTCAGATTGGGATATTTGGAAGTTTGATAAATTTTGATGGTGGATACTTGGATGTAATCATTGATCTTGTTTGTTTTGTTGCTCGGTCACATGCCTCTTTCGGTGAGGATTCCAGTTCAATGGCTGTTTACGTACAGGCTTCGTAAGGCGTTGCCTAGGCGACGCCTAGTCGCCACCTAGGCGTCCAGGTGCTCTAGCCCGAACGCCACGCGCCGTCGTCTCGCTTGGCCGCTGTTGTCTAGCCCGCCGGCGCCGCTCGCCTTGATGCCGTCCACCGCGCAGCTGCCCGCCGTGCTGCCGTCCGCCTTGCAGCAGCCTGCCGCACCATTGCAAGCCACGAAATCATCGCCTTCGGTCATCTGTTGTAGCCGCCATCGAGTGGGAATCGTGGGATGGAAGATACGGGTGTAGAGAAGAGAGAAGTGAAGATTAGAGTTAAGAGTGTGTTCTTTTATATCTCCACGATCTGAAAGGAGGATCGTCGGTTGAAATCCGACGGTCCCCATTAACCAGCCTGTCGGTGAAACTCGGCCACGCCCGCCTCCAATCCCTATTCGCTGCTTCTGCCCATTCCCTCTCCGCCGCCACCTTTGCTTGCCGCTGCCGCCCCTCTGCCGCCGGCGCTCGCCTGGCCTGGCGCCTAGGCGATAATTTAGAAGCCTGTTTACTGATGGGTTTAGCCTTGTGTCTTTGAATGTTTGAATTTCTTTATTTTTTTTATGGATTGTTTTCTCACACTAGCGGTGAAACCTGAATTTTGGTGAACCATATTTAGGTTTGAAGAATGATTTTTACTGACACATGCCGCTGGTTGAATTTGGGGCAAGTTGAATGGAATGTCTTTCATTGTTGGTACACAGTTCCCAGCAACAGTAGCAATTAGTGCATGGCAAGCTATGCTGACGCAATTAAAAGCCTAGTTAGGACTGTGATAACAAAAGCTGATGTTTTCGTGTTTTATATTTTGAGCTGTTATGCGTATCTAGCTGCCATACTCAAACCACAAATGGCATTCGCTGTCAGGCATTTTTCACTTCTGCTTAGTCTGTGCTGCTGTTTGCAACTATGTACTTTCCCCTTTTTTGAAAGATTGTCACCTTTAGTTTATTTTTTGAACTAAAGGTGACAATCTTTTGAGAAAGAAAGGAAGAAGTACCACAATTACTGATATTGATGATGATTTCTGCACTTGGTAATTTGTTTGATTGCGTAGCCTTTGTGAGATGTGCTGTTTTCTCGTTGATGTACCATACTTTTTCCTGTTGTGTTCAATATAACAAGGCTACCTCGACTTTGTATATTGTTACGCCATTAGCAAAACAAGGCAAAAATATCATGTATATATATTGAATGTTTTGATTCATCCAAGCAAGTGTACATTAGAGGGAGGCCTCTTCAGGGAGGCAAGTAAAAGCACATTCCAGGTATCCGGTAGCCCTGGTAGGCACCAGTGACTGCAATCGCCATATTTGATCGGTTGTTGACGTTGCTGTGTGCTCAATGGTTTCCCTTCCTTGTTAATGGTGTAAACTGATGGGTGCGCGTCTATCCGGAGCTCAGAGAGGTGTGTGATATTCAAATAGGTAACTGGCGTTCTCATGGTCCTTATGTTCCTCTCAACTATGGTTACCAAGCTTTTTGGAAACCATGACGTTATTGTTCCATTGTAGATGGGAGATGTTTGATTGTGGCACCAGTTTGTCCTGCAAAGTAAAAATAATGCATTTTTGTTACCTTGGTGTAAACGTAGCGTATATCTGTCGGGTGTGAAATTGTGCTGCAAAACATGTAGTACCACTTGTGTTCAGGGGAGACGCTTCGGAAGAAGACCCTTGTTCTGCTCTGGTCTACATTATGGTCGATCCACGTAGCCCAGGTCCTCAGTGCTGCGTTGAAGGCGTCCTCTCCTGACATCTCGACCGTCTTGCCGTCACTCTCGAGATGGTCCCACCTGAAGTAAGATGCTTGGCTAAGTGGTGCTCGAGGAAACAGAGAGATTCAAGAGGTGCAAATACATACGCCCTGAGCTTGCCGCTGTGAGTCCACCAGTGGCCGGTGTTGTAGACGAGGACGTCCGCTCCAAGGGTCCGCTGCAGCATGTGCGGCAGCTGGTCCAGCTTGAGCGCCCTGCTCCCGTTGCTCTTTGTTTCGAGGCTCACCAGGAACGGGCTCCAGAAGAACTCCACAGAGCAATTGTAATCCTGTTTCAGCATAATTTGTATATGAGCAAAATGTTACATATATATATATAAAGATATTGTCCTGTTCAAATTGTTCATGTTTGTGCCGTCCTGTGATTAGTGTGCTAATAATCTATCTGCGAGATATGACAATTCTAAATGCTGATTTTTTTTTAGTTGTTGCTGTTTCGAGTAGTAACCTTGATGACCCGGAAATGCGCGCCGAGTACGTGATTAGTTGACCGGGTTAACAGTGTCCTACCTTAACGCCATCTTAAGCACCAGAATGAACGGCCGCAAAATTGAAAATTTTCAAGGGTTCCAGATGGATGACGCCACGCGTACCATGGCGCGGAAGATCTCGGCGCCGGCGTCTTCGATGATGCGCGTCCGCGACCGGTCCGGCACCGCCGTGTAGAGGATGCAGGCGAGCGATTCCCACATGTTGCGGTTCAGCGAGTCGCCGATGAACACCAGCCGCTTGTCCCGGCACAGCTCCAGCGCCTCTGCGCCGCCCATCCTTGGCGCGATCGAGAGCAACAATGTCAAAACCAATAAGATGCCAGCCCCTCTGTGCATGTATACGTGCTTGTGGCGTCCACTAACCTCGTGCGGGCGGCGCATCCCCTTGGCCGCCACCGCCACTGCTCGTAGCCGGAGTCCGGCCGGCCGTTGCGGCGGCAGGCCACCTGGTCGCTCAGGAACGGGCACTCCGCCGCTTCGTACAGCGGGTACCACGCCTCGTCGTCGCGCACCCAGGCGCCGTCGAACATGTCGCACTCCCCGTCCTCCTCCTCCGACGCCGGGGCCGGGGCCGGCGCAGGGCCGGCATCCTCTTCCTCCTCCTCGTCGCCTCCCTGGTGGCCACCTTCAACATCCGGCGCCGGCACGACCACGGCGGCGTCGCGACTTCCACCAGTTGGTGCACCACGCGGCGCCGCAGCCGCAGCCTTCTTCTGCCCGCTGGAGAAGCGGTCCCACGGCGGCGCCGCGCGCGCCTGGAATGGTATGTAACCGACGGCGACGACGAGGGCGGCGGAGAGGAGGAGGAGGAAGAGGCAGGCGAGGGAGCACAGCGAGGTGGCTACGGCCCGTTTCTTGGAGGCGGCATCCATATCGCTAGCTAGCCAGTGAAGAAGCAAACCAAACCCGCATTCGTATTGCCGAGTCCGTCCTTGGGGGCAGCCGTTGATTACATAGCCAGTGAAGCAAATCGAAGGACGGGGGAGCAGGCGAGCAAGGCGTGGTTCCGCGGCGCCGTGGAGGTTTTGGTTGGGCGCCGCCCGGTTTTTGGTGAGGAGGCGTTGGGGTTTTGGTTTGGGACGGAACATGCTGCGGCCGTTCTTGTAAAACTTATAGCAGCACGATGCGCTTGACGTGTCACGTAATATTCTAGTGCCCCTAATTAAGTGGCATAACCGTGTTAGAAAAGGTACTTTTTAGCGCAGCTGAATGGGCGCAAGAGTTGGTTTTACCGGCCACACCACACAGGAGTACGATGTCTCCAGTTCTCTACTCACAGTGTTTCCAAATTGCGATCGATGTCGAATTTTAAGTTAAAGACGATGGCGCCCAGCACGTGCAGGCAGCAGCGCCGGATGCTCGCCTGTGGCGCGCGTGCATGAAGCATGATGGACAGTGAAAAGCTGGATCAGTGGAGGATAGTTGGACAGTGGGGCGGGTGAGGCCATGCATGCTTAAAGAATCGGCAACGTTTCAGTACCTAGGTCTATGGGGAGGCCTGCTACCTCGAGTGCGCACATCATGTCTCGCGCCTACCATGCAAAGATCATGGTCATGCCGGCGCGGATAAGTTCTCGATGACGTGGGGTCATGACGGATCGTTAATACCAAGACAAAATGAAGAGCAACATTTCTTGATTAAGGCATGTATATGTACGATGCATGTCAGTCGTCTGACACAATTCCACACAAGATTTTAAAAGTTTTGTACTACGACCAATAAAGCACCAATTTAATCGTTGTGATCGCCACATACGTACAACTGTACGTAGAATATTTATTTATTTTGTTCACAAATTAAAAGAAAAAAATTCTGTAAAATTACTACGAGAGACAGAGACGGCCTATCAGCAAAGTCTCAGAAGCCAGGTTGGGCTACGTTGCAGGTGCGACCCAACGCTCTTTTCTCATAGGCCGAGGCCTGGAAAATACAGTAAGTACGTAGCCTACAATCCTAACTCCTCGCCTAGTGCAGCCCATATAGTAGTACTAGCTAGCTAGCTCACAACGTCATCTCGGTTAGTGGTGCCAGTGTGCGTGCGTGCGTGCGTGTGAACGAGGGACGCCGTTGCTTTCGGTTTGGAGCAGCGCAGTGCAGCGCGGCTGCTTCTCCCGTACGCTGCCCGCTTCCCACTCCACCCGATGGCGCTCGCAGCGTGCTGCCCGCGCTCTCTCCTCCTCTACATAACCCCGCAACCCGCCTCCGCTTCCTCCGGAAGCCGCACCCCACGCCTCGGCGCGCCGAGATCTGCAGCCTCCCGGCCCCGCCGCGGCCGCGCCATGGCCGCCGCCGCCCACGGAGACGGCGAGCACGCCGCGACCGCGGCCGACGGCGCTTCCCCTTCCGCGCCCCCGTCGCTGCTCGTCTTCTCAGGTGATCACCTGCCTCTCAAGGGCGGGCCGGAAAAGGGAGTGTACTCCGGTCTGGGTGGCGAGTCTGACGAGCCCGAGTGCCGAGCGGGTGTCGCTAGTTCCGGGAATTTCGGCGCTCGGGGGATGCGCCGCGGTGCGTGATTCGCGCCCGCGGATCCGTAAGTGCGGCGCCGCGTATATGGGGTTAATGGAATTGGCGAGCTGAAGGTTCTTATGATCTGGATAATGTGCATATCAGTTCGGGGGAGATGGTCTTGTATGAAATTTCAGGCTCTTGTGTAGTTATATTATAATCGGTGCAGCTATTATCGTTGACAATGTCTCACTGGGGTTCTATTAGACGACTAGGCAGCATGACAGAAGACTAAGCAGCATGTGTTATCTAAAAGGCTAGTGATCATATATTATTTTCTTGTACTGTAAATACAATCGTTTTTGGTGGATGGTTTGTAGCTGGTGTGGTTTATGAATGTAAACTTCCTAGATTTTGAGAAGCTGAGGCATTGCTGGCTGGGGAGACAATTGATTGAAGCGAGTAACAACTAGTCACAACATATGACATTTCAATTATTCTCGTTGCCCTGCCACAGAGAATTAATCCATGGTAAATTGGCACTTTATAATTGCACCAGGTTAAGGAATGAGATGCATAGATAATTTCTTATTAACTTAAAGTATTGCACACCTACCGTAAAGCATAGTTCCCTGGCATATCTTTATAGTTTATTCAAGTCTTCCAATTTTGTCATATTGTTTCTGTTCCTTTTCAAGATATTATCATCCTGAAGTTCGGAATTTGACTCAGGTGGGACAGCATTTAACGGTGTCGTTGAAGAACTGAAGAAGGTCACTACTCGTGTTGCCCATGTTCTCCCTGTTTCTGATGATGGTGGAAGCACAGCTGAGATTGTGCGTGTGCTTGGTAGGTCGTTGTTTCGTACCATAGCATTTAATCGCCTATAACTTTTGATGGATGTTAGCCTCTGTTATGATGATGAATGTTAGCCTCTGTGTTATAGGTGGACCTGCTGTGGGAGACATAAGATCAAGATGTTTAAGATTGTCCGATGAAAGCACTTCAGAAGCACTTTCTGTTCGGAGATTGCTTGGGCATCGCTTGCCTCTTGATCCTTCAGAAGCAAAGCTGGAGTGGTAGTTTGGCCCCTCTCTTGCAAATCAAATTAGTTTTTTCTTTTTCAGTTTCTGTCTAAGTGGACAATTTATATCTTCTTATGAACAGAAATTAAATTGTTGAATTGCTAGGTACCAGATTGTAGAAGGTGACCACTCTTTATGGGATGGTGTCTCTCGTCCATACAGGGAAACAATTCGGGCGTTCCTGGTTTACTTTCACAATGAGGTATGTTTCTCTTTCTATTTTTGGGTACCGCATATTATTTATGTGAAAATCCTGCCATTGTAACCCATAGACTAGCTATTAAACAACACACCCGTTTTTGTCTTTGTAATACATAATAATAGCTCTAACTTCTGGTGTGCAGATCATTCGGCGATCAGTTGATATGTTTTGCTTCACCAATGGCAGGTGATTCTTCTAAGGTGAAATTTGCAATAGGTTATATCCTTGCAAATTCTGTTGCTCTTGGTCTTGAGACCATTTTTGGCATGTAGTAACTTTTTGCTGTATCCAATGATATGATGTCATACTCCTGGATTTTGTGCATTTCACTTTACCTAACTAGAAATTTTTATATTCTTGCAGCATTGGAAATTTCTTTTTTGCTGGGGCACGAATATTCTTCCAGTCTTTGGATGCCGCAGTATTTTTGTTTTCACGTGTATCACAAATCCCTGCAGAAAGTCTTGTGCTTCCTGTTATCTCCACAAATGACAGACTTACTCTGGGATGTGAATTATGGGTAACTCCACTTACCAATTTTACTCGTCCAATAAAAGTTGGAGTAGTACATTTCTAGGTTGCTCCTTGTTGCTCCCTTGGGCTGTTACTTTTTTCTTCATTTTTTGTTTTTTGTTTTTGGAAACCTACGGTGGAGGAGCTCCCCACCTGAGTTTCTCATTGAACAAAAGTTAACATGTTACAGATCACAAAAAGGTGGTACACAGCCTGCAGGGAGAAACAGAGGAGAATTTTTTTTATCTTGGATCCTTCCTATTTGATGATTGTCATGAAGTTTTGTTAGACTTTTTGTATTTACATTCTTTTAGGTCTACACTTCATTCAGGATTTTCTGTGTTTGCAAAGTGCTATAAGTATGCCCATCACTAATTATAATACCATAAATGGACATGTTAGTTCCATTGTAAGTACACATACATGAATTACTTTATTTCTTTTTGAGAGAAAAATTTCCGTTTTCAGGACGGGACTATCATTCGCGGCCAAAATGAAATATCACATCCAAGCAATGGACGTCCAGAAATTGTAAATAAGGTACTCCAATATATGCTATTTCATTCTTAATATTGTTGATAATAGCTGTTATTTTTAATTTATGTGATTATGCCTAGATATTTTTTGTCCTCTTCCTTATATTTTTAAATCATTCTTTTTATTTCAGAACAGCGATGCATCAGTGATCTTAACTTACCTGCCCCTTTAAGCTTGCATTGCATCTCCATATACAATAGTAAAATGTCCGGTGGCCACTGATTCTTCATGACAAATTATGCGAGCAACCATTTGTTTCATTTTTTCAGACAGTTGAAATATATTGTAACTTCATCTGTTGAGGTCATAGTGTGATACCTTGTTTAGACTAGAGATGATGTGGTAATAGTTATTATCGGACACAAATGTCTTGTGTGACAAGCTCAAATTCTGATGTTAAAGCATATGCTACATGTCCTTGTTATTTAAATTGATCAAGGGGAATAGTTCAAAGGAAACTTATACCAGGTCTATTTTCCACATCTTCACAATTTGATAATGGGCACAATGTCTCATGTGGATACTCCATTTTAAAACATGGAGGATAAAGAAAAAACACCCAAAATGCTTCGTCTGTTAGTATACTTGGCTTAATAAAATTTACCAGGGCACAATGTTTTTTTCCCAGCTTTTGGTATTTATCTTAAGCTTCACAAGAAAGTCTGCAAAGTCTTCTTACTTTAATCAGTGAATGTCTATGCGTGAATTCTGAGACTCCAGCTGCTACTGTGCTGGGATTGCTGCTCTTTGTTTCAGACCTACAATATGTTCGCTGATGGCATCCAATCTATGAAATATGCATTGTCGTGAATTTCAGTCTGTGTTTGTTAACGTCTAACTTGCCTTTTGTGTCCAGTGTCTTTTTTTTTTATGGCATTCACTCTATGCAATATGCATCATTGTTTATTTTAAATTTGTATTTGTTATTTTCTAACTGCTTATACATATTATTTTCCTCATCTGGTTTGAAAAGGATTGTAATTCGTGTACCACACTTCCTTCAAGAATCAAACGTGTGTTCTACATGTCAAGTGAAGGTAGCAACCTGCTGCATGAGGTTGGTACTTGGTTACCATTTTACTTTTATTTGTTAGTTAGATTTGACCATTCCATGCAAGAGATTATGAATGCATAAGTATTTCTAAGGAATGCTTAAATGCTTTTGACCTGTAATTTTTCTTCCAACCCTCATTTTACATTAATAAACCCGATATGCCATCTGATGGTTTCTCATGTCTTCATAATCCACATAATTTTGACCAGTTAATGGCAGTATACTGTGATAAATGCATCTGCCTGCTTATGGAACAACACTATTTAGATCAGTTTTCGACTGCCCTTTGATGTTTTTATTTTGAGGTGTCCTTTGACGTACTTATCCTTGAAAAGAGCAACTGGCATGTCTGCCGACCTCTTTACCTTAATGCATTGTCCATACACTGACACTGTATATTTATTTTATATTTCCATCAATATAAATATATTTCATCAAATCGGTAATGGCTCACTAACATCAAATCTTGATGTTTTCTGAATCTATCAGCAGACTGATTTTGTTCTGCTGTACTTGTATGGTAGGTTTTCCCTGAAGTTAACCATACAGTCTTGGAGCAATTAAGTAAGGTGGACTGCATTGTCTATGCTATGGGTTCTCTCTTTACTTCAGTATGTCCATCACTGGTAATGATACCGCTGTCAAGTTTTGTTTATATTTTACTGTTTGCCTTTCTTGTCTTGACTTTTTGTACTCATATCTGTTCGTAGTGATAAAACTATAAACTATTTTGTACTGACCCTTAGGCATGGTGTCTGGCTCAAAATGATTGGGAGCTCAAAAAGATGGGAGTTCGGGAATACGGGACCAATTGTATTAGCATAACACATACTTTTTTGTCAAGCAACAAATCTTGATCATATATAGTATTGTGTGGCTTGATAAAGTGTCTTAACTGGGTTAACACTAGGAGAAGAAATGTTAAACAAGTTGTTAGGATTGGAATGTTACTCCAACTCCATTGAAGTACTTCGACTCTAACCCACCTATAATTCGAAGCTGAACCGGACGGGGTTTGAAAGACATATGCAGACTGACCTGTCTTACACATTCAATTGAATAACAATAGTTTTTAAACTTTTTACTCTTATCCTTCCTTGGTATTGTTGGATCTTAAAACACTTAGGATCAATACTAGCAATGCCTAATTAGATGTCCTTAGGTCTAATCTAAATCTGACACATACACTTAAACACAATTTGGACAATCAAACTAATTACTTAGACAATTAACAGGTAGATCAGTTTTAGGAGCACATCGCACATGAACTAGTACAGAATAAGAGAATTAGGGAGAGAGATAGATAGAGATTAGGGTTACCATCAGAGGGTCCACCGGATGCCATTGGGCTCTGGTGGATTGTCGCAGGCGTGTAGTTTGACGCAGGTAGATAGGCGATGCAGGAAGATCGTCGGTGCAGTGGTGGCGTGGTGCAGACACGGCGGCGGCGCTCTTCCCCTCACTCCGCGCCCTAACAGATTGGCTAGGGTTTGTAGAGGAGCTTATGGCGGCTAATCAACTTGATTATTAGCCGCCCCAGCCCTCTCCTCTATTTATATAGCGCGTGTGAGAGGGGGCCGCACCGAACTGAGTCGGTTGCGCCCCCGATCAGGGCGCGTAGGGGAGTCAGACTCGGGGGCGTGGTTGTTGCCCACGTCACCCCCGAGATCACAACTAACATTCTCCCCCTTGATCTCGGGTCCTTAACTTATCATCTTAATTTTCTGAACTAATCTTACACATATCTCTTTTGCTCTGACATAAAGGGCACGACGCATCATAACAGCCATTTACGTACTGTTTGACTCGAAGACCACGATACATCTCACAAATAGAAATAGTCTTACACTTAGGTGGCCCCTTAAGATCCAGGATATTATCACAGGGTCTCCCTTAAACCCATGCCGGCTACGTGTTCACTGAACACGTTGGGTGGAAGGCCCTTAGTTAACGGATCCGCAAGCATTTGCTTAGTACTGATATGCTCGAGACTAATTGTGTGATCCTGGATTTTCTCTTTCACAACATAGTACTTAATGTCGATGTGTTTGGCAGCACCACTCGACTTGTTGTTGTGAGAGTACATAACTGCTGGCTGATTATCGCAGTATAACTTAAGTGGTTTATGGATGCTGTCGACCACTTTAAGACCGGGAACAAATTTCTTAAGCCAAGATGCCTGCCCGGTGGCCTCATAACAAGCAACAAACTCGGCATACATTGTGGACGATGTAGTGATTGCTTGTTTGGAGCTTTTCCACGATATGGCTCCATTCGCGAGGGTGAATATATAACCTGACGTGGATTTCTTAGTATCCACACAACCCGCGTAATCTGAATCTGAATAACCCACTATTTCTAGTGACTCAGACTTACTGTATGTCAGCATGAGGTGCTTAGTACCCTGTATGTATCTTAATGCCTTCTTAACGGCTTTCCAGTGATCTAATCCTGGATTACTTTGATATCTGCCAAGCATCCCAGTCACAAAAGCTAAGTCAGGGCGTGTACAAACTTGAGCATACATTAAGCTTCCGACAGCAGAAGCATAAGGAATTCCTTTCATCTGATCAACCTCATACTGATTCTTAGGCGATTGAGAGTTTGAAAACCTATCGCCCTTAACTATTGGAGCAGGCGAGGCTTTGCTATTATGCATACCATACTTTCTAAGTACGCCTTCTAAGTATGCCTTCTGAGATAGTCCTAAAACCCCCTTAACACGATCTCGGTGTATCTCAACCCCTAAAACATAGGTTGCTTCACCTAGATCCTTCATATCAAAATTTGAGGATAAAAAATTCTTAGTTTCTAAAAGTAGGTTGACATCACTGCTCGCTAATAGGATGTCATCCACATAAAGGACTAAGAAAATGAACTTTCCATTCTTAAACTTAGCATAAATGCAATTATCCTCCTCATTTTCCTTAAACCCAAACTTTCTAATAATCTCATCGAACTTGAGATACCATTGTCTTGAAGCTTGCTTAAGTCCATAAATGGATTTCTTCAAGTGACATCCCATATGTTCCTTACCCTTAACGACAAAACCTTTCGGTTGTGTCATATAGACGTCCTCATATAGATCCCCATTGAGAAACGCCGTTTTTACATCCATCTGATGTAATTCTAAGTCATAATGCGCTACTAATGCCATGATGATTCTAAAAGAATCCTTAGACGACACGGGAGAGAAGGTTTCATTGTAATCAATACCTTCCCGCTGCGTGAAACCCTTAGCCACAAGCCTAGCCTTATACTTTTCGATCTTCCCTTTGGAGTCACGCTTAATCTTGTAGACCCACTTACAGCCCACAGTTTTGGCTCCTTTAGGAATCTCTACCAAGTCCCAGACTTTGTTGGCACTCATGGAACTCATTTCATCTTCCATGGCCTTGTGCCATTCAGATGAGTGAGGTCGCCTCATGGCATCTTCGTAAGAGGTGGGATCATCCTCTATCTTAACTTCTTCGCTCAAGTATATCTGATAGTCATCCGGGATGGCCGACCGTCTTACTCTTTGCGACCTTCTTACTTGAGTATCATCTAATGGTTGAGGCTCCTGCTGAACCTCATTTTGTTCAACCATGTCCTCAGCAGGCTGAGAAGGTTGTACCTCACTTATTTCTGTTGTCGCCGATGGAGGTGCAGCAATAGGCGTTGTGTCACCAGCACCAGGTGCCGGTGGCACAACGACAGCAGGTAGGGTGAAATAAGGCTCTTGAGTCATCGGAATGGGTAAACTAATCCGTTCCTCCTCAAGGTCTATTTCCCGCCGTACCGTGCTCCCCCTGATCATAGCGTCTTCTAAGAATACGGCATGTCGTGTTTCTATGAACTTAGTATGCCGGTCTGGACAATAGAACCTAAAACCCTTGCTTTTCTCGGGGTAGCCAATAAAATGGCAACTAACTGTTCTAGATTCTAGCTTACTAATGTTTGGGTTGAACATCTTAGCCTCAGCTGGACAACCCCAAATATGGAAATAGTTTAATGAGGGCTTACGTCCTGTCCACATTTCATACGGTGTCTGAGGTGCTGATTTAGTGGGAACCCGATTAAGCACATGAATGGCGGTTTTTAATGCCTCCATCCATAGGTTAACCGGTAACGTAGAATAACTTAGCATGCTCCTTACCATGTCCATGAGAGTACGGTTTCTACGTTCCGCAACACCGTTCTGCTGAGGTTCGCCCGGTGTAGAATACTGGGCGACTATGCCATGTTCCTGTAGGAACCTTGCAAAAGGTCCAGGAACCTGACCATATGGGGTATGTCGACCGTAGTATTCACCTCCACGATCGGATCTTACTATCTTAATCTTAATGTTGTGCTGATTTTCTACTTCAGCCTTAAATATCTTAAATTTATCTAATGCTTCGGATCGCTCCTTGATTGGATAAATATAACCATAACGAGTGTAGTCGTCCGTGAACGTTATGAACGAATCATACCCATCTACGGAGACCACGGGAAATGGACCACAAATGTTTGTGTGAATAATTTCTAAAATCCCCGTGCTACGTATGGCGTTCTTCTTAATAGTTTTAACAAACTTACCTTTAATGCAATCAATGCATTCTTCTGAATCTGAAAAGTCTAAGTGAGGTAAGATCGATTGAGATACTAAGCGTTCGATCCTCCCCCTCGAAATGTGGCATAATCGACAATGCCATAATTTCGATGATGTTTCGAAATCGATTCTTTTGCGCTTGTTTCTTTTAATGTCGTTCTTAGTGGGAATTTGATCATTACTTAATGCATTAATATTATCATGAGTGGACAAAAGATAAAGCATGTCTTGTCTGATGGCAAGACCCACAATCTTATTATTTAAACTAATAGAGCATTTGTCTTCACCAAAATGACAAACAAACCCACAATTATCCAAACATGACACTGATATCAAATTCCTCTCTAAGCTAGGGACATAAAGAACATCATGAAGTCTAAGTATGAAACCACTACTAAGTCTAAGAGGATAAGTTCCAATGGCTTCAACTTCAGCTTCATGGCCATCAGCGACTTTGATGGTCCTTTCCCCCCTTCTTATAGTCCTCATCGTATTTAACCCCTGTATAGAATTACAAACGTGCACAGTTGCACCTGAGTCAATCCACCAAGTAGATCGAGAATAAGCTAAATACAGGGATTCATTTACGAAAGTGATAATATCCTTACCATTCTTAGCACACCACTTAATAAAACCAATACAGTCCTTCTGGCGATGTCCAAAGTCCTTGCAAAATTTGCACTGATCTGATTTTAATTTAGAGCCAGAAGGATGAGGAGCTGGCCCTTTGCCCTTAGAAGAGGAGCCATGTGACTTAAAAGAGGGTGGCTTGGGAGAGGTGAAGTAGGTCTTCGCCTTTCCCTTACCCTTACCTTTGGTGAAGTTAATGGAATCTCCACCCTTACCTTTTATGCGCTCCTCCTCCTGAACGCACATAGCCATGACTTTCTCTAAAGTCCAGCTGTCTTCCTTAGAGTTGTAATTTATAACAAATGCCTCAAACTCTTTGGGCAAAGACATGAAGATGAAATGCACAAGCATCTCATCTGGCATGGCTAAGTTAAGAGTCTTGAGGTTTGCATTTAAATTACTCATCTTAAGGATGTGATCTCTCACACCCCCACCAGTGTACCTTTCATTAACAAGCCTTTTGAGGAGTGTGCTTGCTAATGTCTTAGTGGAGCCTGTATACTGACTTTTGACTTTGGCAAGATACTCAGTTGCCAACTCACAGTCAGGGATAGCTCCTCTTATGGATTCAGAAATGGTGGCCTTAATGACCATCAGGCACTTTCTGTTGGATTCCTCCCATGCCTCAAGATCCTTAGGATATTTTTCCTTAAGCTTAAGGTACTCCTCCTTTCTTACACTAAACTCCTCATCAGTCTCCTCAGGCTGAGCAATGGGAGCTGTAGGATCAACAGGTCGATCCTTTCTTAGGCAAAGGTCCAGATTTGCAATTGCTAAGTTCATCCTGAGTCTCTCATTCCATGTCCCATAGTTATGACCAGCAAGGGTCTCTATGGAGGCAATGAGACTTACCACATTTGAGGCACCTTAATAAAACAAAATATAGGGGGTTAGGAAAAATGACTTAAAACAATGTATAATGAAGCATATACTTAAAGTTGCACTTAAATAACAAGAAATGGCATAAAATGTCTTTCGCTTTGGTTACTCAACAAAACCATTTCACTTAAAAAATCATGGAAATATTTCACGTTGGTTACTTTAATTTCCACTTCACTTAAAAAACTTAATTAACATGGAAATATTTCACGTTGGTTACTCTAATTTCCATGTAGACATACTTAAAATATCATGAAGAAATTCCCAATATAATACAAATATACTGGAAATAAACTTAAAACATGGCAAAATTAAATTTTCACTTTGGCTACTTATTTAATTTCCATGCAAAACATACACACTTAAAATTCCAGCAAATTTAAACTTTCACGTTGGTTACTTATTTAAATTTACTTCTAAATAACAGCGGAAGCTAAAATTAAACTTAATTTCTTAAATTACTGAAATTAATTGCAAAACTTTAATGCAATTAATTGGATTTAAATAACTGAGAAAATGCACTTAATAGCTTAAAAATGCCTAAAATTACAGAAATAGTGCAACCAAAATTACACAATCATCACACGAAATTTTCTGAAATTTTCTCAGCTATTTAACTAATTTTCTAATCATTTCCCTAATTTCTGGAATTATTTTCCCATTTTAAACATATTCTGAAATGCAGAAACCATTTAAAAGTCTAAATGGGCTTAAAACCCTAAATTCAGCCCACTGAGTGATATTTTGGCCCAGCCCAGTAATCTAAATCCATCAGAAAATGGAAAAATACTCACACGCGCAGCCCACTGGGCATTTGGCCCACACCCGAAAAACAGCCCAACAAAAATTCGGGAAAATTCGGGAAAAACAAAAGGGCAGCCCAGTTGGCCCGTGGCGCCGTCCCGCATGGGCTCGGAGCCCATTAACCCTTAGGCGGTGGCGGCGTGCGCTGAGGACCGTTTGATTCAGATCCAACGGCCACGGTTTCTCAGCATTTTACAACTTGGGCCAATCTCGGCCGTCCAAATCTGATCCAACGGCCGTGCGTCGATCTCGGAACGAATAAAAGCTCTCGCCGCCGCCGGGGTCGCAACCCTAATTTATTTGCGCCTCCCCATTCTCTCTCTTCCTCACCCGAGCGAGAGCGGCGAGGAAGAAAGAGCGGCGACGATGCGACCGCCGCGCCGGGACCTCCGGCGCCGCCGCGCCATCGGCGCCGGCGAGAGATCCCCCCGTCGGGGTGGGGCTCCGCCGTCGCCGACGGTGTCGGTCGGTCCGCCGTTGAGGAAAACCGGCGAACGGCGCTTCGCGCTAGATCTGAGTGGAGGGGTGAGGTCCGCTGGGGGACTTCCGGCACGGCCGAGCCCTCGCCGCCGGCGCGCGAGCATACTGCAAGGTTGCTCGCCGTCGGTTGAGGAGCTTTCGGTTCGTCGCCGTTGAAGGAAACCCTAGCGTGACCTCTAAGGAGACTGAGTGTTTGTTTGCAGGGGAAGAGCGCCGCCGCCGAGGGCCTCCACCATGGCGCGCACTTTGTGCCGCCGGTGGAGCACAGCCTAGGGTTAGGTTTTCCTAACCCGAAGCTCTGAGGCGGCGGCGGCGGCGGAGTCGCGCGACTAGGGTTAGGGCTTTGGCCCGACCCTAGTTCTGCGCCTGAGGACGACGGTGCCGCCGTTGTGACGGCCTCCGATGACGACGCAAGGGTTAGGGTTTCCCCTAACCCTGCTCTGAGGAAAACTCGGAGGTCCAAGACCCCAAATCCAGATAAGTCCTCTTTCCCTTGCTCTTAATTTCTTTAATTTAATTCGACTTTTCTTGTCTGAATTCTAAACTTAGCTTAAACTTAAACTAAAATTGAATCCCCTCCTTCTAATCTCTGCGCCTTAACAACTTAATTAAAACTGATCTTAAACGATTAGAAACTAGGTCTTAATAAAAATGATTAGAAGCTAATTGATCTGATTTAGAACTTATTAGCCTAATTAGGAATTGACTAGCACGGCTCTGATGCCATTGTTGGATCTTAAAACACTTAGGATCAATACTAGCAATGCCTAATTAGATGTCCTTAGGTCTAATCTAAATCTGACACATACACTTAAACACAATTTGGACAATCAAACTAATTACTTAGACAATTAACAGGTAGATCAGTTTTAGGAGCACATCGCACATGAACTAGTACAGAATAAGAGAATTAGGGAGAGAGATAGATAGAGATTAGGGTTACCATCAGAGGGTCCACCGGATGCCATTGGGCTCTGGTGGATTGTCGCAGGCGTGTAGTTTGACGCAGGTAGATAGGCGATGCAGGAAGATCGTCGGTGCAGTGGTGGCGTGGTGCAGACACGGCGGCGGCGCTCTTCCCCTCACTCCGCGCCCTAACAGATCGGCTAGGGTTTGTAGAGGAGCTTATGGCGGCTAATCAACTTGATTATTAGCCGCCCCAGCCCTCTCCTCTATTTATATAGCGCGTGTGAGAGGGGGCCGCACCGAACTGAGTCGGTTGCGCCCCCGATCAGGGCGCGTAGGGGAGTCAGACTCGGGGGCGTGGTTGTTGCCCACGTCACCCCCGAGATCACAACTAACAGGTATGGCATCAACATCTTATCTGACATTAATCTTATGCAGGTATTGCATGGCATTGGTGAGACTATAGCATCAAGGGCCATTCCCAAGGTAACTATGCTCAGAAATCAGATTAGACACAAATAACCCACGATTTATTAATTATTATAGCTGTATTTTGATTCCATTTGTCATCAGTATAATGTACCCTGTAAAGTAATATTTCTTCAGACTCATGTTCGGTTAAAAAGATGCATCAAATTGACATGGAAGGGCTTGATAGTTACTTTAGGTATACACTTTGGTTTTATCACATATTCGCTCTAGAATTTTCTTCTGTTTTTGGCAAGTGAAGAAAAAGCTTTGCGAATTTTGTTTTGTTGCTTGACCTCTTGTTATTCCTGCAACTCATCATACTTGTCTCTTGATGCTTTTAATAAAAATATATTTCTGGTTGAATCTAGGTACTTCTTCTAAATGGATCACATGACAGAGAGACTGCTGGGCTGTCTGCTTCTGGTTTTGTCACTGCAGTTACTGATTCTCTTAACCGGACATATGGAGCTCCTCACAAAAGCCTAAATAATCACGTAAGTTTGTTTATATTTCTGTAAGTAATCTACTGGAATAATGTCAAATGCATCATTTGCTAGTAGCCTTCCAACAGATAATTGTTGCTTGGTCCAAATTTCACACTACAATTCTGAGAATGTGGATGTCTTTCCTTTTTCTCTTCAAGATTTCCACTTTGATCGTTTCTTTCTCATTGTGTCCAGCCAAATGACTACATAAATGCTATATTGGTTCCAGAAGGAGGCCAAATCCCTTTAGATGTTGAATATTTAGCATCTCAAGGGATATTTCATGTGGTACGTATCTCTGTTCAATTGTCTGATGTGCTGTATCTTAACTAACTTGTGGACCAGCTTGTTATTTTTAGTATGTTTGTTTTTGCTGGGATAGCGCAAATATCTAAAGTTTGTTCCTATTTTCTCAAATCTCAAATCAGATTATTGCTTGCCAGACATATCAGTGAATTTTACACACTGAGATCTCTGTCTTCTGAGGAAGATTAACTTTAGATTTAGACATTTATTGTTAATATTATATGGTAAACAACCTAAGTCCGGTTTGAGATACTCACAAACGCCTAAATTTATGTATTATGTTGTTCATGTAGTAAACGCTTCTGTTGTACGGCAATGACTACTATGCAATCAAAGGTTTGGTGCAATCGTGCAATCAAGCATTTATAACCATCAGATCTGCATCCTACAGTTGTTACCTGTTTTTATTTAACCCCTCCACCAGGTGGAGGGGTGGTGGAGGGGGTTAAATAAAAATATGCACTAACCGTTGGATACAAATCCATTGGTTGAGAGTGCTTGATTGCACGATTGCACCAAAAACCTGATTGGTCGCTCCCCTGTTGTACAGCTTGCTGATACGATTGTTTTGATGTTACTGCATGTTGCAGGTGACTGTAGCGTCTATACATGACCCGAAGGTCGGTATCATATTTGATCCACGATCGTTAATCCAAGCTCTGACCAGTCTGATATCTGAACAGATGCATTTGCGTCGCCCCCATCAAATAGAAAATCTAAAAACAATGAGTTGAGCTTTCAGGTTCAAATCGGTAGGACACCGTACCAGCCCATCATTCTATTGTTTTGTACATCCATTGGGGTATTTGTTGGTTCTCTTCCTATTTCAGCTGGCATTAATGTTGCAATTTTGCATGACATAGCATGGTTAACAGAAAATTAAAAGATGTATTTTTACAGTTTATTTTCCTTCTTTGGGATTGGGGATGGGACGATCCCTACGCCCCGTGGATTCCATCTAGCTGAAACACGAAACGCTCCATCCACATCCTAATTTCACTTGCTGAGGAATGAGGATAACGTCACATGTCAGAGCGATCAACTTTTGCAAACTATGAACACAAACTATCAAGCCCTGGTCCAGCAGTATGACACCGGCGCTCTAGGCTTGTTGCCCGGAATGTCATCGACGGCCGTTGCTGCCTCGGCGACAGCCATCTCCTCGTCGATGCCGTTGTTGAAGGACTCGTCGTCCGTGTCCTCGTCTTCGAGGTCGCAGAAGTGACTGCTGGCGTGGCTACGCCACCTGCCAAAAGCGTAACTCCAGAGACGCAGTCCTGGATGGGGGCCTCTTGTGGTGTCTGGATGAGCTCGAAAGAGACGCCGCAGCAGCTTGAGAACTTGGCGTGCATGGCCCCCGTCTCTGTCTGGGTCTGCTTGCTAATTATCCATGACGCCGCCAATAGGGCTCGAGACTTCCAGGAGAGAGATACTGGCTACTAGCCTACTAGGGCATGCAGATGATTATGTGTGAGTGATTGTTGTAGCTAATTAAGCTTCGGCGACATACTTACTTGGCTGCTTGCACTGGCATGTCTACTTACTTATGTGTAGCCACGCAAGTTTGCGAAGGGTCAGGACTGTGCTAATAAATTTAGCAGAATTTCGCTGATATAACACCAATATATTCCGCATGTTACTATATAAAATTAACATCATTTGCATAAACTTTGTCCTCATTCGTCGTGCATGATGAGGCTTACAACCTCATCATTCACTTATTCCCTTCATTATTTGACTCCATTAATTATCTCAGCATTTGCATGCCGTCAATTAGAAACCTTATAAGCGAATTCGTCTTAGCCGAGATATAATGTTCATATAAAATTCTTCTCCACATGACTTTGTCTTAAAAAGTTAATGTTTTAAAATTTGGAGTAGCAATATCTGTAAAAAGAATACTAGATGTTGTCAAACACTTCTATATATGCAGTACTGTACATTCGTAGCTTGTGGTCCAACTTTCAACATACTCCAGAGCAAGGCACCTTGCATATCACACGACATACACTGATATACACTCAAATCCTTGTGGCTGGTGGTGAAGGACATTCAACTGATTTTGACACTAAGATTATCCGCACTCGTGTACTCTAAAACATACTCTATATACTATTTTTCTTCTACTTTTTCAGTATCTTACTCTAAATATTCTAAATTTACACTATCAAGTATACTTTCTAGTATCCCCTTTACAAACAGTCTAAACCGATGAAGGGATTGGAGATGTGATGATCTCTCTTTCCAAACAACATGTTTGTTGAGAGATTAATTCATACCGGCCGATCCCAAGCCAGAGGATTAGGAATCCCAGATGGGTCCGAATGCCGGGATGCCGGCCTTGCTGCATCTCCTCACGACGTCCCTGCTGCCCTCCGGGTTGCTCGTCACCACCACCACCTCCGCCCCCCACCGCCGTGCGGCGCCCACAGCCAGCTCCCCCACGTCCGGACGCCCCATCACCGCCGTGTCGTGCACCACCACCCGCCCGCGCAGCCTGTCGCTGCTGGACACCGCCGCCTTCATCTCCTCGCCGTAGTTTGCCTCGATGCCCTTGGCCACCCACACCAACGATAGCTCTGCCGCGCCCGGCTGCATCAAGAAAGACAGGAACACGCATATCCCGGAGCCCGTGGCGACCATGGTCGCGCTCCGGTACATGTTGAGGAGGTACGGCAGCCCGGCAAAGTGGACACCGCGCACCCAGAGGCGTGTTGGTGGGTCGGAGATGAGGCCGCGGGTGAAGTCGCCCACGGCGCCGGCGAGCATCGCGTGGGTGTCACCATCGTCGGAGATGATGCCGAAAGCGTGCCATTCGGACAGCGGCGACCGGCTGATGCGGCCAAGGAGGCCGGCTTTGACGCCACCCTGGAAAGTTATGATGGCCGCGTGGGTGGAACGCGCGGTGACGGTGACGGGAACCCGGCGCACGGTGAGCCACGGGAGGAAAGTGAAGAAGGTGATGGCGGCCGCGAGCCAGAGCTCCTGGCGCCTCAAGAGAACCGCGCCAGTCAGTTTGTAGTAGGAGTCTGTGTCCGGGTCGTAGCCGGCAGAGAGCACGACGAAGGCCCAGAGCAGAGCCAGAGCGCCCCACCCGGCGAACCGGTGCGTGCGCTCGAACACGTTGTGGTGGAGGTGTCGAACGAGGGGGAAGGCGGCCATGCACGAGAGCGCGAGCAGTGCGAGTATCGCCGAAGCGACGCCGACGATCTCGCGGGACGCCACGTCGCGCCGCGCCTGCACCACCAGCGCGTAAACCAGCCACGCCAGCGACGACATGCCGCAGCCGCTGTGCACGCCGCCGAGTGACTGCAGGATCGCCGTCACGCCGGTCTTGACGGCTACGGGCACCCACGACCGACCGAACAGGCTGACGGCGAGCCAGAACACGATCCGCAAAACCGCCTCCGAGCGGCACAGAGTGAGCGCCAAGATGTTGCCCATGGCGAAGAGGGCGGCGTGACCCCTGGCGTAAGGGAAGTGCCCGGTCGCCGCTAGCGCGAGCGCTGCAGCGTTCAGCACGACGCATAGCAAGAAGAGTCGCTTGTACACGGTGAACAAGCCCTGGTCCAGCAGTATGACGCCGAGCCTCGAGCGTCCGGCCGACGCCGACGCTCTCGTCGGCTTTTTGCCGGCGGGAATATCATCGACGACGGCCGTTGCCGCCACGGCGACGATAGCCATCTCCTCGTCGATGATGGCGGACTCATAGTCCTCCGTGTCCTCATCTTCAAGGTCGCAGAAGTGGGTGCTCGCGCGGCTCCATGACCTGTCCAAAGCGTGGGGCTCCGTGTCGGCAGGAAAGATCAAGGATGATCTACGGCTGAAAGCCGCAGGGAGCCAGACCCACCGGCCAGCGCTCGGGGCGGCACCCGGCGGCGCCTGTGGAGGACGACGAGCTGCCGCGTCGAGTGAGAATGGCCTGGCTAGCCACGGCTTGTTGGGCTCGAAGGAGACGCCGCTGCAGCTCGGGAACTTGGTTGGCGTGATCTTGACTTGGTCTTGTGGATTCATGGTGCCAACTAGGGCTCGAATCTATGTGAGAAGCTAGGCTTTTGGCAATGCATGTTGCTAGCAGCATGTGTGCGTATTTATAGACAAGTGGTGCATGCTTGCTGGCTTGCATCGCTTGTTGGATGCGTTGTTTGAACTTTGAACTTTGAAGCTGTCAACAGTGCATTATCTGACTTTTCTTAGTCGTTTAGAATGCTGATGGACAAAAACATGTCAAGGAATCTCCAAGTAAATCCAACGGCCATCAATAAGTTTTTCCTGATGAAAAGAAAAGAAATGAAATACACTGCCAGTATTTTTGGATATTAAAGAGAGCACGTTTTCCATGTTCAATTGCTGGTCAAATGATTGTCATAAATGAAATATGCATACTACTTGTAAATGGCTAAGAACTTGTAAGGGGGTTTATGTGTCAACTGTCTGAGTTTGTACACGACTCCAACTACTGCTCAAAATGCGTTGGATCCACAACCCTAGCTCCCTTACGCTCATCCATAATTGATATGGTGAACCATCTTAGTTAATGGAACTAAGTATACATTCCACCGGTGATGCATGATCAAATCACACAAGGCGAGTGCCAATGATCTGGATGGTTTGTCAAGAATATGCATGAAAATTGCAAAGTTCATCTTAATACCCTTGATATGCTTTCGCTAATATAACAACAATATATTCCGTGTTATCATGCTCTACAGACTTGCTCCTCGTTTCGTCGTCATTGTTGACCGTGTGAGTACTAACAAAGGAGACATCTTCCAATAATGAAGCGGCTTACGTAGCGCGCGTAGGTCTCGCTTGTAAACTCTGCTTCCGTCTTAATGAAATACTGTACCCGTTAAGGCGTCATACAATAATGTATGACTTCACTTCAAAATTTCTTGAACAAGTAAACATCGTTCCTTTTCTCGAATATGCAGAAGAGATGAGCCAAACAAGTAACATCAGTACATGAGAGAGGATTCCACAAACAGAGACTTGATCTCTTCTCTGGTGAAGAGACCACAGTTTCCAGGTCTTCAGAGTTTCATCCTACAACGACGGATTCTTTTTTTTTTTTACATTAAAAGCAATTGTTCTACCACTTTCATTAAAGAAGAGGAGAAATTACAAAGTTACGGATCTCGAGTAGAGGTAGCTTATGCTACCCTAATGAGACCAAACACACACAGATATGGATCTAACCCTTTAAACTAACAATCCTCTGCTGAGGAAAAAATAGAGATAGAAATAATTAACAAAAAAGGAGAACACTAAGGATGATGAGCGAGCCTCGGCGTAAGTTCATGACCATGTTGTAGCACTCTATTAAAACGACGGATTCTTTATCACATCAAAAGTGTTATGAATATGATCTTATATTATTGAGGAGGTCGGAAGCCTCTATAAATAGATGTACAAGGATGACAAATATGCAAATAGAATATTATATCTTTAACATCCCCTCAAACTTAAAGGTGCATCACGAACATTAAGTTTGAAGAGGTAAAAATCATGCTTAGAGACACAAAGATGACACAAACGGTGGTGCCACTGAGCAAACATCGAAGTGGAAAAAGCAGCAAGAGTGGAGCCAATTGAACTAACAGGCGCAACGGAAGGAAGACAAAGTCAGTCAAGCTCCAAAGATGTTGTGAATCACAATGAAGAGGGTCAGTTCCAACCAGAGATCATCTGTGAGCGACTCCTAAAGTCGTAGACCACGCATATATACACGCATACGAGGAACCAAATCACGATAATTGACGCCATTAAAACGCACTAGACACCGCACAACTGAAATTCCGGCCGAAGAATAAAATGTCATCATGAAGATGATGACACGCGACGGCGGGAGCGCAAAATATGCAGTGGCGGGCGACGGGGAAAGTGCAAATAAAAGCGACGCAAGCATCAAGGTTTTTTTTTACGAGGCAAAGACGAAGCTTCCGAATCAACGATAGATCGAGATGTCACAAGTAGCCAAAACGAAGGCGTCCAGAAGACGTCAATTTCATCCTAGATCCGAAGAGGAGCTGACGCCGTCAGTTTTTTTTTAATCAGGGTTCTGACATCACACTGATGTCATGCTGACATCGAAACCCTAGTGACGTCACGATGATGTCATGTTGATGTCAGTGCAGGAAACCGTTCCGCACCGCGGCGGAAGGAGACCGAAGCGTAGGGGTGGGCGCGGTTAACCGCATAACCGTTAACCGAAATTAATTGCACCGAATTAACCGAAATTTTCGGTTAATTCGGTTTTCGGTTATCGGTTCGGTTATGATTTTTTCGCTATTCGGTTTTCGGTTAATAATTCGGTTTTTAATCCAATTAACCGAATTAATCGAATTTTATGTGATTTGTTCATGTCTATTTTTGTTTCTCTTGGTTTATAATTTATCAAACATGGATGTATGCTTGTATATTAACTTATATATTGGTCTTTTTATGTTTGAGTTGATTTCATGTTGTTTTATTATTCAAAATTTCAAATTTTCTTTATTTATTTTTATGTTTAAATTGTGTTTTAATCTATATGCGGTTAATTCGGTTAACCGTTTAACCGAACCGAATTAACCGCAACCGAATTGTGCGGTTAATGTTTTTGTTCGGTCATATTCGGTTATCGATTTCTATTAACCGAATTGACCATTAACCGAATTAACCGAATGCCCACCCCTACCGAAGCGGGGCGGGTAGTCGAGCATCCACTCGGAGGAGGTGTGACTGGAAGAAGACTTGTGGTGTGGAACTGCAGCCCGATGTGGCCCAAGAAGAAGGCGCCCACGACGGTGCGCACCACGGTGGTGCCGATGGCTAGGCCCCGGTCGATGCCGATGCACAGGTTGCTCTCGCCGTCGTCTGTCATCTTCTTCATGATTATTTTTCTTGAGGTGCATCATGAACATTGAGTTTGAGGAGATAGCAATCATGCTGAGATCCACAAATATGACCTAAATGGTGGTGCCAATGAGAAAACGTCGAAGTAGACAAAGCACAACAAAACTGGAGTCAACTGAACTGACAGGTGCAGCGGAAGGAAGACGAAGTCAGTCAAGTTCCCAAAGACGCTGTGAATCACCACTACAGGAAACAATGAATAAAGTGTCGATTTAGTTAGAGGCGTCGGTCCTGACGCATTTAAATAGATTAAGAGTGCCAGTTTACAAAAATCGACACTCGTAAACTAAATGCGTCGGCCAAACTTAAAAAATCGACGCACATAATAAATGTGTCGGCGCAACCGACGCTTCTAATTAAATATGTCGGCCAAACAAACAAAACCGACAAATATAATTACGAGTGTCGGTGTCGTATCACAAACCGACACATCTAAACTGGAATCGCCATCCGCAAAAATTTGATCCGCCACCCGCACCCTACCGAAAATTTGCTGCACACCGCGTGCCCTCACTATCCTAATTTTTAATTCACCTTCTCTTGGGACTCGGTCCTGGCGTATTTCTCTTTAAATGCAGCAGCTTCCATAGCCGCATGGCAGTTTCTGTTTCTTTTTCTCCCTCCCCGTGCGGCTGGGTGCAGGCGAAGGCGCAGCACCGCGGGGTCAAGCCGCCGCCTCCGCGCCCCCACGACCGCTGCCGCCTACGCGCCCCCACGGCCGCTGCCGCCGCCTACGCGACCCCCCGCCGCTGCCGTTCGTGCCCCTGCGACCTCTGCCTCGTTCGCGCCCGCCGCCGCCTCCCCGCCGCGGTCGCTGTCGACTCGGTCCGCGCCCGCCCCCACCTCCACGCCGTGGCCGCCGTCGCCTCGGTCCGCGCTCACCGCCGCCTCCCCGCCGCGGCCGCCGTCGCCTCTCTCCGCGCCCGCCACTGCCTCCCTGCCTCGGTCCTCGCCCGCCGCCTCTGCACCCGCCCCGCGACCTCTATTGTCGTCTCAGTGCCCCCGCGCCCAGCGCCACGCCGCACCCACCGTCGCCTCGGCGCCCGCCCCGGTGACCTCCACCCCCGTGCGTACGGCGGCGACGGCTGCCCCTTCCCACCGTAAACGGAGGAAGATCCGCGTGAAAAAAAAACGGAGGAAAACAAAAAACGTCGGTAGACTGCGAAAACGCAAGATTTGTTTCTACTACGCGTGCAATAAAACGGAGGAAAACAAAAGAAGATCGGTATCAATGGGCGACACTTATAAGAGCGTCGGTCTTAGGAACCGACGCTTTTAAGGGGATTAAAAGCGCCAGTTTGCGTGGCCGACGCATTTATATGTAAAGGTGTCGGGTTTTGGAAACTGACGCCTATAACAGGTAAAAGTGTCGGCCCCGACACACTTAATTGTTAAATGCGTCCGAAATATTTCGTCGGCTAAGAGCGTCGGTCTATCGACGCCTTTAGAGTATGGGTGTCGGTTTCTATACACAACCGACATTCATATGGCCGACGCCCTATTGACGAATTCATGTAGTGCACGACGATGAAGGCAAGCACCAACCAGAGATCACCCATGAGCAACTCCCAAAGTCGCAGACCACGCATATGTAGAGCATACGAGGAATCTAGTCACGGTAATTGATGCCATTGAAAAGCATCAGACGTCGCACAACTGGAATTCCGACCGAAGAAGAAAAAATCATCATGAAGAAGATGATCGACGACGGTGAGAGCGCTGAATAAGCAGCGGCAGACGACGGGGAGAGCGCAAATAAAAGTGGCGCAAGCAGCATTTTTTTAAGCCCCAAACCCAAGATGCGTTACGCTGATGTCACACTGACGTTAGCGCTGCCGAAACTCAGATCTTCCACCGCACGCAATCGCTGCCTCTCTCTTCGGCCAACGAAATCGCACATAATTGCCAAATCGAAGAATCGATGAGAAAATCGCTCAAATTTTAGAACTGACAGAGGCGACGCGCCCTCCGTGCTACGAGCTCTGAAGAGAAGCTGGAGGAGCATGATCACGAGACACCGCACCTTGAACCCGTCGACGAGACTGACGAAGTAGAAGTCCAGTGCGCCGCTGCTGGGCGCGGCGAGGTTGATCTTCGCGAGCGAGACCGGCGGTTGCATGTGCCTCGACCCTCTTGCCGCACAAAAGCGCAGTGCCTCGATCGACCCATCCGGCGGGCGAGGGTACCCGCCGCTGATCCCAGCGTGTGCGCCGCCGCTGTCGAGCCCACAGGCTCAGACGACGTCGCCCTCCAATGACGGCGCCTGCGGAAGAACCACCGCCAGAAAAATTGCCCTAGTATGGTAGGGAAAAATGAAACCCTAGTTCTGTATATCATTGTTATGAATATGATCTTAAAGTCTTTATAAATAGATGTACAAGGATGACAAATATGCAAAAATACATCATCTAATATAAATAGAATATTATATCTCTAACAAAAAGAAGATCAGAATCTTTTAGGTCCTGATTGATTTCACATTATTGCAGCGTACATACACACAACAAAAGATTAGTGCTGCTTAGTCTTGATGGCTCATAAATTATTCATTTTGGAAGAAATATGGTTCGTCACTCCAAGTAGGCTGTAATGTTTGAAGAGTACGATTCAAGTCTTGACTTCTGGGAGCGTGACATACTAGTTCTTGCCCAAGTTGTTTGATTAGGTCTTAGAAAAGTATTCTTAATAGAATACCATTTCATACAGCATAATTCTTGCATCATCTCTCCTGTATAATGATGGATTCGGCCGGACCAGGTTTGCATAAAATCCACACAAACTAAGAAGCACAATTTTTTGTTGTACTCATGGAAGAATTCAGCTGCAACTCACATCATAGTGCTTATATAGAGCACGGAGCATGCTCATTTTGCTTATAGTTGTTAGCACTACCGGACTAGTCCGGTAGAGGACGGACTAGTCCGGTCCGGACTAGTCCGATATAAGACCAGACTAGTCCGATGTTGTCCAGTAAGGACATCGGACTAGTCCGGACTTTGACCGGACTAGTCCGGTCTTTTCAGTTAATGTCAGTTTGAACTCGAAAATAACATGTGTTCTAATTGAAAGGACACAACCCACCGACAATTATGTCCCTGATCGGGGACTTAACTGTCTCTAAGGGCGGGAGGCCCCCTCTTGTGTCTCTTGGTCATATATAAGGAGAGAGTTATGTGTATGATAGAAAGGTGGTGTTGTGAATACACATTAGACACAAGAACTCTCTCAATTCTCAGAATCCGATCAACAATACTAAGAGAAGAACAAGAGAAACGCCTCCCGTCGTCGTTCTACTTGCGGCCTCGCCTTGTTGGCTTGATGGCCGCATCGTCAAGCAACAACAAAGATGGAAGTGAAGGTATTAATGGTGTTCTTGTGCTATTTGAGAGATAGCACTTGATGTTCATCTTGTAATCAGATTTCTCTATGTAATTCGAAATGATTTAGTGGCTATTTGATCTTTGGGCTCCCTTTTCGTTTCTAACAATGGTATCAGAGCCGTTTAGACCACTAATCATTTCGAATTGAGTTTTGATCGAAGTTTTTTCGCTGAAAGTTTTGAAGGTCCGGACTTGTCCGGTCTAAGGGCCAGACTAGTCCGGTGTGCCACGTAAAGTGGTTAGGTTTTCGGATCAGGGCGTTTTGATGCGTTCATCTGATTGAAAACCAATTAAGCACTTTGGATTGCAATCCATTGTGAAGATTAAGTTAATTTGGTAAGATGGTAAGATTAAGATTCCATTTTGTGTATTTCGACATTTTTTTCCAGTTTTTTATATGAAACTTTTCCGGGGTTGGTCGTACTAGTCCGGAATAGTACGGACCAGACTTGAAAAGTTCAATAAAGAACGGATCAAATGTTTTTGATGGGACCGGACTTATCTGGCGTATGGACCGGACTAGTCCGAAAATCATACTATAAGAGTTCGGACTAGTCCAACCATGTGGGGACTAGTTTGGGCTATACAATTATGGTTGCTTATTTAATTAAGTTTCCGCTATGAATTAAGTTTATAATGTCATAGCAATTTGGTCGAGTAACCAAAGCGAAAGATAAATTGCTATGTCATTTTAAGTTACATGGAATTCTATTAAGTAACCAAAGCGAAAAATAGAATTGCCATGTTTTTAAGCAATATTATGTCATTATTGGCCGAGTAACCAAAGCGAAAGGCATTAATGACATTTTATGTTTAAGTGCATAGTAATTTGGTCGAGTAACCAAAGCGAAAGATAAATTACTATGTATTTCAGTTGTTCTCCAATGTTAAGTTTTAATGTCATTATTGACCGAGTAATCAAAGCGAAAGGCATTAATGACATTCTCTTTTAAGAACATAGTAATTTGGTCGAGTAACCAAAGCGAAAGATAAATTACTATGTTGTTTTTTCAGTTATTCTCAAATGTTGAGTTTTGATCAAGTAACCAAAGTGATTGATAAAACTCAACATTACCTTATGATTAATATCTATGCATTCACTCATGATCTCTTTTTTTGATTAAGAAGTTTCGTCTAATGAGAATTCAGCATTGAGTTTCATCTGGTAAGCAATTATGGGAGATGGAGAGAAAGTTGGAGATTGTTTTGGCAGTCTCCGAGATGGACTTTGCTCTCACAACTCCATATTCAGTTGAGTCGGTGGCTCTAGTAAGTAAAGTTGATGAAAGAAACTCACTAAGTCTTTGTTGTGAGGACAAAGAACTATACTAGTAAGCTATTGGCTTGTGATATAGCCAAAGTTAAGTGAAAACAATCAAACAGGAAATGTTTGATGATTATTAAGGACACTATCACTAAAATCATTCGGGGGAACAATCCCTGATAATGATATTGCCACTGAGTACCTCCAAAAGATTGAGAATCAGTTTATTGGTTCTTCTAAGTCATTAGCAAGTACTCTTATCAAGAGACTTGTCGATGAAAAGTATTATGGAGGTGATGTGCGAGAGCACATTTTAAGGATGACAAATATGACTTTAAAGTTTAAGCCTATAGATTTGGGGATTAAAGATGAGTTCATTGTGCATCTCATTTTTCCTCAGTTCTAAAGGAATTTGAGACTTTTGTCATCAATTATGACTCTCAACCTGAACTACTGAACATAGAAAAATTCATGGCTATGCTTGTTCAGGAGGAAGAGAGGATTAAATCTCTTCATGATAATGATGCTATTAATTACGTGAAGGGAAAAAGTAAGGCTAAGAAGCATTATTCTTCTAAGCAATTTTTTAAAGTATCATCGTTCTTCTCACCATGATAAAGATAAGAGTAAGGCTCTACAAAATCATCCTTAATGTTAGGATGTGAAAGTAGAGAAAGATCGGTGTCACTTTTGTTTAGACAAAGGTCACCATCAAAAGGAATGCATAGATTTCCTTAAATGGTGTTGTAAGTGACAATCAGTTTTCCTCACATCAGAGTAAGAGTAAGAGAATCGATTCCGAAATGTTTTCGAAATTATGGCATTGTTGCTTAGGCCATATTTCGAGGGGGGGAATTGATCAATTGGTTTCACAATCGATTCTTTCTCATTCGGATTTTTCAGATTCAGAAGAATGCATAGACTAAGAAAAGTAAGAAATTGTGCCATATGCAGTGCGGGAATTTGGAATTAATCTGTACGGACATTTGTGATCCATTTCCTGTAGTATCTGTTGATGGTTTTGATTCGTTCATAACCTTCACGGATGACTACTTCACGGATGACTATTCTCGCTATGGCCATATTTATCCAATTAAAGAACGCTTTGAAGCGTTGGATAAATTAAAGATATTTAAGGCTGAAGATGAAAATCAGCACAACAGTAAGATAAAAGTGGTAAGATCCAATCGCTTTGAAGCATTGAATAAATTAAAGATATTTAAGGCTGAATATGAAAATCAGCACAACAGTAAGATAAAAATGGTAAGATCCGATCATAGTGGTGAATACTACGGTCATCATACCCCTATGGCCAAGTTTCTAGACCATTTGCTCGGTTCCTACATGAAAATGGCATAGTTGCCCAGTATTCAACACAGGGCGAGCCTCAACAAAATAAAGTAGCGGAACTGTGCAACCGTACGCTAATGGATATGGTAAGATCCATGTTAAGTCAATCAGATTTGCCGGTTAGCTTATGAATAGAGGCATTAAAAACCTCTATTCATGTGCTAAATCGGATCTTTAGTAAGTTGGTGTCTAAAACACCGTATGAGTTGTGGAGAGGACGTAAACCCTCATTAAGTTATATGCATATATGGGACTGTCCTGAGGCAAAAATGTTTAACCCAAACATTGGTAAGTTGGATGCTAAGAAAATAAGTTGCCAATTTACTGGCTATTTAGAAAAGAGTAAGGAATATCGTTTCTACTGTACAGAACAATATACTAAGTTTGTGGAAACAAGGCATGCCATCTTTTTAGAGGATGCCATAATCAGGGGGAGTACAGTAAGACGAGAAATTAATCTTGAAGAGAAACGGGTTTATGTACCCACTCCTATGATTCAATAACTATATTTCTCATTACCTACTGTTGTTGAATCATCAGTGTCTATTGGTAAAGATTCAACACCTGTTGTTAGTTCTCCATTGACAACGGAATTATTAAGAAAGGTTGAACATTCTCAGCCCGTTGTCATTAATAATGAAGATCAACAACAGCCTCAAAATGAGGATAATGTGCAATTAAGAAGATCTCAAAGAGAAAGATAATCGGACATTTCGGACGATTATGAGATCTAATTAAGTGAGGCAATTCAAATGGAGGATGATCCCACCACATTTGAAGAAGCTATAAGAAGTCCTCAAATATCTGAATGGCGTAAAGTCATGGAGGATGAAATGAGGTCTATGGAAGCAAACAAAGTCTGGAATTAGTTGAGATTCCTAATGGAGCCAAAACAGTAGGCTGTAAATGGGTCTACAAAACTAAACGTGACTCCAAAGGAAATATTGATAAGTTTAAGTCTAGACTTGTTGCAAAAGGTAAGGATTCGTTGAGAATCATTATGACATTATTTGCACATTACAATTTAGAATTACATCAGATGGATGTAAAAGACGGCATTTCTCAATAGTGATCTATATGAGAACGTCTATATGATACAACCGAAAGGTTTTGTTGTTAAGGGTAAGGAACATATGAGGTGCCACTTAAGAAAGTTCATTTATGGACATAATCAAGCATTAAGACTGTGGTATTTCAGGTTCAATAAGACAGTAAGAAAGTTTGGGTTTAAACAAAATGAGGGGGACAATTACATTTATGGTAAGTTTAAATACGGGAAATTTATTTTCCTCGTGATTTATGTAGATGATATACTACTTGCAAGTAGTAATGTCAATCTACTATCAGAAACTAAGAAGTTATTGTCCTCTAATTTTGATATGAAAGATCTTGGTGAAGCATTCTATGTACTGGGCATAGAAATTCATCGAGATAGAATAAAGGGGTATTAAGTTTAGCACAAAAGGCATACTTAAGGAGCGTACTTGAAAAGTACAGTATGCATGAAAATAAATCTTTGTCTGCTCTAATGAGTCAAGGCTGGTAAGTATGGAACCAATAAGAGGTCGACCTAATAAGAATCGGTTCCAAAACTTCTTGCTGTCAGAAGTTTTAAGTTTTGCTCAATTCCTAAGTTACCTTGACAAAGTTTAAGTATCGGGTTAATTTTGGCATAAGTAAGTCCAATCCAGATGATTGGATGGAAATAAGTATTACTTGCAGTTTTGCAAGTATCAAGGTCTCATGGTAAGTTAAGTATAAGATTAAGTCATTGGAATAATGACTTAGTAAGACTCAGTTTGTGCGAGATATGTAGTAAATCCACATCAGTAATTAACACTCGCACATTGAAGCTTTATTGTGGAAAAAAGCTCCTAATTTAGGGTCACTGCATCATGTGTGATGCATACCAATATAGTATAAATGAGACCACTGAGCAGACACAGTAAGTAAACCCGAATTGTTAGTGGTTGACAGCATTAAACCACTTAAGTTTTTTGTACTCCAAAGACAACAAGTCATATGTGATGCCAAACACATTGACATAAGATATGTGTAGTAAAGGAGTAAATCCAGGATCATATTAAGTAATGATTATTGAGAAAATTAGTACCAAGCAAATGCTTGCGGATCCGCTTACAAAAGATCTTCCACCCAACGTGTTCAGTGAACACGTGGCTAGCATGGGTTTAAGGAAGAGTCTATGATCACTAGATATTTAGGGGCCAAATAAGAGTAAAGTTCATTTTTAAGTGTGAGATATATTGTGGTCCTCGAGTCCAACAATACGTAAATGGTTGTTGTGATGCGTTGTGCCCTATATGTCGAGCATGAAAAAGTGGACACTAAGTTTAGTATTAAGTAAGTTGGTAAGTTTCAGTTTCGAGTTCAAGGGGGAGAATGTTAGAGGACGGACTAGTCCGGTCCGAACTAGTCCGATATAAGACCAGACTAGTCTGATGTTGTCCAGTAAGGACATCGAACTAGTCCGGACCTTGATCGGACTAGTCCGGTCTTTTCAGTTAATGTCAGTTTGAACTCGAAAATAACATGTGTTCTAATTGAAAAGACACAACCCACCGACAATTATGTCCCTGATGGGGGACTTAACTGTCTCTAAGGGTGGGAGGCCCCCTCTTGTGTCTCTTGGTCATATATAAGGAGAGAGTTATGTGTATGATAGAAAGGTGGTGTTGTGAATACACATTAGACACAAGAACTCTCTCAATTCTCAGAATCCGATCAACAATACTAAGAGAAGAACAAGGGGAAACGCCTCCCGTCGTCGTTCTACTTGCGGCCTCGCCTTGTTGGCTTGATGGGCGCATCGTCAAGCAACAACAAAGATGGAAGTGAAGGTATTAATGGTGTTCTTGTGCTATTTGAGAGATAGCACTTGATGTTCATCTTGTAATCAAATTTCTCTATGTAATTCGAAATGATTTAGTGACTATTTGATCTTTGGGCTCCCTTTTCGTTTCTAACAATAGTATCTAGAATCTGAATTACTAAATTTCTTGGAAAAAAAGTGAAGAAACAGGACTCGATCACTGTAATTGTTGGAGTGTATAAGTGAATTGTCTAACCTTTCTTATCAGATTAAACTTTTGGGTGCAACTAGTCAGCGCATAGTAGCTTAACATAGTATCAGAATTAGAAGTCCCGAATTCGAATCTTGGCGGACGCAAATCCACTCCTATTTCTACGTTCGAGACGAGGGAGCCTCAAGTGAGGAGGAGTGTTGAAGTGTATAAGAGAATTGTCCAACCTTCCCTTTTGAGTACAACTGGTCAGCGTATAGTAGTAATGAACAGTTACCTTTCATTCTGTAGGTCATTTTCAGCGTACAGTTAGTAGACGCCATCTAAGACTAAGATTATCTGTAAATTTCGAAGTGTTTTGTCCTATGTAGCATATAGGCTTGTGTAGATTTACCTTCCGATAAACTCCTTATCCGCAAGAAACCGATGAAGAATCTTTGACGCAGTTCCTTCTATGCACCTCTGACCATTTCTGCAGATTGTATGAGGATCTGATCTCACGAACAGGACTAATTTCTCACGCCTGAGCGATCATGCTTTGACATGTCCGTGTACTCCACACACTTGACCAAGTAGCAGTGGAGGACTTCATCTTCTTGAATGATTCACTTGCTGCTTGGTTGCTGGCTCCAGTTTTCACCGCCATATGCCTCAAGATGGATAGACTTCGAAGTCTTGTATCTACTAGATGGGCAAGGATGACATTGGTTCAGTGGATTCTGAATCATGAATTTCTACATAAAGGATGGGAAGACGATCCCAGAAATTTAGTTCTGAGGAGGGGAGGGGCCGAGGAGGGGAGGTGGGGCTCGGGGAGGAGAGGGTAGGGCCGGGCCGGCGGCGGTTGGGAAGGGGGGCGGCGTTCGGGGAGGAGGTGGGGGGCCGGGCCGGCGGCGGTTGGGAAGGAGAGGGGAGGGGAGGAGGGCGGCGCTCGAGGAAGGGGCGGAAAGGGGAGGGAGAGGGGGGCCGGGGAGGGGGGCGGCGCTCGAGGAGGGCTGGGCCGGGCCGGCGGCGCTCGGGGAGGGGGCGGGGGGGGGAGGGGAGGTCCGGCCTGCGGCGGTCGGAGAGGGGAGGGGAGGAGGGGCGGCGCTCGGGGAGGGGGGGGCGGCATCGGTCGGGGAGGGGGAGTTGGGGGAGGAGGAGTGGGGAGAGGAATCATATCTGGCGGCGGCCGACGGCGGGCGCGGCGGGCGCGGCGGCGGCGGGCTAAGGCGGGGGCGTCGGGCGAGGCGGCGGGCAAAGAAGAAGCGACACGCGGGTAAGGTAAAGAGAGGCGCACACGGGTAGGTTAAATTTTATAATTTATGTTGACTAATTAATCTAATGACGTCGGCCTAAGTTTTATGTTTTTTCCTGTCGGTCTATTAACTTATTACGTCGGTTTCTTCTGGCCGACGTAAGTTATTCTACTTTCGTCGGCTGATCGGCGTAAGTTAATACGACCGACATAAGTATTCGCGTTGAGAAGACGATCCCAAAAATTTAGTTTTGAACATGCACATTGCACGATGATAATTGATCACATAATGCGAATTTTTAACCGGTCAAGCTTATTTATATCTGTCGATATATCTCTTATTCTCTTATAAGCTACTATGTAATCTAGTAAAGATATACTACTGCACACATAGCACCCAGGAGCAGAATATAAACCTAGCAACCTACTCCTATATATACGGCTGCACACTATGAACAAGGAAAGGAAGATCACATTTGGAACTCGATCGTCAGGTCACAGGTTGGCAGAGGCACGGGTTGATAAACACCGGGTCGTGCATTGGTGACCACTCGGTCGTGGCGTTCTCCCCTGCACGCGTAGCTTTCCTTACCGGCGCAGGTGCCGCCCGGCATAGCGAACTTTCTGTGGCAATAAAAGTGCAAGCGCGTATAGAGTCAGGCAAGGAGCAGGACGGCTGTAATAAAGCGAAAAAAGGCTTTGCGCAACATGGGCACGGAGGTGACGGTCGTCGTACCTAGTTGGCAATGGGGAGGGAGCGGATGGCGACGGAGGAGGCTGCGTAGAGGAGTAGGAAGCTGTCGCTGAGGTACGCCGCCAGCCGGCCCACCGCCTTGAGCTGCCGCCGGGCACGGTCGCCGGCGCCTCGCACTCGGCGTCGCTGCTCATTTCGCGGCGAGTCGAGTGGTGGTGGAGGCTGCTCATTTCGCGGCGAGTCGAGTGGTGGTGGAGGCTAATGTGTTTGGTTGGTTGGGGGCTTCCTTAGCCGCCAGTGGTTGGGCTTTGTGCGCGGGTTGACTGTGGAGGCCCGCTAACTTCGGCCCATAACCTTGTGGATTCCCTGATATGCCCAAAACTTCTACTACGGAAACATGCACAAAACCCACGATCGTGTGGGTGTCGTTTGGGCCGATGGCATGGCTCTTGCATCCATTCCAACGCGTACCATTTATACGACAAGGACTCTATAAGACCATAACCTTGTCATTTCTATATAAAATTCGTCACTGAAATCGTTCTCGTTCCTGTGTGTAATAGATTATAAACGCGAGCATGTCGTACCAACAGTATTATTCCCTGCCACCCACCCACCCCGTTTCCAGCGCGCACCAGCAGGAACCGAATCACACTCTCCGTCTCCTCCCGTGTAGAGCTGGGCACGTAACTGTGGCTCGGTCCCACATGTCACTCAAGAGGCGAGATTTTTACCGTCTCCAAGGTTGGGACGCGCAGCTTTTACCGTTCAAATCGAAGCAGGAGGGCGCGCGCCGCGCGGTAGGGGTGGGCAAAAAAAATCGAGACCGAGACCGAAAAGACCGAAATATCGGATATCGGGTACTTATTCGGATATCAAATCTAAATAATCGATATATTAATTTCGATTCGGGTATTACTCTCGGATACCCAAAATAATCAAATAACCGAACAATAAAATCTAAAGTTAAATTATGATCTATGAATTCTAAACATTATGGATTTTGATATTTCATTTGTGAGTTTTGATATGTGAAATCATTAAATTAAACTATTTTATTTATGATCCCTCATTAATCAACTAACAATGTATTGTCTTTCGAGATTAAATTTACGAATGATATTAAACTTATATTAGTTGTTGAGAGCATGCAGTAAGAATAATGTACAACTCGGGTATTTTGGGTAAGACCGAAGACCGAACCAAAATTTAAGTACCCAAAAAATTCGGGTAACTAATATTTATATAACATTTTGGGTAGTGATTTTTAAAAATTGAAATTCAAAAATATCAAAATGACTAAATCGGATTTAGTCCGAAAGCCCACTCGCGCGGCACGGGGCGGGGCAGGGCAGGTCTCTCGGGCCCACATATCATGGAGGTGTCCGGTGTCCCATGGGCGTGAGTCGGGCCCACGCCACCGCTGGGGACGCTCCTCTTGGAAGCGGACACGCGGGCCCACGGTTCTGGCGCACCATGAGGTCGGTCCACGCGAGCTTGCCGACAGGGACGCGGTCTGGGCGTCGCGAGGCGGCGGTGTGATGGAGCCTAACCAACCACGTCAGTACGACACCTCCCACATATAAAGCGAAGCCAGCCTCTCCACCCGACCCGACACTTCTCCTACCTTTCCCCTCCTTCCTCGCCGCGACCGAGCCGAGACCGCCCGGATCCTCGCTCGCCGGCGTCTGCAACCGGCTGACCGTCCGCTACTCGGCCGTAAACACGGTAATGGACTCCCCCTCCCATCTCGTACTCCTGCTGTCTTTGCGACCGTGCTCTTCCGCGGGGTCTCGCTGGCGGCGCCGGCGTTGACCCCGCCCGATTCGGCCCGGGCTCTCTCTCAGCCGTGCGTCCTGCGCCGACATGCCTGAAAATTCGGATCAGTTGAGGGTATGGGATTCAGCTAGTTTTTTTTGTTTTTCATTTTTGAACTCGCGTAGATTCTGTTGTACGTCAGCGTACTCGTGCCGTCGTGCGAAGAAAATCGTAGAAGTAGATCTTATTATTCTCGTGTATGGTGTATCCAGACGTGGAGCCTCAAACACTTCACTGGTCTGAGGACTCTCCTGGTTCCGATCCTTGCGGGGATTTGAAATTATAGCCTATCCTTGATGGGATTTGAAATTCCAGTTGCTCTCCCCCATGGCTCGCTCTGCAGTTTGGATGACCTTAGGGCGAACCCCTGTTGGAGCCTTTCAGACTATGCAGCCCTGGTGACCACAACTATCGGCGGGCAAGCAAACACTGATATTTCTGTGTGGCTGCCGCAAGTTTGATGGTGGTAAACTATAGAGGAAACCAAGCACCCCCAGAGTTCACTCTTAAATTATTTGTTTTTCTTTAGAACAGATTTTTTTTCCAACATCTGTAGCATGGGTTATATGTAGTCATTTGAAAAGTAAAAAAATAACAACACATACACTCATATGCATCAAACTGTCGGGACAGTCTATCAAGACAGCTCCCATAAACACCGAAATATAAACCAACTAATAAAATGATTCTAAGAACATGTTCTTGGTTCTCAACAATTTAGAAATATGGTTATAGCTTGAAAAAAGAGCTATTTCCAAAAAGCAACCGTCACGCCATGGTGATTCATCCGCACAGGAGCGCCTTGCTTGGTTGGCCGAAGGAAAAGGATCGAAGCAGCTTAGCTGTGCAGGACTTATGAATTAAAAAAAAAACAGAGAAACAACATCACCAGCTTGGGCTGGACAAATTATGGATCCATCTCGGATTTTCGTTGCTCGGGCTGAGGTGCTTCGGATGTGCTGCTTATATTGAGCAGGCTGCATGCTTCAATGACCTAAATTCCATAATATGCTTACGTGTGTACTCAAATTTTGCCGCCCCCAGCCTGGGCCCTCAGTGGTCGCCCCTCCCGCCTACGCCAAATGCTAGTCCTGCCCTCACCGGTTGCTGAATTTGCCCTTCCATTTTGAGTTTTTGTTGATTAATAATGCTATGCTTTCTAAAGAGAGGAGTTCATCTCCAGGCTGTAAACGTTTATCATTCTAAAATTTAAATTATACCTTTTGTGTGAAGATATATTGTTGATAAAACTGTCTGTCTAACCCAGTATGTATGTAATCTGACGGTTGCTAGAGGCTGTTTCTTGCAACTGATAAAAGTCTTTTACCTTGTTAATTCATTTTTCAGAGTTTGGAGTTGGAAATTAAGAATCAACCTTGCACCTGTTCTCTGTGCCGCTTTACTTTGTGGATTGCAGAACAAGAAAAGAATAACAAACAAGCCATTGCATCTCACTAACTTGAGGTAACTATGCCAAAGGACAGGAGTTCCCGTGTCGCCTCTTCTGAGAGCCGCCGGGCTCGTGGTTCGCCGTACTTCTCCTCACACGGACAGATCAGTGTTTCTCGTCAGTCAGAGGAGTCTTCTGCAGCTACAGCGGCGGCAAACTTATCGCCGCATGGATGGAGCAGGGGTTCTCGTCGGTCAGAGGAGTCTTCTGCAGCCGCAGCAAAGCTGGCTGCTGACTGGGAGGAGGTTCGCTGCCCCGTGTGCATGGATCACCCGCACAACGCGGTCCTGCTGATCTGCTCTGCCCACGAGAAAGGATGCCGCCCTTTCATGTGTGACACCAGCTCCCGGCACTCCAATTGCTTCGATCAGTACCGCAAGGCCTCCAAGGAATCCTGTAAGGATTCAGGGGCAGCTGCAGCAGCAGAGTGTAGTGAATGCCAGCAGCAGGTGAATCTTTGGTGCCCGCTGTGCCGCGGGCCTGTCAGCCACTGGATCAAGGACTATGACGCTAGGAGGCACTTAAACTGCAAAGTGCGATCATGCACCATGGAGTCATGTGAGTTCAGTGGCGCCTACAAGGATCTGAGGAACCATGCCAGGGCGGAACACCCTGCGGTAAAGCCGATGGAGGTGGACCCGGTGCGGCAGCGCGACTGGCGCAGGATGGAGCAGCAGCACGATATTGGGGACTTGCTGAGCATGCTGCGTTCTGGATTCAGCAGCAGCCTTGATGATGCCGTGCTTGAAGCCAGCGAAGAGGGGGAAGAGGAGATCATCACAGAAAGGAACGTGCACAGCCATGGTCATGGCCCCTCCATAACAATGATCTTCATTATGCGATCAACTAATTCGATCCAGCAGTACCTATCAAGCCGTAGTAGGCTCATTCTGGTCAGTCGGTCTGGCAGCGGTGACGCAGATATCACCAGTCCTTTCAGCGAGGAAGGTGGTGATCCTGCGCCATCGACAGATGCATCGCATCATGACACTGAAGGAGACGACGGCCCTGCACAATGATGGATGGTGCCAACTTGTAGGTGGCCCCGTGGTGTCCTGTTTGCCCGAGGGATTCTGACCAGCATCCAGTGCCTCATGCTGCGGGAAGAAAACATGGATGCGTGTATCTCAGCGTAGTCAGGACGTTCTGTCTGCGCGGAAGAAGAATTGGGAGGGAAATAGCAACGCAGGGGATAGGTTTCAAAGTGTTGTGTGGTGGATGGGGTGATCCCAGTGTCGGTTGTATTTACTACTCCATCCTTCTCAAAATAATTGTCATTTTAGACAAGATTTCTAGTTCAAAATGAACTAAAAGTCTTGTCTAAAACGACAATTATTTTGGGAAGGAGGGAGTAGTAAACAAGAAAAACAATTGGTTGATTGTATGTACCTTGTTTGGATGGATTCGATTCTCGGCGTTGTGACTTTCTAGCATATGAATGAATTTGTTCTGCATTAAGGAATTTGATTGTGTTAGTGTTGCAAAATTTCTCTGGCGTTGGCTGGTTCTCAGCACGCCGCCGTTCTACTACGCGCAAGGCGTGATGCACATCTTCAACCTGGCGTACGACCTAGGAGGTTAGGGGCAGGCGGTAGGGACACAGGCGGTAGGGACACGCCACCGTTCGAGACGCCGGGTGCATCGCTGTCGCCGTTTTGGATCACGGGCGAAGAGGCCGGTGGGTTCTCGCCGCCGCCGTTAGGGGCTGAAAAAAGTAGGAACAGGAATGAAGAAAACACAGAAATGATGAAAGTATGAAAACCACAGGAATGAATAACAAAGGAATTCCAAACTCTTGTTGTTTGGATTGCAGGAATTTATAGCATAGGAATTTAAAATCACCTCAAATTGGAAAATAGAAAAATTATCAGAACTCAATTATGTATGAGATAAAAGATAAATTATAAATATGTATATTTTATTGATCAATCAAGGTTGTGTTATAAAACTATTGGACCGGATCTAACACTGGAAGGTGTGGACAATATACCTATGCATAATGTAATCGTGTCCAAAATAAGTTACTTATTGTATTTATTAGAAGCTTAAATTGAGAAATATGCAAATGTACTCATAGCTTATTCTGTGTTTTTGTACTTCCTTCGTGAGATCTCTGTACTCCTCTCAAATTGGTTAATCAGCACCAAATCTTATGCTAACTAATAAGGGCGAGCTGATAGAGGTGGAAGATACGAGGAGCAAAGTTTTCCTTTGGTTTTGACTGGATGTTTTATTTTCTGTGTTTTGCACATCATTGGATTCCTTTCCTCTGGAATGGAAACAACAATTCCCTTGTTCCAAACACTTCATTCGTCTGGAATGATTTCCTATGTATTTCCTTTGTAAATTCTTCATTCCAAACGAGCCCAGTGATGAGGAAGCTCCCGCGACTTGGCGTCTTGGCTAGAGGTGGGACTCGGGCCGGCTCGGTACGGCTCGTTCGTACTTCGGACTGAAACAGCTTGAGATCGAAAGCACGTCGAGTCGGCTTGTGCCGAGACGGCGGTCGAAAATCGAGGTTCAAGCACGGCTCGAGGCTCGATGGGCCTTCGGATCGTGTCAGGACCAAGCACGGCTCACTTCACTGATTTTAGCTCATAAACAATTAAAATCTTAACAAAAATCAAGTTTTCTATGAAATAAATGGCTAAATTTTTTTAAAAAATTATGTAAAAAATATTGAAGTGATAGAGAATATTTTTTGAAGAATTTGAAAAAAATATACAAGTTTGAACTTTCAAATTTGAATCAAAATAAAAAACAACCTCGTCCATAGCAGCCCAGCACCATTTGAATGGGATGAGAGAAAATGTGAACCTTCACATGTTGGAGTGCCTGAAAAAATTATAAAAAAATCATACATATAGAAATCTAGAACATACACATAGAAAACAAAAAAATCATACAACATCTTTATTTTTTGGAGATTCGCAAAATAGTGAAGAATATGTGCATATGATTTGTTTTGGCTGTTTATAAAAAAGTGCAAAAAGAGTTATATGAGTTTGAAAATAATTGTTCCAAGTGGTAGAGAGTATTTTTTGAAAAATATAGAAAAAAGGAATCATCGGATTTAGACTAAATTTGCAAAATCTATACAAGTTTGAATATTTAAATAGGAATCAAAATAAAATAAAATACTCCACAAAAGAAACCGGAAAGAACAGGCATGCCTCCCTTGTCACTCTCTCCTCTGTTCACCGGCCAGTGGCTCAGCAGGGTGCGCGACCCAGTGACGCGCGTGGTGCGCCAGCCGCCAGACGCCAGCAAGTTTAGTCTCACATTGCTTGTTTTTTTAGCTGGGAACCAATATATAAACTTGTACTGGGAACAGCTACTGAGCTTCTTGGAACATTCAGTGCTAACTGGGCTGGCGCGTGTTGGACTTGTTGGGTCATATTTTCAGAATTTTGATCCCGTCTACTTGTAAGGTGGACTAAATTTTTTCGAGCCTGTTTCGACCCGTCGGGTCATTATAGAGCTGGGCCGTGCCGCTCACCGTGCTCGACTTCGAGGCACGGTACGGACCGAATCTCCGCCGGGCCGGGCCGTGCTAGGCTTCGAGCCGCCGGGTTTCAGCCTGTCCCAATTCCCACCTTTAGTAGTGGCGTGTCCCCCCGCGGCGCTGGGCTTCGTCGATAGCAGGTGTGCCAGCATCTTGCATCTTATTCCAATCCTGGGCTTATGAACTACTCCTGACAATTAGTGGCAACATTTAAACCGACTCTTGTTACTCTGACACTCTTTGTTGTTGGAAAAAACTCATATTCTGTTGTTAAACAGGCGTCTGTACTGTTCATTATCAGATGCATCGAGAGGCACACACAATTCGGGGCGCAAATAGGCCAACCAAGACCACCGATCGATTGCTAGGTAAACGAACCAATACACTTCCACACAATATGCCAAACCAATACATAAGGTGTTAGAAGATAGAACTACTTATAGGAGGGATTTCTCCAACGGGAAAAGAAGCAAGGGGCTTATAGCACAGGGAAAATGGCCTCGTGCATATTATCACAAGCTACCAGAATCATTCGAACATCAAAAGCATGGAAACTGCGTAATTGACATTTTGTAGTAAAGACAAGATGAATCACCATACTTAGGCTACAAACTGACGAAGATTTAGCAGGCTGTTGGCAAACTGCCCACCACTAAGCAGAGAAACGTCTGTTGCATGAATGGATATTACATTTCCATCACACGATGGCCATTAGGTAAAAACAGAAAACAATCCGATGCAGTCATCTCTTATTCGATGATGCTCTGAAAGAAATGCACATGTCAAGTCCGGGAAACTTTGTTCCAACAAAAATCCTAGGCAAAAACAACAACCTCCTTGATGGCCAAACGCGTATTCATAAACAAGGGAGCAGTCTGGTACTCTGGAGCTAGGAACAAAGTGTAAATGAAATTTCTGCCTCATCAAATTCTTATTTCAAGAACCAAGAGGCATCTTTAGTGGTGTGCATCATCGTCATCATCATGGCCATCTGGATCTCCACCATCACCAATGACCTTAAGCTGCAAGAAACCAAACAGTTCTGTTAATGCACACTACCAGATCATACAGCACGCCAACATATTCTACTGATATATACTGTGGAGAAGGCCAATAAACTTGTAGCATGCAATCAAAAGTTGGCAATTTCAATTACCACAAAGTATTGAGAACAGACTGGACACTCATGCGGCTCATCTTTTTTCAACCAGAACCACACAACATCATGTTCATCCTCTGCAAATAAAGAAGGGAAACAGGGGAACTAAATTCAATTTTGTCATCCTTGCCAGTAGTTGACATGTAAAACAAAAGCCAAGGGAACCATTGACTTACCTCCTTCACCACCAGGGCAACCGACTATCCTCTTGTTATAGTAGGACTCAATGACAGCTGGTTCTTCCTGCAAGTACATGATCCATGAAATGATGACTAACATAGTATTGAATTTTATGGGCACAATTCAAGCCAAGAATGATAGAACAACAAAAGGATTCCTCATGTTTAGCCAAGACCTTAGAGAATAAGAAAATATCCAAATATTATAACAGTTCATGAGGTACTGTAACAAAACCAGTAACTTGACCAGTACTTGTACAATATACAATGAGAAAATTGTACACAATTTGAAGTTCAAAAGCAAGAAGAAAAAGAGGCAAGGCATACAACACTGAAATAATGAACAACCAATATCAGTGTACAGTTGTTTGAGCAAACTATAAAGGGCATGAAAAAGAAAAGCAAATAGAAATTATGTAATCTGAACAGATGAAAGTCTTCATGCAGTCCTAAAAGTTCATCTCTGCCAAACAATCTCAATTTGAAGTATCCACGATTTCATGTCACCTGCTGGTTCCTCAAGTACATGGGTCAAGACTCAGACCAACGGAGGGCGGACCATCGTGTGTTGTGTAGGGGCCACAAAGCACAGGTAAAGGCCTAATCCATAGGGGATAGCTCCTCATGTATTGGAACTGGCTTTCGTGACCATTCTTGGCCCGGTTTCAGGTGCTTCATAGTTGCAATACCTCAGGGGGGTCTTTCCCCTGTTGGAATTCCAGAAGTCGATTTCTTGTTTATTCCTCGGTATTCCCGGCTATTTATAGACTATTACAGATTAGACTCCTTCCTAATCACGAATATGACTCTTTTAAACTACCTCAACTAGATTTAGGACTCTTATCTCTATCTCTATTAGGTACGTCCAAATCTGGACGCGATTTTCCTTCTAGAAACATGATTATTTTCAACACACCCCCTAATCTTGTTTCTAGGACACACTTAGGACGGAGACACACCTATCCATCCTACACACTTTTCGGGTGGACACAACTACACCTTTGAGATGGACATATCCATCTCGAATTTGGGTGGACACAACTACACCCTTGGGAAGGACGCAACTACATCCCAATCACACCTATTTTGGAGTGGACGCAACTACACTCTCGGGATGGACTCATCTTCACCCCGCACACAAGTTTAGGTTGGACGCATCTTCAACCTCAGGATGGACTCATCTTCATCCTGCACACAATCTCAAGATGGGCGCATCTACACCCCGAGCACCTCTTGGTGAGAATTTAGAACAATTCTCCCTCGGACGCAAGAAGCGCTCTCTCCTCTTCCACTTTCTCCTTTTTGGTACACTCCCGAGCGAAGTGCCCAAACTTCTGACAATTGAAGCAACGAATCTTTGACTTGTCCAATTTCTTCTTCTTCGTTTGACCACCTTCTTCCGCTTCTCGTTCTTTCCACTCTTCTCTCGTCAAGTAGAGTTTCTCCTCATGCTCTTGGTTGAAGCCATGCACTCGTTCTTCATGTGCCTTGAGCCTGTTAACGAGTTCTTCCACAGTCATCGTCTTCATATCAACAAATTGCTCAATAGTAGATGCAATGTGGAGAAATTTCGAAGGCAGAGCACGTAGCAATTTCTTCAGAATGTAGCTTTCTTTAACTTCACCCCCAAGACCGCGAATTTTTGTGACGATGGTCATCACCTTTGTTGCAAAGTCGTCGATAGAGTCTCCTCCATTCATACACATCATATCCAACTCGTTCTGAAGAGTTTGAATTCTTGCTTCCATCACGTGTTCTTCACCCAAGAACTTGGTTTTGATCATCTCCCAAGCGTCTTTCGCCGTCTCTTGCTCGGAAATTCGCATGAGAGTGTCTTCATCAATTGCATGGTAGATGGCCGCAAGAGCCACTGATCTTGTTTTGGATCAACTTTGCCTTTCGTCTCCTCCACGGCTTCCCATACCCCCTGCGCCTTTAAAAATACCTTCATCTTGATGGCACATGCTGTATAATTGTTCTTCGTAAGTAGGGGATATTGAAGCGCCATTTTATTCTCCATCTCAGACAGTTGGGCCACAAATCAGATCAGCCCGCAATAGATTACTGGGTCAAATGACAACTCACTGGTCGGCCTCCCTTTAATTCGGCCCAGTCCTTCCTCAAAATTGCAGCCCAACCAATATGTTCGGCCCACTCTAGTAGCCCAGCCGAAACTCTAGCCCTCTGTCCTCTTCAACCGCAGGCCACCAGCAGCCGCCGCCCCCGATCGGTGGACTTTCGTCGATCCCGCCGTGATCTGCGTCGTCCTCTTCCTCACGAGCGCTCCTCCTCCCGCGCCTCGGTCCCGATCGGCTCTTGCCTGACCCGCCGGCCGCCGCCGCCGTCCTCCGTCCGCGCCGGCGCGGGACGACAGCCGGCTCACGAGCCCGCAGCTTCGCCTCAGCTCCGACCGGTGCCCTCCCCGTCTCGGTCTATCGAAGTCGCCGCCCTCCCCGACCGACTGGAGCGCCTCCGCTCGATTCGGCCGCAGGCCCGCAACGAGATGGAAGCTGCGCCGCGCCGAAGACACCCGCCAGATGCGCCGCTCTGTCCACGGCCGCCGCCCTGCGCCTCCCAATCCCGACTGCGACCGCCCCTCTGCGCCGCTCAGAGCCGGATCCGCGCCCCTACTCGGCGGATAGTGCCGGATCCGCGCCCTACTTCGGCGGATCTGCACAGGCTCATCGGATCCTCGCCGGACTCGTGTTGAGGAGGTAAGTCGCCCTTGATTAATCTCGCTCTGATTACCAATTGTTGGAATTCCGAAAGTCAATTTCTTGTTTATTCCTCGGATATTCCCGGCTATTTATAGACTATTACAGATTAGACTTCTTCCTAATCACGAATATGACTCTTTTAAACTACCTCAACTAGATTTAGGACTCTTAATCTCTATCTCTATTAGGTACGTCCAAATCTGGACGCGATTTTCCTTCTAGAAACATGATTATTTTCAACATCCCCTTGGGGCTGAGTTTTTCTATGATCCAATAAACTATCTGATGATCAACATCACTACCTTATCACACATTGCACGTGTACTCCTTTTTTTTGCATGACCTACCATAATCCTAGAAATGAACCTTTTTTACAGTAAGCATGACAAACATCTTCTGAAACCATAGCACATATGTCCATTCTTGGTGGGTGATAACAGTAAAGTTTACAAAGAAATACTAGAGCATTTCCTCCACGCAATATATATTAACATGGACATGGCTAGCCGCAACATGAGATAGCAATATTAATGTTACAGCTCAAATAAAAGGCAACAATTCAGTGGACTTGAAATCATGGTTATAGTTTTTTGGGGCAATTGGGCTGCGATCCCAAATGTTGTCATCCAATTTTTTAAAAAATTTAGTTATAAATAATAAATATAATATGTGAAGGCATAATACGGCATAAATAGAAGCAAACTGCTACAAAATACCCCTTGATAAAGCACATAAAGAAAATCACTTCAAAAAAACCACATAAAGAAAAGACAGTAATTGAATAGCTGGGTCATCCCATCTCTTTCTGTCCTCATATGACGCTCTGAAAGAAATGCACATGTTTAGCGCTTGAATGTTTGAAACAAAAAGGTATGTCTAAACAGCAACATCCCCTGAATCAGCCAGCAGCTTCAAAGAACTATTCATATAATAAGCTAGGAACATGTGAATGATTTGCAAACGTGCATCAACAGCACTAACAACCATTTGACAGAAAACATGGAAGAGGCATCAATGCAAACGAGGATACTGAAGACGCAACACAAAGCAGGCGAGAATAACCATTCTAATCCAACAATTTGTAAAACAACAATGTACCCAACAAAATATGAGTTGTAACAATTGAGGCAACAAGAACGACATAATACACTAGACACTGCAAACGGGATAAAAAACATGAAATGTCATCAATTCAGAACTAATGTATTACCAAACGAGGTACCGAATCACAGTAATAAACCTGAGTATAGCAGCCTCGTGTCCCGATCTCGGTTCAATGAAAAGGAAAACAACACTCAAATGTACGGCTGGGGTCTCACCTTGGTACCGAAGGGGCCGACGGGAGGATCCATATCGAACCGCTTCTTCCCCTGCGAAACCCAGACCAGATCGGGGAATCAGAACCAACTCCCCGGAACCGAATCAACTGGTACTGGTAGCCCCTCCCACACAACCCAACCCAACCCAACCCAACCCCGAAACAGAAGCCCGGGCCGTCTCACCTGGAGCTCGGCCTCCAGCTCCTCGCGCTCGTGCCCCGTGGCGATGGGCATGACATCCTCCACCGTCACCGACTTGTCCCCTGCACAACGCGAAACCACCACCACCAAACGGATCGTCAGCTCCCGATGATGCCGCCGGATAACGAGAGATCCGAGGAGGAGGAGGAGCGGGGTCAGGCATCACCTGAGAGGAGCGGGCTGGTGCGGCGGAATGCTGCCGCGGCCGAGGAGAGCGGGGCGGCGCGGGCCGCAGAGAAGGAGGCGGCGGCCGTGGCCGCGGCCCGGCGCGCCGCTGGGGCGAGGGTGTGGAGGCGGCGCCACATGGCGGTGGGCGGCGGGGTCGGGGCTCTCTCTCGGTGGCGGTGGCGGCGGAAATGGAGATCGGCTCGATTCGACTTTGACCCGGGGATGGGGGCGGCGAGGTAGTGGGAGGAGAAGGAAATTGCAAGGGGTAGCGAAGTGGCGTTCGGCGAGGTGGGGCGGGGTGCTGCGTCAAGGTTCGTGCGAGTTGTGATGGCCGTTGCAAGCGTGGCTTCGCGTCTCGGGGGCCCCCCGGTAAGCGCGAATCATATGCGAGGTTCTCGCGTGCCCACTCACCACATTCTCCTACTACGCGCAACGGATGCATTCAGATTCAGAGCTGGTACAGTTCAACGGCGTCTGATTTTTTTTCTTTCTGAACGAACTAAAACGTCTGCACTTTTAGCAGGAGATGAGAACGAGCGTTATGGCTACTCCTAAAGTATCCAGTCCCGGAACGCACCATATCACAGGACAGCACCGCACGAGAGATAAGGTAAAGAATTGTTCGAGACAAAACATTATGTAAGAAAAATTAGTCATATCATGTTACTCTATAAAATTGGCCGTAATGTGCAGTGTTGAGCCATGTCCCTTAAATTCAGGTACATAAATGCCGATCCTAAATAAGCCTATTGGTTGAGTTTTAAGGCGGTTATGTATATCTGTTTAGATTGATGCTCTCGATGATATTCACGTGTCAAATCTTGAAACTGCTTTTGTTTGAGCAAAATTTCCTTGGGGGAGGCTATCAGCTTGATCGCCAAATATGCACATTCATAGCCATGTACACAGTACAAAAAGTTGGGCTCTGGAATAAAAAGGAAGGAAAAGAAAGAAAGAAACTATCCACCTCGACAAATTCTTATTTTAGGGACCAAGAGCATCAGTGATGCTCATGATCGTCATGCCCATCTGGATCGTCTCCACCATTACCATTGACCTTAAGCTGTACTCCCTCTTTATCTTTTTAATTGACGTTTTAGACAAAGATTTAAACTAAAAATGACTTAGGTTTCTTGTCCTAACGTCAATTAAAAAAATCTAGAGGGAGTACAAAGGAAGTAACTAACTCTGCACCATCAGCCACTATTGCAAGGATGACAATGCACTCATGATATCCGGAGAAAAAAAGTCAGTAATTTTAATTGACACAAAATATTGCGAGCAGACTGGACGACGAGAGCAGCGAAGCATCGTGCAAGGGCCCCAGAGATGTTATCTACATGTGACATGAGTGCTTTTATTAGAGAGAATGTGTCTCAGGCATGCTATCTTTCCCTTTCTCATTTTTTAGAACTGAGAATATAAGTCGTACAATCTGCGTATAGACTTACTTTCAATATAAGCAGGTTTGCCGTTTCTAAAAAAAATGTAAGTGAAGTAAGGTTATTTACACGTTTGAGCTTTGTCGGAAAGAAAGTTCGAACCATACTTCATAAACCATGAGAGTTAAGTCACTACGTTTAAGATGATAATTTCACGCAATCTTATGTCACTTTTTTTCGTAAGATATCTTAGCCCAATAAATTCTACTGGCGCTGACGGGTACAAAACTCTAATTGTCTCAAAATATAATCCTTGCACTTTGAATTTTGGTATCAACAATCTGTTTAGCTATATAGTATGATCCCTACGATTTAAAGTTGATCAACTTAATGTATTGATCCATGAATAACATTCTCCGAACAAAATACGACTGTAAATACAGAAGACAAAAACCTAAATTCAGGAGTATGAAAAAATGTGTTGGAAGGAAAACACAACTTATTTCCTATGAACGGTTGATCTCCCGATAGCTTTCCATTCTCAGCAGAAGCCTTCGCAGTCACCGCCGCGCTAGTATCAGAGGCGCCGGAGGCGCCGGAATCGTGGAGAGTGCTCGAGTTCTACAGTGACATCAGCGGTTTGATGGCATCAATGAGCTGAACTTCGGACACCGTCCTGCCAGTGTGCTATGTTTTGATCCCAAAATATTATAGTCGCTTCAAAAACTGGACGAGACAAATCATGTACTTACTCTGTTATGATATTTATTATATTCAGGGAAAAAATCTAATTTAATTTGAACTAATTAACTGTTTTAAACATTATTTCAAATTAAAATGATTGTACGTACGTAACCGTAGCAGGGGCGGGGCGGCCGGACACAACTTCTCTCCTCCCATGTCTCATCTCATGCGTGCTCTCGCTGACATGTCATGATTTTTATTAGTTATAGAGGTATGATAGTTAAAACTGAGCATAAATGAAGAGACACATCAACGAGAACACGGGAGGAGAGGAAGCCACGTCCAGGGCTAGGGGTGGGTACAATTAACCTATTAACCGTTAACCAAAATTAACCGCACCAAATTAATCGAAATTGCGGTTAATTCCGTTTTCGGTTATCGGTTCGATTATGATTTTCTTTGCGATTCGGTTTTCGGTTAAGTTTTCGGTTGTCGACAATGGTTAACCACATACCGAATTAACCGCATTCAGACTAATTCATTCATGTTGGATCTGTTTCTCTTAGCTTATAATTTATCAACACATGAATGTATGCTTGTATGTTGACTTATATGTTATTCTTTTATGATTGAGTTCATTTCACGTCTATTTATTGTTCACATGCTCATATTTGCTTTATTTAATTTATGTTTAAATTTTGTTTTAATATATTGCAATTAATCGAATATTCATACTGAATTAACTGTAACCGAATTCTGCAATTAATATTTTTATTCGATCATATTCGACTATCGATTTCTATTAATCGAATTAACCAAACCAAATTGGGCGGCGGCGAGATGGTGTGGCCTGGAAATTGGGACGGCACGGCACGGCTCCATCGATTGCATGGTCAAGGCCAAATGTCAACGCGGCATGACGCGCACTGGTCGTTGACAGAAAAAAAAACGAACGAGATAAGCAGAGCCGCGAGCTGCGAAACACCCCTCTCTTCTCTGGCATTACATCCAAGCCCTAAACCCATCCCGCGCCACCATGCGCCCGCCACGGCTCGCCGCCGCTGCCTCGGCTCCGATCCGACGGCGCCACCTTTGCACCACCACCACCACATCCGCTTCCGCCCGGGCGCCCCAGCCTGCCGAGCCCCTTTCCGCGCTGTTCTTCCCAGCCGCTGGCGCCACCAGCACCGCCGATGGCCTCGCCTCCTCCCTCCGCCAGCTACTCGCTTCCTCGCCCACGCACCCGCGCGCCTTCCCGCTCCTCAAGTCGGCCGCTCTGGAGGCGCGCCTCGAGCCCCACGAGCTCGTCGACGCCGTCCTCGCCGCCGCGGACGCGGGCGCCCCCGCGGCGGCGCCAGAGCTGCTCAGCCGCCTCCTCGCCTTCCTCTCCGGCGGGATGCGCGACAGCGCGGACGCGGCGACCGCGGCCTACGCCCGCATGGTCGTCCGCGGTGTCGTCCCGGACGCCAGGTCGCGCGCCCACCTGCTCCTCACCACGGCGCGGTGCGCGTCGGCTGCGGACGCGCTCGCGCTGTTCGAACAGATGCGGGGCGACGGACACGATCCGGACGCGATGATTTACGACGTGGTGATGCGGGCTTGCTTCAAGGAAGGGATGCACGGGGATGCGGTCAGGCTGTTCGATGAAATGACTGCTGCCGGGATCAAGCCCAACTCACATCTATATCAGCTCATGGTTGCGGTCCTCTGCAAGATGTGCAACCCTGATCGTGCACGGCATGTGTTAGATGAGATGAAAAAAGCAGGATTGAGGCCGAGTGGCACCACATACAACTCCGTGGTGAATGTGCTGGTGAAGGCGGGGAGGATGGAGGAGGCACTGCAGATGAAGAATGAGATGCTGGCTGCTGGAGAGAAAATGGATGTGGTGCTCGCTACGTCCTTGATGCAAGGGTACTGCTTGCATCGTGAAGTTGGTAAAGCACTGGATTTGTTTGAGGAGTCTGTCAGCGATGGTGTGGTGCCAACTAATGTGACATATTTGGTGCTGATCCAAGGTTGCAATGCAGAGGGGATGACAGATAAGGCGTATGAGCTATGGCGACAGATGAAGGAGTGGGGATTGTTGCCGGAAGCACCTGCGTTGAATTTAGTGATTGATGGCCTATTGAAAGACAAACGGTGGGAGGATGCCATCAGATTGTTTGAGGAGATGGTTGATACTGGGGTACCAAATGTCTTCACATACAATTCTTTAATCAATTGGCTCTCTCTGCGTCACAAACTCCCTGAAGCTCTGAGATTGTGGGAGAAGATGAAGGAAGTGGGAGTGAAACCATCTATTGTAACATACAACCACTTGCTCTTGGGTTATTGTCAGAGGGGGTGCATGGATGAGGCAATCAAGTTATACTCTGAGATGCCTGAGAAAGGATTCATGCCCAATGCTTTCACTTACGCAACTCTGATGAAAGGATATATCAATAATAGGGCTTTTGACAAGGCCTATGCCCTTCTTGATGAAATGCGCCAGAACGGAGTTTCTTGTCATGATTATATATATAAAATTCTAATAAATGGCCTTCGTGTGGGCATGGTAGACCGCATGTGTGAAGTTGATGAAATGTTGAAGAGATTTATAAGCGAAGGTTTTGTTCCAACCAGAAAGACATACAATAGTATCATCAGTGGGCTTGTGAAACGTGGTATGATGAGTTCAGCATATGCTATGTATCAGCAGATGTGTGATAAAAGTATTCAGCCTAACATAGGAACATATACCAGTTTTATTGATGGTTATTGTAGGACCAACTGCTATGATCTGGCATTGAAATTGCTAAATTATCTGAGACTTGAAGGCCCTCGACCCGGCCTTGCTGCATACAGTGCTTTCATATATGGGTTTTGCCAACAGGGGAATATGTCTCAGGCACTTCAGTTTCTTGTTCTTCTGCTGAAAGATGGTTTCAAACCAAATGCTACTGTCTACAAGAGTTTTATTGCAGGGTACAAAAGCATAAGAATGATGAAAGAAGCTTATAAGTTCTATTACACCATGATGAAAGGTGGAATTGTTGCTGATACAGCAATTTATACCACCTTAATTTATGGATTATCAAAAGCTGGCAATGTAACCTTTGCTACAGAACTGTACTCAGAGATGTTGGCGAAGGGCAATATTCCTGATAGTAAAATTTTCACAGCATTAATACAGGGCTTTATCCGCAATGGAGACACTGATAGTGCTGTAAAGTGGCTGGATGAGATGAGTAGATTAGATGTGCGCCCAAATGTTTTGATTTATAACATGCTGATAAATGCATACATCCGTGATGGTAAGCTGCAAGAGGCATTCCAATTGCATGATGAAATGCTTGACAAGGGAATCATGCCTTATGATGCAACAAAAGAAATAGTTAGCCCAAATGTTTCAGAGGCTGACAGTCACAGTCCTGCTGATGTAGAGACTCCTATCTTAAGTTCGTCCAGTTAAGACCTAAGAACCAAGAACTGTACCTGAAGGCTTGATCAGATTAAAGTTTCCATTTTGCATCGTCAAGATGGGAAACACTCAAACATGCACTGTGAATAGAGTGAAATTTTGACAAGGCCGGATGGAAGCAAAGGTAAAAAATGGTATATATTCATTACTTAATAATGTGATGTTTCTATTACATGACCCTTTATCATTATCGATGCCTCATTATAATACTCACTGCACACATTCATTTGTGTTTTATGTGTCTCCTTCTGGTTCTATTATTGTTTAAATTAGGAAACCGACAGGACCAGGCCTTGATTTAAATGTTGTAACAGATAGTTTTGCGTAACCATGCACCACTCTCCGTTCAGTAATCACTTTTTGTTGTCTTACTTGAATGGCCAGTGCTGCTGTAAGAGCCAAGAGGTACTTCTCCAACTCGTTTTGGTTGACGTTGAGCTAAGCAACATCAACAAAAGAAGGATTGGAGGGGGTACTGAATTTTATTTTTTACCAAGACTACTTAGCTTATTATATCCGTGACTTGGACATTTCAATTTTTTAGATATATGTATTAGATTTCCCTATCGCTTTGATTGATCTAATTACGGCTGCATCCCCGTGAATGCAGGCCGATGCCAGTTTTGGCAGACCTTGTAGAGCAGTAGTAATTAATGAATGTTTCGGGCCAGATAGATTGGAATGAGAGGAACCCAGTATTTTGTGTGGGATGAACCTGTTTCCATGAGCATCTAGATTAATCAACCGGTGTTCCACTGTGCTTTACAACCCCTAATAACAGAAAAAAAAACTAGCTTAGAGAATTTTGAAACCTTCCCAATGGTGACGTTGGCACATCTGTTCCCAAGTGACCATTTTAAAAATCATTTCAGGTAGGGTTCTCGAGAGTATCATCTGTATCATTTGGGGAAAGAATTGGCCTAGATTACTGGCTTGACAAAGTATATAACTACTCCCTCCATCCCCAAAAGTTTGTCGATTTGTAGTTCATTTTTGAACTACAAGGCGACAAACTTTTTGGGATGGAGGGAGTACTATCTTGCAATGCTGAAATTATTCTTTGTTAATAGACAATATCTGCTAACGTCTTGCTTATACAGTTGATTGTGATGCAGAACTTTCATGGCGGCCTGTGCTCCGAATTTAACAAAAGATTGTGCCTGCTGCGTGCCACGGTGCCAGTGACAGGTGTGCATAGCGTGGAACAGTTTAAAACATGAAATCCCTTTACTTCACTGCTGAAACACATTCTTTGTTCCCCTCAAACACATGGGGCAGGATATTCAGAGGTGAGGAAATGGCAGGCTATAGCAAGAGAATGTCATCTTGCATGCTGTTTTCTGGGTGTCGTTTATACCCATCTCCTGTATATCATTTAACAAACAAAGCCCTGGTGATCAGGACCTACTGTTGGAACTTCAATTGCTTAGGAGCAATCACTATATTTACTAGAATAAGCAAGTAACTTATTTATGTAAACTGTGACCAACTCCTTACTTTCAAGCATGTCAATCCAAAGAGTGCATTGAAATGTTACCTGATATTTGCATGACTGAGTTCATTTTTCAGTCCATTTAAAGGATAATGTAATTTCATCTTCCATTGCCAGTGTACCAGTGAACAACTTCACGAATGTGTATCATTTTCGTTTGTCCCGACATAAGCCACATTTTCACAAGGCATTTGTGTGTTGCAATGCTTTAACAAATGATTTTTTGTCAGCAAAAGACTTTGACATGACACATTGCTCAATCCTCTTTCTTGATGTCTGCATTTGTAAGAGAAGAAATTTCGCATCATGCTGGAACCTGTCGGGCATCTCACTTCGGACCATTGTTGAAAGTTGAATTGCTTGCGTATCATTAACCAAAGCCGTACCCGTTGGTATTTTTATTAGAATAAAATGACAGAAAGGGAGGTCAGTAGACAAGGCTGCCGACAGATAGCTAATAGGTCTTGGGACAACCTACTAATTCATATCGGCTACTGGCAGCCCGATAAGCTGCCTGCGCTTCGTACGCATCAGATCCACGTAGCCTGTCGTGCTGTGTCTAGCAGCATGCAGCCTTTTCGGTTTCTCGGTAACTATAAACGGAACATAACGCCCGGCAGGCTGTACACCATGACTACGGTTTGTGCTGCAGCTTCTATATAAAAATAAGTTGAGACTGTGTCAAACAGGAAACTTCTATAACAATTTATTAGTTCAGCTGCTTCTCAGAATGAACTAAAAGCAGGACATAAGCAGAAGCTGCTTTCCACCAGCTTTTCATACAAGCTGCTTTTGTAACAAGTTCCAGCGGTGCCAAACAGAGCCTACATATCACTTTTTTTGAAAGTCACACAGCAAGTGCTCCAAGCTTCAGTGCTCGTAGATAAAACGCACCTCGATAAATGCAGCGGTTTGTAACTCTTCATCTTTGATCCACACATTGCTATTCATATACTGAATTTTTTTGTTCCCTCCCGTATAGCACAAGTGTTTGTTGCAGCTTCAACTTTCGCATGATACGGAGTATTAGTAGATAACAGCATGCACATCCGTAAAAAAAATTTGTTGAAATTGTTTACGAAGATTTTATATTGCCTATCACCGATGGGAGCACCAGCAGAGCGAGTAACCCACTCATGGCATATGGCTCCGACTGGTCTAGTTCATGCTTGTCACGTAGCCTATGGGTGAACCAGCAACCAGTCCCCGATTAATGTCCAGTCCGTAATTGTCCAATCGACTATCAGTTGCGGTTCTGGTGCAGGCGTCCTGCAACAACCCGCGCGCAAGTCGCGGGCGACCGCGACGCCAGCGGCGCAGCCGATGAAAGAGCCCCTGCATGCACGTACGCGGCACGAGAGGGCAGCCGGCTACCAAACCAAACCGCAACGTGCGCTGCCTGACCATCGCGGCGCGCAAAAGGGACCGATCAAGGAGAGAGGGGTCGAGGAAGAGAGATGCACCGGTCGTCGAGCTACCACCTGTCGTCCTCGTCGCCGTCGACCGCGGCGGCGGCTTCGTCGCCGTCCTCGGGGCCGGCGGCGGGGGCACTGGGCGTGGACAAGCAGCTGCCGATGTACGACCCGCGGTCGGACGCGGCCAAGAAGGAGGCCCTGGACGCGTCGCGCGCCGGCCTCGCCCGCACCCTGGTCCACGTTGTCCCCGTCGTCGTGCTCCTGTGCGGACTCCTCCTCTGGTCGCTCTCCGCCACCGACATCCCCGGTACGGTTTTTTACTCAAGCCTGCTAATAATTTGGCTAGACGAGGATAATTTGCATATAATTCTGAACCAACACATATATACTCTCCTCGGCCAAGAATATAAAATTTCTAGGTTTGATGGAAGTCAAATATTTTCAAATTTAAATAATAATATATATAAAAATAAAAGATCAACTTTGTTATGTTTTACATCTATTCGTTTTTGTTGTAAATTTTGTTACCGGGTCAGGATAACGTTTGCTTCAACGTTGCTGGAAAAGAAAACTTATGTATCTAATGCACATACACTCATAACCATTCTAAATTCCATTAAGCTCATGTATCTAATGCACATACCATGCATGCCAATTGCAGAGGTAGGTGTCCTGGTGGACAAGGGGATGAGCAGCCACACTACGGCGGCACATGTCAAGCTAGTGACGGATAAGAGTGGATCCAGTTCAAGCTGGAACGGCTCGAACATGGTGACCGCGACGGGAGGCTCGGATCCAATTGACAGTTCCAACGGAATAAAACGACGGGAGTTGAGAAGTGAAATGTGACGAGCAAATGTCTTTGGTTCATGCTAGCTACTAGTAGCAATCGTCCCAACTCCCAAGGCCAAATGCATGAGCGGTTCAAATTCTATATGCACTTATATAGTGTTTCTTTCTAAAAAAACTTGGATTTGTGATCTTCATAGCTATTTCTAGTCTTTTTTTATTTGACAACGAATGTCAAGTTGAAGCGTTTTCGACTGGAAGAAGTATAACTTTGGAACCAAGAGAGGATATACATTCTTAATTCAAATATGGCTGTCTACTCAAAATTTAGTCTATTATTAATAAAACTCCGAAAGGTTGTGAGGAGGTGTTTACTTAATTGGATTTTATAGACTTTTTGCATGGGGTTCAAGGAATGGTTTGTTTAGTTTTTTTCCTCCACATGTTCCAGATGGGTTTAAAGGATCGTTTGGTTTCCCTTGAGCTGGCTCACCGCCAAAAGTTTGGTAGCGTATTTTTGACATAATAACTAATTTTGTCCTCGAACTTTTGTCTAAATCTCAAACTCGTTCTTCCACTATCAAAGAGATCAATCTAGTCCCTACACTTCTGTTCCGAGTCCAATTTCGACCTTGATCTTAGTTGGATGTCCATGTGACACGCCAAGTCAGTCTGTCATTCACATAAGAAATTAAGATCTCATCTAGAGCGTCTCTATACTATGCACATAGAGCTAGAGGGCACTTGGGATGATGCAGAGCTGCCAAGATTCAATGTCACAGTTGACTGCAGAGGATCATACCAGATAGTGCCACTAAGAGCCATGAGGTCAACGTTGTGGATCTCTCAGGTTGATAACTTGATATGCTGTAGTTGCAACAGATTGTTGCTCCGGTGCAAGTCGTGGGGTATTGTTGAGACATACATGTTGTTTCTGGTAACTAGCGGCTAATCATCAGGTGCGCGACGGTCAACTCAGACAGGAATGGAATTAGATCAATGAGCAAAGTTTTTTTTTGAAGGAAGACAGTAGGGGAAGCTCCGACTGTGTTATATTAATATATATAGGTGGTAATCCGAGGATTGCAATACAGGCAATTATTGTTATCGATATAAAAAAATCATATTCCTGAGGTGGGAATGACGAAGTTTATGCCAGATAGCCACAACTGAATACAAGTTTTGATAAGGGTTGGGAATCTATTACATTGTAGTGACAGAGTGCAATGGAAGTTATGCTTCCAACATGTTAATGAGGGCGTGTTGCTTCTGAAGATTAGTTCATTTCTTTGCTTCCAAATTTCCCAGCATGTCGTGATAAATATTTCCATAAACGGGGGACCGGTCCAGCTTCTTTTAGCCTCTTGAATCATTGCAAAGAAAGGTATGCTGTGGTTCCAGTTGATGTGTATGGCTGTCCAGCAGGTGGTGCTGAACTCACATTGGAAGAACAGGTGGTATGTCAGTTCCTCTGGTGTTACGGTGCAGAGCACACACGAGTAATCGTCATTTTTGATCTTGAAGTTCTTTCTTTTGAGTAGATTTCTGGAGTTAAGGCGATCCAGGAACATGAGCTAGCAGAATATTTTCAACTTCTTTGTTAGCTTTGTCTTCCAGATCCAAGTGAGTGGAGGAGGCGGTGTTGTGTTCAACCGGAAGTTGTCATTGTATATGCGGCTGGATGAAAATCCTTTTTGGGTATTCCTGTATGACCATGTGTCATTGTTGTCTTGTAAACCTTGGATGATGTTGGTCAGTAGGTTGTGTTCCTGTAGGGCCTGTGACGATATTGGGGTGTGGAAGTTGGTGTGTATGTCTGTTGTTGTGGTGTATTGGGCTATGGATGCATTTGGGTTCTTGCGTGTGTGTAAAGATTTGGGAAAGTTGTAAACAATATCGATGTATGCCAGTTGTCGTGCCACATGCTTACCGTGTCTCCTTTGCTGATGTTTACCTAAGTTTGTTGTTTGAAGCTTTCCCATTAGCTCATGATGTATTTGAACCAGAAAGAACCCCGATTTGTAACTTGGTGGGGTGGGGTGCCATCAACGCAGTATGAGTCGAGAATGAGGTGCACCCAAGGTGTGTCCTTTTTGTTGTAAAGTTTGTAGAGGAATTTTTGTATGAAGGCCTGGTTCATGAGTTGTAGGTTTTTGAGCCCGATGCCTCCTTTTTTCTTTGGTGTTGTTGTGTCTTCCCATTTCACCAGAGGTTTCCCTTTGGCCATGATGTCCGAACCTCTCCAGAGACAGGTTTTGCTGTATTTGTCTATTTGTTGGATTGTTTTGGGTTGTAGTTTGATGGTGCACATTGTGTAGATTGGCATTGATGATAGTAGTGAGTCTACTATTGTGCATCTTCCGGCCACGGACAGGTATGTGGATGTGGCATTGAGCGTTTGCTCAATTTTGGTGGTCAGTGGGAGGAAGTATGTGGTTTTTGGTTTGGTGGTCCCTAGAGGTATGCCAAGGTAGGTGAATGGTAGTGTGCCTAGTTGACACCCAAAGGTGGCTGACATGGTGTTCGCTTGGTCTAGAGTAAGGTTGATTGGGATTAGGTATGTTTTTTCTAGACTGATCTTGAGGCCTATTGCGGCAGTGAATGCTGAGAGTAAGGTTTTTAGGAAGAAAATCTGTTGTTGGGATGCTTGTATTGTGATGATTGTGTCATCGGCATATTGGATGATCGGGAAGTCATGATTCGAAAGATGCGGTAGTGGGGGTATTAGTAGACCTCTTTGTTTGGCATGGTTTGTCAGGTGTTGAAGTAGGTCAGCTGCGATTGCGAAGAGAGCCAGCAAAAGTGGGGCAACCTTGTCGGACACCCCTTCTGCAGTGGAAGAATTTACCTGGTACTCTATTGAGTAAGATTGCAGAGGTGTTTGTAGATAGTATGTTGTTTGTCCAGTCGACCCATTGTTGTGGGAACCCTTTGTGGGTTAGTGATCTGAGGATGGCGTCATGTTCCATTATGTCAAAGGCTTTTTCAATGTCTAGTTTCAACATTACTATAGGTCTCCTTGATTTTCTGCATTGATGGATGAATTCAAGATTCCATGCAATGCAGTCTTGGATCGTTCTCGTTCTGATGAAGCCGTACTGATTGGCATGTATGATATCTTTGAGGATTGTTTGTATTCTTTCTCCCATTAGTTTGCTTATGATTTTGATGCTTGAGTTAAGTAGGGAAATGGGTCTGTAGTCCGCCGAGGTTTATGGGGTCGGTTTCTTTGGAATGAGTGTGATGACGAAGCTGTTGATTGGTTGTAGGTTGCATCCGTTGTTGAAGAATGCATTGCAGAGATTGTAGATGTCAGCTTTGATGATGTACCAGAATGTTTTGTAGAATCTGCTGTTGAACCCGTCCGGGCCCGGAGCTTTGTCTGCAGGCATAATTTTAACTATTCGGTCGATCTCCTCAGTTGATATGGGCTCTGTCGGAACCCTAAAAACCGTACACCCCCTGAGGTTACAAAGATCTCGAGGGAAGGTCGTCTACATGGATTAAAGACCCTCGGAGGCCCACTTGTCAGACATGACCGGACCTGCTTCTCCAACATGGTTAATCCCTAGGTCACCACGTGTACTGCCAAACCGGAGCTACCTCCCACAAGGGGGAAGCTCCGGGCCAAGTACCGAAAAGGCACCTCGGGACTTAACCCCTGACCGAGAGAAGCTCCGGACCTAACACGTGTCAGATAGCCCCGGAGCTACCTGCTTCCCACAGCAAGCTCCGGAGCTGCCACGTGTCCAAACGTCAGAGCTGGCAGCCTCTAACCTCCGGAAGACCTTGTAACGGCTCCGGATCTTCAAAGGAGAGCCAAGGACTTCAAGACCCGATTAAATGTCATTAATGCCATATTAATGACACTTAAACGGACGATCTTAACACCTGTAACAGCACTGTCGGAGCCCGTTACAGTATCATTAACAACAATTAATCGTGTATCAATACTAGTAACCGCCGGGGCCACATGTCGGGCCAGGTTAGCTTGTAACGGTCTGTCCTTGTACTATAAAAGGACAGGCCGATGATACACGCAGAACAGAGGTTCACAGACGTTCACAGACGTAGACAAGTGATCATACTTGACAAGCTAATACAACACCAACACACCCGTGGAGTAGGGTATTACACTCAGGCGGCCCAAACCACGTAAATCCTAGTGTCTCCTGTGTTAAATCACAATTCACCTTCTTGAGTCTTCGCGCGCCCACACCGAACCACAAACTCCTTCAACACTTTAGCAGTGTCAGGAGAACTGCCGACTCCAACAGTCAACAGTTGGCGCGCCAGTTAGGGGCGCCTGAGATTTTCGAGAATGGTGAACTCCGCGGCTGGATCATCCAACGGCCAACCTGCTGCTCAGGCTGTTGGGGGCAATCCCTCCAACAGGCAGCCACCAGCAGGAGCCTCGGCACCAGCAGGAGCCACACTCCCACCACCACCATCTTCTCCAGCAAATCGTGCTGGGCAACGTGATGGTGCGCTGGCATCACTTACTGCGTCGGCAAGTCATGACAACCCGGAACACGCGCTCCATGCAGCGCGTGCTCTTCTCCAACGTCCACCACCTCCGGATGCATCTCGAGATGCAATGGAGCAGTGGAGGGCCGATGTGGAGCATTTGGTCGCAGCAGCGACCGAACGGCTCAACAACCAGGGTCCTCCTCCTTCAGGACGGGCCCCGTCGCAGCGGCGGACTTTGTCTTGAAGACTTGGTCCACATGTCTCCAACAACAGGAGACGATCTGCGTCACAGCAGGTGACGTCGTTGCCCTCTGGGTCACGACGCACCCATACGGTATCCAGGCTTTCGACTCATGACCTCCGGGCGGAGCTTGATCGCCCATACCGTCAGCAAGATGGCCGTGTCCATATTGAGCGAGCTCGTGAAAGACGGGAAGCTCAGGACCTTTCTACTCTGGAAGGGGTAGGAGGAGGCTGTTCAGCCCTAGCCATGCACCTGCGCATGGTTAGATGGCCACAGAAGTTCCGGCCACACCTACCAGAAAAATTCGACGGGACTGTCAACCCCGTCGAATTCCTTCAGATATACTCCACTGCAATCTTGGTAGCTGGAGGAAACGAGGTTGTAATGGCCAATTACTTTCCAGTGGCCTTAACTGGGACCGCCAGGTCCTGGTTTATGAGCCTTCCACCCAACTCTATCAACAGTTGGGAGGAGCTGTGCCGTCAGTTCACTGCCAACTTCGGGAGTTCATACACCCGACCAGGCACTAAACTGGACCTTTTTGCGGTCGTGCAAAAAGGGGGAGAATCTTTGCGGTCCTTCATCCAGAGGTTCTCTCAGGTACGCAACACAATCCCTTCTATCTCAAGCGCTTCTGTCATTGTGGCATTCAGACAGGGCGTACGGGACAAGAAGATGTTGGAGAAGCTGGCGATCAAAGAGATCACCAGCGTCACGGAACTCTTCAGCCTGGCAGACAAATGTGCCAGAGCTGCGGAGGGCCGTGAGATGCACTCCAAACCAGCCTCGGAGGATCACAAGAAATCCTCCAAAGAAGAAGCCGCTACCTTCGGGGGTGGCAAGAAGAAAAAGAAGACCAACGGCAAGAAGAAGTCGTCGGCCGGCACATCCAACGTTGCAGCTGCTGCAACTCCGGGTGGCCGGGGGCCACGCCCCGAGAAGCGACCTCGACCGTCTTTCGAAGACGGTGGCAAACCCAAAGTGTAGTGTCCCATTCACAAAACGGGCAGCCACGGTTTGGAAGACTGCCGGGAGGTCCAAAACCTTGCTGAGCGCTACAGCAAGCGCCGGGAAGGGTCCCCTTTCCGATAGAGGGAAGGAAAACAGAAGGTCGATGAAGCTCCGGCTGAAGAGGAGTTAGGGTTTCAGGATCCCAAAAGGGTCCTGAAGGCCGTCTACACCTCCGTCGACGATGACTCTGACGTCTCTGACAACGAGCGTCGGAAGAGCATGAACACCATTTTTGGTGGATCATGAGACATCACCTCCCGTCGCGTCATCAAGACTATGCGGCGGGATATGGCCGCTGTAGCTCCTACAGCTAGACCGGAGCCACATCGAAAGTGGATGGACACATCCATCACTTTTGATGCTTCAGACTGTCCTCGAAGCATGGTCGGAGCTGGACAGTTACCTTTGATGGTATCTCCCACCATCAATAACATCCAGCTCCATCATGTTATGGTGGACGGAGGTTCGGGGCTGAACCTCATAAGCTTTGAAGCTTTTACCAAGCTTCAACTCCGACCTTCGAATCTCCAGCCCTCTCGACCTTTCTCCGGAGTAGGTCCGGGGGCCATTACCCCACTCGGAGCTATAACTCTCCCCGTTACCTTCGGGACACGGGAGAAGTATCGTACCGAGAAGTTGGTCTTCGACGTCGCTCAAATCAACTTACCATTCAACGCCATCTTGGGTAGACCTGCCCTATACAAATTTATGGCAGCTGCTCATTATGGATACCTGGTGTTGAAGATGCCAACACCAGTAGGCGTTCTCCGGATCCGCGGAGATCGCACCGCCGGAGTAACTGCTCTGGAGGAGCTCCATGCACTCACCACGGCGCAAGAGGAGGACTCCAGACAGGAGCAAGCTCCGAAACTCCCGATCATTCGTCAACGAGGCTCAACCTCTGCACCCCGTGTGCAGCCAAGCGGGGACACCGACATTCCCGTCAAAGTCGTCCAAATTGGTTCCGATGCCGCTCAAACCACCCGTATATCGGGAGGGTTGAACGACAAATAGGAACTCGCGCTCATCACTTTCCTCCGGGCTAATGTTGACATGTTTGCCTGGCAACCGTCACAAATGCCTGAGATCCCCAGGGAAGTGATTGAGCACAATCTGAAGATTTACCCCGATGCTCGGCCTGTGCATCAGAAGCCTCGGAAGCAATCCGTAGAGTGACAGAACTTCATCCGACAAGAAGTGAAGAAGTTGCTCGAAGCCGGATTCATCCGAGAAGTCTTCCATCCAAAATGGCTGGTGAACCCAGTCGTTGTGCCCAAGGCCAGCGGGAAGCTTCGGATGTGCATCGACTACACCACACTGAATAAGGCATGTCCAAAAGATCCATTCCCACTACCTAGAATAGATCAGATAGTGGATTCCACCCCCGGGTGTGAGTTACTGTGTTTCCTAGACGCATATTCTGGGTATCATCAAATCAGGATGTCTAGGGAGGATGAAGAGCATACTTCATTCATCACAGTAGATGGATTGTATTGTTACACAGCCATGCCATTTGGTCTCAAGAATGCAGCTTCAACTTTTGTACGAGCTATGTACAAAACTTTTGAAGAACTCATCAGAGACATAGTGGAAGTGTACGTCAATGACATCGTGGTCAAGGTCAAGAACAAGGAGTCCCTCTTCGACACCTTGCAGGCTGTCTTCGACAAGCTGCGGGCCACCCGCACGAAGCTAAACCCAGACAAGTGTGTCTTCGGGGTTAGCTCCGGAAAACTTCTTGGTTTCCTAGTAAGTCATCGGGGCATAGAGGCTAATCCGGCGAAGATAAAAGCAATTGAAGACATGCGGCCACCAACTCGCATCAAAGACGTCCAAAAGTTAACTGGGTGTCTAGCGGCCCTCAGCCGGTTCATATCAAGACTAGCGGAACGGGCACTTCCCTTCTTCAAGTTGTTGAGGAAGTCCGGACCATTCCAATGGTCCGAAGAAGCAGAGAAGGCATTCCAGGAGCTGAAATAGTTCCTCACCACCCTACCAATTCTGGTAGCTCCGAACCTTGCTGAGCCTTTGTTGCTTTACATTTCAGCTACTGACGAAGTCGTCAGTATGGTTCTGGTTGCGGAGAGACCGGAACTACCCCATACTCAGGAATCCAGACCCCTTCAGGAGGGTCCGGAGGTTCCTGAAAGTGAGTCTGGGTCCCAGCTCCCAGACTCAAACTCACAAGAAGTCACTTCAGAAAACCCAGACCCCTCTGAGAGGGTCCAGGTCATTTTTGAAGAAGCTCCGGTTTCTTCCAGCCAGGACCCAGAGGTCCCCGAAGAGAATCTGGACTCCTCCGACAGGGTCCGGATCAATGAAAAGGAAGCTCCGGACCCTTCCGGGAGGGTCCAAACCATTCAACGCCCGGTATACTTCATCAGTGAAGTATTACATGATGCCAAGACTCGATATATAGAGGTACATAAGCTGCTTTATGCAGTTCTTATTGTCTCTAGGAAGCTTCGACACTACTTCCAAGCTCACAAAGTCTCGGTGGTGACCTCCTATCCACTTCGAGCGATCTTGTATAATCCCAATTCAACTGGGAATATTGCAAAGTGGGCAGCGGAATTGGCTGAATTCGATCTCGAATTCATTCCAAGGCAAGCAATCAAGAGTCAAGCGTTGGTAGATTTTGTGGCGGAATGGACTCCCTCTCCATCAAACCCTGGGGGCCCCAGCGAGCAGAAGACGGAGCATCAAGTTCCAACCTTCACCGAGCCTCACTGGACCCTCTACTTCGATGGCTCCATGCAGAAGCAGGGGGCCGGAGCTGGAATCCTTCTCCTTGCACCGACTGGAGAGAAGGTAAAATACATGGTACACCTTGACTTCAAGGCGACCAACAACATGGCGGAGTATGAAGCACTCACCTATGGACTAAAGGTGGCACTATCATACGGTGTCAAGCAACTGCTGGTCAAAGGAGATTCACAGCTCATTATCAAACAGGTGAAGGGTGAATGCTCCTGCAATAATCTCCAGCTAGCTGCTTACCTCCTTGAAGTCCAGAGGCTTCAGAAGGACTTTGAAGTCCTAAACCTCCACCATGTTCAGCGTGCCCACAACGCTGAAGCTGACGAACTCTCGACTAAAGCGTCAACCGGAGCTCCGGATCCTGACGGAATCTTTGTCCGGAGGATGTCAAAACCCACAGTTCAGCCTGCCGAACTGAACGAAGGGGGCGAGATCAGCATCCCGAAGCTGATGGTCCCGATGGCCCTGTTACCATGGCAGCCATCAAGGGTCGTAGGTGCTGCCGGAAGCTCCGAGCAACCCAGCACGCAAGACTCAAATGCTCAAGTCAGTTCCGATGCATGGATCTCGGAGATCCGGAACTACTTGAAAGACAACATCCTTCCTGACGATGATGTATCCGCTGACCGGGTAGTCATATTGGCTAAAAGATACACGTTGGTAGAAGGGGATCTCTACCGGCGCGGTGCCAACGGCATCCTAATGCGGTGCATCACAAGGGAAGAAGGCTGCGAGCTCCTCGCAGAAATCCATGGAGGCGAGTGTGGGAACCACGCATCTTCCCGCACGCTGGTCGGAAAAGCCTTTTGGCATGGCTTCTACTGGCCTACAGCGCTCCAGGATGCCACTGAGCTGGTGAAGAAATGCGAAGCATGCCAATTTCATGCAAAGCAAATTCATACACCTGCTCAGCCCTTACAAATGATACCTCCTACATGGCCCTTCGCTGTGTGGGGGATGGACATCTTGGGACCCTTCCCAAGAGTCGTCGGAGGTTACAAGTTCCTGTACGTCGCCATTGACAAGTTCACCAAGTGGCCGGAAGCAACTCCAGTTGTGACGATCAACAAGCAATCTGCTATCAACTTTCTGCAATCCATTGTAAGCAGATTCGGAGTCCCAAACAAGATCATCACTGATAATGGGACTCAATTCACAAGCTCCGCATTCCAAGGATATTGCGAAGACCTCGACATACAAGTTTGCTACGCCTCCGTAGCTCATCTAGCCAGCAATGGCCAAGCCGAGAGAGCAAATGCAGAAATCCTTAAAGGACTCAAAACGCGCACCTATGAGCGCTTGAAAAAGCACGGAGCCAACTGGATCGAAGAGCTTCCGCCCACTCTATGGGCCAACAGGACTTCTCCAAACCGGTCAACCGGAGAAACACCCTTTTTTCTGGTGTACGGAGCTGAAGCAATCCTTCCTCCGGAAATCACCTTGGGTTCGCTCCGGGTCCGGACCTTCGACGAAGCCGCGCAGGACCAGCTCCGGCGTGAAGACCTAGACCTCCTCGAGGAGGGAAGGTGCCAAGCAGCTGTTCATAATGCCCGATATCGCCAAGCTCTACGGCGTTATCACCAGCGGCATGTACACAACCGACAGCTCGAGGAAGGCGATCTGGTGCTACGGAGAATACTATCCAGAGAAGGGTTAAACAAACTCTCCCCCGGCTGGGAGGGGCCCTTTCGAGTGATCAAAGTATCCCGTCCCGGAAGCGTTCGCTTGGCTACCGAGGATGGGACACCTCTCCCAAATCCTTGGAACATCGAGCACCTCCGTAAGTTCTACACTTAATACCACGGAGGTGAGTCTTGAGTAACTTGAGATGTATGTTATAGAGTCATTGTACAGAGTCGGGTAGTTCCTCCGGGAGAGCAGCCGGACCTTTCCCGAAAGGTATGCAAAGCTCATGAAGCACTTGTCACAGTCTCCGGACTAAAAGTGTGGCTAACTACCCTGGGTCAAACGAGAAACCAAACACACTTAGCCTGGTTCCGTACCCTAAGAGTGTACTTGTTTCCCCTGTACCCCGGACCTATAATGAAAGACATCTTCATGTGAAATAGACTCCACGTGCATTCATTTTGTGCAGGCTTGATATTTTTATTTTTCTCTTTCTTGTCTATAACAGAGACGTGCAATTCTTAAGAAATTTTAGTTTGACCGGTTTATATACAATTCGAGTTGCATTGTTAGATCTTTTGGATTTAAATATCGTTTGTGGCCAACTCGCCTGAAAGCCGCCAAGCCAATCTAGGGCCGGAGTGTGCTATCGACTTAGCCTGGTCAAGCACCCTAAGTACGCCACTCTACCTACACCCCGGCAGGCCGAAGTAAGGCGGGTCCATGGACAATTGGATCTAAGAGAAAAGACACCGTATCCGGTTGTATTTAAAATCGCGTTCAACTTAAAATTTTCTTGAGAATCGTAAGCCACGACGAAATTATAGACAAGGAACGAATTTTACTATTTTTCTTAGCTTAAGTGTGCAGGAAAAATAAACTCTACGTTGATGGAGAAAAGCCGGAGCTAACCAAGCTCTAACTCCCTCAAGGGGGTCAACCGTCGACGATGAGTAAAAGATGGTGAGAAGACCCCGTAAATGGAGTCTGCTGCCAACAAACCAAGTGTTGGCAAAGGTCACTGCTGGAGCTACTAAGCTCTGACACCTCGGAGGACTAACTATCGACGCTCTACGTGTTGATAGAGGCTATTGCCGGAGCTACCAAGCTTCAGCGATGGACAATGCCGGAGCTTCTAAGCTCCGACAACTTCAGGGGACCTTCACTATCGAAGACTTCGGACCTAAATTCTACAAGTTCGGAGCAAATGCGTCTTCAACAAAACTCAATATCCTTTTGGTACATGTTCACAATCAAATTGTGTACATCTACCAGGGGGCCAAGTGAAGATAAAGATGTTGAAGACAAAAAATGAAATTCGTAAAAATTTGGGGATTTCATTCATCTGGAGACAGAAGGTTACATCTGGAGACAAGGGATTACAAAATTGAGGAAGAAGAAGAGAAAATACAAGTGAGAGCTAAAAGAGATGGTCCTAGACCCTATGGAAGGACTCGGCGACCTTCTGGGCGACCTCCGACACGCTGGCTCGGGTAGCTTCGCCTTCTCCTTCGACGGGGCCTTCAAGCACCGGGTCCAGAGGAAATTGAGGGTTCCGGCTGGTGTAGCACGTCAGCACGTATTCTGTGACGTTCCTCGCCAGGGATTGCCCCTCGACCTCCAGTTGGTCCGCGATGACGTCACCCACCTTGGAGAGCTTGCTACCTGCTGCACTCAACGCCTGCAGCGCAAGGTCCGGCTCCGACTCCGGATCATCCAGGCGCACGGGGCTGAAACCCATCGGCGTCAGCGCATCATTGGCCTTGCCCAGGAACTCCCAAATCTGCAGGGAGTCCGCCGTCTTCAGGCTCTTCACCTCTTCCAGGGATCTCTTGGCCGCCGTCAGTTCGGAATTCTCACGGGCGAGGCGCTCAACTTCTTTGGCGTTTTGCTGAATCTTTGCAGCAACCCGCCTCTCAAGTCTTCCAAGCTCCTCCTCCCGGAGGTGGATCTTGTTCCGACGATCGACCAGGTCCTTCTACCTAGCCTCCACTTTCTTCTCCCGGGCAACAAGGGCACACTCGTATTCGTAGAGTTCCTGCCCTCGCACCCAGGTCTTCTCCTCTTCCTCGAGGCAGCGCTCTTCCAACTTCTTAGTGCGCTCCTCGAGGCCCTTGTCAGCCAGAGCTACTTTCTCGGCGAGCTCCTCTTACCTCCTCAGGACGTCATCCCGCAGCTCTAGGAGTTTTTGCTCTTCGTCCTCGAGCCGTCTCTCCCTCCCTTCGAGTGCCTCTCGGCGCTTGATGAGTGCGGCGTTGATGGCCTCAAGCTGTTCGTACCGAGCATTGGCCGCGTCGTTGGCAGCCTTGGCCTGATTGTGGATCTCCCGGGATTGAGCGTCAAGGGCATGGGTCATACTCTCCCTCTCATCCAGCAGCTTGTCCCAGTACTCCAGGTGGATCTTCTCCCGCTTGATCCACTTCTTGTCATCCGCTAGCCTAGAGTGCGCCAGCTTAGTCTCGGAGTGGAGCCGATTACGCCATCGCCTAAGGGTTTGGCGCTCCTCTTCAAGAGCCTTGCTGTCGTGGAAGAAGGCCAGTTGGACCTGATGTAGGCTGGAGCAGGCGTTGTCGATAGACATCGACAGCGGGATGGGCTCCGGACCTGCTGGGGTCTCCTCCACTGGTTCCAGCGGGTCTTCACATACAAAAATTGGGTCCCACTCTACGAGAGTGGAACCCTGAGCTTCCAAGGCGCTAGGGACGTCCTCCGGGATGGCCTCAGTCGCCATCGAAGAAGGCCCCGCCGCCAAGTCTTCATTCGCCCCCTCGGGCAGGGGGCCAGCGACTTCGTTTAGGCACTCCGGCTCGGCCACAGGTACCATCGACATCGTCGCCTCCGGAGCAGGAGCTACTACTGGCTCCGGCCGGGACACCTCTTCCGAGGGAGGCTCAAGCTCCCTCGCCTCTTCAACCGCCGGCTCTGTGACCGGCGCTCCAACAATAACCGGCTCAGCGACCGATGCTTCGGAGGTAACCGGCTCAACTGCCAGAACTACCTCGACTTCCGGCTCGCATGCCGGAGCTTCAGTCACCTCCGGCTCAATCGCCGGGGCTTCGACAAGTTCCGGCTCCGAGGCCGGGACTACTACTTCTTTCGGCTCTACAGCCAGAGCTTCCACTACTGCAGCACCAGGACCCGGAGCTTCAACCTCCGAGACAAGTGCCGCTGGCGTGTCTTCACTCCCGTGGTCTGGCGCTACCACGGGAAATTCTGGGGACGAGTCGAGGTTCATGACCACAACAGCCGGCGCCGGAGCTGTCGCAGCCTCAGCCACCACCTGGGGCGGCACTGGGACAGGAGCAGAAGCTCCCACGGCCTCAGACATCGTGGCCGAGGGTGGAGCTTCACTCCCCTTCTTGGGGACGCTGCAGAGGATGGATAAAGAAAATTAACAAACAATCGCTACAATTAAAAAGTTAACCAAGGTAAAGATCATAAATTACCTTGGAAGGCTTCCGCACCAGCTTGCGCGGAACCTTTTTCCCGGACGTTCCGGGCTGGCCATGGTCGGCGTAGGAGCTCCGGGAGGCCCCCCAGAACTTGTCGCAGCCACGGGCGTTTCCCGGGTCGAGGCTCTCCTCGATCGGGAGGAACCCCTGGACCTGGAGGCTCCCACCGTCCTATGTGTCGGAGTCGTGCACCCGGAGCTAGCACCCCAGGAGGGCTCCGCCACGGGGACAGACGCGCTCCGAGAGGATCCCCCTACAGGAACAGTATCATTCCGGAAGGACCCCACTACGGGGACAGTCGCCACGGCGACAGAAGATCTTCCCCCCTGGGGAGAAGGAACCGAGGCGGAAGTAGCGGGCCTGACGGACCTTCCGTCGGCATGTCGTAGCTTCCTCTTCCGACTCTCCGGCTCCTCCTCCAGCTCCTTGCCCTTGCCGATGACCTCGACCCTCGGCTGTGGAGCAGGGACCGAGCCGTCTTCGGGCACCCCGGGGATTGCCACCCGGGTGGTTGGTCTTCTCTCGACGACACCAAGGCCGTCAAGCGCGGGAATCGTCTGCCGGAGCTCCCTGCTGAACTCCACTTCCATGTTCAGGGGGAGAAAGGCCGACGGTGGAGTCAAGTCATCACTGTCGACGTCGATGCCATGCTGGAATTTCTTGAGGTGGAACTCCAAGGTCTTCCCCACCATGTTGGACTTCAACCCGGTCTCAACCCGGTCCTCGTCCATCACGCTGTTGAGGGCCCAGGCGAGCTTCTCCCTCCTCTTCAGCGGCGCCCACCTGTTGGTCAGGAAGTTGCAGAACACCGCCTGGGGAGTCAATCCTCCCTCCACGCATCGGCGGATCCTGGTCAGGACAGGGTCGAAAGCTTCCGCCAGCACCGAAACTTCACTCCATATCGACGTGTTGATGCCGGGCAGACCGTCTGGCAGCTCCAACCGCTCATGCTCCTCCACCCTGACGACTATCCAATCTTTCTTCCAGTCATCCCACTTCCCGTAAGAGAACGACCGGAGGTACTTGAATGGGCACTTCTTGCGCTTCACGAAGTAGTAGAAGCCAGGGTACTCATTGCTCCGGCCGGTGGTGTGAACGGTGAAGAAGGTTCGGAAGAGCTCGACGCAGGGGGGGATGCCCACCCACATCTCGCAGAAGTGGACAAAGATGGACACGAGGAGAATGGAGTGAGGGCCAAGGTGGTATAGCTGCAGACCATAGAAGTCTAGCAGCATCAAGAAGAAAGAAGAAAAAGGTGGGACCAGCCCCACCATGGCGTATGAAGAAAAGTACACCATCTCGCCAGCGCGCTCCTTCTCAAAGGGGAGCTCTCCGCCGGCACGGACCAAGCGGTTGAAGAAGTCCGAGGACCACCCCATGAGGGCCCGAACCTTCTTCAAATCGTTGTCGGACTTCAGGCGACTCTCACGCAGACCCAACTCCATCGCGGCACAGCTAGGCAAGAGAAGAGGAGCAAAGTACGAGTCGGGAGTTTGAGCGCAAGATCAGATGAGAGGCGTAAAGAACTCCCGACGGTGCGCGCTTTCCTTCTTAAGTAAGCCCTCGCAACGCTTGGATGGAAACCGCAGGGAAGTCGAAGATACTACTCAAGAATTCAACCCCGCCGATGACAAGAGGGCCCGGGACCACCCCGACGATCAAGTCGAGGCTCTTACCCAGGCGAACGGTTGTCATCACGAGGCGGGAAACCCAAAGGCGGCGGCCTGACAGGGCGCGCGGAACCGATACAGTTTTCGTATCGGGAACCGGCGACCTTCAATTGCGTGAGATCCGCACGTCAAAGATTTCATCTGCCGCCTGAGGTACGCCACGCGGCGGGATGTAACCGTAAAACCCTGCCAACGGCACCTCCGAAGACCCTTGAAGACCCAGTTCAAGAGTCGCAAGGATGGACCCACCTCCGACGGAACGAGTTCACCCCGGTGACCTTCCTCGGAGGTAGGTCCAGGGGGCCACTGTCGGAACCCTAAAAACCGTACACCCCCTGAGGTTACAAAGATCTCGAGGGAAGGCCGTCTGCATGGATTAAAGACCCTCGGAGGCCCACTTGTCAGACATGACCGGACCTGCTTCTCCAACATGGTTAATCCCTAGGTCGCCACGTGTACTGCCAAACTGGAGCTACCGCCCACAAGGGGGAAGCTCCGGGCCAAGTACCGAAAAGGCACCTCCGGACTTAACCCCTGACCGAGAGAAGCTCCGGACCTGACACATGTCAGATAGCCCCGGAGCTACCTGCTTCCCACAGCAAGCTCCGGAGCTGCCACATGTCCAAACGTCGGAGCTGGCAGCCTCTAACCTCCGGAAGACCTTGTAACAGCTCCGGATCTTCAAAGGAGAGCCAAGGACTTCAATAACCGATTAAATGTCATTAATGCCATATTAATGACACTTAAACAGACGATCTTAACACCTGTAACGGCACTGTCGGAGCCCATTACAGGATCATTAACAACAATTAATCGTGTATCAATACTAGTAACCGCCGGGGCCACATGTCGGGCCAGGCTAGCTTGTAACGGTCTATCCTTGTACTATAAAAGGACAGGCCGACGATACACGCGGGACAGAGGTTCATAGACGTTCACAGACGTAGACAAGCGATCATACTTGACAAGCTAATACAACACCAACACACCCGTGGAGTAGGGTATTACGCTCAGGCGGCCCGAACCACGTAAATCCTAGTGTCTCCTGTGTTAAATCGCAATTCACCTTCTTGAGTCTCTGCGTGCCCACACCGAACCACAAACTCCTTCAACACTTTAGCAGTGTCAGGAGATCTGCCGACTCCAACAGTCGACAGACTCTATGAGGGATTGGAGGTTTGGGTGTGGCATGATTATGTTGTGCAGACCTTCCCATAGTGCGGTTGCATTTGTGCAACCTATTCTGTCTTTGAAATCATTCCATAGTAGCGCTGCCTTGGAGCCGTGATCCTTAACTGTCCTTCCCGATGCATCTCTTAGGCTTGTGATCGAGTTTCGTCTATATCTGTTTGTTGCTGTTGAGATGAAGAATCTAGTTGGTTCATCCCCCACTTTTGTGCATCTTTCTGTGTATCTCTGTTTCCAGTACTCTTATTAGTGTTACAGCAGGGTTTCAGTGTGTCTCTTGATGAGGGTTCTGAATGTTTCTTCTAGTTGGCTAAGTGGCCTTTGTTCTTCCAATTGGTCTATGATGAGGATGGATTCATTGGATATTTTCAGTTTCTTGGAGAGTGAGCCCACCGCTTTACTCCATCTTCTGATAGCTGCTCTAAGTATTTTGAATTTCGTTGAGATGGTTCTAGCAGCATCTAGTCCATTTGTTGGTGCCCCATTCCATATATGGGATACTAAATCTCTAAACTCTGGCATGTCGAACCAGTAGTTCTCAATTCTAAATTGTTGGGACTTCGGGATAGTAGTCCCCAGTTGTACCATGCAAGGAATGTGGTCTGATGTTGTTTTGGCTAGAGGTATCAGAAGTGTGGCAGGGAATGACAGTGTCCAATGAGGCGAGGTGAAGCACCAGTCTAATTGTTGTAGCAGTGGGGAAGCCTGCATGTTGCTCCAGGTGTATTTTCCGTCTTTTAGGGAAATTTCTACAAGCCCTAGCTAATTTATGGTTGCGTTAAATGTTTGCATGTCTGTGTGGTTTCCTCCTGGTCTATTTCTGTTATCCAATGATCTGTAGTGGTTGAAATCCCCGATAATGATCCAGTCTTGATCATTGGTGATGTTTAGTGAGGAAAACCAGTCCATGAAGTCTAGTCTTGGTTGGCCTGTGCATGGGTCGTATACTGTAGAGAGCGTCCATTGTTTGCCATTTATGTTTGATGTAAATTTGATGGTGATTGCAAATTGTCGTGTTTGTTCCACTGTCCCTTGTAGAAGGTTGCCGTTCCAACCAACTAGGATTCCTCCTGAGGCTCCTTGAGAGGGGATGAAAGTGTATTGGTCAAAGTGCTTTGGTGCTATTTGTTTGATTAGAGTGCAGTTTATTGATTCTAATTTTGTCTCTTGGAGCCAGTAGATGATGCAGTTGGTTTCCTCTATTTTGGCTCTAACTGCTTGATGCTTGGTTGGGTCGTTAAGGCCCCGTATGTTCTAGTTTAGGAATGACCATGTCTGTTGTGGTGTATTATGCATTGGGAGGGTTTTGAGTAACTGAGACGTTGCCGCAGATGTAATCTGAGGGGAGAAAAAACATGCCCAGGTGCAAAATAAAAGGCAGAGCTATGTATGTAAACATCGAGTGTACAAAAGGCAGATGCGCTACAGTGTTTGTGGCTCTTGGTCGGGTGGCCATTCCTTCTACTACTTGAGCTAGGGGACCTATGGGCCTTTTGGGATGTGGCGTCATCTAACGTACGCCATAGAAAACAAAAGATGCGGGGACTCATTGATCAATGGACGTAGTCCCACCCGCTGGTGCCTCGGGCGTCCTAAATGCGGTGATCACCATCGTCGCGTGGACGCCGCAGCGGTGCGCTTGTGCCTGCAGTTCCGATAGAGGAATGTGAGTAATGGGTTCTATAGCAGTTGCAATGTCATGGTTGGTTGGGAATTTGGTTGGGCCTTGGAAGAGTTTTCGTTTGGTTTTACCGTTGCGGGTTGGAGTTGGCGTGGTTGCTGGGGCAGAATGCGATGTGCCGTCCACCCCCTAGTGAGTCTAGTTGGCATGCGCCACCCTTCCAGCGCTGCAGAGAAGCGTGGGATCCGTCTAACTTGGTCCTGCGAAACGGGTGTTTTTCTGCGAAATGCTTTTTTGGAGGGAATGCAGGTTGTATTGTGGTATGAACTGTTGATGGCGGGAGGTACCTGGGTGGGCTGAATGACCTGCTGCGGGATGTTGTTGACAGCAACATCCTCGACAGATGGCCCGATTGGTTCAGAGCGAGTCCGGCGCCAGTAGACTCGCCCGAAACAGTTTTTCGGGCGCCTCGTGGAGGCATGGACAGCCGGAGCTTGGGTTGGAGCCAGTGCTCTGAACCTTGCTGTTGGTGTTTGGCCACGGCGCGCACCCATGGCAGAGGATTCCGCTTGGTCCTGGGCAGGCAGACCTAGGGTTGGTCCCTGGTTGGGGGTCATCCACCAGGGGTTTTGTGCTGCAGGGAAGGCCACAGCTAGGAGCCGGCGGAAGGAGGTTGAGTCGAAGGGCCTCAGCCAATCAGGTTGTACTGAGGGATCACCTTCGACGAACTGCAGCGGCTGATCATTGTTGTTGTGGTTGTGGGTGTGCTGTTGGGTGTTGTTGCCGTTGGAGGAGGCGGAGCTTGCATCTCCGTCTGGGATGGAGTCTATACCTAGCACCAGTTGGTCCTACGGCGGAGCTGGCCAAGCTCCCTAGCCTATGTGGTTCTCCTGGTTGCCCTGCATTGCCGCTGTCGCCGCATCCCACATCGGATCATGGTTTGGGGCTGGGGGGAGTATGGGGAGGTTGAAATCGTCGACGTTGTCGTCGTTCGGTGGCGGCGGTGGAAAGGGTGGGGGTTTCCCCCCGGAGGGACATCGTCTTCGCTCGAAGGGTTGTTGGGGAGGATGAAGGCCCCGTTGAGGATGACTACCGGGCAAGACCAAGAGTAGCCTTGGCCGCTCGCGTTGCACTGGCGGATGACGATGCTGCGGGGGATGTTGTTGGCGCCATTGTAGAGGCACCTGCATAGCATGTATCTGTGCTGATCCGGCATGTTGTGCCTGGAGACGAGAAGCGACCTCGACCGTCTTCTGAAGACGGTGGCAAACCCAAAGTGTGGTGTCCCATTCACAAAACGGGCAGCCACAGTTTGGAAGACTGCCGGGAGGTCCAAAACCTTGCCGAGCGCTACAACAAGCGCTGGGAAGAATCTCCTTTCCGACAGAGGGAAGGAAAGCAAAGAGTCGACGAAGCTCCGGCTGAAGAGGAGTTAGGATTTCAGGATCCCAAAAAGGTCCTGAAGGCCGTTTACACCTCTGTCGACGATGATTCTGACGTCTCTGATAACGAGCGTCGGAAGACCATGAACACCATTTTTGGTGGATCATGGGACATCACCTCCCGCCGCGTCATCAAGACTATGCGTCGGGATATGACCGCTGTAGCTCCTACAGTCAGGCCAGAACCTCATCGGAAGTGGATGGACACAGCCATCACTTTTGATGCTTCGGACTGCCATCAGAGCATGGTTGGAGCAGGACAGTTACCTTTGATGGTATCTCCTACCATCAACAACATCCAGCTCCACCACGTCATGGTAGACGGAGGTTCGGGGCTTAACCTCATAAGCTTCGAAGCTTTTACTAAGCTTCAACTCCGACCTTCGGATATCCACCCCTCTCGACCTTTCTCCGGAGTAGGTTCGGGGGCCATTACTCCACTCGGAGCTATTACTCTCCCCGTTACCTTCGGGACGCGGGAGAAGTACCGCACCGAGAAGTTGGTCTTCGACGTCGCTCAGATCAACTTACCCTTCAATGCCATCTTGGGTAGGTCTGCCCTGTACAAATTCATCGCAGCTGCTCATTATGGTTATCTGGTGTTGAAGATGCCAACGCCAGTAGGCGTTCTCCGGATTCGCGGAGATCGTACTGCCGGAGTAACTGCTCTGGAAGAACTCCATGCACTCACCACGGTGCAAGAGGAGGACTCCAGGCAGGAGCAAGCTCCAAAACCCTCGAGCATTCGTCAACGAGGCTCGACTTCTGCACCTCGTGTGCAGCCAAGCGGCGACACCGACATTCCCGTCAAAGTCGTCCAAATTGGTTCCGATGCCGCTCAGACCACCCATATATCGGGGGGATTGAACGACAAATAGGAACTCACGCTCATCACTTTCCTCCGGGCTAACGTCAACGTGTTTGCTTGGCAACCGTCACAAATGCCTGGGATCCCCAGGGAAGTGATTGAGCACAATCTGAAGATCTACCCCGACGCCCGGCCTGTGCATCAGAAGCCTCGGAAGCAATCCGTAGAGCGACAGAACTTCATCCGACAAGAAGTGAAGAAGTTACTCGAAGCTGGATTCATCCGAGAAGTCTTCCATCCAAAATGGCTGGCAAACCCAGTCTTTGTGCCCAAGGCCGGCAGGAAGCTTCGGATGTGCATTGACTACACCACACTAAATAAGGCATGTCCAAAAGATCCATTCCCACTACCTAGAATAGATCAGATAGTGGATTCCACCTCCGGGTGTGAATTACTGTGTTTCCTAGACGCATATTCCGGGTATCATCTAATCAGGATGTCTAGGGAGGATGAAGAGCATACCTCATTCATCACAGTAGATGGATTGTACTGTTATACAGCCATGCCCTTTGGTCTCAAGAATGCAGCTTCAACTTTTGTACGAGCTATGTACAAAACTTTTGAAGAACTCATTAGAGACATAGTGGAAGTGTACGTCGATGACATCGTGGTCAAGGTCAGGGACAAGGAGTCACTCCTTGACACCTTGCAGGCTGTCTTCGACAAGCTGCGGGCCACCCGCACAAAGCTAAACCCAGACAAGTGTGTCTTCGGGGTTAGCTCCGGAAAACTTCTCGGTTTCTTGGTAAGTCACCAGAGCATAGAAGCTAATCCGGCGAAGATTAAGGCCATTGAAGACATGCGGCCACCAACCCGCATCAAAGATGTCCAAAAGTTGACTGGATGTCTAGCAGCCCTCAGCCGGTTCATTTCAAGACTGGCGGAACGGGCACTCCCCTTCTTCAAGTTATTGAGGAAGTCCGGACCATTCCAATGGTCCGAAGAAGCAGAGAAGGCATTCCAGGAGCTGAAACAGTTCCTCACCACCCTACCAATTCTGGTAGCTCCGAACCCTGGTGAGCCTTTGTTGCTTTATATTTCAGCTACTGACGAAGTTGTCAGTATGGTTCTGGTTGCGGAGAGACCAGAACTATCCCATACTCAGGAATCCAGACCCCTTCGGGAGGGTCCAGAGGTTCCTGAAAGAGAGTCTGGGTCCCAGCTCCCAGATTCGAATCCACAAGAAGTCATTTCAGGAGACCCAGACCCCTCCGGGAGGGTCCAGGTCACTTCTGAAGAAGCTTCGAGTTCCTCCAGCCGGAACCCGGAGGTCCCCGAAGAAAATCCGGATTCCTCCGGTAGGATCCGGGTCAGTGAAGAGGAAGTTCCGGACCCCTCCGGGGGGGTCCGGACCATTCAGCGCCCGGTGTACTTCATTATTGAAGTACTACATGATGCCAAGACTCGATACCTAGAGGTGCATAAGCTGCTCTATGCAGTTCTTATTGCCTCCAGGAAGCTTCGCCATTACTTCCAAGCTCACAAAGTCTCATTGGTGACCTCTTACCCACTTCGAGCAATCTTGCATAATCCCAATTCAACTGGGAATATTGCAAAGTGGGCAGCGGAATTAGCTGAATTTGATCTTGAATTTATTTCAAGACAAGCAGTCAAGAGTCAAGCATTGGCAGATTTTGTGGCAGAATGGACTCCCTCTCCATCAAACCCTGGGGCCCCAGTGAGCAGAAAACGGAGCATCAAGCTCCAGCCTTCACCGAGCCTCACTGGACCCTCTACTTTGACGACTCCATGCAGAAGCAGGGGGCCGGAGCTGGAGTCCTTCTCCTTGCACCGACTGGGGAGAAGGTGAAATACATGGTACACCTTGACTTCAAGGCGACCAACAACATGGCAGAGTACGAAGCGCTCATCTACGGACTAAAGGTGGCACTGTCATATGGTGTCAAGCAGCTGCTGGTCAAGGGAGATTCGCAGCTCATCATTAAGCAGGTGAAGGGTGAATGTTCCTGCAATAATCTCCAGCTAGCTGCTTACCTCCATGAAGTCCAGAGGCTTCAGAAGGACTTTGAAGTCCTAGATCTCCACCATATTCAGCGTGCCCATAACGCTGAAGCTGACGAAATCTCGACGAAAGCGTCAACCGGACCTCCGGCTCCTGACGGAATTTTTGTCCGGAGGTTGTCAAAGCCAACATCTCAGCCTGCCGAACTGAGCGAAGGGGGCGAGATCAGCATCCCGAAGCTGACGGTCCCGATGGCCCTGTTACCATGGCAGCCATCAAGGGTCGTAGGTGCTGCCGGAAGCTCCGAGCAACCCAGCACGCAAGACTCAAATGCTCAAGTTAGTTCCGATGCATGGATCTTGGAGATCCGGAACTACTTGAAAGACAACATCCTTCCTGACGATGATGTATCCGCTGACCGGGTAGTCAGATTGGCTAAAAGATACACGTTGGTAGAAGGGGATCTCTACCGACGTGGTGCCAATGGCATCCTAATGCGGTGCATCACAAGGGAAGAAGGCTGCGAGCTCCTCGCAGAAATTCATGGAGGCGAGTGTGGGAACCATGCGTATTCCCGCACGCTGGTTGGTAAAGCCTTTCGGCATGGCTTCTACTGGCCTACAGCACTCCAAGATGCAACTGAGCTGGTGAAGAAATGTGAAGCATGTCAATTCCATGCAAAGCAAATTCACACGCTAGATCAACCTCTACAAATGATACCTCCTACATGGCCTTTCGCTGTGTGGGGGATGGACATCTTGGGACCTTTCCCAAGAGCCATCGGAGGTTACAAGTTCCTGTACGTCGCCATTGATAAGTTCACCAAGTGGTCAGAAGCAACTCCAGTTGTGACAATCAACAAGCAATCTGCTATCAACTTTTTGCAGTCCATTGTATGCAGATATGGAGTCCCAAACAAAATCATCACTGATAATGGGAGCCAATTCACAAGCTCTGCATTTCAAGGATATTGCGAAGACCTCGGCATTCAAGTTTGCTACGCCTCTGTAGCACACCCAGACAGCAATGGCCAAGCCGAGAGAGCAAATGCTGAAATCCTTAAATGACTCAAAACGCGCACCTATGAGCGCTTGAAAAAACATGGAGCCAACTGGATCGAAGAGCTTCCGCCCACCTTATGGGCCAACAGGACATCTCCAAACCGGTCAACTGGAGAGACACCCTTCTTTCTGGTGTACGGAGCTGAAGCAATCCTTCCTCCGGAAATCATCTTGGGTTCACTCCGGGTCCGGACCTTCGATGAAGCCGCGCAAGACCAGATCCGGCGTGAAGACCTAGACCTCCTTGAGGAGGGAAGGTGCCAAGCAGCTGTTCGGAATGCCCGATATCGCCAAGCCCTACGGCATTATCATCAGCGGCATGTACACAACCGACAGCTCGAGGAAGGCGATCTGGTGCTACGGAGAATACAATCCAGAGAAGGGTTAAACAAACTCTCCCCCGGCTGGTAGGGACCCTTCCGAGTGATTAAAGTATCCCGTCCCGGAAGCGTTCGCTTGGCTACCGAGGATGGGACACCTCTCCCAAATCCTTGGAACATCGAGCACCTTCGTAAGTTCTACACTTAATACCACGGAGGTGAGTCTCGAGTAACTTGAAGTGTATGTTATAGAGTCATTGTACAGAGTCAAGTAGTTCCTCCGGGAGAGCAGCCGGACCTTTCCTGAAAGGTCCGCAAAGTTCATGCTACACTTGTCACAGTCTCAGGACTAAAAGTGTAGCTAGCTACCCTGGGTCAAACGAGAAATGAAACACGCTTAGCCTGGTTCCGTACCCTAAGAGTGTACTTGTTTCCCCTGTACCCCGGACCTATAATGAAAGACATCTTCATGTGAAACAGACTCCACGTGCATTTATTTTGTACAGGCTCAACATTTTTATTTTTCTCTTTCTTGTCTATAACAAAGACGTGCAATTCTTAAGAAATTTTAGTTCGACCGGTTTATATACGATATGATTTGTATTGTCAATTCTTTTGGATTCAAATATTGTTCATGGCCAACTCGCCTGAAAGCCGCCAAGCCAACCTAGGGCTGGAGTGTGCTATCGACTTAGCCTGGTCAAGCACCCTAAGTACGCCACTCTACCTACACCCCGGCAGGCCGAAGTAAGGCGGGTCCATGTATAGTTGGATCTGGAAGAAAAGACAACGCATTCGATTATATTTAGAATCGCGTTTGACTTAAAATCTTCTTGAGAATCGTAAGTCGCGACGAAGTTATAGACAAGAAACGAATTTTACTATTTTTCTTGGCTTAAGTGTGCAGGAAAAATAAAATCTACGTTGACGGAGAAAAATCGGAGCCAACAAAGCTCCGACTCTCCTAAAACTAGGAGGTCAGCCGTCGATGCTGAATAAAAGATGGTGAGAAGACCCCGCAAACGGAGTCTGCTGCCAACAAACTAAGTGTTGGTAAAGGTCACTGCCAGAGCTACTAAGCTCCGAAACCCCGGAGGACTAACTATCGATGCTCTATGCGTTGATAGAGACTATTGCCGGAGCTACTAAGCTCCGGCGATAGACAATGCCAGAGCTTCTAAGCTCCGACAACCTCAGGGGGCCTTCACTATCGAAGACTTCGGACCTAAATTTTATAAGTTCGGAGCAAATGAGTCTTCAACAAAACGTAATATCCTCTTGGTACATGTTCACAATCAAATTATGTACATCTACCAGGGGGCCAAGTGAAGACAAAAGTGTTGAAGACAAAAAGTGACAAAAAGTGAAATTCACAAAAATTTGGGGATTTCATTTATCTGGAGACAAGGGATTACATCTGGAAACAAGGGATTACAAAATTGAGGAAGAAGAAGAGAAAGTACAAGTGAGAACTACAGAGATGATCCTAGACCCTATCGAAGAATTGGGCGACCTTCTGGGCAACCTCCGATACGTTGGCTCGGGTAGCTTCGCCTTCTCCTTCGACGGGACCTTCAAGCACCGGGTCCAGAGGAAATTGGGAGTTCCAGCTGGTGTAGCACGTCAGCACGTACTCTGCGACGTTCCTCGCCAGTGATTGCCCCTCAACCTCCAATTGGTCCGCGATGACATCGCCCACCTTGGAGAGCTTGCTGCCTGCCGAGCTCAATGCCTGCAGCGCTAGGTCCGGCTCCGGCTCCGGATCATCCGGGCGCACGGGGCTGAAACCCATCGGTGTCAGCGCGTCGTTGGCCTTGCCCAGGAACTCCCAAATCTGTAGGGAGTCCGCAATCCTCAAGCCCTTCATTTCTTCCAGGGATCTTCTGGCCGCCATCCGTTCGGAATTCTCACGGGCGAGGCGCTCAACTTCTTTGGCGTTTTGCTGAATCTTCTCAGCAACCTGCTTTTCGAGTTTTCCGAGCTCCTCCTTCCGGAGGTGGATCTTGTTCCGGCGGTCGACCAGGTCCTTCTCTCTACCTCTCACTTTCTTCTCCCTGGCAGTAAGGGCACACTCTTGTTCGTAGACTTCCTGCCCTCGCACCCAGGCCTTCTCCTCTTCCTCATGGCAACGCTCTTCCAATTTTTTGGTGCGCTCCTCGAGGCCCTTGTCAGCCAGAGCCACCTTCTCGGAGAGCTCCTCCTCCCTCCTCAGGACGTCATCCCGCAGCTCTAGGAGTTTCCACTCTTCATCCTCGAGCTGTTTCTCCCTCTCCTCAAGTGTCTCCCGGCGCTTGATGAGTGTAGTGTTAATGGCCTCAAGCCTTTCGTGGCGTTCATCGGCCGCACTATTGGCTGCTTTGGCCTGATCGTAGATCTCTCGGGATTGAGCGTCGAGGGCGCGAGTCAAACTCTCCCTGTCATCCAGTAACTTGCCCCAGTACTCCAGGCGGATCTTCTCCCGCTTGATCCACTCTTTGTCATCCGCTAGCCTCGACTGCGCCAGCTTGGTCTCGAAGTAGAGCCGGTTACGCCACCGCCTAAGGGTTTGGCGCTCCTCTTCAAGAGCCTTGCTTTCGTAGAAGAAGGACAGTTGGACTTGACGCAGACTGGAACATGCGTTGTCAATAGACAGTGACAACGGGATAGGTTTCGGACCTGCTGGGGTCTCCTCCGCTGGTTCCAGCGGGTTTTCAGATACAAAAATTGGGTCCCACTCCACAAGAGTGGTCCCCTAAGTCTCCATGGCACTAGGGCCGTTCTCCGGGATGGCCTCAGTCGCCATCGAGGAAGGACCCGCCGCCAGGTCTTCGTTCACCCCCTCAGGCAGGGGGCCAGCGACTTCGTTTGGGTACTCCGACTCGGCCGCAGGTACCTCCGACGTCATCACTTCCGGAGCAGGAGCCGCTGCTGGCTCTGGCCTTGGCACCTCCTCCGATGGGGGCTCGAGCTCCGTCACCTCTTCAACAACCGGCTCAGGAGCCGGAAGATCTTCAACATCGACCGACCCTGCGGCCGGAGCTTCAACAATGACCGGCTCTACGGCCGATGCTTCGGAGGTAGCCGGCCCAACTGCCGGAACTTCCTCAGCTTCCGGTGCGCACGCCGGGGATTCAATCACCTCCAGCTCAACCACCGGGGCTTCAACAATTTCCGGTTCAGAGGCCGGAATTACTGCTTCCTCCGGCTCAACAGCCGGAACTTCCATCATTTCAGCACCAGGACCCGGAGCTTCAACCTCCGGGACAGGTGCCGCTGGCGCATCTTCTCTCCCGTGGTCCAGTGCTACTACGGGAGCTTCTGGGGATGAGTCGAGGTCTATGACCACGACAGCAGGTGCCGGAGCTATCGCAGCTTCAGCCACCACTTGGGGCGGCACTGGGATAGGAGCAGAAGCTTCCGCCCTCACAGCTTCAGTTGCTGTGGCTGAGGGTGGAGCCTCACTCCTCTTCTTGGGAACGCTGCAAATGATGGACGAGGAAAATTAAAAAAGCAATCACTACAGCAAAACAATTGTCCAAGGTAAAGATTAAAAATTACCTTGGGAGGCTTCCGCACCAGCTTGCGCGGAATCTTTTTCCCGGGCGTTCTGGGCTGGTCATAGCCGGCGTGGAAGCTTCGGAAGGCCCCCCGGAACTTGTCGCGGCCACAGGTGTTTCCCGAGTCGAGGCCCCCCTCGATCGGGAAGAACCCCCAGACCTAGAGGCCTCCACCGGCCCAGGTGCTGGAGTCGCGTGCCCGGAGCTAACACCCCGGGAGGACCCCACTGCGGGAACAGTCTCTCCCCGGGAGGACCCCACTACGGGAATAGTCACCGCAGTTCTGGAGGACCTTCCCCTCCGGGGAGAAGGAGCCGACGCAGAAGTAGCGGGCCTGACGGACCTTCCGTCGGCGTACTGCAGCTTCCTCTTCCGGCTCACGGGTTCATCCGCCAGCTCCTTGCCCTTGCCAACGACCTCTTCCCTCGGCTTCAGAGCAGGGTCGGAGCCACCTTCGGACACTCCAGGGATCGCCACCCTGGTAGTTGATCTTCTCTCGACGACACCAAGGTCGTCAAGCACGGGCATCTTCCGCTGGAGCTCCCTGCTGAACTCCACTTCCACGTTTAGAGGGAGGAAGGCCGATGGGGGAGTCAAGTCATCACCGTCGAAGTCGATGCCGTGCTGGAATTTCTTGAGGTGGAACTCCAAGGTTTTCCCGCCTCGTCGCCTTTGGGTTTCCCACCTCTTGATGACAACCGTTCGCCTGGGTAAGAACCTCGACTTGATCGTCGGGGTGGTCCCGGGCCCGCTTGTCATCGGTTGGGTGAAATTTTTGGTTGGTACCTTCGACTTCCTTGCGGTTTCCATCCGAGCGTTGCGAGGGCTTATTTAAGAAGGAAAGTGCGCACCGTCGGGAGTTTTTTACGCCTCTCATCTGTTCTTGCGATCAAACTCCCAACTTGTGCTTCGCTTTTCTTCTCTTGCCTAGCTGTGCTGCGATGGAGTTGGGTCTCCGCGAGAGTCGCTTGAAGACCGACGGCGATTTGAAGAAGGTCCGGGCCCTCATGGGGTGGTCCTCGGACTTCTTCAACCGCTCGGTCCGCACCGGTGGAGAGCTCCCGTTCGAGAAGGAGCACTCCGGCGAAATGGTGTACTTCTCCTCGTACGCCATGGTGGGGTTGATCCCACCTTTTTCTTCCTTTTTCGTGATGCTGCTAGACTTCTATGGTCTGCAGTTGTATCATCTTGGCCCCCACTCCATTCTCCTCGTATCCATTTTCATCCACTTCTGCGAGATGTGGGTGGGCATTCCCCCTGCATCGAGCTCTTTCGGACCTTCTTCACCGTCCACACCACCGGCCGGAGCAATGAGTACCTTGGCTTCTACTACTTTGTGAAGCGCAAGAAGTGCCCATTCAAGTACCTCCGGTCGTTTCCTTCTGGGAAGTGGGATGACTGGAAGAAAGACTGGATAGTCGTCAGGGTGGAGGAGCACGAGAGGCTGGAACTGCCCGATGGTCTTCCCGACATTGACATGAAGATCTGGAGTGAAGTTCCGGTGCTAGCGGATGCTTTCAACCCTGCTTTGACCAGGATCCGCCAATGCGTGGAGGGAGGATTGACCCCTCAGGCGGTATTTTGCAATTTCCTGGTCAACAGGTGGGCGCCGCTGAAGAGGAGGGAGAAACTCGCTTGGGCCCTCAACAGCGTGATGGACGACGACCGGGTTGAGACCGGGTTGAAGTCCAACATGGTGGGGAAAACCTTGGAGTTCCACCTCAAGAAATTCTAGCACGGCATCGACTTCGACGGTGATGACTTGACTCCCCCGTCGGCCTTCCTCCCTCTAAACGTGGAAGTGGAGTTCAGCAGGGAGCTCCGGTGAAAGATGCCCATACTTGACGACCTTGGTGTCGTCGAGAGAAGATCAACCACCCGGGTGGCGATCCCCGGAATGCCCGAAGATGGCTCTGTCCCTGCCCCAAAGCCAAGGGTCGAGGTCGTCGGCAAGGGCAAGGAGCTGGTGGATGAACCAGAGAGCCGGAAGAGGAAGCTGCAGCATGCCGACGGAAGGTCCGTCAGGCCCGCTACTTCCGCCTCGGTTCCTTCTCCCCGGAGGGGAAGGTCTTCTACCACCGCAGCGACTGTCCCCGTAATGGGGTCCTCCCTGAACGAGACCGTTCCTGCAGTGGGGTCCTCCCGGAGCGCGTTTGTTCCCGCGGTGGGATCCTCCAGGGGTGTTAGCTCCGGGCGCGCGACTCCGGCACCTGGGCCGGTGGAGGTTTCCAGGTCCGGGGGTTCTTCCCGGTCGAGGAGGGCCACGACTCGGGAAACGCCCGTGACCGTGACAAGTTCTGGGGGGCCTTCCGGAGCTTCTACGCCGACTATGGCCAGCCCAGAACGCCCGGGAAAAAGGTTCCGCGCAAGCTGGTGCGGAAGCCTCCCAAGGTAATTTTTAACCTCTACCTTGGACAATTATTTTAATTGTGGCAACTGTTTGTTAATTTTCTTCGTCCATCGTCTGCAGCGTCCCCAAGAAGGGGAGTGAGGCTCCACCCTCATCCACAGTGTCTGAGGCCATGGGGGTGGGAGCTTCTGCTCCTGTCCCCGTGCCACCCCAAGTGGTGGCTGAGGCTGCGACAGCTCCGGCGCCGGCTGTCGTGGTCATGGACCTCGACTCGTCCCAGAAGTTCCCGTGGTAGCGCCGGACCACGGGAGTGAAGACATGCCAGCGGCACCTGTCCTGGAGGTTGAAGCTCTGGGTCCTGGTGCTGCGATGATGGAAGCTCCGGCTGTTGAGCCGGAGGAAGTAGTAATCCCGGCCTCTAAGCCGGAAAGTGTTGAAGCCCCGGCGGTTGAGCCGGAGGTGACTGAAGCCCTGGCATGCGAGCCGGAAACTGAGGTAGTCCATGTAGTTGGGTCGGCTACCTCCGAAGCACCGGCCGTTGAGCCGGTCATTGTTGGAGCTCCGGCCACAGGACCGGACGATGTTGAAGATCTTCCGGCTCCTGAGCCGGTGGTTGAAGAGGTGACGGAGCTTGAGCCTCCATCAGTAGAGGTGCCCAGACCGGAGCCAGTAGTGCCTCCTGCTCCAGAAGCAACGACACCGGAGGTACCTGCGGCCGAGCCGGAGTGCCCAAGCGAAGTCGCTGGCCCCCTGCCCGAGGGGGTGAACGAAGACTTGGCGGTGGGGCCTTCTTCAATGGCGACTGAGGCCATCCCGGAGGACGACCCTAGTGCCTTGGAAACCCAGGGAACCACTCTTGTAGAGTGGGACCCAATTTTTGTATCCGAAGATCCGCTGGACCAGCGGAGGAGACCCCAGCAGGTCCGGAACCAATCCCGTTGTCGCCGTCCATTGACAACGCATGTTCCAGTCTGCGTCAAGTCCAACTGGCCTTCTTCCACGACAGCAAGGCTCTTGAAGAGGAGCGCCAAACCCTTAGGCGGTGGCGTAATTGGCTCTACTTCAAGACCAAGCTGGCGCAGTCGAGGCTAGCGGATGACAAGGAATGGATCAAGCGGGAGAAGATCCGCCTGGAGTACTGGGGCAAGTTACTGGATGAGAGGGAGAGTATGACTCATGCCCTCGACGCTCAATCCCGGGAGATCTACGATCAGGCCAAAGCTGCCAATAACGCGGCCGATGCACGCCACGAACAGCTTGAGGCCATTAACACTGCACTCATCAAGCGCCAAGAGGCACTTGAAGAGAGGGAGAAACGGCTCGAGGATGAAGAGCAGAAACTCCTAGAGCTGCGGGATGATGTCCTGAGGAGGGAAGAGGAGCTCGTCGAGAAAGTAGCTCTGGCTGACAAGGGCCTCGAGGAGCGCGCCAAGAAGTTGGAAGAGCGCTGCCAAGAGGAAGAGGAGAAGACCTGGGTGCGAGGGCAGGAACTCTACGAACAAGAGTGTGCCCTTGTTGCCCGGGAGAAGAAAGTGAGGGGTAGGGAGAAGGACCTGGTTGACCGCCGGAACAAGATCCATCTCCGGGAGGAGGAGCTCGGAAAACTCGAAAGGCGGGTTGCTGAAAAGATTCAGCAAAACGCAAAAGAAGTTGAGCGCCTCGCTCGTGAGAATTCTGAACTGACGGCGGCCAGGAGATCCCTGGAAGAGATGAAGGGCTTGAGGACTGCGGACTCCCTACAGATTTGGGAGTTCCTGGGCAAGGCCAACGACGCGCTGACACCGATGGGTTTCAGCCCCGTGCGCCCGGATGATCCGGAGCCGGAGCTGGACCTAGCGCTGCAGGCGTTGAGCGCAGCAGGTAGCAAGCTCTCCAATGTGGGCGATGTCATCGCGGACCAACTGGAGGTGGAGGGGCAATCCCTGGCGAAGAACGTCGCAGAGTATGTGCTGACGTGCTACACCAGCCGGAACTCTCAATTTCCTCTGGACCCGGTGCTTGAAGGCCCCGTCGAAGGAGAAGGCGAAGCTACCCGGAGGTTGCCCAGAAGGTCGCCCAATTCTTCCATAGGGTCTAGGACCATCTCTGTAATTCTCACTTGTATTTTCTCTTCTTCTTCCTCAATTTTGTAATCCCTTGTCTCCAGATGTAATCTCTTGTCTCCAGATAAATGAAATCCCCAAGTTTTGCGAATTTCACTTTTTGTCTTCAACAATCTTATCTTCACTTGGCCCCCCTGGTAGATGTACACAATTTGATTGTGAACATGTACCAAAAGGATATTGTGTTTTGTTGAAGACTCATTTACTCCGAACTTGTAGAATTTGGGTCCGAAGTCTTCGATAGTGAAGGCCCCCTGAGGTTGTCGGAGCTTAGAAGCTCCGGCATTGTCTATCGCTGGAGCTTGATAGCTCCGGCAATAGCCTCTATCGACGCATAGAGCACCGATAGTTAGTCCTCCGGGGTGTCAGAGCTGAGTAGCTCTGGCAGTGACCTTTGCCAACACTCCGTTTGTTGGCAGCAGACTCCATTTATGGGGTCTTCTCACCATCTTTTATTTAGCGTCGACGGTTGGCCCCCTTAGGGGAGTCGGAGCTTATTTAGCTCCGGCTTTCCTCCATCAATGTAGACTTTATTTTTCCTGCACACTTAAGCCAAGAAAATAGTAAAATTCGTTCCTTGTCTATAATTTCGTCGCGGCTTACTATTCTCAAGAAGACTTTAAGTCAAACGAGATTTTAAATACAACCGAATACATTGTCTTTTCTTCTAGATTCAACTGTCCATGGACCCGCCTTACTTCGGCCTGCCGGGGTGTAGGTAGAGTGGCGTACTTAGGGTGCTTGACCAGGCTAAGTCGATAGCACACTCCAGCCCTAGATTGGCTTGGCGGCTTTCAGACGAGTTGGCCATGAACGATATTTGAATCCAAAAGAACTGACAATACAACTCGAATCGTATATAAACCGGTCGAACTAAAATTTCTTAAGAATTGCACATCTTTGTTATAGACAAGAAAGAGAAAAATAAAAATGTTAAGCCTGTACAAAATAGATGCACGTGGAGTCTATTTCACATGAAAATGTCCTTCATTATAGGTCCGGGGTACAGGGGAAACAAGTACACTCTTAGGGTACAAAACCAGGCTAAGGGTGTTTCATTTCTCGTTTGACCCAGGGTAGTTAGCGACACTTTTAGTCCTGAGACCGTGACAAGTGTTACATGAGCTTTGCGGACCTTTCGGGAAAGGTCTGGCGGCTCTCCCGGAGGAACTACCCGACTCTATACAATGACTCTATAACATACATCTCAAGTTACTCAAGACTCACCTCCGTGGTATTAAGTGTAGAACTTACGGAGGTGCTCGATGTTCCAAGGATTTGGGAGAGGTGTCCCATCTTCAGTAGCCAAGCGAACGCTTCCGGGACGGGATACTTTAATCACTCAGAAGGGCCCCTCCCAGCCGGGGGAGAGTTTGTTTAACCCTTCTCTGGATAGTATTCTCCGTAACACCAGTTCGCCTTCCTCGAGCTGTCAGTTGTGTACATGACGCTGGTGATAACGCCGTAGGGCTTGACGATATCGGGCATTCCGAACAGCTGCTTGGCACCTTCCCTCCTCAAGGAGGTCTAGGTCTTCACGCCGGAGCTGGTCCTGCGCGGCTTCGTCGAAGGTCCGGACCTGGAGTGAAACCAAGGTGATTTCTGGAGGGAGGATTGCTTCAGCTCCGTACACCAGAAAGAAGGGTGTCTCTCCGGTTGACCGGTTTGGAGATGTCCTGTTGGCCCATAGAGTGGGCGGAAGCTCTTCAATCCAGTTAGCTCCATGTTTTTTCAAACGCTCATAAGTGCGCGTTTTGAGTCCTTTAAGGATTTCAGCATTTGCTCTCTCGGCTTGGCCATTGCTGGCTGGATGAGCTACGGAGGTGTAGCAAATTTGTATGTCGAGGTCTTCGCAATATCCTTGGAATGCGGAGCTTGTGAATTGGGTCCCATTATCAGTGATGATTTTGTTTGGGACTCAAAATCTGCATACAATGGACTGCAGAAAGTTGGTAGCAGATTGCTTGTTGATTGTCACAACTGGAGTTGCTTCCGGCCACTTGGTGAACTTGTCAATGGCGACGTACAGGAACTTGTAACCTCCGATGGCTCTTGGGAAAGGTCCCAAGATGTCCATCCCCCACACAGTGAAGGGCCATGTAGGAGGTATCATTTGTAAGGACTGAGTCGGAGTGTGAATTTGCTTTGCATGAAATTGACATGCTTTGCATTTTTTCACTAGCTCAGTTGCATCCTGGAGTGCTGTAGGCCAGTAGAAGCCATGTCGAAAGGCTTTACCAACCAGCGTGCAGGAAGACGCGTGGTTCCCACACTCGCCTCCATGGATTTATGCGAGGAGCTCGCAGCCTTCTTCCCTTGTGATGCACCGCAATAGGATGCCGTTGGCACCACGCCGGTAGAGATCCCCTTCTACCAGCGTGTATCTTTTAGCCAATCTGACTACCCGGTCAGCAGATACATCGTCGTCAGGAAGGATGTTGTCTTTCAAGTAGTTCCGGATCTCCGAGATCCATGCATCGGAACTAACTTGAGCATTTGAGTCTTGCGTGTTGGGTTGCTCGGAGCTTCCGGCAGCACCTACGACCCTTGATGGCTGCCATGGTAACAGGGCCATCGGGACCATCAGCTTCGGGATGCTGATCTCGCCCCCTTCGCACAATTTGGTAGGCTGAGCTGTAGGTTTCGACAATCTCCGGACAAAAGTTCCGTCAGGAGCTGGAGCTCCGGTTGACGCTTTCGTCGAGAGTTCGTCGACTTCAGCGTTGTGAGCACGCTGAACATGGTGGAGATCTAGGACTTCAAAGTCCTTCTGAAGCCTCTGGACTTCAAGGAGGTAAGCGGCTAGCTGGAGATTATTACAGGAGCATTCACCCTTCACCTGCTTAATGATGAGCTGTGAATCTCCCTTGACCAGCAATTGCTTGACACCATATGACAGTGCCACCTTTAGTCCGTAGATGAGTGCTTCATACTCTGCCATGTTGTTGGTTGCCTTGAAGTCAAGGTGTACCATGTATTTCACCTTCTCCCCAGTCGGTGCAAGGAGAAGGATTCCAGCTCCGGCCCCTTGCTTCTGCATGGAGCCATCGAAGTAGAGGGTCCAGTGAGGCTCGGTGAAGGTTGGAGCTTGATGCTCCGTCTTCTGCTCACTGGGGCCCCCAGGGTTTGATGGAGAGGGAGTCCATTCTGCCACAAAATCTGCCAATGTTTGACTCTTGACTGCTTGCCTTGAAATAAATTCAAGATCAAATTTAGCCAGTTCCGCTGCCCATTTTGCAATATTCCCAGTTGAATTGGGATTACGCAAAATTGCTCGAAGTGGGTAAGAGGTCACCACTGAGACTTTGTGAGCCTGGAAGTAATGGCGAAGCTTCCTGGAGGCAATAAGAACTGCATAGAGCAGCTTATGCACCTCTAGGTATCGAGTCTTGGCATCATGTAGTACTTCACTAATGAAGTACACTAGGCGCTGAATGGTCCGGACCCTCCCAGAGGGGTCCGGAGCTTCCTCTTCACTGACCCGGACCCTCTCGGAAGGGTCCAGATTTTCTTCGGGGACCTCCGAGTTCTGGTTGGAGGAACCCGGAGCTTCTTCAGAAGGGACCTGGATCCTCCCGGAGCGGTCTAGGTCTCCTGAAGCGACTTCTTGTGGGTTCGAATCTGGGAGCTGGGACCCAGACTCGCTTTCAGGAACCTCCGGACCTTCCCGAAAGGGTCTGGATTCCTGAGTATGGGGTAGTTCTGGTCTCTCCGCAACCAGAACCATGCTGACGACTTCGTCAGTAGCTAAAATATAAAGCAATAAAGGCTCACCAGGGTTCGGAGCTACCAGAATTGGTAGGGTGGTGAGGAACTGTTTCAGTTCCTGGAATGCCTTTTCTGCTTCTTCGGACTATTGGAATGGTCCGGACTTCCTCAATAACTTGAAGAAGGGGAGTGCCCGTTCCGCCAGTCTTGAGATGAACCGGCTGAGGGCTGCTAGACATCTAGTCAACTTTTGGACATCTTTGATGCAGGTTGGTGGTCGCATGTCTTCAATGCCCTTAATCTTCGCCGGATTAGCTTCTATGCCCCGGTGACTTACCAGGAAACCAAGAAGTTTTCCGGAGCTAACCCCGAAGACACACTTGTCTGGGTTTAGCTTTGTGCGGGTGGCCCGCAGCTTGTCGAAGACAGCCTGAAAGGTGTCAAGGAGTGACTCCTTGTTCCTGACCTTGACCACGATGTCATCAACGTACACTTCCACTATGTCTCTAATAAGTTCTTCAAAAGTTTTGTACATAGCTCGTACAAAAGCTGAAGCCGCATTCTTGAGACCAAAGGGCATGGCTATGTAACAATACAATCCATCTACTGTGATGAATGAAGTATGCTCTTCATCTTCCCTAGACATCCTGATTTGATGATATCCGGAATATGCATCTAGGAAACACAGTACTTCACACCCGGACGTGGAATCCACTATCTGATCTATTCTAGGTAGTGGGAATGGATCTTTTGGACATGCCTTATTTAGTGTGGTGTAGTCGATGCACATCCGAAGCTTCCCGCCGGCCTTGGGCACAACGACTGGGTTTGCCAGCCATTTTGGATGGAAGACTTCTCGAATGAATCCAGCTTCGAGCAACTTCTTTACTTCTTGTCAAATGAAGTTCTGTCGCTCTACGGATTGCTTCCGGGGCTTCTGATGCACAGGCCGAGCATCGGGGTAAATCTTCAGATTGTGCTCAATCACTTCCCTAGGGATCCCAGGCATTTGTGACGGTTGCCAAGCAAACACGTCGACGTTAGCCCGGAGGAAAGTGATGAGCGCGAGTTCCTATTTGTCGTTCAATCCTCACGATATACGGGTGGTTTGAGCAGCATCGGAACCAATTTGGACGACTTTGACGGGAATGTTGGTGTCGCCGCTTGGCTGCACTCGAGGTGCAGAAGTCGAGCCCCGTTGACGAATGCTCGGGGGTTTTGGAGCTTGCTCCTGCCTGGAGTCCTCCTCTTGCACCGTGGTGAGTGCATGGAGCTCTTCCAGGGCAGTTACTCCGGCGGTGCGATCTCCGCGGATCCGGAGAACACCTACTGGCGTTGGCATCTTCAACACCAGATAGCCATAATGAGCAGCCGCCATGAATTTGTACAGGGCAGGTCGACCCAAGATGGCATTGAAGGGTAAATTGATCTGCGCGACGTCGAAGACCAACTTCTCGGTGCGGTACTTCTCCCGTGTCCCGAAGGTAACAGGGAGAGTAATAGCTCCGAGTGGGGTGATGGCTCCCGGACCTACTCCAGAGAAAGGTCGAGAGGGGTAGAGATCCGAAGGTCGGAGCTGAAGCTTAGTGAAAGCTTCGAAGCTGATGAGGTTAAGCCCCGAACCTCCGTCTACCATGACGTGGTGGAGTTGGATGTTGTTGATGGTAGGAGATACCATCAAGGGTAACTGTCCTGCTCCAACCATGCTCCGGGGACAATCTGAAGCATCAAAAGTGATGGATGTGTCCATCCACTTTCGGTGAGGTTCCGGCCTGACTGTAGGAGCTACAGCGGCCATATCCCGACGCATAGTCTTGATGACGCGACGGGAGGTGATATCCCATGATCCACCGAAAATGGTGTTCATGGTCTTCCGACGCTCGTTGTCAGAGACGTCAGAATCATCGTTGACTAAGGTGTAGACGGCCTTCAGGACCTTTTTGGGATCCTGAAACCCTAACTCCTCTTCAGCCGGAGCTTCGTCGACCTTTTGCTTTCCTTCCCTCTGTCGGAAAGGAGATTCTTCCCGGCGCTTGTTGTAGCGCTCGGCAAGGTTTTGGACCTCCCGGCAGTCTTCCAAACTGTGGCTGCCCGTCTTGTGAATGGGACACCACACTTTGGGTTTGCCACCGTCTTCAGAAGACGGTCGAGGTCGCTTCTCGGGGCGTGGCCCCCGTCCACCCGGAGCTGCAGCAGCTGCAACGTTGGATGTGCCGACCGATGGCTTCTTCTTGCCGTTGGTCTTCTTTTTCTTCTTGCCACTCCCGGAGGTAGCGGCTTCTTCTTTGGAGGGTTTCTTGTGACCCTCTGAGGTTGGTTTGGAGTGCATCTCACGGCCCTCCGCAGCTCTGGCACATTTATCTGCCAAGCTGAAGAGTCGTGACGCTGGTGATCTCCTTGATCGCCAGCTTCTGCAACATCTTCTTGTCCCGTACGCCCTGTCTGAATGCCACAATGACAGAGGCGCTAGAGATAGAAGGGATAGTGTTTTGTACTTGAGAGAACCTCTGGATGAATGATCACAAGGATTCTCTCCCTTTCTGCACGACTGCAAAAAGGTCCAGTTCAGTGCTTGGCCGAGTGTATGAACTCCCGAAGTTGGCAGTGAACTGATGACACAACTCCTCCCAACTGTTGATAGAGCTAGGTGGAAGGCTCATAAACCAGGACCTGGCAGTCCCAGTTAAGGCCACTGGAAAGTAATTGGCCATCACGGCCTCGTTTCCTCCAGCTGCCAAGATTGCAGTGGAGTATATTTGCATAAATTCGGCGGGATTGACAGTCCCGTCGAATTTTTCCAGCAGGTGAGGACGGAATTTCTGTGGCCATCTAACCATGCGCAGATGCATGGCCAAGGCTGAACAGCCTCCTCCTACTCCTTCAGGAGTAGAAAGGTCCTGAGCTTCCCGTCTTTCACAGGCACGCTCAATATGGACTCGGCCGTCCTGCTGGCGGTATCGGCGATCAAGCTCCGCCCGGAGGTCGTGAGTCGAAAGCCTGGATACCGTGTGAGAGCGTCGAGCCCCGGAGGGCAACGACGTCACTTGTTGTGACGCAGCACGTCTCCTGCTATTAGAGACATGCGGACCAAGTCTTCCAGACAAAGTCCGCCGCTGCGACGGGGCTCTTCCTGAAGGAGGAGGACCCTGGTTGCTGAGGCGTTCGGCTGCTGCTGCAACCAAATGCTCCACATCGGCCCTCCACTGCTCCAGTGCATCCCGAGATGCATCCGGAGGTGGTGGACGTTGGAGAAGAGCACGCGCTGCATGGAGCGCGTGTTCTGGATTGTCATGATTTGCCGACGCAGTAAGCGACGCCGGCACACCATCACGTTGTCCAGCACGATTTGCTGGAGGAGACGGTGGTGGTGGGAGTGTGACTCCTGCTGGTGCTGAGGCTCCTACTGGTGGCTGCCTATTGGAGGGATTGCCTCCAACAACCTGAGCAGCAGGTTGGCCGTTAGATGATCTAGCAGCAGAATTCACCATTCTCGAAATCTCAGGCGCCCCCTACCTGGCGCGCCAACTGTCGGTGATTTGGAACCGGCAGATCTCCCTACACTACTAAAGTGATAGGGGAGTTTGATGTTCGGTGTGGGCGCGTGGAGATTCAAGAAGATGAATAAGAATTGACACAGGAGACACAAGAGTTTACGTGGTTCGGGCCGCCTGAGCGTAATACCCTACTCCACGGGTGTGTTGGTGTTGTATTAGCAGTATGAGCTTGTCACGAGCGTATGAAGCGCGTGTGTCCTCCCCCCATGTGTATCGTCGGCCTGTCCTTTTATAGCACAAGGGCAGGCCGTTACAGGTTATTCTGACCCGACATGTGGCCCCGGCGGTTACTAGTATTGATACACGTTTAATTGCTCTTAATGATCCTGTAACGGGCTTTGACAGCACCGTTACTGGTGTTAAGATTGTCCGTTTAAGTGTCATTAATATGGTATTAATGACACTTAATCGGGTCTTGAAGTCCTTGGTTCTCCTTTGAAGATCCGGAGCCGTTGCGGGGTCTTCCGGAGGTTAGAAGCTGAAGATCCGACGATCGGACACGTGGCAGCTCTGGAGCTTGCTGTGGGAAACAGGTAGCTCCGGGACTACCCGACACGTGTCAGGTCCGGAGCTTCTCTCGGTCAGGGGCTGAGTCCGGGGGGTGCCATTTCGGTACATGGTCCGGAGCTTCCCCCTTGTGGGCGGTAGCTCCAGTTTGGTACTACACGTGGCGACCCAGGGATTAACCATGTTGGAGAAGCGGGTCCGGTTATGTCTGACATGTGGGCCTTCGAGGGTCTTCAAACCAAGTAGATGATTTTCCTTTGAGATCTTTATAACCTCAAGGGGTGTATGGTTTCTAGGATACCAACACCTCCCAAGGTAATTTTTAATCTTTACCTTGGATAGTTGTTTTAATTGTAGTAACTATTTTTTAAGTTTCTTCGTTCATCATCTGCAGCGTCCCCAAGAAGGGGAGTGAGGCTCCACCTTCAGCCACAACAGTTGAAGTCGTGAGGGTGGAAGCTTCTGCTCCTGTCCCGGTGCCGCCCCAAGTGGTGGCTGAAGCTGCGACAGCTCCGGCGCCGGCTGTCGTGGTCATGGACCTTGACTCATCCCGAGAGGCTCCCGTGGTAGCGCTGGACCGCGGGAGTGAAGATGCGCCAGCGGCACCCGTCCCGGAGGTTGAAGCTCCAGGTCTTGGTGCTGAGATGATGGAAGCTCCGGCCGTTGAGCCGGAAGAAGCTGTGATTCCAGCCCTAGAGCCGGAAAGTGTTGAATCTCCGACGGTCGAGCCGGAGGTGATTGAAGTCCCGGCGTGCGCGCCGGAAGTTGAGGAAGTTCCGGCAGTTGGGTCGGCAACCTCCGAAGCACCAGCCGCTGAGCCGGTTGATGTTGAAGATCTTCCGACTCCCGACCCGGTTGTTGGAGAGGTGTCAGAGCCTGAGCCCCCATCGGAGGAGGTGCCCAGACCGGAGTTAGCAGTGGCTCCTGCTCCGGAAGTGACGACGCCGGAGGTACCTGCGGCCGAGCCGGAGTGCCCCAGCGAAGTCGGTGGCCCCCTGCCTGAGGGGGTGAATGAAGACCTGGCAGCGGGGCCTTCTTCAATGGCTACTGAGGCCATCCCGGAGGACGGCCCTAGTGCCATGGAGACTCAGGGGACCACTCTTGTTGAGTGGGACCCAATTTTTGTATTTGAAAACCCACTGGAACCAGCGGAGGAGACCCCAGCAGGTTCGGAACCTATCCCGTTGTCACTGTCTATTGACAACGCATGTTCCAGTCTGCGTCAAGTCCAACTGGCCTTCTTCCACGACAGCAAGGCTCTTGAAGAGGAGCGCCAAACCCTTAGGCAGTGGCGTAACCGGCTCTACTTCGAGACCAAGCTTGCGCAGTCGAGGCTAGCGGATGACAAAGAGTGGATCAAGCGGGAGAAGATCCGCCTGGAGTACTGGGGCAAGTTACTGGATGACAGGGAGAGTTTGACTCGCGCCCTCGACGCTCAATCCCGGTGGATCTACGATCAGGCCAAAGCAGCCAATAGTGCGGCCGATGAACGCCACGAAAGGCTTGAGGCCATTAACACTACACTCATCAAACGCCGAGAGGCACTTGAAGAGAGGGAGAAACGGCTCGAAGATGAAGAGCAGAAACTCCTAGAGCTGCGGGATGACGTCCTGAGGAGGGAGGAGGAGCTCTCCGAGAAGGTAGCTCTGGCTGACAAGGGCCTCGAGGAGCGCGCCAAGAAATTGGAAGAGCGCTGCCATGAGGAAGAGGAGAAAGCCTGGGTGCGAGGGCAGGAACTCTACGAACAAGAGTGTGCCCTTACTGCCAGGGAGAAGAAAGTGAGGGGCAGAGAGAAGGACCTGGTCGACCGCCGGAACAAGATCCACCTCCGGGAGGAGGAGCTCAGAAAACTCGAAAAGCGGGTTGCTGAGAAGATTCAGCAAAACGCCAAAGAAGTTGAGCGACTCGCCCGCGAGAATTCTGAACTCGTGGCGGCCAGAAGATCCCTGGAAGAAATAAAGGGCTTGAGGACTGCGGACTCCCTACAGATTTGGGAGTTCCTGGGCAAGGCCAACGACGCGCTGACACCAATGGGCTTCAGCCTGATGCGCCCGGATGATTCGGAGCCAGAGCCGACCTGGCGTTGCAGGCGTTGAGCTCGGCAGGCAGCAAACTCTCCAAGGTGGGCGATGTCATCGCGGACCAATTGGAGGTTGAGGGGCAATCCCTGGCGAAGAACGTCGCAGAATATGTGCTGACGTGCTACACCAGCCGGAACTCCCAATTTCCTCTGGACCCGGTGCTTGAAGGTCCGGTTCAAGGAGAAGGCAAAGCTGCCCGAGCCAACGTATCGGAGGTTGCCCAGAAGGTCGCCCAATTCTTCCATATGGTCTAGGACCATCTCTGTAGTTCTCACTTGTACTTTCTCTTCTTCTTCCTCAATTTTGTAATCCCTTGTCTCCAGATGTAATCCCTTGTCTCCAGATAAATGAAATCCCCAAATTTTTATGAATTTCACTTTTTGTCTTCAACACTTTTGTCTTCACTTGGCCCCCTGGTAGATGTACACAATTTGATTGTGAACATGTACCAAGAGGATATTACGTTTTGTTGAAGACTCATTTGCTCCAAACTTGTAGAATTTAGGTCCAAAGTCTTCGATAGTGAAGGCCCCCTGAGGTTGTCGGAGCTTAGAAGCTCCGGCATTGTCTATCGCTGGAGCTTAGTAGCTCCAGCAATAGTCTCTATCAACGCGTAGAGCATCGATAGTTAGTCCTCCGGGGTGTCGGAGCTTAGTAGCTCCGGCAGTGACCTTTGCCAACACTTAGTTTGTTGGCAGCATACTCCACTTGTGGGGTCTTCTCACCATCTTTTACGTCGACGGCTGGCCCCCCTAGCTTTATCGGAGCTTGATTACTCCAGTGATGCTCGTTTTCAATATGTAACATCGATTACAAGCCACCTAGGGGAGTCGGAGCTTTGTTAGCCCCGGCTTTTCTCCATCAATGTAGATTTTATTTTTCCTGCACACTTAAGCCAAGAAAATAGTAAAATTCGTTTCTTGTCTATAACTTCATCGCGGGTTACGATTCTCAAGAAGATTTTAGGTCAAACGCGATTCTAAATACAACCGAATGCGTTGTCTTTTCTTTCAGATCCAACTGTACATGGACCCGCCTTACTTCGGCCTGTCGGGGTGTAGGTAGAGTAGCGTACTTAGGGTGCTTGACCAGGCTAAGTCGATAGCACACTCCAGCCCTAGATTGGCTTGGCGGCTTTCAGGCGAGTTGGCCATGAACAATATTTGAATCCAAAAGAATTGACAATACAACTCGTATCGTATATAAACCGGTCGAACTAAAATTTCTTAAGAATTGCACATCTTTGTTATAGACAAGAAAGAGAAAAATAAAAAATGTTGAGCTTGTACAAAATAAATGCATGTGGAGTCTGTTTCACATGAAGATGTCTTTCATTATAGGTCCGGGGTACAGGGGAAACAAGTACACTCTTAGGGTACGGAACCAGGCTAAGCGTGTTTCACTTCTCGTTTGACCCAGGGTAGCTAGCCACACTTTTAGTCCTGAGACTGTGACAAGTGTTGCATGAACTTTGCGGACCTTTCGGGAAAGGTCTGGCTGTTCTCCCGGAGGAACTACCTGACTCTGTACAATGACTCTATAACATACACCTCAAGTTACTCAAGACTCACCTCTGTGGTTTTAAGTGTAGAACTTACGGAGGTGCTCGATGTTCCAAGGATTTGGGAGAGGTGTCCCATCCTCGGTAGCCAAGCGAACGCTTCCGGGACGGGATACTTTAATCACTCGGAAGGGTCCCTCCCAGCCGGGGGAGAGTTTGTTTAACCCTTCTCTGGATTGTATTCTCCGTAGCACCAGATCGCCTTCCTCGAGCTGTCGGTTGTGTACATGCCGCTGATGATAATGCCGTAGGGCTTGGCGATATCGGGCATTCCGAACAGCTGCTTGGCACCTTCCCTCCTCAAGGAGGTCTAGGTCTTCACGCCAGAGCTGGTCCTGCGCGGCTTCGTCGAAGGTCCGAACCCGGAGCGAACCCAATGTTATTTCTGGAGGAAGGATTGATTCAGCTCCGTACACCAGAAAGAAGGGTGTCTCTCCAGTTGACCGATTTGGAGATGTCCTGTTGGCTCATAAGGTGGGCGGAAGCTCTTTGATCCAGTTGGCTCCATGTTTTTTCAAGCGCTCATAGGTGCGCGTTTTGAGTCCTTTAAGGATTTCAGCATTTGCTCTCTCGGCTTGGCCATTGCTGGCTGGATGATCTATGGAGGCGTAGCAAACTTGTATGCCGAGGTCTTCACAATATCCTTGAAATGTAGAGCTTGTGAATTGGGTCCCATTATCAGTGATGATTTTGTTTGGGACTCCATATCTGCATACAATGGACTGCAAAAAGTTGATGACAGATTGCTTGTTGATTGTCACAACTAGAGTTGCTTCCGGCCACTTGGTGAACTTATCAATGGCAACGTACAGGAACTTGTAACCTCCGACGGCTCTTGGGAAAGGTCCCAAGATGTCCATCCCCCACACAGCAAAGGGCCATGTAGGAGGTATCATTTGTAGGGGCTGAGTTGGCGTTTGAATTTGCTTTGCATGGAATTGACATGCTTCACATTTCTTCACCAGCTCAGTTGCATCCTGGAGTGTTGTAGGCCAGTAGAAACCATGCCGAAAGGCTTTACCAACCAGCGTGCGGGAAGACGTGTGGTTCCCACACTCGTCTCCATGGATTTCTGCAAGGAGTTCGCAGCCTTCTTCCCTTGTGATGAACCGCATTAGGATGCCATTGGCACCACGCCGGTAGAGATCCCCTTCTACCAGCGTGTATCTTTTAGCCAATCTGACTACTCGGTCAGCGGATACATCATCGTCAGGAAAGATGTTGTCTTTCAAGTAGCTTCGGATCTCCGAGATCCATGCATCGGAACTAGCTTGAGCTTTTTGAGTCTTGCGTGTTGGGTTGCTTGGAGCTCCCGGCAGCACCTACGACCCTTGATGGCTGCCATGGTAACAGGGCCATCGGGACCGTCAGCTTCGGGATGCTGATCTCGCCCCCTTCGCTCAGTTCGGCAGGCTGAGCTGTTGGTTTTGACAACCTCCGGACAAAAATTCCGTCAGGGGCCGGAGCTCCGGTTGACTCTTTCGTCGAGAGTTCATCAGCTTCAGCGTTATGGGCACGCTGAACATGGAGGAGATCTAGGACTTTGAAGATTGTAGTGGAGTAGATCTGAAGAAATTCGGCAGGATTGACAGTCCCGTCGAATTTTTCCGGCAGGTGAGGCCGGAACTTCTGTGGCCACCTAACCATACGCAAATGTATGGCCAGAGCAGAACAGTCTCCTCCTACTCCTTCAGGAGCAGAAAGGTCCTGAGCTTCCCGTCTTTCACGAGCACGCTCAATATGGACTCGGCCATCTTGTTGGCGGTATCGGCGATCAAGCTCCGCCCGGAGGTCATGAGTTGAGAGCCTAGATACCGTGTGAGTGCGTCTTGCCCCGGAGGGCAATGACGTCACTTGTTGTGATGCAGCACGTCTCCTGCTATTGGAAACGTGCGGACCAAGTCTACCAGACAAAGTCCGCCGCTGCGACGGGGCTCGTCCTGAAGGAGGAGGACTCTGGTTGCTGATGCGTTCTGCTGCTGCTGCAACCAAATGTTCCACATCGGCCCTCCACTGTTCAAGTGCATCCTGGGATGCATCCGGAGGTGGTGGGCATTGGAGGAGAGCACGCGCTGCATGGAGCGCGTGTTCCGGGTTGTCATGATTTACCGACGCAGTGATTGACGCCGGCGCACCATCGCGTTGCCCAGCTTGATTTGCTGGTGGAGACGGTGGTGGTGGGAGTGTAACTCCTGCTGGTGCTGAGGCTCCTGCTGGTGGCTGCATATTGGAGGGATTGCCCCCAACAGGTTGAGCAGCAGGTTGACCGTTGGATGATCCAGCAGTTGAGTTCACCATTCTCAAAATCTCAGGCGCCCCTACCTGGCACGCCAACTGTCGGTGGTTTGGAACCGGCAGATCTCCCGACACTACTAAAGTGTTAGAGGAGTTTGATGTTCGGTGTGGGCGCGCGGAGATTCAAGAATGTGAATTGTAAATGACGCAGGAGACACACAGGTTTATGTGGTTCGGGCCGCCTGAGCGTAATACCCTACTCCACGGATGTGTTGGTGTTGTATTAGCTGTATGAGCTTGTGACGAGTGTCTATGGCGCGTGTGTAGCGTCACTAAACGTGTAGAGTCCGTCGTCGGCCTGTCCTTTTATAGTACAAGGGCAGGCCGTTACAAGTTAGCCTGGCCCGACATGTGGCCCCGGCGGTTACTAGTATTGACACTTATTCAACACATTTAATTGTCCTTAACGACCGGGTAATGGGCTTTGACAGCACCGTTACTGGTAATTAAGGTCATCCGATCGTGTATCATTAATATGGTATTAATAACACTTAATCGGGTCTTGAAGTCCTTGATTCCCCTGTGAAGATCCGGAGCCGTTATGGAGTCTTCCAGAGATCAGAGGCTGAAGCTCCGACGGTTGGACACATGACAGCTCCGGAGCATACTGTGGGAAACGGGCAGCTCCGGAGCTACCTGACACGTGTTAGGTCCGGAGCTTCTCTCGGTCTGGGGTTAAGTCCGGAGGTGCCATCTCGGTACATGGCCCGGAGCTTCCCCCTTGTGGGCGGTAGCTCCGGTTTGATAGTACACATGGCGACCCTGGGATTAACCATGCTGGAGAAGCGGGTCCGGTTATATCTGACATGTGGGCCTCCGAAGGTCTTCAAATCAAGTAGATGACTTTCCTTTGAGATCTTTATAACCTTAAGGGGTGTACGGTTTCCAGGGTACCGACAGATATCATTGTGAATGGCAGCAGGCAGGATGGGGCAATCTATCCGGCCGACTTTGATGGATTGTCGATGTATTCGGGGTTTGAGAACGGGGGGATTCTTTGAGGGCGGGGACTTGGTCGGGGGTGGGGGCCGTGTTTGTTTGATAGGGTTGGCAAACGAGACTTGCTTCCAATGGCGGCGTTTTTTTGCGGGGGACCGTCAACCAGGAGGTTTCTTCTTTCCGATGCCAGGTCCGCAAATCTCTTATCTAGTTTGGGTCGCCGTCACGCCAGAGGAAGAAGTAGACGTCGAAGTGCAGTGTGGTAATCCTAGTGAGGGAGCGAACCAACTTTCCTACGTGGCGCGAGGCCACCGCAAAACGAAAGTGGCGGTCCCGGACCATGGAGACATGGAAGCCCCCCGGGGTGCCGCCAAGGGCGGCGTGATGGGCCCATCCAACTGACTCCTCCGTTAGTCGGAAGGAGAAGCGACGGAAGACAGCTAGGAGGAAGAAAGCACCTTCTGTGGAAGAGGAGTGATGGTGGAGCGAGGAGGAGAGCAAGTGGAACACCTTTTTTTGGAAGTTTTTCCCCGTTGCGAAGTTCCAGGTGCTGATGTCGACCGTCGGGCGGTCGCCGTCCATAGCGCCGCAGAGGCGCCGGGTCGTCTAGAGCGGATGGAGGTCACACCAGGAGACATACCGCCAGCAAAGCGGGGGAGGTCTCGGCGGTGGGGGGCCTTGGATGTGGGGCGTGGGGGTGGGGAGCGGGAGCGGGAGCGCCGGCTTGCCCATCTTTAGTGCGTATAGTTGTAGCTTATCCATGAGCAAAGTTGACGTACTTTGACCTCTTTGAAAGTTGATGAAATGAATTTGAACATTGGACAAAAAATGAAGGACGAAATTGGCTATTTTGCGTTTTTCCACACACGAGTTGACTAAAAAATAAACACCTGAATCTGAATTATGACGTGAACCCAAAACATGTCCACTGTCATTGATCGGGACTCCCGTCCAAATAATCAAAGACGGCCCTAATTACTCCATTCATTCAATTTTTATGCCATTGCTTAGCTTAAAAGTTGAATAGTCACCCCCATTAAATGATTAAAAGCGAAATAGAGGAGTACTAGAACCCACACGATCACAGTTAATAGATCCGTCGGTTTGTGCATCAGCCGTCCCGTTAGATTCCGGATCCGACTCCGCACGTATAACGGCGCCGCCACTTCAACCGCCTTTGCGAACACTCCGACCCGCCGGCGAGCCTCCCTCGAGATCAATGTGACCACCGATTACTCGTTAAACATCACAGCGCCGCCCCCTAATCGAGGTTTGCTGCACAATCACCTCGTTCATTGCCAAGTATATTACGCTTCTTACTTTTTCCTAATGATCGTCTCGTCGTCGAGTCCTTTCCATACACGCGCGCGGTTGGACTTCGAGTCGCCCAAGAACTCGGATTTGATTCTGCTGCGGAGTCGGAGGTCGGCGACTCGGCGAGTTATATATATCCACGCGGTCGCGTCGTTTCGTCCGCATGGGAGTTCTCGGCGTTGGTGAGAGCACGAGTCCAAGATTTTGTATTGATCCAAGAAACAGAGAGGAGAGAGGCGGCGGTACAACCGAGCAATGAGGATCCGGAAGGGGAGCGAGGTGGAGGTGTGGATTCAGGAGGCGGCGTCGCCGGTGGGCGCGTGGCGCGGCGGGGAGGTGCAGTGGGGCAACGGCCACTCGTACATCCTGCGGTGGCACGACGGCGGCCCGGACTCGGGCCGCATCTCGAGGAAGAGCGTTCGCCCGTGCCCGCCGCCGGCCCCTGTCCCGCCGGACCTGGACGCCGGGGACTTGGTCGAGGTGTTCGACGAGGAGGACTGCCTCTGGAAGTGCGCCGAGGTGTTCGACGGCGGCCGCCAGTTCCGCGTTAAGGTCGTCGGCGCGCCCAAGGTCCTCACGGTTTCGCCGGACCGCGTTCGCCTCCGCCAGATCCTCCGGAACGACGACGTCTGGGTCTTGCTCCACAAGGTAAGGGCACACGCGCCGTCGCCGTCTTCTCTCCTCCCCCCTCTCCCGCGGCTTCGCGGATTCATCTGCGCCTGCATAACTGTTAATGCTACCCTGACACCTCGCCTTGGTTCTTTGCCTCAGGATAACAAAATCTCCGGAGCGGGCGCCGCGCCGTTGCGGGCCAACGGCAATGGCTACCGCGGCAACTACAAGCCCGTGGCGCCGGGCATCAACCCGCTGAAGCAGAAGAGGAGTCCCTGCATGTTCGACGACGACGCAAAAATCACCAACAACCAGAGATTCCAGGGCACCCACAAGAAGAAACTCTGTGTCAGGGAAGAGCCCAGACACGATAACGTAGAGGTGATCGAGCCTTTCAAAGAAAACGTAGAGGTGATCGAAGTACCAAAGACGTTACTCAACAAGCAGGACGAGATGGGCAGCGGCAGCAGCGAATCGGTTAGAACAGGCAGCAATTCTAATCATGACGACCATCACCAGCAGCAAGTGCAGCACCATGACAAGAACGACGATGACGGTGCCAGCGAGTCCGTTTCATCCTCCGACGACAGCAGCAGCAGCGACAGCGACGACAGCAGCGGTAGCAGCGACAGCGACGACAGCAGCGGTAGCAGCGACAGCAGAACCAGAAGTGACGACACCGGCGATCGCGCGTCAGCGGCTCCGGCAAGCGCGCCTCCGCCGTCCCGCGACGAAGATCATCATCAGAAGGCCGACCTGCCGCAACAGTTGGCGCCCCCGCCGCCCCGCGACGAAGATCATCATCCGAAGGCCAACCTGCCGCAACAGTTGGCGCCCCCGCCGCCTCGCGACGAAGATCATCATCAGAAGGCCAACCTGCAACAGCTCCACGAGAAAGATCATCGCGATGACACGGCCGTATCTTTTGAGAGTTGGGGACGACGGCCCCTGAACGACAAGAATGCGGTACTGGTGCAGGAACAGCAGGTCCACCGCCTGGAGCTGGATGCTTACATTGCTCTGACCAGGGCGTTCCATGCGTCCGGCGACGCGCTGAGCTGGGAGAAGGCGGAGCTGCTCACGGACCTCCGCGCGCATCTCCACGTCTCCGACGACGAGCACCTCCAGGTGATCAATGCGATCTTGAACCGCAAGCGGAGAAGATTCGGACGGCCTGGCAATTTCTGATTACGGGTGGTATGATCGCCACGCACCAGCGTTCAGATACACGAGTATATACAGAGTATATGACTGTTTACTCCCAAAGATTCCACTGAAATGATTCTGTGGATTCGGTTCTTTCTATTGGATGCGAGTGGTTTTGGTGCACCGTTTTTGTCGGTATGTGCCTTCGCAATGGAGTTTTGGGATGTTGTATGAGATGTTTTGGTGCCTGCTCATGAAAACTATGTAAAAGGGTAATATGTAGATTTATTTTCTAAAAGAAGTGACACTTTGAATCCATGTTAAGTAACTCGGGATGCTGCTGCTCAGATAAGTGAGTCCAAACCAAACAAGGTTTTGCCATCAAGATCAAGATCTCTTTCGAAGCTTTAGATGGAAAATAAGGGAAACATATGAGGTGAAAATTACCAAGTAGGTGGACAAATAGAAACCGAGTTAAGAAATACGTATAGATTTTTTTTTTTTGAAAAATTGCATCTGTCCAAACACATTCGATTTAGAGATACATACTGCCGGAGGTCAGCAAGAATTAGAACGCATGCTTTCGTAAGCATAGCAGCAGACGCTTCACGAAAACTAGACCTCATACAGGTTTTATTCGGCCTTCTGAGTTTGTCATCGACCGGTCCAAGGGCCAATGGTCGCAAGATAACCCATAGTTGGATTTTGCTCTAGGATGCGTCAATTTCTTCTGTTCAAATAGACTTCTTGACAATTATCAAATTTTGTATCATTTCGTGTGGATCTTAAATCTATTATCGTATTTTTAATTAGATGTATGATTCCATTTAATAACAGTCACCGTAGCTTTAGCATTTGTAATACAATAATACTAACTTTAATGTACTTCATCCGTTCTCGAAAGTTTGTCACTTTCTTATTTATTTTTAAATAGAAAGCGAGAAACTTTTGAAAACGGAAGGAGTACTAATTAGTTTGTAATTTAGATAAAGGATTAGCATAGCCAGTGTTCCATGCATCTCCATCAAGCTTCACCACGGCCAATGAAAGCTTTACATGTTTCTTAAAGAGATTGTGTGCATCCGTTGGATTAAAAAAATAATATAAATATAGTAGCATTTGATTCAAAATCATTTTGTCTTTAGTTTGGCCTCCCCGGTCTATAAGATAACTAAACCCTTGATCGACCTCTTGTTTGTTTGCAAGAAGTAAACACCAAAACGCACGATACAGCAGGCACAGCTGCAACCACATGGGACGTGGCTCGCACACACTCGTGCCAAGCACACACCAAACCAGAACGCCTACCAAATTACTAAGCCACACATCGTCGTCCATTACATTACCGCGTACGTACACTCTTGCTCGTCACTGAGGGCGTGGATGCTTGACGGCGGCGCTTACTTACAGCTGCAGCAGGCGGCGTCCGACCGGCTTCTTGCGGAGGCCGACGACGGAGGCGTCGTCGATGACGGGGCCGCAGAGCGTGCCGTCTGCCTTCATGTGGTAGAACGTGCTCTGGAAGACGACGCGGGTGCGGTTGGCGATGGCCGTGAAGTCGAGCACGGCGCGCTTGTACCCGCCGGTGCCCTTGGACTCGTAGCGCACCTTGACGGAGGCGCGCGCCGCATATGCCTCGGCGCCCATGGACCCCGTGCATCCGTCGGCGGCGTCGCCCACGGCGAAGGCCAGGCGGTAGGTCCACCCGGGCACGGTGCGCACCTCCTGCACTATCGCGCTCTCCCGCCCGCCGACGAACTCCACGGCGCGCGCGCCCTGCGGCACGGCGAAGTGCGCCGAGTCCACGTACTTGACGGCCTTGGACGACACGATCATCCACGCCGGCAGCGGCGAGTGGTCGTCCTCGATGTTGGGCGGCACGAGCACGCCCCACGACGCGTTGGGGAGGAAGTAGGGGCCCTCCTCGAAGCCGCCGTTCTTGAGCATGTTCCCCCTGACGAGCGTCGGCGGGTACAGAGTCCGGATCGCGACGCCGTCGATGAGCGGGCCGCAGGCGGGGTCCTCCTCGACGCCGGGGTTGTGGAGGACGAGCGTGACGGCGTCGGACTTGGCCTTGAACGCCCACGCGTACGAGTCCCAGCCGTTGCTGCCGTAGATGGTCTGCATGGGGAGGACGCCCCACTCGGGGCTCGCCGACACGTTGAGCTGCTCCGCCTGCGCGCAGGTGCGCGCCGCGCTGAAGGTGATGGCGTAGTAGGCGCCGCGGGACACGGCGAGGCGCTGCCGGATGGAGGCCTCGTTGCCCAGCCGCACGGCGTGCGCGCCCTGCGGCACCACCAGCAGCATGTCGCCCTGCTTGTGCCCGGACTCTATGTACTCCACGAAGCCAGACGTCTCCCACCGCGGGATGGCGTTGCCGCCCTTCACCACCGTGCCGTTCACCAGCTGCGACTTGGCCGGGCCCTCCTCGAAGTTGCCGTTCGGAAGAAGCCCTGAGGATCACGTACGTGCAAAAATGAGGGGTTCACTGTCGGTTACCGAGCACAAATTGAAAATCAAGTTCAAATGGAGTTTCTGATTCGACTGATATCACGAGCAAAATATTAACTGTGTGTGAACATGCACAACAGGTCAAGAGGGATTATGGTACTGCGTTAAAAAACGAAGCAATTGTTACCGGATTTTGGCGGCACATAGTAAAATAGATCAGCTAACGCAACTGCAGCTTATCAGAGGGCCTGAAGGGCGGCCGGTGATTGCAGAAAAGAGAGCTAGTAGCATCTCAGCACCAGGCCTGGTCAGGGCTGCCTCCCCTGCGTCGTGTGACTGTGCGTGATCAGATGTCTGTTGCTGCGTCGGTCTGGCCACACATTCACGCCTACTCCATCTACCACACCAGAGAGATGTACAGTGCAGACACATAGACCGGATGCTACTGAGCAAGACCAGATCCAACACATGCCCATGCTTTTCTTTTTGAAGATCAACACCAGGTAATACCAACCTAGCAGGGGTGATACAGTCGGCCTGTTTTAGAATTTAAAAATTGTTGCTTTGCTTTGGCCGGTAGAACAACATGTCTCTTCAGCACAAACTTAAGCAGGGTGGCCGAATTCTGTTCCGACCAACCATGCGCTGCTTAGACACGAGTACCTAGTTTACGCGTCCAGAACGCGGAGGGACGTGCGCGCCATGTGAGGTGTACATGGCCCTGAGGCAGGCAGCAGGCGTCCACGTCACTGCATGTGCGTGCATGGTCCACAGATAATAAATCAACAGCGTTGATGCGTGCATGGGCGTGTCTAATAATCAAAACACCAGCGTCGGTGCATGCATGGTCGATCCGTCCACGACAGCGACCGGAAATCACGTCGTCGTCGATCGTCACGCTTGCTCGGCTTCCGCCTTCCGGAGGCTCAGATCGTTAACCACGTGCATGATGACGAAGAACTAACTAAGAGTACTTAATCGCAGGCAGTGTCCTGGTGTACCAGTTAACAAAACGATCAATATATGATCTGTCAGCGATCCAGTACTCCTATGTAGATGGTGACAGTGTACTCTTGTGCTCTCGTTTGCGCTCTGCTAACCAGAGCGAACATGGTGACAGTAACTAGTTGCTCGCGAAAACATGCATGCATGACGCGATTAGCAAGGAAAGAGGAGCAAGGAGCGGGGTCTCACCGTCGGTGACGACCGCGACGGCGACTCCGGCCGCCGCGCAGACGACGACGAGCAACAGCGCGACGTGACGCGTCATGCTTGTTTCCTCCTCCTTCCGCTGCTTCTGATGTAGCCTCCCCTGTTTTGTTTGTTTTTTCACAGTTGGGACCTTCTTTGGATATTGGACGACGAAAATAGCCGCAGGCGCGGCCGCACTTATAGAGCAGGCCTGCGGCCAAACGCTCTCGGCGTTGCCGCTTAATAGCGAAAATGCCACTGCGCCTTTTGCACCATGGGCGGATGGTGGTGAGACGCGTGCCCCGCTTGGCTGCCGAACGATGGCGGCTCTGCCCTCCTCGTGGGTGGTGGGGGACAGCCCCTGCGTGCGCTCACATGGCCACTTGCTGGTTCACATGCACACGAGCGCTGCCTGCTGCTCGTCCTTCGGCTGCGGCGCGGCGGTGGTCGGTCTCGTCATTTCGGCCGCGCGTCGGCAGTTGCAGACATGCGTCTCGCCTCTCCGTGGAGTGGACCCCGGCTCGATCGTGGCTAATTATTAATCATGTTGGTTAATGCCCGTCACCATGGCCATGAGATTGCGATAAAAATTGCGACAAATATGCGATGTACTTCTTCCGTTCCTGAAATTTTGTCACTACAAAAGCACAAACTTCGGAGAAGGAAGGAGTGAAATTTTTAATAATATATCTTTTAAAAAATCATTTATAATAAATAACCTACGGATTCGAAAATTGGCCAAAGTGACCCAGTTTCGTATGTGCCACATACGGAATTCGAATTTCGTATGAGGCATATACGAAATGCTCATCTGCTCGATGTCACGTCATTTGTTGTGTGTCACCGTGGAGTTAAGACTTGACACGATGGAAGAAATAGGGACACACGAATTTCGTACGTGCCCCATACGAAGTGAACAGTACCGTCGTATGAGGCACGTGCGAAATTCGTGCGTGCCCAAACACTAATCCCAGTTTTGAACCATCTTTTAATAGATTTTAGGCGAAGTTTTTGAAATATTTGTAAACCGATTTACTAAAAACTTCTAAAGTATAAAATAGAGAATACATTGTGAAGTTTTGAAAGTACTGCTCGCCAGAGACACTCGTCTACTCCTCAACCGACACATGGAGTCATGTGCGCGTACGCTCTAAAGTTACGCGATCGAATCGATTCCTGTGAAAAAAAAAACATTAACCGCCGACGACAAGGAGGAACACGGTCGCATGCACTCAACAATGATCCATCCACGCGAGCATCTTATCATGCATGAGGTGGATGCACGGCATCATGGTCGCCCCATAACAAATCAAGCTAGAGCGTTAATGATAAAAACAGGTGACGGTCCTTCCATGCATGTGCGAGAGTCATCAGTGCGTCTTCTGCCGCCGCTGCATCTGCATGCGCGGCCCCCTGCTTCATTCATGCGGCGCTGCAGTTAGTTAATGAAGGGGCCCGTCCCGGTCCGGCCAGCCAGATCTTATCTCTGGAGGCGCACGCAGCGGTACCCACCCATGTGAGGGTCCTGTGCCTGCCTGCCTTCCCCGGCGCCGATTCGGAGCTTGGACGCAGGCAGAGCAGGCGCCGTGGATGGATTCAGAGCATCTGGTGCCAAAACAGAGCATCGGGAATGGCCTATCGATCGCCTGCGAGGCGAGCTCGTGCCGTGCCATCTTCTTGATGCATGCATGTTACTACAGTACCCAGCGAACTGCGCCGCGGGTTTCTCTGTCTGTGCCCTTGTCGTCCCCGTCGATGGATGGACGCGCACATGCGAGGCGAGCGTGGGACGATGGATAACTTCCGATCGAGACCCCACGGCGCTTGCTTTCTGCATTCTTCCTTTTTACAGTATTAATTTTTCTGTTTTGGGTTTGATCGGTGCCTTCTGCTGTCCCGACTCGAGTTGTTTTGGACGGATCCAGCTCCGTGACTTGTGTCTCGTGCTGCTAACTTTCGGATGCATGGTGCAAAATAAACGACCGATTTTCTTATTTGTCTGAGCTTAGCACCGGTACAGTGCTCTATGGTCGCACGTGCATAGCACGGTATCTTGAGTCGGTTTTGCTTCTCAAGCTCACTGTGGTACGGTGATGAAACTAGGAGTACGCGCTATCACCTGTACTTGTACATTTCTCGAGCTGAAAGCAGTGCTTTACCCAGGCCATATCTCAATAGTCCTGGCCATGTGTACGTTCTTTCCGAAACGACAGACTCAGGGCGATATGCTATAACAGCAGGTCCAGGAGCAGTGCGGAAGGACGACCACGGACCACTTGTGTCCTCGAAAGATAGTAACTACTTCTTTCTTCTTCACTAAAAATTTATCGTTTTGTAATTAAAATGAGCTATAAAGCGACATAATTTTGGAAACGGATGGAATATTCTACGAGGATAAGATCACGGCAGGGGAAACACAAGCTTTGGACGTACTCCGTCGGCTGCGCGCTCCCAAAACTGCTGGGATTAGCCGTGTTCGTTCATCCACGGAGAACTAGAAGGAACCGCGAGGTGGATGGAGGGGTCCTCCAGCTAGGTTTCTCCAGTGGAGTATGGACTGTGCGTGGGACTGTGGCCGTGGCCCCCCTGAGGGATGCCGGCCGGTTCCGCGGGCCACCGCGGGAAGGGGGCAGTCGGTTACCACTGCCTCGCGGGGCCCATAGCTCTCCGGACGGACCCACACGGCCATGCGATGTGATGCGGCGGACACGACCGACATGAATACATGATCGATCTGACGCCGTCGTCACCGCGGTGCGCGCCGCCATTTCGTTTTGAACCGCTCGGAAGGCACCGCGCACCGACGAGCTCGCGGAGCATACGAACGACAACGAGCCGTAGGAACGGATCTCTCTCCCCCGTTCTGTTCTGTGTCGGTGGCAGTGCCCCGCATCATCGATCCGGTCGAATCTAGGAGTAGTACTCGATTGCCGCCGCATCCGTGACCGTGGCCCGTGCGCGCCAGAGCCCAGAAGGCGGGTGGTTCGAGTCCAAGTCCAATGGCCATGCATGCATGCAACGCCGATGTTGACAAAATTCGCATGGGCTGGATGTCGGAAGCTGACAAAGTTATTCGGGCTTATGGGCCTCAGAACGGAAAGAGCTCAGAACATAGTAAGCCATTGCACGACTGATAAGGCTCATGGGCTATGACGACGGCGCGACCCATTTTAAACCTTGAAGGGTTTGTATACATGAAAAGATATTTTCAAGAAATACGTTACACATAACCTTTTAGCTTTTTATACTAACAAAATAATTTTAAGATCTTTGGTTCATAAGTGAGCCATCACCAATGAGCCATCCGAGGAATAGTTTTCTTTTCTTCGCTGGTTCAGCTACCGGGTATGATGCTGGCTAGTTTAAAATTCTTGGTGCGTATGAAGTTGGCTAGTTTTAAATTCTCGGTGACTATGATGCTGGCTAGTTTAAAATTCTCAATCCAAGGGTCCAACTGCGAAAACACCTCAACTTGAAACATTCGCTGATTCGCCGCCAGCCAAATAATTTTATGATAAAAACAAGAGGGAGAAGAAATTTCGCCGACGTTCTCCGCGAGCCCACACCGAATCCTCTCCTCTCGCTGCTCCGCTCCGCTCGCGTGCTGCATCGCGTCGTGGTGGCACCGATGCTCGGGCCGCAGAGCACGCACCGCGACTCCGGCGGCGGCGGAATTTCTTTTTAATATACGTATTTTAATCTAAATTTATATTAATAACCCTCGATTCAAATTTTTTTACAAATCTGACCGGCCGTCGTATGAGTCTCATACGACATAATGAATGTCGTATGAGGCCCATACTACATGCGAATGTCGTATGAGGCCCATACGACATTCGAGGTGGCTCATGCCACGTGTGTCGGCTGGGCCGTCCAGCGGGGCCGAAACCGGCCACGGTGGCATGTCGTATGAGGCCCATACGACATGCACAGTATCGTCATATGTGCCTCATACGACATAAACAACCAGTTTATTTATTCAATTAAAAATAGAAAATGACTTGTAAAAAATATGAAACTTTGTAGATATGTCAAGCGAAACATGCAGAACACAATGGTATGGTCAGATGTTATTTTAATTTTTTTTGAAAAATTTTTAAAATTCAGATTTGAATTTCATTGAAATTTCCTGAACGTCTGAAATAAAATAGCAAAAAGGATTCAAAAATCTTGAAACTTTGCAGGGAAGCTATTTGGATTATTCCTCTAACATGTAGCAGTGCACTGTCGTATGTGTCTTTTACGAGATTTCCCTGACATGTACCAGTGCACTGTCGTATGTGTCTTTTACAAGATTCTCCTGACATGTACCAGTGAACTGTCGTATGTGTCTTTTATGAGATTCCTCTGACATGTACCAGTGCAATGTCGTATGTGTCTTTTACGAGATTCGCCTGACATGGTCCATAGACTTTCGTACACTTGGTCCATAGACCCATCCACGTTCGTCTATAAAAGGGTTCGCACCTCTTACATTTCGTATACGATTAAAGTTAGTAGTAACATAATGGAAAACAGAGGTCGTGCAAGGAGAGGAGAAGGAAACATTAGGCCAGTGCCTCAGAACTACTTAGTTGGCGGTCCTTCGTGGTTCGATGAACCACTTGATGAATTCCCTCTATTAGGAAAAAGTGATTTTGGTGTGTTTAATCCTCTTCGTCCATATGATAGTACCAAAGAAGAATGGCCCAAGTGTCGTTGCGGCCTGGATTGTTTGGTGCAAATGATGGATGGAAAAGAGGATAGCGGTCGTCGATTCTTTCGTTGCCCCGTGGCTCGTGCAGTAAGTTCATATCGTTTTTGTGTACGTTCACGTTGTATTTCTTTTTGTTATGTTTACTTTAAATTTGTTTTTTGTAGTCTTATTTCGATGAAGATAACTGCGGATACACATTGTGGGTTGATCCCATACCTATCAAGCCTATTCAAGATTACATAAAATATTTGCGAAATCGAAACCGAGAATTAGTAGGTCATATTGCGGATATAGAGTTAGAACAATTGGAGGATGATACTAGTCCTAAGTGCAACAATATATCCTGTGAATGTCCTCACCACAAGTGAAAATGTACTAGTTACGAACTATGTTTCATTATTCCATCAAATGTATCGTTTAAATGTTCCTATGCCTTCAATTTCAATAAGATACTCGTTTGCTTCAGTTTTTTAAGTAACGCGTAGTATGTAATACTTCCTTTCCATGCGAAACACCATAGAAATAGAAACATAATGAAGTAATATAATAGAACATAAGTTTTGTACATCATAAGTCACACATATACGTCATACATAACACTAACGTCCAATTTCCTCCAATTCTGTGTCCCCTTAATAGGAACGAAATTCCAATAACATCCATCTTTTGCTCGATTAATCAATTCTTTCAGTTTCACTTGATATACTTGTTCATCAACGTTTAACGTTTTAATCAGCCATTTCTCCAGACTACCAAATGACCTCTCATTTGGTCTTGCTATCCCCCTCACCAACGACGTCCAAGCAGACATATCAACCCCAGTTGACCCATAAACAAGCGTGCCTTCTCCGTAGAAAATACGAAACATTAATTTGTCCGACATTCCTACTGTATTCAATATAAACAAACGTATTACAACCTACTCTAACCAAATTAATTTGACTCTATAAAACGTATATATTTGTCACACATTTGTAACTACAGGAGCAATTTTACGCTCCTCTGTAATATATGACAATATTTTATAAATACTAATAAAACATAATATAATATATATTACACATTTATAAACTGAAAAATCATATCAAAAACACGAGTACATTTTAATTATACGAACTATACATTAAGAAAACATGCTGCAATAATGTACTCTACCGTAATCATGACATTCGCATGAATATTAACAAAATTCATATTAAACTATATGCATGAACCATATGAATTCATATAATATTGAAAACAATCGCGTGCACAACGAGTAACAATATGCAATTATATTATATTGACAACAATACACTATATGCATGAACAACGTGTACAAAAATTAAATACAATACACTATGTCGTGTGTGTTATCAACACTATACATTCATACAAACAAATATCATATTATAATACGCATTCATATTATATTGACAACAAAACAATCCAAATGTACGGTGGCAAAATCAATACCGAAGTCGCGAGGATCCGAGGATGACGGATCGGAGACGAAAAAGGCGGGAGCACCGAGCGTCGGCACGGCAAGGCGCCGTGCGGGAGCGGTGGAGGTCGCGGGCGGGGCGGGCTGTGAGCGAGGCAGGCGGCGGGCTGGGAGCGAGGCATGCGGGCGGGGCAGCGCGAGGCTTTATAACTTGCAGACCGTCGTATGAGCCTCATACGACGGTTCGCCCGTGACCGCAAGTCGTATGAGGCTCATACGACGTTCGCTGCCGCCTCGTTTTCCGCGGCGATCGTTGGCCGCGTGACAGCCACGTCGGACCGTCGTATGATCCCCATACGACATTCATGGGACTCATACGACGGTGGGTCAGATCTGCAAATTTTTTAAATCGACGGTTATTAGTAAAATTTTGGATTAAAAATCGTATATTAAAAAAAAAATCGCGGCGGCGAGCCACCCGCCGCCGAGACCGCCCCGCTACTCCTACACCCGCCGCAGCCCGTGTCCTCGCCGTCGGCCAGGCGTTCGCCGGAGATATCGGACGGGGAGGTCGAGGTCGCGTCCGCCGCCTGCTGCCGCATCTGCCTCGAGTCCGAGTGCGAGCCCGGTGAGCCCCGGCCCCCATTTGTCCCTTTTGTAGGCTAGTTTGTGCGCGAAGGGATCGTCGGCCGGTCAGTTTCTAGGTGTGCCGTGGCATTGACTGTGCGTGCCTTTTCACGCCTTAGGTTCCTCGGTGGGTTTTAGATTTCGTGAGGTTCCTCGGTGGAGCCACTTTGTGACTAGGATCGATCAGCATTCATTAACAAGTAGAGAATGCGTGATCCGGCTAAGCTGCTGCTGATGGGTGTTGCTTCGTCTCTTGGTTTTCATGTAGGTGATGAGTTGATATCTCCTTGTATGTGCAAGGGGACGCAGCAGTTCGTGCACCGTTCCTGTCTTGACCATTGGAGGTCTGTTAAGGTAACGCCTATTTGCTTAGTGGGTCTCATTTGTCGAATTAGCTGTTGCGATGCACCTTTCTTCATCATCGATCTTGCATGATCCTATACTGTTATTCTTAGGAAGTTTCTCTGGGTATTCTTCCTCTCCTTATATATGAGTAGGTGATGTGCTACTCATATTATTTCCTTTATTGGCTAGCTACTTTTGACAGTGATAGCATGGGTGAAATCCTAGTTATTGCTATTCACCGTTTGATCACTGTGGTAACACCAAATTTATGTATTTCCTCAGGAAGGGTCTGCCTTTTCACACTGCACAACATGCAAGGCGCGATTCCATCTACGGGTCGAAGTTATGGAGGAAGACATGTGTCGTAGATTGAAGTTTCGATTGTTTGTTGCTAGAGATGTCGTCCTTGTATTCCTTGCTATACAAGCCGTGAGATGAGATAACCATTCTCTCTTATTACTCTGTATTTTACTATTCATAGTCATGTTGGCATTATTGAACTATGAGTCAGTTGCATGCTATTTATATGGTTTTAAGCTGAGTGAACATGGATTACTGCAGTGAGCATGCATTTTATTGTATAGAGTGGGCATCTCACTTGCACTTCCTTTGCTTTTTTTTTTTTCAGGCCATTGCTGCAATAGGTGCTATGGCAAATTTTTTGGATAAAGATGGAAAATTCAGAAACAATTTTACTGATGATTGGGATTGGTTTCTGTCAAAGCATCCGGTGCCCTTTTACTACTGTGTTGGTATGCATTTTCTGCTTGAACTTCATGTTATGATGATTCATATGATCAGATAATACAATGTTTACTTAGTCACATTGCTAAGTAGGACCACACTATTGCATGCATATTTTGTCTAAGTCTACTAAGGCAGGACCACTGGGACTCATGCTTCACAGCTATCATCATAAGTGTTACCCCTTGAGGCCTCAAGTTATTCTCCTATGAACTGAGATAGAAAAATATTTTAATTCAAAATAAAAAATGCTATGACAGACCATAGCGATTGCTGTCTTGTGTCTTCCTAAACTAGCTATGTGATCAAAGCATTCTGGATCACCTTTAACATATATATTAAAGTGATAAATGTTCATATTGCTTCAGGTAAGCTAGTTACTAATATATGTGAATCCAATTGGTGCAGGTGTGGTAGTGTTCTTTGTACTAGTAGGATTTTTTTGGGCTATTGGTGCACTGCTCATCTTTCAACAACAATGATCCGTGCTTGGCTGGATGCCTTAATCTCCCAGCTTCGATGGAAGCTTGTTTTGCTTTTGTTGTCATCTTTGTGATCATTTTCGCCATCCTTGGAATTGCATATGGTTTCTTTGATGCAACTTTGGCCATCCAGAGGATCTGGCAGCGACACTATCACATACTTTCCAAGAAGGAGCTGACAAAGGCAAGTTAAACCTGCTTATTATTTACTCTTAGATAATTGAATATTGTTCATTAACCAGTCAGTTACTTTCTTTGTTTGAGGATGCACAGGAATATGTTGTTGAGGATCTTCATGGGGCTTACACGCCACCAAATACGGATCCAGAGCACGAACAGCGCCTGAATATGTTGCAGCCCTTGTAGCTTCCGTTTCTGCAAATGATGGACATACAGATCCCATTGGTGCATCTAGAACATCATCATGATGAATAGTGCTGATAAACATACGTTCTGGTGATCTGCAAGTCTGTGTACAGAAATATATGTATAGAACCATATCGAAGACCTCTAGTAGGGGTAGGGGAATCACATGCACCTTCGGTGAAGTTGACTCACCATGAAATGGGGGAGAAGTACATACTATGTGATTTGTTTACGCACGGATGCAAAGATCATTCATAGTTTTCTTACATGTGTATATGCTCAATACATGTATTGATTTACTTGTGGACCAAAATGCCTACTGTGCAGAAATGTTTTTTTATCGTCTTTATTGAATTCACCTGGGACCTGGGAACACTTCTATTGTACTCCCTCCTTTCTTAAAAGATTGTCACCTTTTAGTACAAAAATGAACTAGAAAGTGACAATCTTTTGAGAAAAAGGAGGGAGTACTCCACTTTTCTAAAAAGTTTGTCGTCTTCTATACACACAAAAAAAAGGATGACGATAAATTTTTGAGAGTGGAAAGAGCAGTTATTGAATTGAAGTTGGCCATAACATTCTACCAGTTCGATATATATTTAGATGTTGCTTGGTAGTGGTAAAGTATGGCGCACACACGCTTTTCTTCTTCCCGTGGAGGGCATGAACAATTCGACGGTGCATCAGATGTCAAAAGCGTACAGTGCTAGACCTCTACTAGTATTCATTTTCCTTGCAATCATTTCCTTTCAATATTCATAATATTGAAAGGAAACACGCGACTGAAAATTAACATCGCCGTTAATTTGCTCCTCAAACTGCAATTACAGTTTTTACTAGGGTTGATGTGGTTGGGTAACGCATGGCACGTTTGGTTGAAGGAAGGCCCGAAAAATCTGCCTGGGCCAGGCAACATCTGACCCCAGGCCACCAAAGTCCAACGGCTGGGATTGCTGTCTGGCCAAGGTCTGAACCAAATAAGCATTCAGTGCCTCACAAAGTGAAGGCTTGTATTTAAATTGCACTCTCACAGACTTGCCTGGCAGCAACCCGCTTGGGGCGTTGGTTAGTTTCTTTTGCCAGGCTGCATCAAAACTTTGTGTAAACATCTCTCAATGTGTGTAAGCTTCTTGCTTCTGCGTCGCTTACACAGTTGCAACGCTCATAGACTCGTAACCTTTTCATATTAAAATTTAAAATGTTAGTATATATCCTCTTTTAATAAACAACGGAAATGGTGTGCATACATAGCACGACAATCGTTTTTTTTTGAAGCAAAATAGCATGACAATCGTTACCGATATCTTCCAATCAACTTGGTTCAAGGTGTACTCCTCTCAATATAAAATAAGAATTGGATTGTATCAAAATATAGGGGTTCAAGAGATAGGATAAAATTTCTACGGTGATGAAGCTGAAAGCATCTAGGCCCCCACGAGGTACGGTTTCGGTGATTAATGACAACCTTTAATTACTACTAATGAGTTTGTGGATGCGAGGTTTCATGTACAATGAATCAAACGTCGATCAATCACTCATAAATGTCATCTACTGCTCATTGGATGCAAAAGGAGACCCCTCAACGAACTAACCTAAGGGGTTAATCGGAAACAAATGAGGAACTCGTACAACGACGCAACCTTATCAAAATTGGCAACACAAGAAGCTTCATATCCATCAGAAGAGCCATACAAACAAGTGTTCAAGAGGTCACAAGTCCAAAATCCAAAAGATCAGTCCAACTCAACTCGAAGGAAACAAATTGTACACACCGGATCATCCGGTGATCTGAAGAATGACTGCATCGGTCGATTTGGACTCAACAGAAGAAGAAGACCTCAGAATGAAGTACACACCGGATCATCCGATGTGTATCAAGTGAACATCGGATGAATACAACAGTAAGCAAATTTTCTGAAGTGTTCTGAAGGACTGAACACCGGATCATCCGATGTTGAAGGCAGATGTACATCGGTCGATTACAACAGAAGCAAATTGTCAGCTCAACCAGATTGAAGATCTATTCATCGGAGCCTCCGATGATGAAGGAGGTGAAGCATCGGTCTAATAACGGTCATTTCTGACAGAATGACGTCAGCTAATCTAATTAGACCGATGCTCATAAAAGGGGGTCATCGGATCATCCGATGTACACAGAAAAAGTAATCAGCCCACTTTTCCAACGGCTAATTCGGTTGGGCTGAGTATTTAACCCCCTCCCACCAGTCATTTCGAGGTGGCTGGACAACAAGAGCACCACTACACATTCCCCAAGTGTCCAAGACTTAGAATACTCATTTTCACACTCTTGTAACCCTTTCACACCTCAAGATATAGGCTAGTCCCTCTTAGAGTTAAGCTTGTGTGCGTCCTCTCTGGGTGAGTGGAGACTCTAGAGTAGGGAGAGCCGTGAGAAAGTGCATTCTTGGTGATTGCACTCACCTTGTATCAAGAGGAGAGTGAAGAGATCGCTCCGGAGCTTGCCGAGACCATTGTGGAAGCCCGGAGGATCGAAGTTGTACAAGGCTTGAGCTCCACCTTGCCAAGGATGGCGAACGGAGGAAGTTAGTGGATTCCCTCGTCTCGGTGACTTGGGAGTGGCGATACCCTTAGGTGGGTGCCACAACGTGGACGTAGGTGGATCCTAGTGATCTTACCGAACCACGGGAAAAATCGACGTGTCCCCGTGTCTTCGAGCGTTTGCATTCCTCCTCCCTACTCCTTTACGATTACGCAATTCTCAATTCCGCACTTAATTCTCTTAATTGCACTGTTGGCTTGCTTAGAGAATTAGATTTCACTTAAGCTTTAAATTGACTTAAAATTTGAAGTAGCCCAATTCACCCCCCCCCCTCTTGGGCATTCGATCCCTACAATTGGTATCAGAGCAAGGTTGCTCATTGGATCATTCTAGCTTCACCGCTAGAGAGCAAAAATGGCCAAGAATGGGGGTTCGGTTCCTACCTTCGAGGGCAAGAATTTTGCTTATTGGAAAGCACGCATGCGCGCTTACCTTGAGGCAATTTCTCCCGAAGTGTGGGAAGCGACCCATGCGGGGTTTGGCAACCATGAATATATTGGTGATCAACTAAAATGGGATGCTAAGGCTAGGAATGCTATTTATGAGTGCATTAGTCAAGATGTATTTGCTAGAATTGCTAGTAAGGAGAAAGCTTGTGAAATTTGGGCTTGCTTGATTGAGATCCATGAGGGTTCCTCTCGTGTCAAAGAGCTCAAATATCACTTGCTTAAATCCAAGTATGATGATTTTAAAATGCTTCCTCATGAGAATGTTAATCAAATGTTTTCTCGCTTAAATGTACTCATTGAGGAAATTAATGCTCTTGACATTGCTTCTCTTGGCAAGGGACTCATCAACCGCAAGATCCTCATGCTACTTCTCAAGCCCAAGTACAACATCATCAACTCAATGCTCCAAAAGGAGTCACTTGACAACATTGAGGTTTCGGAGCTCATTGGAGAGATACATGCTCATGAGATGAGTGTGCTTGGAATGATGGAGGAGTCATCATCATTAAAGACCATTGCTCTCAAGGCCTCAACCAAGAAGACACATACCAAGAAGAAGAAAGTGGTTGAGCCTAGCTCAAGTGAGGAAGAACAAGCTACAAGTGAAGATGATGATGATGATGAGCTTGCATTGATGATGAGGAAGTTTTCACGTCTCAACTCAAAGATTGCCAAGAAGGGATACTCGTTTGATCCCAAGAAGAAAGCCTTCTTGCCAAGGAGAGATGAAAACAAGACGTGCTACAATTGTGGCGATCAAGGCCACATATCATATGATTGTCCAAGACCGGACAAGAGGAAGGACAAGGGCAAGCATCGCAAGATAGAAGAGAGTGATGATGATGAAGATGCAAAGCCCAAGCGCACCTTTGGAAAGAAGAAACTTGACAAAGGCAAGAAGACCAAGCTCTTTCCAAAGAAGAGAAGAGGACCTCAAAAGGTCTTCATGTGCGAAGCAAATGAGTGGGTCACCGATGAAGAAACAAGTGATGATAGTGAAGATGAGGAAGAAAACTTGGCAAGCCTCGCTATCGTCAACAAGGATGACTCACCCCTTCCTCCACCGCCCATGTGCCTCATGGCGAAAGGTAACACAAAGGTATGTGATGACTCAAGTGATGATGAACTTTCTCCCGATGAACTAGCATCTATGATTAATGAATATCATGCCATTATCAAAAGGGAAAAGGCTAAGGTTAAGGCACTTGAGCTAACTCGCGCTAAGCTAGAGGATGCCAACCTCGATTTGCAAGACAAGTATGTCACCATACTTAATGAGCATGAAACGCTCAAGTCACATGTCAAGCAAATCGAGGAGGAGAAGGCTCAAATCAAGCTTGAGTTCCATGAGCTTGACTTAGCTAACTCGGCACTATTGGCTAAGCATAACGAGTTAGTTCAAGAGCATGAGACACTTAGTCTCTCCTATGAAGCAATGGAACTAAAATTGAATAACTTGAAGAAAGAAACTCTTGATGGCAAAACACACGCTAGTTCACATGCCACTAACAATTTGCATGAGTCTTTGCCATTGAAAGCTAATAGGGAGAAGGAGCTAATGGACGAGATCGAAAGTCTCCGCACTAGTGTGGCTAGACTTTCCAAGGGAGAGGACAAGCACAAGGAGATCCTCTTCCAACAAGCTAAAGGCTTCAACAAGAGGGGACTTGGGACCTTCCCTACGCCCAACAAATGGAAGGTGCCCTCACCGGAGCTTAGGACAAGCTTCATCAAGGAAGTGGGATCCTATTGCCAACATTGTGAGGTCACCGGACATCACACTAGGGAGTGCCCTCTTCCCACTCGTCCTTCTCCAAAATTACCTCCTAACTATTCATCTACTCTCAATGATTGTCACTATCTATTGAGCAAAGTAGGTGGAAAGGTGAAGGCGAAGTTCATTGGCAAAAACATCAAGGGCATGAAGGGGAAGCTCCCCAAGCAACTTTGGGTCCCAAAATCACTTGTATCACACATACAAGGACCTAAGTTGGCTTGGGTTCCTAAACTCAAAAACTAACTTCATGTGTGTAGGTGAACTACAAAGCCGGAGGAAAACATTGGGTACTCGATAGTGGGTGCACTCAACACATGACCGGCAATGATGGTATGTTCACCTCCATAGAAGACCCCGACAATCATGAACAAGTCACCTTTGGTGATAACTCAAAGGGGAAGGTAATTGGTTTAGGTAAAATTGCAATTTCTAATGACTTGTCCATTTCGAATGTGCTTTACGTTAAGTCTCTTAGCTTTAATTTGCTCTCTATTGCTCAACTTTGTGATCTTGGACTAACGTGCACATTTGACAAAGATGGTGTTGTAGTGTCTAGTGTAGCTAGCAAAGAGCTAATATTCAAGGGCTTTAGGCATGGTCATCTATATTTGGTGGACTTCTCCAACAAGAGCGCAAGCCTAACCACTTGTCTTTTCACCAAGACAAGTTTGGGGTGGCTATGGCATCGGAGGATTGCTCACATAGGAATGAGCAAGCTCAAGAAGTCCTTCAAGCTAGGGATGGTGACCGGCGTAAAGGACGTGACGTTTGAAAAGAACAAGCTATGTAGCGCATGTCAAGCCGGGAAGCAAGTGGCTTCGCACCATCCGATGAAGACAATGGTGTCTACCTCCAAGCCGCTTGAACTACTTCACATGGACCTCTTCGGACCGTCCACCTACCAAAGCCTTGGCGGTAATCTCTATTGTCTCGTTATTGTTGATGATTACTCTCGCTATGCTTGGACTTTGTTTTTAGGTGACAAGGGTGAAACCCCGGAAGTCTTCAAGACCTTTGCAAAACGAGCTCAACGGGAATTCCAACTTCCCATCATCAAGGTCCGGAGTGACAACGGCACCGAGTTCAAGAACTACAATATTGGGGAGTGGTGTGACCGTGAAGGAGTCAAGCACGAATTTTCGGCTACATACACCCCTCAACAAAACGGTGTTGTTGAGAGAAAGAACAAGACACTAATCACCCTCGCGAGAGCCATGCTTGATGATTATGGGACGTCGGAGAAGTTTTGGGCGGAAGCGATCAACACGGCATGCCATGCCGCAAATAGAGTCTACCTTCATCGACTTCTCCAAAAGACTCCCTACGAGCTCCTCATTGGGAGAAAGCCCAACATCTCCTACTTCCGGGTCTTCGGATGCAAGTGCTACATCTACCGCAAGAAAAGACTTGGTAAGTTTGAAAGAAGGTGCGATGTTGGTATTTTCCTTGGTTATGCGTCAAACTCAAAGGCATATCGAGTATTCAACCAAACCTCCGGGTTAGTTGAAGAAAGTTGTGACGTTGAGTTTGATGAGACTAATGGCTCCCAAGAGGAGAATTTTGGTCATGATGATATAGATGATGAGCCTCTACGAGAAGCTATGAAGAACATGACCATAGGAGACATCAAGCCCGAAGTTGAGGAGAGCCATGATCAAGGGGGAGCTTCAAGTCCGAACATCAACACCTCCATGGCGCCTCAAGTGGATGAAGAAGAAGACAAAGATGATCCATTGCCTATGCAAGACCAACAAGCCACACAACACCAAGAAGAAAATGAAGTCCAAGATGAAGTCCAACCACAAGACGAGCAAGTTGCTTCATCACCACCAAGTGACTCACAACCGTTGATGAGACATGGGCGCATCTCCAAGGCACATCCAATGGATCAAATCATTGGAAGTCCTTCACGGGGAGTAAGTACTCGTTCACGTCATGTTGCATCTTTTTGTGAGCACTACTCTTTTGTGTCGTGTGTAGAACCCAAAAGCATTGAGGAAGCTCTCCAAGACTCCAATTGGGTGATGGCTATGCAAGAGGAACTAAACAACTTCACCCGCAATGAAGTTTGGGTGTTGGAGGAGCGACCCAAGGACAAGAATGTGATTGGAACGAAGTGGGTCTACCGCAACAAGCAAGATGAGAATGGCGTGGTGGTCCGCAACAAAGCTAGGCTTGTGGCGAAGGGATTTGCTCAAGTTGAAGGTTTGGATTTTGGGGAGACATTCGCCCCGGTAGCACGGTTAGAAGCTATCCGCATACTCCTTGCTTTTGCTTCTCATCATAATATCATGCTCTATCAAATGGATGTTAAGAGTGCATTTCTCAATGGCTATATTAATGAACTTGTGTTTGTTGAGCAACCTCCCGGGTTTGAGGACCCAAGAAACCCTAACCATGTCTATAGGCTAAACAAAGCACTCTATGGACTCAAGCAAGCTCCAAGGGCATGGTACGAGCGCTTAAGGGACTTCCTCGTCATGCAAGGTTTCAAGATTGGGAGGGTGGACACTACACTCTTCACCAAGGACATCGACGGAGACTTATTTCTTTGTCAAATTTATGTCGATGATATTATTTTTGGCTCAACTAACAAAGCTCTTAGCCATGAGTTTGGCAAAATGATGTCTAGGGAATTCGAGATGTCGATGATTGGAGAGCTCAACTTCTTCCTAGGATTTCAAATCAAGCAACTTCAAGAGGGGACCTTCATCCATCAAGAGAAGTATACTAAGGACCTCTTGAAGAAATTTGAGATGGGAGATTGTAGCTCAAGAAGCACTCCAATGGCGACAAATTGTCATCTCGACGCGGACATGGACGGTAAATCTATTGTTCAATCTCATTACCGTTCCATGATTGGTTCATTGCTATATCTTACCGCATCTAGGCCCGATATTATGTTTAGTGTGTGCTTGTGTGCTCGCTTTCAAGCGGCACCTAAAGAATCGCACAAGAAGGCGGTCTTTAGGATACTTCGGTATCTCAAGCATACCCCAAGTGTAGGTTTGTGGTACCCCAAGAACGCTAGTTTTCATCTCTTAGGTTACTCGGATTCGGACTTTGCCGGATGCCGTGTAGACCGCAAGAGTACCTCCGGGGGTTGCCACTTACTTGGGCGTTCCCTAGTTTCTTGGTCGAGCAAGAAGCAAAATTCCGTGGCTTTGTCCACCGCGGAGGCGGAGTATATAGCGGCCGGTGCATGTTGTGCCCAAATCCTATATATGAAGCAAACCCTCTTGGACTTTGGAATTAAGTTTGGTTGTGTGCCTCTCCTTTGTGACAATGAAAGTGCGGTTAAGATAGCTAGAAACCCCGTTCAACACTCCCGCACTAAGCACATTGATATTCGCCATCATTTCTTGCGGGACCATGAGGCTAAGGGAGAAATCTCTTTGCAAGGTGTTAGGTCCGAAGAACAATTGGCGGATATCTTCACCAAACCACTTGATGAGAAAACTTTTTCTAGGCTTAGAAGTGAGTTAAATGTGCTAGATGCATCTAACGTCATGTAAATTGCCATGTTCATGTAAGGTTGCATGTCATATAGGTCTTGCCTAACTCCCAAAGGATAGGGGCGAGCTAGAAATAGTTTTCCCTGAGTAAGCCTTTGGCAGGCTTAAACTTGGCAAGATAGATTTATTTTATGCCTTGCATGATTCCTGTCATATAGACTTGCATTCATCTAATATTTTGCATTATCTTGTTTGACATTGCATATGGTAGATTGTCACAAAGGGGAACCCACATCATGAGAAGGAGACTTGTTTGAAATGCAATATCTCAACTCATATGATGTGGAAAGAGCAAAATTCTAGAGGAACATGCGTTAATGAGATAGAAGTTTCCATACTCTACCTCACAAAGCATGGGCCTTACATTTCCTTTGGATATTTTTCCTCCATTCTTCTTTGTGTTCCATTTGCATTAAGGACTAGCCAAGTTATTGGCATATTAGCTTCTTGAGGGGTAAGGAGTTGCCCAAAAAGTCCTAAGACATGTGTTTCTCCTCAAATTGTTTGTTCGGTCGAAGGACATATATGGGATGTTTTCGTTCTCTTGTCATCGGATTATCCGATGCCACTGTCAATCTCTCATCGGTCAAATAGGTGTTCAATCCTCAAAACCCAACTCTGTCAGAACCTCAAATGATCCGACGCGTTCATCCTGGAAAACATCGGTCCATCCGATGTTCACTCTTCTGGAGCTGTGATCCATTCAACCGATGTCTACCTCCCTCTAACGTCGGATCATCCGGTGTCAATATCACTCGGTTGAACACCCTTACTGTGCTATTCGACCGATGTTCAAAACCCTAATCATCGGTTCATCCGATGTCAACAGCAATTCTTGAATATCCTTACTGTTGCAATTGACCGATGTTCACTGCATCTATCATCGGTCCATCCGGTGTTTGAAAAACGGCTAGGGTTTGGGCCCCACTATTTAAACCCGCGCGCCGGCCCAACCCCTTCTCTCCCCGACACCCCGTGCTCCCGCCGCCGCCGACCACCGCCTCTCCTCGCGCCGCCGCCTCTCCCTCGCCTGCAGCGCCGCCGCCGGCCGCCGCCGCCGTCCCCTGCTCGCGCCACCGCCGCCGGCCACCTCCGCGCCGCCGCCGCCCGTGCCCGCGCACCGCACCACCTTCGCAGCGCCGCCGCCGCACGCCCGCGCCGCCTCCTCCACCCTCGCGCCCAAACATCACCGCCGCCACTCACCACCGTGCTCAAGCCTCGCCGCCGCCCTTTTTCCACCACCAACGTGCGCCATCTCCGGCCATCTCCTCCCCGCTAGGGTTTCTCGGCCCGGTTGATCATCGTCGCTAAGGTGAGCTTCGTGCCGCGCGACGTCTCTCATTGCCTCTCTCGCCGTTCTTCCTTCATCGTCGCTAACCCCACCTCTCCCTTCCATCTAGATGGCCCGTGATCGCAAAGGCAAAGGCAAGGCTATCGAGGAGCCCGCCGCGAAGAAGCGGAAATTATCGAAGGATGAGAAGAAGGCCTTGATGGCCGCTCGCGCCGCCGAGGAGCGTGAGCGCGGCCGTGGGGGTTCCTTGAGGATTCGTGAGGCCCGTCCGAGGCCGCCTCCAGTGGTCGACAACTCCGACGCCGAAGAGGAGCCCGTTGAGCCCCTCGTCCGCCGACGCTCAGCCCGGACGCGTGGGGGTCACACCGAGGCTGCTCCTCGTCCGAGACCGACGGCTGCCGACCGTCGTGAGGACAGGGAGATTGAGTGGGCCATCAATGAGATGGACACGGCCGTCCGGGTCAGTGAAGGAGTTCGCCTTGTGGACTACCGGAAGATGAAGGCGAAGCAACTCCGTAAGCTCAGATGGAGTGTTCTTCTTGAGGAGTGGTTCCCACAGCCCCGAGAGCTGCTTGTTGACAGTCGCTTCTGGACTGTCACCCAGGCGTCTCTCTATGAGACCTACAAGCGCCGGGGGCACAAGCTCTTTCAGCACAACCACCTGGACTGGAGGCAGCTTGCAGTGGCCGCAGAAACTGATGTCCGCCCCTTCTTTGAGCGATACAGAGGCTTGGTTGAGCTATTGGACTATGAGAGAAGTGCGTATGTGGAAGAATGGGTCCGTGTCTTCTACGCGACCCTGTACATCTCAGAGGGCAGAAGATCAATTGCCTTCATGTTCAATGGTCAGCACTACCATCTCACGAGGCAGACTTTGGGGCACATCCTTGGCTTGAACCTGCACGACACTAGCATTCATGAGAAGGTCTATGGGCAGGCAGATCCACCGAGGAGGCCACTTACTGGAGGGGTAGCACCTCAGCTGGACGAGATCCGCTCCTTGTTTGGCCCCACATTCTCTCCAGATCAGCCGAGAGTCCCAGCCCTCCTGACCCTAGCTGCGCGCATTGTGCACCTCGCCTTGCGCCGCACGCTCCTGCCGAGGTCAGGTTACTTAGAGGGGTTCACGAGCCTCCAGCAGACCCTCCTGTTCTACATAATGAACGGGATGGATTTTGATATCATAGACATACTTCTCTGCGAGATGGAGGACGTTATTACAGATGGAGTGGGCATGATGAGGCAGATGGTCTATGGGCACTGGATCAGCTTTATTTGTTCTATGGTGGTGCCAGAAGGACATTCAGCACAGACCCGACTTGCTGACGAGAGCGTGACCCGCTTCGGCCACTATCGTGCGTCCGCTCCTGGAGACCGCCGTCTTGGTCGTCCAGTTGAGCGCCAGGTCAGGGCACGCTTGACTGAGGAGGATTGGTCTGACCTCGAGAAGGAAGATGAGCGTCTGGCTGAGGCAGAAGCTCAAGGTGGAGACTTACAGCACGTCTGGTCCGAGAGCGACACAGACGACAGTGTCGAGGAGTACTTCCCTCCTCCTCCACCTTCACCGAGGCCGCACGACGCCGAGGCCGGAGGATCAGCTGCTCCGCCACCGACACCACCTCCTGTGTCCGAGGCGCAGGTGACGCAGCCGTCTGAGCTGACGTCGCTTCTTCAGCAGATGATCGAGCAGCAACGCCAGGACAGGCTCGCTGCTGAGCAGGCCAGGGCAGAGCAGGCTGCGCGGCTCGCAGAGCTTCAGAGGCAGCAGACAGAGATGCAGCTAGAGATGGCCCGCCAGAGGCGCGAGGACACGGACCGGTTCACGAGTCTGGTGGACCAGATGCACCGGAGGACACTGGACCAGCAGCAGCAGACCCAGCAGGCGATGATGGGTATCCTGGGGTTGATCACCAACCTCTACCAGCAGACCGGGATAGCCCTTCCGCCACAGCACACCGGTCTCAGTCAGCCTCCAGCAGCACCTCCTCTGGCTCCAGCTTCAGTTCCAGCACCGGCGTCGCCGATCCCAAGCTACAGCATGTCTCCACTGCTGGCTTCGACGGTGCCGTTCCAGTTCTCGCCTCTCCCGGCCGTGCGTTCTCCACCAGCACCTCCAGCTCCAGCGGACCCTCCAGCAGCTCCAGCTCCAGCCACGTCAGCACCTCCGGCTCCTCCCGCTCCAGCACCAGCTCCGGCGACGTCTACCTCGAGCAGCTCCGACACCGCCGACGTCGTCCGCTTCACCGTCGCCCCGAGAGCTCCGGAGTCCTAGGTACTCCTCTTCCCTTTTTGGTGTCTTGATGCCAAAGGGGGAGAAAAGTTAGAGTTAGGGGGAGTGTCTTGGGCTTAGGGGGAGTGCTAGTTATCTATTTGCTTTCAGTCTTGTTATTTGCTTCTTTTTGAAACTTGATTGTTATCATTTGCTACTATTTGTAATTCAGTATGCCACTTCACTCTTATGATTTATATTTGATCACTGTTTGAGCCTTCGAGCTCCTTGTGTTGCATGTTGTTCCGATTACATTTCTTTATGAGCATTGCGTTTGCGTTTCAAATTCCATTACTTTTATGCTCTACTCGTTGTGTTGTCATCAATCACCAAAAAGGGGGAGATTGAAAGCATCTAGGCCCCCACGAGGTACGGTTTTGGTGATTAATGACAACCTTTAATTACTACTAATGAGTTTGTGGATGCGAGGTTTCATGTACAATGAATCAAACGTCGATCAATCACTCATAAATGTCATCTACTGCTCATTGGATGCAAAAGGAGACCCCTCAACGAACTAACCTAAGGGGTTAATCGGAAACAAATGAGGAACTCGTACAACGACGCAACCTTATCAAAATTGGCAACACAAGAAGCTTCATATCCATCAGAAGAGCCATACAAACAAGTGTTCAAGAGGTCACAAGTCCAAAATCCAAAAGATCAGTCCAACTCAACTCGAAGGAAACAAATTGTACACACCGGATCATCCGGTGATCTGAAGAATGACTGCATCGGTCGATTTGGACTCAACAGAAGAAGAAGACCTCAGAATGAAGTACACACCGGATCATCCGATGTGTATCAAGTGAACATCGGATGAATACAACAGTAAGCAAATTTTCTGAAGTGTTCTGAAGGACTGAACACCGGATCATCCGATGTTGAAGGCAGATGTACATCGGTCGATTACAACAGAAGCAAATTGTCAGCTCAACCAGATTGAAGATCTATTCATCGGAGCCTCCGATGATGAAGGAGGTGAAGCATCGGTCTAATAACGGTCATTTCTGACAGAATGACGTCAGCTAATCTAATTAGACCGATGCTCATAAAAGGGGGTCATCGGATCATCCGATGTACACAGAAAAAGTAATCAGCCCACTTTTCCAACGGCTAATTCGGTTGGGCTGAGTATTTAACCCCCTCCCACCAGTCATTTCGAGGTGGCTGGACAACAAGAGCACCACTACACATTCCCCAAGTGTCCAAGACTTAGAATACTCATTTTCACACTCTTGTAACCCTTTCACACCTCAAGATATAGGCTAGTCCCTCTTAGAGTTAAGCTTGTGTGCGTCCTCTCTGGGTGAGTGGAGACTCTAGAGTAGGGAGAGCCGTGAGAAAGTGCATTCTTGGTGATTGCACTCACCTTGTATCAAGAGGAGAGTGAAGAGATCGCTCCGGAGCTTGCCGAGACCATTGTGGAAGCCCGGAGGATCGAAGTTGTACAAGGGTTGAGCTCCACCTTGCCAAGGATGGCGAACGGAGGAAGTTAGTGGATTCCCTCGTCTCGGTGACTTGGGAGTGGCGATACCCTTAGGTGGGTGCCACAACGTGGACGTAGGTGGATCCTAGTGATCTTACCGAACCACGGGAAAAATCGACGTGTCCCCGTGTCTTCGAGCGTTTGCATTCCTCCTCCCTACTCCTTTACGATTACGCAATTCTCAATTCCGCACTTAATTCTCTTAATTGCACTGTTGGCTTGCTTAGAGAATTAGATTTCACTTAAGCTTTAAATTGACTTAAAATTTGAAGTAGCCCAATTCACCCCCCCCTCTTGGGCATTCGATCCCTACAGAAGCCTAGGTAGATAGAAATAAAAAGAGGGCTATAGTAGCATTTTAACTCTATTATTTTTTTTCCTTTGGATGCATGATTTATTTACATAGTGGAAAAAGTACATAAACATATATTAAGCATCCAAGTGCAACTCTAGTCTTAAAAAAAAGGGTTTATTTGGTTACAATTGGATTGAGGAAGGGGATGGTGGAGATTGGATGAGATTGTCCACACATGACTTGTAGAGTATTGAATCTCGCTCAACTCACTCCATTTTTTTTTTTTGAAGTTGGGCACAATGCCCATTCCTCCGGTGGGCCAGCTGCTTCCGGCACCAGAGGGCATCAGAGGTGCGAGGACGGGGTTCGAACCCCCGCCGACTGGGCACGACTCGGTGCTCCTAGCCATCGGGTCTGTGGCCCATTCACAATTCACTCCAAATTCATGTGAGGAAATAAATACTCTCTTCATCTCAAAATATTTGTCACTCTTCAGTTCGTTTTTGAATTAAAAAGTGAAACGGAAGAAATAACTGAACAGGGCCTTAGAGCGCTGGCACTTTGGAATCTTGTTACCTTGAACTCTAGCTCGTTAAATATTTACTCAATCGAGATGGTTGTGAGCTAGAGCATAAATAGGGGTGTGAAGTTTAGATCTTAGATCTTACAGGAAAGAGCGTTCAAGAGTCATTGAGAGGAAATTCATGTATTGGACGTTTCCTCGTTGAAAGTACAATTTTAGTGTGCAAATCAAAGATGCTAATTATCTATTCCCTCCATATTTTTTTATTTAATGTTGGTTAGTTTAAAAATAGAATATTATGGTTATTATTGATCACATGGAACTACTGGAGTTTTTCTCCGTTCCAGGACACGTCTGCTAATTTGTGGCGGACCGTAAGTTGGGAACTTGCGGCACCTAACTACTTTTTATTTATATTTCTACTTCTATTTGTAGACAGTTTAACATATCAAAACTTACATATATAGTCTTCCATGATAATTTATATACTAAAATTTTAAATAAGTTATATAAATAATTTTCCCAAAAATATATACATATTTTCTTAATAACATATATATATATTTGTATAAAAAACTTGTATATATAATTTTTCTAGACGATAGTACGTGCTACTTGTGGTAAAGTGCTCTCACAAGTAAGCAACATAGCGATAAACAAATAGTACAGCTGTAAGAGACTTAAAAAAAACTTGGCAACATGTGACTAGTGTATAGAACTCTCCGCACTCGCTCTTCTATAAAACATCATCTAAACAAAATATTTTTTGTTCTTACAATTATTTTAAAAATTTCTTTTTTATATAATATAATATCTCATACTCGTTCTTTTCTATATCATACTCTATACTGTTAAAACTGGACATGGACCCACATATCAATCACCTGCTCACGTTTTAGAAGGATGGACAATGTTACTTTAATTTAGAGTAACATTGTTCATTCATCTATTTTAGAGTAATATTTACAGTAATAACTGCAAATTTCTTTACACTAAATATAAAATAGTGTAGGCTTTAGAAAGGCGAAATAGCCTATCTGATCCTTCAACTTTGATCAGAGGCTCAATTTTAGCCCTCAAATATCAAAGTGACTAGCTTCCTTAAACCTTGACGTTTAGGTTCAAATTCATCATTTCTATGAGCTGACGTCCACCTATGCACGTCTAGTCAGCTCCAACCACAGTTATTCAAGAAATTATCTATTTTGCCCTCATCTAGTTTTTTCCAAGAATTGTCATATTAGTACAAAATAAAATACAATTAGTACATACATTAACTATAATTTACTTTTTTATTGAGTGTAGAATTCTGAGATATGATAATCGTCTGTAAAAATATGAGAATCCTAATTCATGGACATGGTTTCTTAGAGACTTGCACAAAGATCTAAACATCTCATATGGTGTTGATGGGTGGGTGTTTATCACAAATGAAAAAAGGTTAATTTTAGTCAAAATCATGTATTGATATGTATTTCATTTTTAACTGAAAACTAGTAAAACATATACTAATATGATGACTTTTGAAGAAAAGCTGAGGGTAAAATAGATATTTTATTAATTAATTGAGAACGGAGCTGACTAAACGTGCATATTTGGACGGAACCGAACCAAAAAATCAAAGTTTAGGAATGAAATTATCCACTTTAATAATTTGGGGATGAAATTGAGCCTTTAACCAAAATTAAGGACTAAGCGGGCCATTCCGCCCTTTAGAAATCCTCCGCGGGTAGTCTAATAGCAACGGTGAACCAGAACCTGCTTTCGGCATACGAAGACGGGAAGCGCAAACACTCGCACGTGACGTTGCCACCGTTTACGTATCGTCGCCGCTACCAGCCACGTGACCCCCACGGTGAATGCGGCTCCGCCACGGTCGCCGCCCGCTCCCACCGCCGACGTGAGCGAGAGAGATGCGCCTAGCCTCCTCCGCTTTTCTACGCCGCGCCGCCGCCATGTCCTCCTCCTCCTCCTACGGCGTACGCCCTCTCCCTTCTCGTCTCTCCCCGCTCCAATCTTCCCTTACCTGGATTCCTCCCCTTCGCAGCGAGGAGGCTACCCGCGCCGCGGGCGCGGACGCGGCTACAACGCCAACCCCTCTCGGCCGACGCACCCCGGCGAGGGAGCTGAGTTCGTCAGCGGAAACTCCCACAGCGCGGTGCGCGCCACCAACGACTCCCACCGCCTTGGCGGTGTCCGTGGACCTCCGCGGCCATACAGGCAGGGGCCTCGCCAACAGCAGCCTTACAGGCAGGAACCTCATCAGCAGCCGCCATACGGATACAACTACGGCTACGGATACGGCCAACCGCAACAGCCAGGCCCCCTTTACGGGGCTATGCCGTACAACTACGGCCACCCGCAGCATCAGCCGCCGCCACCTCCGCCGGGGCCTGAACAGTACTGCTACAGCGCTCCTAATCCATACTTTCACGGGCATCCGCGTCCTCAGCTGCACGGCCGGGCTCCAGGGAATGCTGGATTCCGTCCTGGCGCGCCACAGTTGACTCCCAGGCTGGCAGATTACCGCCGACAGTGGCGGTCTTCCAAGCAGCGGCTGCCTCATCAAGCGGGTAACATCTTCCACAGCTGGTGATACGGTTCCGTTTCAATTATTACCGCTTGCCTGCTGTAGAAAATCTGTAGTCGATTGTTTGCACAATTCGTTTCTTCCTTTTGTATCCCTTCTAGTTCAACCTTCAATTCGATATTTTCTGGATGAGAGTGAAGTGAACCAGCCACAGTATGTAGCTGCAGTTTATTGAAATATTAACCACGTTGTAATTTGATCTGTGAGTAATTACTATGTATAGTAACTTGCTCTCAATCTGCTTATGAAAATTGAATGTGTTACCAAATTACAGCCCCTGTTATCTGCCCATCCGTATTTCATGCTCGAGTATCCAATGTATATGTGAGAATCTTCATTATACTAATTACCATGTTATATGTGGTATTGACTCGAGTGACCATTATATCTACGGAGTCTCTTCTATTATAGCAAAGTTTGCTATATCGTGTTCGGCTTTGCATTTTGAACATTACGCTTTTGATTGTGCAGAGAGATTTAGTGTTCTATCATACAATATACTAGCGGACTATTTGGCCCAGGAGCACCGATTTCTTTATGACCGAATACCGAATTTCATCCTGAATTGGAACCACCGAAAGGATAAGTTGTTGTTTGAGTTTGGCTTATGGAATCCGGATATTCTGTGCCTTCAGGTAGTTCAATGGAATAGCTGTTAATATACTTGTACTGCACTTATATTGATCCTGCTGTTCTTTTTTAAGGTTCATACATGAAAAGTTTAGGAGTATAGTTTCACTTGATGCTAGGACAAAAACTTCAGTGCACTTTGAATTAGAAATGTTGTCCTAAAGGCAACAATTTAAAAACGGAGGGAGTATTTCACATGTACATGATATATAATATAATTTTGCAGTTTCCTTATACACTTTCATGGCATAAAACGTTATTTTTATGCTCATTGGATTCCACTACCATTTAGTCATCTATGTATAAGTTTTTTGTCGATCTGTATTGATGCATGCTGGTATTCTATTCCTTGGTTATACTTCTAGGAGGTTGACAAATTTACAGATCTTGAACAAGAATTGGCAAGGCGAGAGTATAGCAGCATATGGAAGGTGATGTTATCAGCGTTCATGTACTTTCTGACATTATTTTTCTCTAGTAATATGTTGTTACTTAACAGAGAGTTTCATTTTTTAATTTGTGCTGGTATAATGATGTTTATAATTGAATATATTGTGTGGCTTTGAATCTTGGTTACTGATTATAACATTGAGAAAGGAGGAACATTATTTTTCTGCAGTGCGCTTTACTTCATGATAACCATGTTTTGCTGAACTTGTGTCAGATGCGTATTGGAAATGCTGCTGACGGATGTGCAATCTTTTGGAGAACAACAAGGTAATAAATTTAACTCTTGTTTTTTGATGTTATCAAAAGGTTGATTTGCTTGTTCCCTCATGCTGGGCATGTAAAAACATTTTTATCAGGTTCCGGTTGTGTTATGAAGAGGACATTGAGTTTAACAAACTTGGACTTCGTCACAATGTTGCACAGATCTGTGTTTTAGAGGTGTGATAAAATTTAGCACCTTTATGAGAACTTGTACTGCAAATAATGTTGCATGATGTCTAAATTTCCTATTTATTTGCTTGTTCCATTGTTCAGTCAGTGGTTCCAAGAAATGCACAAACTGATTCTCACAGCCCTAGCCATCCCGAGCAAGCTAAGCAAATTGTTGTATGCAATACTCACGTTCTTTATAATCCAAAGAGAGGGGACATCAAACTTGGTCAGGTACCTTGCATTTCACTGTGTTTTTGTCTCCTTGTGTTTTTGTTTGTGCTAGATTATTAGCCGAGTTATCTACTTCACTTTCCTGACTTCATGGTACTCCTTTTTTGTTTTTTTGGACGTCTATTTTGTACTCATTGTTGCTTGACATTACAGCTAGACCTAAGCATTTCAGTTTGTTAGAATCAAGAACATTATATGCACTATTTACTATACAAAGGTCATAACTGGATTGGGATCTAATAATATTCTTTAATTTTGTTTAGTGCAAAATGCTGAAGTACACATTTACTGAAATGTACCTTGATGCTCGATACTTCTACGTTTTTTTAAATCTTTTTCACTTTCTCCATATTCTTGACTATTTACCAAACACTAATGCACCAAAATATTATATTTCTGCTTGTTGCCTATTCTATACTGGAACATGTGCAAATTTCATTGAATATTCCCTCCCGAAAACCCAAATATCTTCATTGGTGTTATCCTTTACTTGACCACAACCTATCATGAGTTCCTCGTCGAGCCTGCACACTTTATTTATGATTCTATATACTATTTATCAAGATTTTTTGATATTATAGGTTAGGACACTTCTTGACAGAGCTTATACTGTATCCAAGACGTGGAACAATGCTCCAGTAATACTTTGTGGAGATTTCAACTGTACACCCAAGGTTGTTTTTCTAATACTTTGACTCTATTTATTTATTAAAGATTTTCATGATTGTTTACTGTATTTTGTGTGGTGTTTCCTCATGCTCAGCACTGACGTGGTACAAATGTTTGTCTTTTCTCATTCAGAGCCCACTATACAATTTTGTATCGGAACAAAAGGTAGAGTGTTTTGTAGTACACATGATAATACTGAATTTGAAGAGCCCAAGCTTATCATTTGGCTTTTGAATTGTGTAGTTGAATTTGTCTGGCCTTGCAAAAGACACTATATCTGGGCAGCACACTAGTGCTGGCCGACAAGGACTATATACAGGATCTAATATATCCCGGTAAATCTTTTGTTTGTTGGAAATGCTTATATTTATTACTTGTTTTTGTTTTCTTTCTACAAAAATCATAACACATCTATACCAAGAATATTTGCACAGATTTGCACATCATTGGTTGTTTCTGTATGCAACAGGTCGCATCCATTTTTTAATACAACCAACAGTAAAGAGGCGAATATAACTCTTCCAGATGGGCGTACACTTCAAACTGAGACAACAAAGATGGTTGAAAATTCTAGCCCTACTGGAAAAGGAACTGTTTCAACTGACTCTTCTTTAGAATCTCGCGACACTGAATCAAGTAACTGTTTTGGAAACACGGTACCTTGTTCTGGATCTACTAATCTCAATGAACAAGAGTTGTTGAGCTGTTTGGAAGGTCCTGGAAAAGATTTTTATACTTCTGATTCTGATGCATGTGTCAACAAAACTGAAGGTGAAGAAGGTACACCCACTGACAAGTCCAATGAAGGGTGTACTGGAATGATCAAAAGCGGGTCTGGAGAAGAACCTGAAGCTACAATTGCGCCATCTGCTCCAGCCACAGTGTGTGGTGTCATTCTTCAGTCAAGTTCAAATGAAATAGTTAATAGCACCCGTCTGCTTCCTTCAGATGAATTTGGGCTCAAGGGTTCCCTTGAAGAATTAGTAGCAGGTAGCAATAAGGTTTCACACGCCCACAGAGATTCGCCCCTTGGTGTGGTTTCTGAAGAATTTACACGTGCTTCTGAAGAAAACATGGCACAATCAGATGAACTGCTGCCTGTCTCAAAAGACAATCCTGATGAAAAGGAAAAGGCTTTAGAATCCATGTTGCCTGGTCAAGACAATTGCACAACCAATGAGCCAGAGTCTTGTAATTCCAGTGCTTCTCAGAGTTTTACTTCAGCACTCCACCAGATGAGTGATATGAGGCTGGAAGGTAGTAATACTGAAGCAACTCATCTTGAATCACGAGAAGAACCAGTACATCAATCAAATGCTTCTGTTTCAGATGCCTTTGGCAATCATTGTACTTCAGTAGTGATAAATGAGCATTCAATCTCATCCGGAGTCGAGTCTGAAGACAAAGCTGAGGATTTTGAAGATGAAACAACTGCTAATGAAGTTTTCTGCACAGATGTGGATTCTGACACCACCTTCTTTGAAGAGTTAACTGGTGTTAAGGATTCCTTACTTGAGGAAGATCAGCTGTCATCAATTTCTGATGGTTCACCGTTTTTGCAGCAGATGGTTACTTCCAACGAAAGTAATTATTTTTATGATCCATATAAGTGGACATCAGATGAAATCAGAACTGCTACTGGGAAGGATGAATGCACTTACGTGGAACACAATTTGAAATTAAGGAGTGCATATACAGATGTGGAGGTAATTCTTTTTGTGACTAGCTGTATCTTTTCAGTTAAGAAATATGCACGGCTTTGAACTCTATTAGGTCTTGCAGTTTCTTTTTTGCGAACACTGTCCTTTAATTAGATAAGGTTCTTTTGGTCAAACAGGACACTGAAGGGACAAAAGATACCAACAAGGAACCGCTAGTAACCAGCTACAATAGCAAATTCATGGGAACAGTGGACTACATATGGTAAGTGAATGTTTTTCTGAAGCTAATGAAATGTACCAAGTACCATGCCTCAGAGTTCAATAATCTAATTACTTCTATTGTCAATCTTTTTGTACTGAAGGGCTTCAGAAGATCTGCAGACTGTCCGGGTCTTAGATACATTCCCCAAGGAAATTTTGAAGCAAACAAGTGGGTTCCCCACAAAGGTACTGCTGTATGCATAGTTCTCTTATTTTCCACTCCACCGTTTTCATCAACCAGTTTGTAGACCAAGTACGGCATGCTAATCAAGGTTATTCATGTTGGTTAACAGAAATGGGGAAGCGATCACATCGCCCTTGTCTGTGAATTGGCGTTTACAAAATGACCCTCATTTAAGTGGCCGAGAAGACACATGCATGGTAGTGAATACCGAAACACATGCGTCAAGAGAATGAATTGTCTACAGAGCCGTTAAATAATCATCTCCTTGTTAATTTAGAATCAAAATTTGCTCGTCTAGTGCTTAAATTTATTGTTATTCAGCACATATTTGAATTGTACATAAGATGACGACTGCATCGGTCGAGTCGAGTTTTCGGGAAGGATTCCCTTTCAGTTTGGTCTGGGCTGTGGGTAGTATTTCTGGTGATCTGCGGGCCCTCAAGGCGCAGGTGAGGCGCGACTTCACCCGCGCCCAGCGGACCCTCGCGTCGCTCACAGAGCTCCACGTCTCCGGCCTCAACCCGACACACTTTGCAACACATGGTGAAGTTGATTTGGTCAAATTTGGGGCGAGGTGGCCCTCCGTGGTCGGCGGTCGATCTTCTTGTTCCCCCGATGATGAGAAGTTGAGAACTGAAGCACCCTTTGAATGCTGGGAACAACAGAAATAGAAGGTTAGATAAGCGGTCTGGTTGGAGAAGAAGACTCTAAAAGGGATGCAACTTCTCTACTCCCATCTGTCCTCCATGTGTGCTTCTGCTATTGTGTCATAATTTTATTGGTTGTGAATTTATGCTAGTTAGACTGGATATAAATGAAGATACCAATAAAGTTATGACATGTCAGCGGAAACACACATGGAAGGATAGAACGAAAATATTCAAGTTGTATCCCTCTAAAAGGGCCACATTGGAGAAAAAGGAAATAGAAGTGGGAAATAGAGGAGAGAAGTAGAAGAAATAAAGGAAATAAAGAGAGGAAAAGGAAAGAAAAGAAAGAAAAAATAGAAAAAGGATGGAAAATAATGGAAATAAAGTGAGCGGAAAAGGAAATTAAAAAACTAGAAAGAAAGGAAAGACAATATAAAGAGAAAAAACAAGGAAATAAGAGAGGAAAAAAGAAAAAAAATTGAAGGAAATGAGAGAGGAAAAAAGAAAAGAAAATTATAGTTAGAGAACGACGAAAAATAATATTGTTGTATGGATTATATTTTTGTATGTTTTGTATTTTTTGTGAAATATTCCATATTTTTTTTATAATTAACTAATTCAGATCATACTTTTTATACCAAAATATAAGAAATGTAAATATATAGTAAAAAATAGGATGAATGTTGATGTAAAGTGGATAGTTGATATAGAAGATGTTACTGAGGATGATGAGTGCAGGAAAATATGCTGAAAATATAAAGAATGTGGAAAAATATGATATAAATAAGTGGAGTCTAAATACTCTAAGACCGTCCGCAGTAGCCTACTGTAAAGCATACTGAATACACTGTTTCGTAATTTAATTTAGAGCACGTACTGTAAAAATAGAAAAATAATAGTGTATAAAGTATGCTTTAGAGAGAGTTGGTGCGGACTGTTAGATTGATCTCTACAGGAAGCGGTCTTTTGACTGTTTCTACTCGTTATTAGAAAGCCCTGATCGGGGGTGTGGGCCAAGTTCGTGGTTGTGGGCCCCCTCTCACACCGTGTTGTATAAAAAGAGGAGGATTAAGGGGTTAATCCCCGGTCTAAGTTAATCCTAACTACCTAACACCTTAGACTCCGATCTGTGAGGATACAAGAGTGAGGGGAAGGCCCCCAACGCCTCCGCCACCGACGACCACAGAGCCACCACCGCTCCAGTACCGCCACCATCTATTCCCGTCGTCGAACCACTCATCAACGAAGGTATGTCTAACAAGGTGCGTATGATTCTACATACTTGTATCTTTGTTCTACTTCTCATTGCAAATTAGAACTATGAATCCATATTGTTCATCACATATTTTAGTATGATTCCCGGTAGATCTAGCCACTAGGCATCCTAAGAATACAACAATAGTACCAGAGCCATCCTAGTAGGCTTTCTATTTGTGATCTAAACTCCATAGCAGCATTTAGAAGAAGGGGATCAATTTTTAACTAAAAAATCCCCAAATCTCGAAAGCAAATCCTAACCCTAGCATAAATCGATAAGGATAAGGGCGGGGATGTACCTTCGAGTCCTCCACCGTCGCCATCACCGCATCGTCGACCTCCGGGAAGCCACCGAGAGGCGAGCGCACTCGTGCAGGTATTAGGGTGGCACTAGGAGCCGTTCGACAACGACGCGTCAACCAGCGGGTAGGTGCGTGCGCCGGCGAAGAGATCCGCGGCGGCGCCGCCTTGGCCGCCATGGCCGCCGACCTCCCTTCTCTTTTTTCCTCTGTGCGACACAGTGAAGAGAAGCGGAGAGAGAAGGGGGAGACAGAATGAGGTTAGAGTTAAGAGCAGGGGCATATGTGCTGGGCGGTTTTGTGCCACCGGGATTCACGGTCAGTTATCGGATTATATCCGACCATCAGGCTCTGTCGGGCCGTTTCCTCGTCCATGAGCCGCGCTCAGAAAAAATAATAAGAAAAGTAGAAAATGTATCTTGGGCGGGTGCACACGTGCGCATCCGCATGAGGACGTGTGCCAGCGCCATCGTGAGCGGGCGCATAGGGCGTATTCGCGTGGCCCGCTGCTAGCTGTAGGCACGGACTGGTAGAGCTGGCCATCAGCTGCTGTGATTAAGAAAGTAGTCTATGGGCCACGGTTTCCTTTGGCCTGGTAAGCATGTTATTAAGAGGATTTTTAAGGATATTAAGTGCTGAGCTGCTGGGCCACTTTTAGGTGCCGATTTTTTCTTTTCTTTAAATTGATTTTCAGTGGGTTTTGTTTTGGGCCGAAAGTCTGAATGGGCCTCACAGTTCTAATTAAGGGCTGATTAAGTTTTTTTTCTGAATTTAAGTTTAAGAAAGTTTAATGATCTTTGCTACTGTTTTAGTTCTAGCTTTGTGGCAATTAGAAATTTGTAGCAAGATTTGGTTTTATCTTAGCCCCATTAATTAAGATGATTAAGTTGCTATGGAGATTTAAGTATGATTATATAAGTTTTCCAAAATTTATAATTTGGAGATTTACTGTGTTTGGGAGTCTGGTGTAGTGTTAAGACTTTTAAATTCTATCAATTTGGAAAATTAGTAATTAAGATTAGTAAGTATTATTTTCCCAAACTATTTAAATTCACTAATTTACTTTTATCTATAAATTGGTGTAATATTTAATATTTATGTAGCAAGATTGATATTTCTAAATATCATTAAAATAAGATTATTTTGCTACTATGTATAAATAAGTATGAATTAAGTACATTAGCTTCCGCTGTTAAGTGTTAAGTTTATGACTTTCTAGTTAAATATTTTTTCACCGACGTGAGAAATTTTAATTAGAATAATTTGAGTAAGCTTTCACTGTGTTTAAATACTTAGTTATAAGTTTAAGTGCCCAATCATGTTTCAAGTAATTAGTATTTATATAAGTTTTAGTATTTAGCTAATTAGTGTAAGTATAAGATTAGTAAGATTTAACGTTTTAATTTTAAGTATTTAACTATAAGTTTAAGTATTTAGTCATCATTTAAGTAGTTAGTCACTATTTTAAGTTTTCAGTATTTTGGGAATTAGTGTTTGAGTACGAGACAATTTTCTTAAGTTTAAATAAGATTTCATGTTATGAAAAAAATTGATTTAGATAGTGAATAAATATCTGGTCAGCATGGTAATTTTAATATTGCGATCAACATCCCTGATAGAATTTTACTATGATATTGTAATAAGTTAATCTGAGAATTTTACGCTACTCCCTAATAGTGACGTAAAATTAATGTTTAATCTTATTAAGTAATTAGATGTTGGCTCATATTAGTCTTTATTAAGTAACATGATAATTCAGTCATCATGATTAAGATTAGTGAGTCCTTTTTAAGATTCAGATGTATATGATGTACATATACACATAAGTTTAGTAAGTTCATCATTAAACTTCCGCTGTTCTTGTAAGATGAATAAGTTTAAGTATTTGTCGGTACCCTGCGTACCGGATACCCCTTAGGATTGCAAAGATCACAAGGAAACTCCAACTACCAGATTTGAAGACATCCGAAGGCCCCACATGTTAGACGTAACCAGACCTGCTTCCCCGACATGGTTAGTTCCAGGGCCGCCACGTGTATCATAAGACCAGAGCTACCGCCCACACATGGGAAAGCTCCGGACTGGATACCAGTAGGCACCCCCGGACCTAACCCCAGACAGAGGGAAGCTCCGGTACTGACACGTGTCCAACAGCACCGGACCTACCCGTCCGCGACGGTAAGCTCCAGAGCTGCCACGTGTCCAATCGTCAGACCTTCAACCTCAACGATCAAACTGGTGGACCCCCAACGGCTTCGACCTTCAAAGAGTAATCAAAGACTTCAAGACCCGATTAAGTGTCATTAATGCCATATTAATGACACACGATCGGATGGCCCTTAATACCGATAATGGCACTGTCAAGGCCCGTTACCACGCTATTAAGGGTAATTAACCTCATTAATTGTGTATCAAGCATGTGTAACCGCAGGGGCCACATGTCGGGCTAGGCTAACGGTGTAATGATGAGTCCTTGTACTATAAAAGGACTGGTCGACGATACATAAGGGACCTCTCCAGACGGCTTCTGGATTCCCTGACCTAGATGAGCTTCTTCTTCTGGAGCTTCTTCTAGACTCACACGCTCAATACAATACCAACACACCCCGTGGAGTAGGGTATTACGCTCAGGCGACCCGAACCACGTAAATCTCTATGTCTACTTGTCATTCACCTTCTTGAATCTCTGTGCGCCCATAACCGAACTACAACTCCGCAATCTACCAACAGTAGTATCGGGAGATCTGCCGGATTCAAACACCGACAGTTGGCGCGCCCGAGATTTCAAGGGTGCATCTTAGGGTGCAATGGAGCAGTGGAGGGCTGACGTGGAACATCTGGTTGCAGCAGCAGCTCACCGCATCAGCAACCAAGGTCCTCCACCTTCGGGGCGGGCCCCATCGCAACATCGAACTTTGTCGGGCAGACTTGGTCTGCACGCTTCCCAAAATAGGAGGCATGCTGCATCTCAGCAAGTTACGTCGCTACCTTCCAGGGCGCGACACACTCACACGGTAACCAGACTTTCAACTCACGACCTCCGGGCGGAGCTTGATCGTCGTTACCGTCAACAGGACGACCGCGTCCATATCAAGCGTGCTCGCGAGAGGCGAGAAGCTCGAGACAGTCGTGGTCCCGAGGGAGTAGGAGGAGGTTGTTCTGCCCTGGCCATGCACCTACGCATGGTCAGATGGCCACAAAATTTCCGGCCTCACCTTCCGGAGAAATTTGACGGGACTATCAATCCTGCTGAGTTTCTCCAGATTTACTCCACTGCAATCCTTGCAGCCGGAGGTAATGAGGCCATAATGGCCAACTACTTCCCCGTAGCTTTAACTGGGACCGCCAGGTCTTGGTTCATGAGCCTCCCACCCAACTACATCAATAGTTGGACGGAATTGTGCCAACAGTTCACCGCTAATTTCGAGAGTTCATACATCCGACCAGGCACCGAACTAGACCTTTTTGCTGTAACGCAGAAGGGGGGAGAATCCATGCGTTCCTTTATCCAGAGGTTCTCCCAGGTACGGAACACTATTCCTTCTATCTCTAGCGCCTCTATTATTGTGGCATTTAGACAGGGCATACGAGACAAGAAGATGTTGGAGAAGCTGGCGATCAAGGAGATCACCAGCGTCACGGAGCTCTTCAGCTTGGCTGACAAGTGCACCAAAGCTGCGGAGGGCCGTGAAATGCACTCCAAGCCACCTCCGGAGGATGGTAAAAAATCCTCCAAAGGCGAAGCCACTACCTCCGGGAGTGGCAAAAAGAAAAAAAAGTCCAACGGCAAGAAAAAGTCGTCGGCTGGCACACCTACTGTTGCAGCTGCTGCAGCTCTGGGTGGTCGGGGGCCAGGCCCCGAGAAACGACCTCAGCCGTCCTCTGAAGACGGTGGCAGCTCCAAAGTGTGGTGTCCTATTCACAAGTCAAACAGCCACAACTTGGAAGACTTCCGGGAGTTCCAAAACCTTGCCGAGCGCTACAACAAGCGCCGGGAAGAAGTTCCTTTCCGACAAAGGGAAGGAAAACAGAAAGTCGACAAAGCTCCGGCTGAAGAGGAGTTAGGTTTTCAGGACCCTAAAAAGGTCATGAATGCTATTTACACCTCCGTCGACGACGACTCCGACGTCTCTGACAATGAGCGTCGGAAGACCATGAACACCATTTTTGGTGGTTCGTGGGACATCAGCTCCCGCCGTGTCCTCAAGACAATGCGGCGAGACATGGACTCAGTAGCTCCTACAGCCAGGGCGGAGCCTCATCGAAAGTGGATGGACACTACCATCACTTTTTATGCTTCGGACTCCCCTCGGAACATGATCGGAGCTGGTCAACTACCTTTGATGGTATCTCCGACCATCAATAACATTCAACTACACCATGTAATTATGGATGGAGGTTCGGGCTGAACCTCATAAGCTTCGAAGCTTAGGTCAAGCTTCAGCTCCGACCTTCGGACCTTCACCCCTCCCGACCTTTCTCCGGAGTAGGTCCGGGGGCCATAACCCCACTCGGTGCCATTACTCTTCCCGTAACCTTCGGGACTCGGGAGAATTATCGCACTGAGAAGTTGGTCTTTGACGTCGCTCAGATCAACTTACCTTTCAACGCCATTCTGGGCAGGCCTGCCTTGTACAAGTTCATGGCTGCTGCTCATTATGGCTACCTGATGTTGAAGATGCCAACACCAGCTGGTGTTCTCCGGATCCGCGAAGATCGCACTGCCGGAGTGACTGCTCTGGAAGAACTTCATGCGCTTGATACAATGCAGGAGGAAGAGTCCAGGCAGGAACAAGCTCCGAAACCCCCGAGCATTCGTCAACGAGGCTCAACCTCCGCACCTCGCGTGCAACCAAGCGGCGACACCGACATTCCCTTCAAAGTCGTCCAAATCGGTTCCGATGCCGCTTAGACCACCCGTATATCGGGAGGTCTGAATGACAAATAGGAACTCGCGCTCATCACTTTTCCCCGGGCTAATGTTGACGTGTTTGCCTGACAACCGTCGTAAATGCCTGGGATCCCTAGGGAAGTGATCGAGCATAATCTGAAGATCTATCCTGACGCTCGGCCTGTACATCAGAAGCCTCAGAAGCAATTAGTAGAGCGACAGAACTTCATACGACAAGAAGTGAAGAAGTTGCTCGAAGCTGGATTCATCCGAGAAGTCTTCCACCCAAAATGGCTCGCAAACCCAGTCGCTGTACCCAAGGCCAGCAGGAAGCTTCGGATGTGTATCGACTACACAACACTGAATAAGGCATGCCCAAAAGATCCATTCCCACTACCTAGAATAGATCAGATAGTGGATTCCACCTCCGGGTGTGAATTACTGTGTTTCCTAGACGCATATTCTGGGTACCATCAAATCAGAATGTCTAGGGAAGATAAAGAACATACTTCTTTTATCACAATAGATGGATTGTACTGCTATACTGCCATGCCATTTGGTCTCAAGAATGCAGCTTCAACATTTCTACGAGCTATGTACAAAACCTTTGGAGAGATCATCAGAGACGTAGTGGAAGTGTATGTTGATGACATCGTCGTCAAGATCAAGGACAAGGAGTCACTCCTTGACAGTTTGCAAGCTGTCTTCGACAAGTTGCGAGTCACTCGCACGAAGCTGAACCCAAACAAGTGTGTCTTCGGGGTTAGCTCCGGAAAGCTTCTTGGTTTCCTGGTAAACCACCGGGGCATAGAGGCAAATACGGCGAAGATTAAAGCCATTGAGGATATGCGGCCACCAGCCCGCATCAAGGACGTCCAGAAGCTGACTGGATGTCTAGCCGCCCTCAGTTGGTTCATCTCAAGACTGGCGGAACGGGCACTACCCTTTTTCAAGCTGTTCAGGAAGTTCGAACCATTCCAATGGTCCGAAGAAGCAGAAAAGACATTTCAAGAGCTAAAGCAGCTCCTCACCACTCTACCAACCTTGGTAGCTCCGAACCCTAGTGAGCCTGTACTGCTTTACATTTCGGCAATTGACCCTTTACAAGCTCAGGAATCAAGACCCTTCCGGGAGGGTCAGGAGGTTCCTGAAGGCGATTCTGGGTCCCAGCCCCCAGACTTGGATCTACAAGGAGTTACTCGAGAAGATCTGGACCCCTCCGGGAGGGTTCGGGTCGCTCTAGAAGAAGATACAGGTTCCTTCAACAAGGACCCAGAAGTCCCCGAAGAAGGTCTGGACCCCTCCAGGAGGGTCCGGGTCGATGAGGAGGAAGCTCTGGGCCCCTCCGGGAGGGTCCGGACGGTCCAGCGCCCAGTGTACTTCATCAACGAAATACTCCATGACGCCAAGACTCGATACCTAGAGGTGCATAAGCTGCTCTATGCAGTTCTTATTGCCTCCAGGAAGCTTCACCATTACTTCCAAGCTCATAAGATCTCAGTGGTGACCTCTTATCCACTGCGTGCGATCTTGCATAATTCCAATTCCACTAGGAACATTGCAAAGTGGGCAGCGGAATTGGCCGAATTCGATCTTGAATTCGTCCCAAGACAAGCGATCAAGAGTCAAGCATTGGTGGACTTCGTGGAGGAATGGACCCCCTCTCCATCAAACCCTGGGGCCCTAGTGAGCAGAAGCCGGAGCTCAAGGCTCCGGTCTTCACCGAGCCTCACTAGATTCTCTACTTTGACGGGTCCATGCAAAAGCAGGGGGCCGGAGCTGGAGTCCTCCTCCTCGCACCAACCGGTGAGAAGGTTAAATACATGGTACACCTTGACTTCAAGGCGACCAACAACATGGCGGAGTATGAAGCACTCATTTACGGACTAAAGGTGGCACTATCATATGGTGTCAAGCAGCTGTTGGTCAAGGGAGATTCACAGCTCATCATTAAACAGGTGAAGGGTGAATGCTCCTGCAACAATCCCCAACTAGCTGCTTATCTCCTTGAAGTCCAAAGGCTTCAGAAGGACTTCGAAGTCCTGGACTTCCACCATGTCCAACGTGTCCAAAACGCTGAAGCTGACGAACTCTCGATGAAAGTGTCAACCGAAGCTCCGACTCCTGACGGAACCTTCGTCCGGAGGTTGTCAAAACCCACAGCTCAGCCTGCCGAACTGAGCGAAGGGGGCGAGACCAGCATCCCGAAGCTGGCGGTCCCGATGGCCCTGTTACCATGACAGCCATCAAGGGTCGTAGGTGCTGCTGGAAGCTCCGAGCAACCCAACACGCCAGACTCAAATGCTCAAGCTAGCTCCGATGCATGGATCTCAGAGATCCGGAGCTACTTGAAAGACAATATCCTTCCCGACGATGATGTATTCGCTAACTGGATAGTCAGATTAGCTAAAAGATACACGCTGGTAGAAGGGGATCTCTACCGGCGTGGTGCCAACGTCATCCTAATGCGGTGCATCACAAGGGAAGAAGGCTGCGAGCTCCTCGCAGAAATCCATGGAGGCGAGTGTGGGAACCACGCTCTTCCCGCACGCTGGTTGGTAAAGCCTTCTGGCACGACTTCTACTGGCCTACAGCGCTCTAGGATGCAACTGAGCTGGTGAAGAAATGCGAACCATGCCAGTTCCATGCAAAGCAAATTCACACACCGACTTAGCCTCTACAAATGATACCTCCTACATGGCCTTTCGCTGTGTGGGGGATGGATATCTTGAGACCTTTCCCAAGAGCCGCCGGAGGTTACAAGTTCCTGTATGTTGCCATTGACAAATTCACCAAATGGCCGGAAGCAACTCCAGTTGTGACAATAAATAAGCAATCAGCTATCAACTTCTTGCAGTCCATCGTATGGAGATTTGGAGTCCCGAACAAAATCATAACAAATAATAGGACCCAATTCACAAGCTCTACTTTCCAAGGATACTGCGAAGACCTTGGCATCCAAGTCAGCTACGCCTCCGTAGCTCACCCGACAAGCAATGGCCAAGCCGAGAGAGCAAATGCAGAAATCCTGAAAGGAATCAAGACGCGCACATATGAGCGCCTGAAAAAACATGGAGCCAACTGGATCGAAGAGCTTCCGCCCACTCTATGGGCCAACAGGACAACTCAAAACTGGTCAACTGGAGAGACATCCTTCTTCCTGGTGTACGGAGCTGAAGCAGTCCTTCCTCCAGAAATCACCTTGGGGTCGCTCCGGGTCCGGACCTTCGACGAAGCCACGCAGGACCAACTCCGGCGTGAAGACCTTGACCTCCTTGAAGAGGGAAGGTGCCGAGCAGCTATTCAGAATGCTCGATACCGCCAAGCTCTTCGGCGCTATCACCAACGGCATATTCACAGCCGACCGCTCGAGGAAGGCGATCTGGTGCTACGGAGAATACAATCCAGAGAAGGGTTAAAAAAACTCTCCCCCAGCTGGGAGGGACCCTTCCGAGTGATCAAAGTATCCCACCCTGGTTGCGTTCGCTTGGCAATCGAGGATGGGACACCACTCCCAAATCCTTGGAACATTGAGCACCTCCGTAAGTTCTACGCTTAATATCAGGGAGGTGAGTCTGTAATTACATGTGATGTATGTTATAGAGTCATTGTACAGAGTCGGGTAGCTCCTCCGGGAGGGCAGCCGAACCTACCCCATTAGGTCCGCAACGTCCATGCAACACTTGTCACAGTCTCAGAACTAAAAGTGTAGCTAGCTACCTTGGGTCAAAAGAGAAATGAAACACACTTATCCTGGTTTTGTACCCTAAGAGTGTACTTGTTTCCCCTGTACCCCGTACCTATAATGAAAGACATCATTGTGTGAAAACAGACTCCACGTGCATTTACTTTGTACAGCGCTCAATATTTTTTATTTTTCTCTTTCTTGTCTATAACAAAGTTGTGCAGTTCTTAAGAAACTTTAGCTCGACCAGTTCATGTACAATTCAAGTTGCATTGTCTATTCTTCGGGTTCCAAACATTGTTGATGGTCTACTCGTCTGAATGCCGCCAAGCCAATCTAGGGCGGGAGTGTGCTATCGATTTAGCCTGGTCATGCACCCTAAGTACGCCACTCTACCTACACCCCAGCAGGCCGAAGTAAGGCGAGTCCAGAAATGATCGGACCTGAAGGAAACAAGACGACACTCTTGATTGTATTTAGAATTGTGTTCGACCTAAAAATTTCTCGGGAATAGTAAGCCGCAATGAAGTTATAGATAGGAAATGGATTTTACTGTTTTTCTTGACTTCAGTGTGCAGGAAAAATAAATATTTCATGATGATGGTGAATGAAGTCGGAGCTGCCAAAGCTCCGACATCCCCTAGGCGGCTTGTGGTTGATGTTCAAACATTGATATCGAGCGTCGTTGGAGCTACTCAGCTCTGGTAAAGCTAGGGGGCAAGCCGTCAACGTGAAGAAAAGATGGTGGAAAGACTCTATAGTGGAGTCTGCCGTTGACACACCATGTGTTGACAGAGGTCACTGCCGGAGCTACCAAGCTCCGAAACCCCAGAGGGCTAACCGTCGATGCTTTACGCGTTGATGGAGACTACTGCCGGAGCTACTAAGGTCCGATGATGGTCAATGTCGGAGCCACTAAGCTCTGACAACCTAAGGGGGCCTACACTATCGAAGACTTCGGATCTACATCCTACAAGTTCGAAGCATGCAAGTCTTCAACAACTGTTACATCCTCTTGGTACATGTTCACAATCAAATTGTGTACATCTACCAGGGGGCCAAGTGAGACAAAGGTGTTGAAGACAAAAAATGAAATTCACAAAAAATATGGATTTCATTCATCTGAGACAAGAGATTACAAAATTGGAGAAGAATAAGAGAGAATACAAGCAGAGCTACAAAGAGATGGTCCTAGACCCTGTGGAAGAACTGGGCGACCTTCTGGGCTACCTCTGATACGCTGGCTCGGACGTCTCCCTCTCCTTCGATGGGGCCTTCAAGCACCGGGTCCAGGGGGAATTGAGGGTCCCAACTGGTGTAGCACGTCAGCACGAACTCTGTGATGTTCTTCGCTAGGGACTGTCCCTCAGTTTCCAGCTGGTCCGCGATGACATCGCCCATCTTGGTGAGCTTGTTGCCTGCTGAACTCAGTGCCTCCAACGCCTGGTCCAGCTCTGGCTCCGGATCATCCGGACGCACGTGACTAAAGCCCATTGGCGTCAGCGCGTCATTGGATTTGCCCAGGAAGTCCCAAACTTGTTGGGACTCTGCAGCCCTTGTGCTTCGCATCTCCTCCAAGGATCTTTTGGCCGCTGCAAGCTCTGAGTTCTCCCGAGCAAGACGCTCCACCTCTTTGGCATTCTGCTGAATCTTTTCAGCAACCTGCCTTTGGAGTTTTCCGAGCTCCTCCTCCCGGAGGTGCATCTTGTTCTGGCGGTCGACCAGGTCCTTCTCCCGGCCCCGCACTTTCTTCTCCCTGGCGGCGACGACATTCTCCTGCTTGTAGAGATCTTGCCCTCGCTCCCAGGCCTTCTTCTCCTCTTCCTTGCAACGCTCCTCCAATTTCTTGGTGCGCTCTTTGAGGCTCTTGTCAGCCAGAGCTGTCTTTTGGACAAGCTCTTCCTCCCTCTTCATGAGGTCGTCCCGCAGCTCCAGGAGTTTTTTCTCTTCATCATCGAGCTTTTTCTCCCGCTCCTCAAGGACCTCCCGGTGCTTGATGAGACTAGCGTGAATGGCGTCGAGCCTCTCCTGGCGATCGTCCGTTGCACTATTAGTAGCTTTGGCCTGTTCATAGATGGCCCGAGACTGGTTGTCGAGGGATCGCGTCATTCTTTCCCTCTCATCCAACAGCTTACCCCAGTACTCCAGGCGGACCTTCTCCCTCTGCACCCACTCCTTGTCGTCAGCCAGCCTCGACTGCGCCACCTTGGTCTCGAATTGGAGCCGGTTGCGCCACCTCCTAAGGGTTTGGCGCTCCTCCTCGAGGGCCTTGCTGTCGTGGTAGAAAGCCAGCTAGACCTGGCGAAGACTGGAGCAGGCGTTGTCAATAGACAACGATAGGGGGATCGGGTCCACACCTGTCGGGGTCCTCTCCGCTGGCTCCAGCGGGTCTTCAGTGATAAAAATTGGGTCTCACTCTACAAGAGCGGTCCCCTGAGCTTCCACAGCACTAGGGTCGTCCTCCAGGATAGCATCGGCCGCCGCCGAGGAAGGTCCTGTAGCGGAAGTTCCGACCTCCGGAATTGGCTCCGAAGGTCCCGCCGCCAGGTCATCAACAACTGGCCCCTCAGGCGGGGGGCAGCAGCTTCATCTTGGCACCCTGGCTCGACAGCGGGCACCTCCGGGATCACCATTTCCGGAGTAGGTGTTGAAGGTTCGGTCGGAGCAGAAGCTACTTTCGGTTCCAACGCAGGCGCCTCCTCCGCCGCTGGCTCAGATGCTGGCGCTTCGACCATCATGGGCTCAGGCGTCGACACCTCCGCAGCAATTGGCTCGGACGCCAGAACCTCTTCGACGACCGGCTCTACAGCCGGAACTTTTGCAGCAACCGGCTCTACCGCCAGATCTTCCTCGACAACCGGCTCAAGCGCCAGAGCTTCATCAACACCCGACTCTATCACCGGGACTTCATCAACCACTGGCTCGACTGCCGGGGCTTCAACAACATCTGTCTCTAGGGCCGGAATCGCAGCTACCTCCGGCTCTGTGGCCGGAGCATCCAACATCTCAGCATCCAAGCCCGAAGCTTCAACCTCCGGGGCTGGTACCGCTGGTACATCTTCATTCCCGTGGTCCGGCGCTACCACGAGAGCTTCTGGGGATGAGTCGAGGTTCAAGACCACGACAACCAGCGTCGGAGCTGCCACAGCCTCAGCCACCTCTTGGGGCGGCGCTAGAATTTGAGCTGGAGCTTCAGCCTGCACAGCCTCAACTGCTGCTGTAGGGACCGGAGCTTCAGCCCTTTTCTTAGGCACGCTGTGGATGAAGGACAAAGAAACTCAAAATATAGTTATAACAATAAAACAACTGACTCAGGTAAAAAATCAAAAATTACCTCGGAAGGCTTCCGCACCAATTAGCATGAAACCTCTTTTCCGGACGCTTCGGATTGGCCCCAACCGCCACTGGCGTAGTAGTCCCAGAAGGTCCCCGGAGCTTGCTGCTGCTATCTGCATTGCCTTGGTCGAGGCCCCCCTCGACCGAGAAGGACCTCCGGACCCAAAGCCCTCAGCTGGCCCTAGTACTGGAGTCACATGACCGGAGCTAGCACCCCGGGAAGATGCCGCTGCTGGAGTAGATGCCGTCGTTGAAGACCTCCCCCTCCGGGGAGAAGGAGCCAACGTGGAAGAAGCAGGCCTGACGTACCTCCCGTCAGCATGCTTTAGCTTCCTCTTGCGGCTCGAGGGCTCGGCCAACTCTTTGCCCTTGCCCACGACTTCAACTCTCTGTTCCAAGACGGAAGGGGAACCTCCCTCGAAAGCTTCGGAGATCACAAACCCGGTGATCGAACACCTCTCAACGACACCAAGGTCGTCAAGCACTGGCATCATCTGTCAGAGCTCCCTGCTGAACTCCGCCCCCGTGTTCAGAGGGAGAAAAGCTGCTGGCAGAGTCAAGTCGTCACCTTCGACGTCGATGCCGTGCTGAAACTTCTTGAGGTGAAACTCCAAAGTTGCACCCTACATGTTGGACTTCAAACCAGTCTCAATCCGGTCGTCGCCCAACACACTCTTGAGAGCCCAAACAAGCTTCTCCCTCTTCTTCAGCGGAGCCCACCCGTTGGTCAGGAAGTTGCAAAACACCGCCTGAGGAGTCACCCCTCCTTCCACGCACTGGCGGATCCTGGTCAGAGCAGTGCTGAAGGCGTCCGACAACACCGTAGCTTCACTCCAAGCTGCAGTGTCGACGTTGGGGAGGCCTTCGGGCAGCTCTAGCTTCTCGTGCTCCTCCACCCTGATGACGATCCAATCCTTCTTTCAGTCGTCCCACTTACCAGAAGGGAAGGACCGCAAGTACTTGAACGGGAACTTCTTGCGCTTCACAAAATAGTAGAAGCCATGATACTCGTCACTCCTGCCGGTAGTGTGGACAGTGAAGAAGGTGTGGAAGAGCTCAACGCAGGGGGGAATGCCCACCCACATCTCGTAGAAGTGGACAAAGATCAACACTAGGAGAACGGAGTGGGGGCCAAGGTGGTACAGCTGGAGACCATAGAAGTCTAGCAGCATCAAGAAGAAAGAGGAGAAAGGTTGGATCAGTCCCACCATGGCGTATGCGGAGAAGTACACCATGTCGCTGGCGTGTTCCTTCTCGAACGGAATCTTGCCGGCACAGACCAAGTGGTTGAAGAAGTCAGGGGACCACCCCATGAGGGCCCGGACCTTCTTCAAATCACCGTCGGTCTTCAGTCGGCTATGGCGGAGACCCAACTCCATCGCGGCACAGCGGGGCAAGAGATGGAAAACAAGTGAAAGTTTGGAGGATTTGAGCGCAAGTTCGAATGAAAGGCGTAAATACCCCCAAATGGTGCGTGCTTTCCCTCTTAAGTAAGTCTCGCAACGCTTGGATAGAAACTGCAGCGAGGCCGACGATACCATTCAAAAACTTCACCCTGCACATGACAAAGGGGCCCGGGGCCACCCCAACGATCAAATCGAGTTCCTTACCCCAGGCGAATGGTTGTCATCATGAAAGGCGGGAAACCCAAAGAAGGTAGTCTGACAGGACGCGTGGAACCGATACGATTTTCGTATCAGGAACTGACGACGTTCAATTGCGTGAGATCCGCACGCTAAGATCTCACATGTCGCCTCCAGAATATGCCACGCGGCGGTGGTTTAACTGCGAACTATCACCAACGGCACATTCGAAGACCCTTGAAGACATGGCTCAAAAATCAAAGAATGGACCCACCTCTGGCAGAATGTGTCGGTACCCTCCGTACCGGATACCCTTTGGTATTGCAAAGATCACAAGGAAACTCCATATACCAGATTTGAAGACCTCCGAAGGCCCCAAATGTCAGGCATAACCGGACCTACTTCCCCGACATGGTTAGTCCCAGGTCCGCCACGTGTATCATAAGACCGGAGCTATCACCCACACATGAGAAGCTCCGGTCGGAATACCAGTATGGCACCCCTGGACCTAACCCCAGACAGAGAGAAGCTCCGGTACTGACATGTGTCCAGCAGCACCGGACCTACTTGTCCACGACGGTAAGTTCCGGAGGTGCCACGTGGCGACCGCCGAACCTTCAACTTCAGCAATCAGGCTGGTGGACCCCCCAACGGCCCCGGACCTTCAAGGAGCAATTAAAGACTTCAAGACCCGATTAAGTGCCATTAATACCATATTAATGACACACGATCGGATGGCCCTTAATACTGGTAACGGCACTGTTAAGACCCGTTACCAGGCTATTAAGTGTAATTAACCTCATTAATTGTGTATCAAGCATGTGTAACTGCCGGGGCCACTTGTCGGGCCAGGCTAACAGTGTAATGACCAGTCCTTGTACTATAAAAGGACTGGTCGATGATACACAAGGGATGGTGCCACACCACTACTGAACTCCCTAAGCTAGACGAGCTTCTTCTAGACTCACACGCTTAATACAACACCAACACACCCCGTGGAGTAGGGTATTACGCTCAGGTGGCCCGAACCACGTAAATCTCTGTGTTCACTTGTCTTTCACCTTCTTGAATCTCTACGCGCCCATTACCGAACTACAACTCCTCGATCTACCCAAGGTAGTGTCGGGAGACCTGCCGGATCCAAACACCGACAGTTGGCGCGCCAGGTAGGGGCGCCCGAGATTTCAAGTATGGTGAACTCAGCTGCTAGATCATCCAACGGCAACCCTGCTGTACAACCCGCTGGAGGCAATCCCTCCGACATGCAGCAACCAGCAGGTGCCGTGGCTCCAGCAGGAGTCATGCCTCCACCACCACCGCCCGCATCAGCACGTCAAGCTGAGCAGCGTGACGGTGCATCAGCGTCGGTCATCGCATCGTCGAATAACAACAACCCTGAACACACGCTTCATGCAGTGCGCGCTCTCCTCCAACGTCCACCACCTCCAGGTGCATCCCAGGATGCAATGGGGCAGTGGAGGGCTGATGTGGAACATCTGGTTGCAGCAGCAGCCGACCGCATCAACAACCAAGGTCCTCATCCTTCGGGGTGAGCCCCATTGCAGCGCCGGACCGTGTCTGGCAGACTTGGTCCGCATGCTTCCCAAAATAGGAGGCGTGCTGCATCACAGCAAGTTACGTCATTGCCTTCCGGGGCGCGACGCACTCATATGGTAACCAGGCTTTCAATTCATGACCTCCGGGCGAAGCTTGATCGCTGTTACCGTCAACAGGATGGTCGTGTCCATATCGAGCGTGCTCGCGAAAGGCGAGAGGCTCGAGATAGTCCTTCTCCTGAGGGAGTAGTAGGAGGATGTTCTGCACTGGCCATGCACCTACGCATGGTCAGATGGCCACAAAAGTTCTGGCCTCACCTACCGGAGAAATTTGACGGGACCGTTAATCCCGCCGAGTTTCTCCAAATTTACACCACCACAATCCTTGCGTCCAGAGGTAACGAGGCCGTAATGGCCAACTACTTCCCAGTGGCCTTGACTGGGACCGCCAGGTCCTGGTTCATGAGCCTTCCTCACAACTCTATCAATAGTTGGGAGGAATTTTGCCAACAGTTCACCGTCAATTTTGGGAGTTCATACACCCGACCAGGCACCGAACTGGACCTTTTTGCAGTCGTGCAGAAGGGGGGAGAATCCCTGCGCTCATTCATCCAGAGGTTCTCCCATGTAAGGAACACCATTCCTTCTATCTCTAACGCCTCTGTTATCATGGCATTTAGACAGGGCGTACGAGATAAGAAGATGCTAGAGAAGTTTGCTGTCAAGGAGATCACCAGCGTCACGGAGCTCTTCAGCTTGGTAGACAAGTGTGCCAAAGCTGCGGATGGCCGTGAAATGCACTCCAAACCACCTCCGGAGGATGGCAAAAAATCCTCCAAAGGCGAAGCCACTACCTCCGGGAGTGGCAAAAAGAAGAAAAAGTCCAACGGCAAGAAGCAGCCGTCGGCCAACACATCTACTGCTGCAGCTGCAGCAGCTCCGGGTGGCCGGGGGCCACGCCCCAAGAAATGACCTCGACCGTCCTCTGGAGACGGTGGCAACTCCAAAGTGTGGTGTCCTATCCACAAGTCAAACAACCACAACTTGGAGGACTGCCGGGAGGTCTAAAACCTTGCCGAGCGCTACAACAAGCGCCGGGAAGAAGTTCCTTTCTGTCAGAGGGAAGGAAAACAGAAAGTCAATGAAGCTACGGCTGAAGAGGAGTTAGGCTTCCAGGACCCTAAAAAGGTCCTGAAGTCTATTT